>JARQAD010000001.1:26455246-27160246 GCA_029955455.1 Quercus agrifolia
ATTGTGTGAGTAATAGAGTTGATTATGACCTAGAGGTTTATCTCCCTCCAATGAAAACACAGTATTTAACGATTCACTATTGTTGCCTTCAAAATGATAGCATCTCCTTTGAAATGGCAATGGTTTAAAAGATTGAACTATTAAAATAACCCTTTTTTTCCATTTTGAAAATGACAAACGTCAAAAATTTTGATCTTCGTAAGCAAAGAAGTAAAATGGCACTACAAAAAAAAGAAAAAAAGAAAAAGAAAAGGAAAAAAAAGCAGTCTATCCCAATGTTTTCTTTTGTGGCGTTTCCTAAAAACACCTCTATATGTCACCTATAGCGGTGTTTCCTAGGTCTATAGCAGCGCTTTAGATGGATGTACCTATTAAGGTGATATATCCTAGCCAGGTCTATTGAGACGATTCAAACCTGACACTAGAAAACACCTTTATATGTCACCTATAGCGGTGCTTCCTAGGTCTATAGCAGCGCTTTAGATGGATGTATAGCCTAGCCAGGTCTATTGAGACGATTCAAAACCGACACTAGAAAATGTTGGAATAGCCTTCATGGACCTATGCTGGCACTTTAAAGACCTGTAGCGGCATTTTTGAAGTACTGGCCGGGATATACTAGTTTTTTTGTAGTGTTGTAGTATGTTCAAAAGGTTGGCCCGATACAATTTTAGGTTGTTCAGGGGAATTTCAAATCAAAGAGGCATTAATTTAAGCTTAGGCATCCAACCCAAAACTCAACATTGGCCTAAGAAAATAGCCAGTAGCTACTAGTGTAATTCTTAGCCCACTAAGAAATAGCCAACCTAAAGTTTGAAGGAGTGAGATACTTGTAGACACCTCATTTTGCAACCTCCATCTAACCTCATTCAAAAGACAAAATGGTAATTTTACATCGTGAGAGTATAATAATAATTTTGACCATTAATTTCCATTTGGTTCACATAAAACAAATATTAAAGTTTTAACGATCAAATCAATGTCATGAACCTCAATCGGATCATTAGACTGAAAGATATGACAATGAAATTTTAATAGCTAAGATGCACCCACATGATTGAGTCGATTCATGGGTGATTATGAACAATTCATTTTAATTGGTTCCATGAGAAATTAATTTGAATTAACATGTCATAATTTGGCTCCTATTTCTTGCTCCAATTTCAACTTAGAATTCAAATTTGAACCAATTAATTTACAAAGGCTCCACCCTCTTATAGAACATTTTTTCCCTTTAATTATAAATAGAGGATGAGATTCATCATTCAAGACCCTGATTCCCCTAGAGTTCTAGAGGAAGCAACAAGCACAGTCCTTGTGCATTCGGTCTTTATAGATTTGGTTTGCAACCAATTCTTTCTTTGCCTTTTCTCTAGAGCTCTAGTGAACTTTTACCCCCACCCTCTCCCAGCTTTTTCTTGTTAAATTTTATACAAGTATAATTTAGTATTGTTATCATGTTGTTCTGCATATACAAACATATTTTGTTGTGATGTTGCCATAGTAGCTAAGATCGAAGCTTGTTAGTATTTGAACAATGTTTTTGTGTTTTTCATTTGTTCATATATAGTTCATGAAATATATCATGTTGATCCTAAATTTCCGTTAATCACATGTGGTAACATGTTTTTCTTTCAATTATTTTATTATGTTCATATGCTAGATCCATGATTTTCATAGATCACATGTGTTTCTTTTTTAAGTTCTTAATCATGTTCATATGCTATGTTCATCACTTCACATGTTTCCCTTTTTACACATTTCAATCTTGAGCACATGCTAAGTTCAAATCCATTTTCATTCATCACGTAGTTGTTTATTGATTCACCATTTTATGCTTGTATATATTCTTTGCAATTTCAAGTTTCTATTTTGATCCATTCTCAATAAAAAATGGCATGCTTTGTATTTGTGACATATCGTTTAAGTAATGTGACATGCCAATTAACCATTATAGTTTAGAAGACCAGTTTATTGGGCTAAGTGGTTGTCTAAAACTTTCCTACCTTGTAAATTAGCCTCCGAACTTAGCTCAAAAGTTCATAAACTAGGGTTTTATCCATCTAGTTTTCATCTTTTTAGAATGTAACTAGGAATAAAGTCATGAAAATTTTCCCTTAGATTGTATATAGGACCTAAGTCATGTAATGTTTTAAGTTGCATTGAAATTGATGTACATTTTATCAAATCAATGAAAATGAGACATTCTATCAAATGGTTTTCTTATTTTTCTTATGAAAATAAAATAAGTATCAACTCTTTGTAAAATCCTCAATTTAAGGGAGGAAAAAAAATCAATTGAATCAACATTTTGAGATGCACTAACATGACCTCACACATTTACATAGTTTTGGCCAAATAAAAGAAAGGCGAGCTAAGATTGAGGTATCTCATAAATATTACTAAAAGTTCATAATTACTAATCTCAGTGTGATCTAAATAATTACCATGCAGTAATTAGTCAAAATGAAATGATTTTAACTAAAAGTCAGTATGCTTAGAATATCCAAATATAAGTTAGTGTTGTATTATTTGGTGATAAACAACTCAAAAAAGTTCTTGTGGCCAATACATTTCTCCTTCCAACATGTAGTCAATAAATGAAACTAGCTCTACAATAAAAAATACATTATATCCATCCATAGTTAAGCAATACTATAATATGAGTTCTTTGATCAGAATTAGAAGATAAAAGACAATAAACTTGGTGTATCTTGAAGGCAAAGAAAGTGTGTGTATTGTTGTTCACAACAAAGCTTCAAGCAAACTCCTTCAAACAAAGCATACTTACATGATAATTCTCATTCAATGTTTATAGTGAATGCTCTTTAATGGAAAATGGATGTATATCAACCAAGAGGTTTTGGCTAGGGGAACTTATTGTTTTGCTCTTGCTATACTTCATTTTATAGTCTTTCGGGAATGGGTTGGTGAGCGATAGTAGAGATTGCAAGGAGTGTGGATACTCTATTTTATTTTGACCTATACCCAAGGTCCCTGATTCTAATGAAGAAAAGCCTTAATCTCCTTCCAAAATGATCAACACCGTGTATCAAGTTTCCATCCCAAAGCCCAATGAAATTCCTTGACAAATTCAGCATACACCAATCATTACTGTTGTACGTTAGTGATTAAGTGATGTTCACCACTTACAAACAACAATCTTAAAATTACTCAATTTCATATCTAACTCAATGTTGGTTTTCTTTCAATTGGCCATCATGTCCACCAACCCTTAGGGCACAGTCTTTTAGCTATAATTTCTCTTATTTCTACAATTTCGAGAGATACACAAATATCATACCGAAACTCAGCCGAAACAAACCCTTAATGCTGCGACTTAAATAATGCACCCAAGTGCAAGATTGTCATGAAGTAATAACTTGGTAAGTCCAAGGTTGAATCCACAGGGAAAAAGGAATTGATTAGCAAACCACAAGAGAATAAAAATAAAATAATAAAGTTTATTTGAAAAAAAATTTGGTGGTTTAGTGAAGATAATTTAAATTGAGATAAAATAACAATATATTAAGGTGCTAAGGTTTAGGGCTCCACACACAACACATCTATTGGTAGTCTTAAAAATATTTATTTTATAACTCAACTAAAATTTATATGAAGGATGATCTTAGTTGGATGATTTAACAATAAGAACTCAAGAATTAACTGTCTAAGGTAGTTTTATGAAATTGATTGATTTTAGGCAAAGCAAAACAAGTGAATTAGTTCACAGGGAATACTAAGCATTTAATGTGTCCGGAGTCTATGATAAATCAAAGAATTATACAAAACTAAACACTTTTCTAGATGAGTAAAACAATAAAAACACATAAAAAAACATAAGTATTAAAACCATAAAATAATTGTTAAAAACATGCCAAGAAACAGTTGGGTTTCACCACTTGCCTTAGCAAGGCTTCTAGCAAGCCATAACACAAATAAAACTCTAAAAACCATTAAAAAAAAAAATTAAGAAAACCTAAATTATGTTCTATGGCAGCCCCCTCTGAATTTTGCCCTAAAGAGCCTTTAAATAGGTCAAGGAATTCTATTACAAGTTGAATTCCCATTTAGAGAAAATCTCAAGTTTTTAGGCTTCATTTAACTGACATTTTTGGCCTACTTAACTTCAGAATTTGGACTTTTGGTAAACTAAAAAGTTGTATCCCTTTAAGTTAGCTTTCCAGCCTAACTTGAATCATCTCAATTGGACATTTGAGCCAAAAGTTATGCTCTAAATACTAACTGGTGCATATAGGCTGGAATCCTAATCCGAATTGGATTTGAATTTTGTGCAAATTTCCTTTGATTCCTTGCTCCAATTGAACTTGAATTTAATTGGGTAGGCCTTCTTTGACTTCATCAAGGCCCTTGTAAAATTAAAGTACACTATATTTCTTCTTTGCACAAATCCACTTATTTATTTTCATCATCCTACAAAAAATAAATTCACGCATTAAAATTCAATTAAGCACAAAATTAATTATTTAGCATTATTCCAAAACCAACTATATGATGCATGAAATAACTCAAAATAAGTATGATTATACTTTTTACTAATGATATAAATATGTAAAATTAAGCTATTATCACTTAAACTACCATTCCCTCATTTTCAAGGTGATAGAGCACGCAGCCGCGTGGTGAGCACAGTGCAAACTATTCTTTCGCCTTTTACTAGAGGTGATAGAGCAAACTTTTGAATATCGTACTTAATTTTTTAACTTTAATCATTAGAAAGCTAGTGTCCTATTTTCAACCAACTCCACTCTACTCCCTTCCCTCCCCCCTTAATCTAAACAAGCCCTAGGTTGCTGTTGGAAATTCAACGAATGGACCATCAACAAATCACACGAAGTATAGACCGAATAGAGGCATGGAACTTTAACATAATCCATATTCTCCTCTATTATTTTTGGTTAATTCTAGGAATCTATCCAAAGTGGCATACGCCTAAATTAATGGTCATGCCGTTCAAGGACTAGCATAAGCCATATTTTGGGCATATCCCATTCAAGGCATCATGGCATATGCCACTCAAAAGAAGTGCAAGCCATTTAGGAGTTGTGTATGACATTATGGGCAAGCCCTAATTTTATTTTGTTTCCAATTTTTGGTTATGTACAATTTTATTTAATGTATAACATAATTTTTTTTACTTGTTTAATTTTCTTTAATCAATAAAACCAAAATTACAAAAAAAAAAAAAAAATCAAATTTCTTCAATTAATGCACATTTAATTCTCATTGTTTTTAGGGATAAGTTTTCTTCATTTGGTAAGATATTTAGTGTGAATTTAACAAGGAAAAGACAAAAGCATTAAATGGTGAAGATTTCTTAATTAAATGTTAATTTGAATTTGAATTCAAAAATTCTAAAAAGGGAATTCATTAATCACTTAAATTGACGATGAAATTTTTTTCCTTAAATGCAATAAATTAAAATATATTGGTTAATTTTAATTTTAATTTTAATTTTTTTATAATTAATAAATGGATAAATTACGTATTTGGTTTCTATCATTTACACCATATTTTAATTTAGTCTCTAACCTTTCAATTGTGTCAATTTGGTCCCTAAATTTTCAGTGCCATGTTAATTTAGTCTCTACTATTATTTTTTAGATGGAAATTGCTGACGTCGCAAATGGCCAAAATAAAAAATTAGTTTATTACCATATCAGCCACGTCAATAATTTCCATTCAAAGACTAAATTGACATATAATACAGAAAGGTTATGGACCAAATTGACACAGTGCCAAAAGGTTGTGGACCAAATTGACATAATTGAAAGATTAAGGACCAAATTCAAATATGATGTAAAGAATAGGGACCAAATATATAGTTTACCCATAATAAATCAATCAAGATTTAATTAAGGAATAAAGGTTAAATACTATTATAATGATACAAAATAACATTCTATAGCACAAAGCATTTATCCAACAAAACAAAGATGTCAAACATGAGAATAAAAATAATCAAGATACTTTTGTGGCATCAATTACCTCTAACTAACATTTACTTCATTTGTAAAAACTCTAGAATCAAACATGATGTTTAGAAGTTTGGTTCTTAATAAAATATTACACAAACACACAGACAATGGAAATAAAAATATGAAAAAAATACACAAACATGAAATATTAAAGAAAAATTGTGAAAAACAGAAGTAATTACTTAAGAGAAATTCATGTAAAAAACACCTGCGGCTTGAGGACGAAGGGCTTGTAGAAACAAATGAGCAGAAACGACATTGAGATGATAAATTGCATAAAGGGTTTTGGAGTGGTGCTATATATATATATATTAGTAAGTCGGTTTGGTTTAAAACTCTCCATGTTGCTAAGCAATAGTTAGTTTAAAACTTTTTAATTTGCTGAGTAGTAATCAGTTTAAAAATCTTAATTTGGTCTTGTTAGATTTAGACCCCTAAGACAAACAATGTTTAACCAGTTTTAAGGCCAAGTTATTAATCAGGTCAACTATGCAAGCCTTAGGTTAAACAAATAATCAGACATATCTTGCATAGCAAAAAAGTAAATAACACAATAATATAATAACCCAGAAAAACCAATGAAATAAATTAGTTTCAAGATAAAAAAACCTGGGGGGCAAATTCCAAGATGAACAATCCACTATCAAATGGAGATTTACAGTTAAGAATATCAATATGTGGTAAATTTAACTAAAGTTAACAAACTTAGCTCTGAATCCCACAGACTTCTCTAATATGGATCTGTTCCAAACGTGAACCCCCAATCCACGCACTTCAAATTCCCATTGAAGCTTTGAATCAACGTAATCCTCCAGTCTACGACTTCAAGACTACCCTTGAAGATTTAGATTCAGCACTTTTGATGACTGGCTTGCAACAACTTCAGATCGACTGGTTCTAATAGTATGTAGATTGATTTCCAATAGTGACTTTAAAGGAGAGGGCATAGAACTTTTTAAATCTCAAAAGAGGAAAAGGTTTCTCTCCAAACTAGTTTATAAACAAACTTTTCAAACTTTGCTGATATGTTTTTATTTGGTGTAAATTTTGAAAACTAACTGTTAGATTGCATGTTCTTATTGTATCTTCTATGTTTGAAAAATTTCAAGAAGATCAAATATTAATAGCTATGTCATCTATCAAATGTTTAAATTTCAAGTTTTTGTAATCTAAAATTATGTATAAAAAATAAGTTTATAGATTGAATAGTAAATAACATCTAATTTGATGAAATTTGACATGTGTGTTAAGAACATAAACTACATTAAATCCAACGGTTAGATTTTCAAAATTCACATCTTAAAAAAAGATATAGGAGTTTAAAGGATTTCTCTCCAAACTAGTTTGGAGAGAAACTTTGTCCCTTAAAAGAGAAGCGCCAAAGTATTCTAAAAACGTGTCTTAGGGTTTCCTTTGAATATTATGTGAATTAGATCTAAAACCCTAATCATCTGATGGGCTAATGGGCTATTGGGCCAAAAAATTAATTCTGCATAATTAACTTATCATCGATCAAAGCTTTCTTTCGATTGGTCAAAATTACTAAAATCCAATTCCACAAAATTGCAGCTTCCTTGTTTTTGTACTCTTACTTGCAGTATCTTGAGCACTGTCTAATCTTACTTATACAATGTGGTGTATTTGGAGGGAGCGAAATTAGCGGACTTTTGAGGACATGGACAAATCTGATGATCAATTGCTTGCTTCTTTTTGTGGTTCTCTTTTTGAATGGTCTAGGGTTTGGGGACTCACCTCTAGTGATTCTCTCCCTTTATTCCTTAGTTCTCTCCTTTGTAATTCTCTGTTTTTTTTTTTTTTTGGTAATCTTTGGTCTGCCTTATGCTTTTTCTACATGAGGAAGCTTTTTGAATATACATTTTTCTTATTTATAAAAAAAAAAAAAAACTATGATCTATATTTAGACAAATTTGTACTCTCGTGATTACTAATTGGCACATAAGACCTAATAGGCCTAATAAATAAATAAATAAATTATGTGTAAAACTATGAGACCTAATAGGCCTAATCAACTAATAGTCAAACATTTTCGATTTGGTTTAAAATTATTCATGTTGTTGAGTAGTCATTGGTTTAAAACTCTCTATGTTGCTAAGTAGTAGTCGGTTTAAAAGTCCCCATGTTGCTAAGTAGTAGTTGATTTAAAACTCTTTAGTTTGCTAAGTATTAATCAGTTTAAAACACTCATTTTGACATAATAAATAAATTAATAAAAAATGATGTGTAAAATTGTGAGACTACCAAAGTCTATGTGGCAAAATATTAATAATTCAACTATAATCAAATATTTTCGGATATTATAAATTATATAGATTATGTTTAATAAGTTAGATTTAATTGGAATCATATCAAGATTTAAGTCAATCAAAACTTAAATGATTTAATCAAATATGAATCAATTCCCGATCAAACTAAAAATTAAAATTTTATTAAGGGAAAAATAATTCATTGATGGTGATTAAAAGTCATACTTTCTCTAAAATATTTTGAGGTTTGAATTTAAGTAATATAGATGATGAAGAACATTAATGACTAACTAAACATGCAAAAACATTTTTCAAAGTGAGAAGAACTCATTTAAGTACATCAATTAAGTTTAGGACTAAATTTGACAGCAAACTTGGTTGTAGCCTAAGGCCACAACTCCATTCAATATATATATATATATATATATATATATATATATATATATATATATATATATATATATATTATTATTGAATGTGAATTTTGACAAATCCACCATTGGATTACATTTTCTTCTTATATCTTCCATGCTTGCAAAATTTCAAGAAGATAAAAAATAAATAATTATATCATCAATAAAATATTTAAACTTCGGGTTTTTGTATTCTAAAATTATACAAAATAAATTAGTTTATGGATCTAATAGTAAATAACATCCAATTGGCTAGAAATTTGACCAAAACCAAAACCAGAACCAAAACCCCATCGTTTGGACCTGCCCATCATCCCACCACCACGAGAAGCCATATCACGAATTTCTGGAGGGACACATTGATTTGCCCCTTCCAAAACTTTGATGAGATATGAAGCATACTTGGCATCTTGGTCACCGAAGAATGTGTAAGCCAAACCAGTGGTACCTGCCCTCCCTGTCCTTCCAATCCTATGAACATAATCCTCTACTTCAGTAGGGAAATCATAGTTGATAACCACCCTGTGACAGAAATTATGACTAACCCTTAACATGATTTTTTACCTCAGGACACAATAATGCAGGGAAAAGGAGGATACAGCCTTTTCTTTTCTGGTTTTTTATTAACTTAGAAGTTAAAAGCGTCATAACATACTTCAAATAGTCACTTCAACATACTACTATAAGTCACACACACACCAAAATAATACAATAAATAAATAAACTACAAATATGTAATTCTCCTACTCCCTAAGTAATCAATGTCATGCAAAATGAAAGTATATTCCCACTTCACTTTCCAACATAGCCAAAGTAGAAGCTAGATACAATCAATTTTTGGGATGTAAGATATTTTACTCTTTCACAAGCTTTATCCTTTTCAGTGCATTCATAATTAACCGAAATTTCATTCAGCTACAATTAAAACTTCAACCACGTAATGTGTTTTAAAAATTCTCAGGGGATGAGGGTTCATAAAAGACTTAAACCGATACCCTATAATATGCAGTAGCTATTGTTTCAAGATGTATCATTGCCCCAAATTTTGATCCTTGGAAAATAATTTACCATAGAATGCAGTACCAAAACCTAGTAATGTGACTATAAAATAGATAATCCCCAACCTGATGTCTTTGATATCTAGCCCTCGAGCTGCAATGTCAGTGGCTACAAGACCTGGAGATCTCCTAGTTCGGAACTGACTCAACACATGATCCCTCTCACCCTGTGATTTGTCCCCATGAATGGCAGCTATGAAAGATTGTTAAGAGTGAAAAATCTCATTAACTTGCTTAATGATACACGACTTTGATCCTTACATATAATCAGAGACTAATTAACTTAACAAACATAACAACTCCTTAACAAACAAAATAAAGCACACACATGCATACTCACGTGCATTACTAAAGCTATTTACAAGACTGACTAAAGTCACTAAACTACACACAGTTTAAGCTATATACAATACAAAGACCAAAGCTACAAGTCGTTTAACTATGAGTATCTGCACTTCTATAATTCTGCTCTAACTCTTCTTGTTGTGCTGAGTCTTCTTACTATTGCCTTGATCTCTGATACTCTCCCTCAAGATGGGCACTATTGGAATGAATATTCACGATTCCCATCTTGACAATTAAGGCTGAGAATTGATTCAAGTTCAAGGCCTCTGTTAACAAGTCTACCAATTGAGATTGACTCCTAATATTCATCAACCCTATAACTCCATCTTGCACCTCATCTCTCACAATGTGACAATCTTTTTCAATATTCTTTGTATGCTCATGGAACACAGCGTTAGACCCTATGTGAATTGCTGCCTTACTATCATTGAACAATAAAGCAACCTTATCATGTTTTACACTCAAATCCTTTAGCAAGTAAAGAATCCAAGTCACTTCACATACAATCATAGCCATTGATCTATATTCAGCTTCAGCAGTGGATCTAGAGACGGTATGCTGCTTCTTAGACTTCCAGGAGATCAATGAGTCACCCAGGAATACACAAAAACCTGTAATAGACCTTCTAGAATCAGGGCAAGCTGCCCAATCTGCATCTGCAAAGGCCTTTATATGCAATGAAGAGTTTAATGGAAACAATAACCCTTGACCTACAGTTCCTTTGATGTATTGAATGATTCTATATGCTGCCTTTAAATGAGGCTTTCTAGGCTTAGACATAAATTGACTTAACCTATGCACAGAGTATGTAATATCTGGCCTTGTGATGGTTAAGAACAATAGTCTACCTATTAACCTTCTATACATCCCAGCATCATGTAATAACTCACCATCATCCTTGCTCAACTTTAAATTGCCTTCCATAGGAGTTCTAGCAAGTTTACATCCAAGCATCCCAACATCATGAACAATTTCAAGGGCATACTTTCTTTGACACAATGAGATACCCTTTTGTGATCTTGCAACTTCCAAACCCAAGAAATACCTCAAATTGCCTTGACCCTTTAACTTGAAATGCTATCCAGATGCAACTTGAGATCTTCCATAGCCTTAGGATCATTACTAGCAATGAGTATGTCATCAACATAAACAAGAAGTGCTATAAAAAGCTTACCATGCTACTTAATGAACAAGGAGTAGTCTGCTTTAGATTTTACAAAGCCATTCTACAGTAAAATGGTTGAAAATTTTGAAAACCACTGCCTTGAAGCTTGCTTAAGTCCATATAATGACTTATGCAACTTGCAAACCATCTCCCCCTTGCTACCCATCTCCCCCTTGCTATGCAAACCTGGAGGAAGAGACATGTACTTACACTTCTTCATGGAGATCACCATTAAGAAATGCATTGTTGACATCTAATTGTTAAAGATCCCAGCCTTGCACAGCAGCCAAAGCCAAGAAAAGCTTAACTATGACCATTTTAGCCACTAAAGAGAATGTTTCAACATAGTCCAACCCTTCTTACTGAGTATACCCTTTGGCCACAAGGCGAGCCTCATACCTCTCTATACTACCATTAGCTTTGTACTTGATTCGAAATACCCACTTACATCCAACAGCCTTTTTGTTGGGTGGCAAAGGAACAATAGACCAAGTACAATTTTGTTCTAAATCCTCAATTTTTGCTACCATAGTAGCTTCCCAATTAGGATCACCAATAGCTTGATGGTAAAACTAAGGTTCTTTAAGAGCAGAAATGATATTGTAGAAATGAGAATAGCTAGGTGATAACTTGTGAGAAGAAACAAAGTTAGCAATAGGATACCTAGTTGAAATTGTGTTGCATTTGTAGGATTGAAGATATGGAGGAGGTTTGGACACTCTAGTAGACCTTCTAAGTGAGGGAGCAAAAGAAGGAGTGGGCAGAGAAGGAGGGACCGGATTAGGATGCAAGGTAGGATCATCAACTATATCATTAGGTAAGTAAATAGATAGTTCTTCTAGAAGATCAGAAAAATGATCTTCAAGAATATGAGATGCAAGATCATCAACTTGATCAGAGGAAGGACCATCAACAAGAGGAACAGACTTAGAATGTTGAATAGGACCATTTACAGGTAAAGGTGGAGCATTGGGTATGCAAATCTGAGACAAAGGATCAGAAGGAGAAGGGAATGTTGAGGAAGGAATAGACTAAAAAGGAAAGATGGACTCATGAAAAGTAACATCCCTCGAGATAAAAATCCTTTTAGAATGTAAATCAAGCAGTTTATACCCCTTAACAGCAAAAGGATAACCCAAGAAAACACATTTGATGGCTTTAGGATCAAATTTAGGCTTGTTATGAGCCAAAGTAGAAGAAAAACACAAATAGCCAAAAACTCTAAGAGAACTATAATCAGGGACTTTGCCATTAAACAATTCAAAGGGTGTTTTGTCATGAAGAAGAGGGGATGGAAGTCTATTGATAAGGTGCACTGTTGTGAGAATGCAGTCACCCCAATAGGCAATAGGAACATTGGATTGAATTCTTAAGGCTCTTACAACACAAAATATATTGATGTTTCCTCTCCACAACATAATTTTGTTAAGGAGTGGCAACACAACTATGTTGGTGTATAATTCCATGAGTCTTGAAGGAATCGATCATTTGAAATTCAACACCATTATCAGTTCTAAAAATTTTAATGGATTTATTGAATTGAGTTTTGATCATAGCATAAAAGGACTGTAAAATGGACCTAGTATCAGACTTGGATTTCATGAGATAAACCCAAGTTGATCTAGTACAGTCATCAACAATAGTGAAGAAGTATTTGTGTCCATCAACAGTAGGAACTATATAGGGACCCCAAATATCACAGTGTACAATATCAAAAGGTGAATCAGACATGTGATTTGGAAAAGGGAAGGGAAGTCTTTTGTGTTTTGCAAGTGGACAAATCTCACAATCTTTATTAAAAGTACAAACATTATTAAGAAGTGCATTCTTTAAGGAAGAGAGTTTAGCATCAGAGGGATAACCTAATCTAAAATGCCATATAGAAGAAGGTACAACAGTGTTATTGATTACATAAGATTGAGGTTTGTTGAAAATAGACTTGAAAATAGAGTTGAAGATAGATTGAAAGGATGATCCAGGAACCTTGGAGTTGATTGGAAAGGTACAAGCATTTGAGGGGCTATGTTGTAGCAAATACAACTCATCATGAACTTCACCCACACCAATTGTCCTCAAGCAAATAAGGTCCTATATAAAACATAAATTTGACAAGAAAATAAGGCAACAAGAACAAGATTTTGTGTGTTGACTAAATAACAAAAGGTTAAAAGAAAATGAAGGAACACGGAGAACATTAATAAGAGTTTAAGTTGCTCAAAGAGAAATGGAACCTATGTGAGTTACCATTGTTGTTTCACCATTAGGAAGTTCAACAACACAACAAATAGCAGTGAATTTAGTAAGCAATTAAACAGAATGTACAATGTAATCAGTTGCCCCAGTGTGCTGTCCTATTTACTACATGGGCAGAAAATATTGAATGCCTCAAATCAAGATCTCCAAAAAGAAGATATACCTAACATTGTGAGAGCATTGTCAGACTTGGAAGCACTTGCAGAAGATGGTGATTGAGAATCTGAATGAGGCTTGATCACACTGCTAGCCATATGAACTTCCTTGGTTCCCATGTTAAGTTGAGTAGTAGCTTGCATCTGATTGCCCAGCATGGCCAAAAATTGCTGACATTGTTCTTGAGTGAAAGGGAACTGGGTGGCATCATTTGATGATTTTCCTTTCTCTGCAGTGTCATCTTGAATGCCTACTTGATTCACCATTGAAGTCTTTCCTTTAGACTTGAATCCAGGTGGGAAGCCATGCAACTTGAAACACTTCTCCATTGTATGACCATGTTTCCCACAGTGAGTGCAAATAGGCCTATCCTTGCCCCTTGAATTCTTTCCTCCAGAGAAACCAGAATTGGAATTAATAACAATGGAATTGGAACCTTTCACAACAAGAGCAGTGGACTCAATGTGAACATTAGAATTTCCCACATTCCTCTGCCTTTCTTCTTGAATCAACAAGGAATGGACTTTGTTGATGGATCGAAGTGAATCCATTAACAAAATCTGTCCTTTGATTTGAGAATAAGAATCACTGAGTCCCATCAAGAATTGCATCACTAAATCTTGAAAGTGAAGATTCTGAATCCTTTGTGAAATATTACAAGTGCACTTTTCACAAGAACATGTTAGAGTAGGCCTGAAATTCTTGAGTTGATCCCAATACACCTTCAATTGAGTGAAATAGGTAGTAATTGAAGAATCACCTCGATTGATTGATGCAATGTCCTTTTGCAGCTGAAAAACCCTAGGTCCATTGCCTTGAGAATGCATATCCCTGAGATCATTCCAAATTTCTAATGGTGTGTCTCTATAAGTGATACTAATTTTGATCTGAGGTGAAACTGCCTTCATCAACCAAGAACCAACCATATTATCACAGCGAATCCAAGCATCAACTGCTACTAGAGTTTTTTTCAATGGAGAAGAAAGAGTAATAGTGCCATTAACAAAACCAAACTTGTTCTTTGCAATCAAAGCCTTCTTCATTGATCGAGCCCAAGCATGGTAATTTTCACCAATCAAGACCTCAGACACAAGCATAGCTCCAGGACTTTTAGCATGGTGAAGGAACAAAGGATTTGAGATGTCTTCTACCAATATTGCTAGATCTTGCTTAGATGAAGTGGAAGAAGAATTTGACGCAGAAGCCATCGAACCAGCTTCAAGCTTTCAAGAACAAAACCCTAGAAATTTGGGAGAATTTTGAGCAAACTATGGCTCTGATACCATTTGAAAGATTGTTAAGAGTGAAAAATCTCATTAACTTGCTTAATGAGACGCAGCTTTGATCCTTATATACAATCAGAGCCTAACAAACTAACTTAACAAACATAACAACTCCTTAATAGAAAAAATAAAGCATACACGTGCACACTCGCATTACTAAAGCTATTTACAATATTGACTAAACTACACACAGTTTAAGCTATATACAATACAAAGACCAAAGCTACAAGTCATTTAACCAAGAGTATCTGCACTTCTATAATTCTGCTCTGAATCTTCTTGCTGTGCTGAGTCTTCTTGCTGTTGCCTTGATCTCTAATAGCAACAACACCAAACTGGCGAGTAAGGTTGCAGGCAAGTTGATCACACATCTTCTTGGTTGAACAAAAGATAATTATCTTTGATCCTGTTTCTTGAGATCGTAATATATCTGCTCCAGTCGTCTGTGTTTCTCCATGGATGACAACACTTCAATATGCTGCAAGATGCCGATATAGAAATATCAAATAATACCATCAATATCCATAAACAAATTATACCATCATTAATATCCATGTCATGTATAAGAAACAGCAAACATATTATAAGAAACTTGCTCAATATTTAAAATATGGATAGAAGTACATGAACAATTTCACTTTCTAAACAAAAAAGATATATAATAATATATTTTTACAAATGTAATTGGAGAAACAGGTAATCTACCGTGCAAGAAATTCTTGATGACTTTTCGAACTTCACAGCTTCATCTTGTATCTGTGTTGCCAACTCCCTTGTTGGTGACAATACCAGCACAATAGGACCTAATTGAGCATCATTACGGGTGCGCTTCAGATGAATAAATCCTGGAATCAAGTAACCCAAGGTTTACCCTGAACCAGTTTTGGCAATGGCCACTATGTCTCTACTTTGAATAGCAATCAGCCATGACTGTGCCTGAATTGGAGTTGGCGCAGAGAACTCAGAATTGTGTACCTGGAAAAAGCAAAATTCTAGCAACCCCTGTGAGAGAGGTACTGGCTTCAAGATTTCTGGTGGTTTTTTTTTGAGCCTATAGAGGATTGAAAAACAAATTTTGGAATGGAAATTTTTAAAATTTAGGAATGAAAAACAAATTTTAATAAAATTTGAGAACTAAAATATTATTTTACACCAATAATTGTATACTCCACATCTATCATATAACCATGATAAAAATTTCATTAGGTAATTGTCCAAAAAAAAAACCCCTTCTTTCACAAAACCGTTATTCCAGTTTGGTGACATAAGCCAACAAACGCATGTAAATATAATAATGTCTTATCTAATACTCCCTCCGTCTCACTTTTTTTGTCATGTTTGAAAAGTTAAACTTTTTAAGAGAACATCATTTATTGTCTTGTCTACCTTTTAAAAATGTATAAGTTTCCAAAACTACCCTTAAAAAAATTTATCAAAAAATTGAATTAGTAAATTAATAGGGTTATAATATGAACATTAGTAAATTAATGACTTTTATTTTTAGAAACAGGACAATATTTTAGGACATCTCAAAATGGAATAGAGGATAAAAAAAATGAGACGGAGGGAGTAATAGGCATAGCAATCATCATATAGTATTTCTTCACAGTTCAAAGGGTCTACGATTCTACGTTATATTTCGTAGATTATTCAAACCCTTAAGAGCTATATATAATAATACCACACCTGCATAAGGGTTAGTATAATATAATTTTGCACAAATGCATGCAATTGCAAGCTTCCCAAGCTTCATGGGATGCATAAGCAAGCATTCATGTCATCAAAGTGAGCCAAAACTTGAAGTAAAATAGCAACATTTTTAAAATCCAAAAGAAACATAACATAGATTATAGCATACAAGATGCTAATTAATTAGTCCAAGTTAATTGTCACCCATAAGTTGGGGATAATACAACACACAAGTCTGAAATTTATGAAAATACAAGTCCAAATCTTTTTAGTTTTTTGGAGGATAGGCACTCACACATACTGAAATAAAAATAACATAGATAAGAAAATGTCAGCAGAGAGATCCACCACTTACATCTTCATGTTCCTATGGCATACAAGCTTTGGAGGGCTGAGCAACTTGGAACTTTGGGAGATACTTCATCACCTTGCAAAAGAAGCCCACCAAGAATTCACATGGCTCAATCGCTTCCTCGACCTACAGTTATCTTGTAGAACTCCATTTCCCTGCCCAACTGATCGAGTATCAAGTAATTAGTCATGTCCATGGACATCTCAAACTGCCAGTTGCTATCATCAAAATCGGATATACAAGGCATCTCCTCATCCTCAAGCATGGGCACATAGAAATTAATATTATTTTCAGGGGGCATAGCGTTGTTTAGAGACACACCAATATAGGCCGCCTCGTTGTGATTGTAGACGTTAGTTAGGAATGCTGCCCAGTTTGGGGAGGTGAGGTCTGAGTTCTCAAGTTGAACTTGGGGGTTGTTGGTCACCATATTCACCGTGTACACGCTTGACTCTGAGAGATTGTTGTTGTTGTTGTTGATGGAGTTGTCATCGACGTGCATATTGGGTGAGGTCAATGCCTTGATGTAGCTTTGCAGGAGGGTGGCGCTAGAGTTGGAGTCCCTGCTGTTCTTCTTTGAGTTCTGCCTTCTTTTGGTTGCATTCCAGTGATTTTTGATGGTGTTCTCAGTCCTTCCTGGCAGCCTCCTAGCAATTTCTGCCCATTTGTTTCCCATTTGCTTGTGAGCTTCAATCAGGATCCTATCTTCTTCTTCAGTCCAGTTATCTTTCTGCAAACATGACAAAGAATAATGTGTAAGAAGGATGAATATAGAATCAACTTGAAATAGATTGTGGTCATAATATGGCAAAGATATATATATATATATATATATATATATATATATATATATATAAGCATTTGTATGAGCCCTACTTAATGTGTCAATTCTTGTGTGTGTTGGTGTGTGCATATGAATTGATGGAAAGTATATCAAATTCATAAACATGAACTACACGAAAAGTAATATTAAATACATCTACTACATAATTCTGCCTCATGTACTACATACTTTATTATATAAAGGATTCCTTATACAAAGAAAAGAGAAAATTAACTTTGAAACATGTATGCATATCACTGTTTTACTTCAAAATGATACACTCTTTTTGAAACACACTCAATATGCACACACATTACATGTAATGTAACTTGATGTGATGTTATGCTACTCCACAGCTTTTCAATTTTCACTAAATAAGTATTTTTTACAAATTATCAATTGTTGGATTAAATTATCCTCTTACACCCTTTATGCTTGCGAATTATATATCAAAAAGATTGAAGATCATTAACTATCTAACCATAAAATGTTTAAATTTAAGGTTTTCTAACTTTAAAATTATACACAAAACATAAGTTTGTGATCAAATAATAAATAACTTCTAATCAACGCGAAATTTGAAACGTGTATGGGTTCTATTCGATTCAAGATTTGGAAAAAAAAAATAACACTATAAAAATATAGCATAAAAAATGGAAATGAGAGAAAAAAAATAAATAATAAAATAATAAAAATAAAAATAGATATATGTATTATTATATTACAAAGTTGAATGAAATTCTGGACTAAAAAAATGACTATGTATGTTAAGTTATTTCTCTATTATATTTCCACTTAGTATGATACTTTTTTTCTTTTTTTTTTGATAGATTTAGTATGATACTTATAATGTCTTAATATAATTTTAAGATGCTAAATTAAATCAACTAAATAAATATTGAATATATTTAGTATTTTTTCTTCAATTTTAATTGCCGTTCTCAAGCAAAAATATATAACAAATAAATGAAGATATAATATTTATTCCTACTCTTTTTGTCACTTAGTCCTAAAAAAATTATTTAATGTCTCATAATATTATAATTTAAATGGTGGGGCCAAAGGATTTGGCAACCCCGGCCCATTTCATATCAAGCACAAGGTCCACGCCGAGAAGGAAGAAATGTCGGAGGATGAACAAAGAAGGTCCAAACTGTCAATGGATGTAGCCGAGGACAATCCTGTTCTTGGCAAACCGAGATCACGGATGGAGAAGGCAACACGCCACCAAGGACAGTCTCCCAGAGTATCCCAAGGGAAAACACAAGTGCAATGAGACAGCCATGAGAGTATAGTAGAGGAGCAGTTCCAGGACAAGCTGTCACCTCCGCATTAAATACTCACAGCTAACTTCCTGACCCCATTTATGTGGACATGACCCCTGAACAATACTATCTGGGTCACCACAACTCACAGAACGTCAGAAGGAGTGGCTGATGGGACGTGCACTCAAGTATGGGTATAGATGACTAACAAGTGTAGAACCAGGATAGTCCAAAGAGAACTATATAATGTAAGAGATCTTCCATAAAAAAAATGAGGAAAACAGAGGGGAGGAAGGAGGCACACATCTCCCTTCGTGCTCTATTTAATCAAGCCAGATAGAAACTCACATCCTCGGATGGTGAGTTCGTCTCCTCGGATCATAAGCTCATCCAACTCTGTGTTCCTAGTTCCTATTCAATCATCTCTAACATCCACATTAACCGTTGTCAAACTCATTAAAGCCTAGCTCTTGGACCCACTCTCTACAAATTCATTATAATGGGTCCATTAGGCCTAAATCCCATCCACCCATTGGCCCAGTCTGAAAATTGCAACCCTACATAAATTATTTTATTTTTATTTAGTATTTTTTTTCTTCAATTTTAATTGTCATTCTCAAGAAAATATATATAACAAATAAATGAAGATATAATATTTAATCCTATTCTTTTTGTCACTTAGTCCTAAAAAAAATTATTTAATGTCTTATAATATTATAATTTAAATTATTTTATTTTTATATTTCAAAAAATAATTTATTTTTTATTTACAATTCAATATATGTAGATACATATCAGATGTAGCAATAACATCTCTATTCATTCAAATTATAGAAAAATTTTAATAGATAAAAGAAATTCAAGTTTATAATAAAAGTAAGAAAACGTTGGGTTTAATAGAAATAGTAGAATATGGAATTAAAAATATTGATTTTGATAATTTCATTATTGTCTTTGATGACACATCTTAATAAAAGAAATAATTATATATATTGCCAATAAAAGTATTTAAGTTTTATCAAGTTGGAGTACTTTATACAAGTATAATATAGGAAATTTTTAATTCATGTTTAGTTCATTTAATTAAATAAATATATAGTTTTAGAGTATTTTTGTTTCATAATATAAATTAAACAAGTTTCTTAAAAAAAAAAATCGTATGGGTAATAATGTAATATATGTTATAGTACACATATATTACTAATCATGACTTCGTCAATTGAAATGAAAAGATCATTCATTATATTTTTTTTTTAAATAATAATGTTCATTATAATGAGAATCAATACAATTAGCTTTAATTTGCTAATGAGCTCGATGTACATTAAAAATCCCTTGCTGTTTTGGACTTAGGATATAACTTGAAAAGGAAATTAAGGAAAATTATATTTTAACCCCTAAAACTTATTGTTAGAAAGATAATTAAGTTTAAAATATTGAAAACCAACACACTCTGTTTGGTTCAGTAATGACGTTTTCTAGAAAACGATTTATTTTCCAATAAGTATTTTCTATAAAACTATCTCATTTTTCAATGTTTGGTAGCAACTTTAAATGAGTTGAAAAACAACCTCTTAACTTTCCTTATTTAGCTTGCTGTGAGATATAGTTGTTTTCCAAAAAAACTTAATGGAAAACAATTTCTAAAAATAAGCCATACTTTTTATATTGACCAAAAATAGTTTTCCTTTGACTTATCTTTTTTTAAGCTACCAAACACTGGAAAACATGGAAAACTATCTTTACACAAGGTTTTCCATTGAAACAAACAGAGCGTAAGGACTAGTTTTATTATTTAGTCTAATTTCAATAATACCCTTGATGAACTTTGCGAATTTCCTTGTAGTGTTGTGCCTAGGATAAAACTTAAAAATAACGGATAAATTATATTTTAAATCCTATACTTTATAGATATTTTTAAGTTTAACTCTATAGTTTCAAAATTTTCTATTCAAAACCTTAAAGTTTAAGATTTGTTATAAATTAAACCCTACACTTTCGCTAACTTCAAATTGGACCTTGAACTTTTGAACTTGTTATCAATTTAAACATCCAATCAAATCCATAGGTTCCAAACTAGTAAAATATTTTGTAATCGAATAAGAGACTTAGAATTCAAATCTCACCTACACTAAAACTTATACTTATTAAACCTCGCTCAGACCTTGACCCGATTTATGTCGGGTCACTAGGTCACTGGATAGATTTATGAAATCGGTTATGATTCCTAAAAGAGATACATGTAACTAGGAATATTATGTAATTAATTGGTTCACCAAGTGAATTATCGGTCGAACCGTTGGGTCAAATAAAATTTAATATATATATATATATATATAAATTAAGTTTAAGAAATCATAATATAAATATGTAATTTTTTTTTTTTTAAATGAGCATATACCTAAATTCAACTTGCAATTATGATTCAAAATCAAGGCTTCACATAACATAGTAGTATTTTGGTAGGATGAGAGTCTTGCAAGTAGATAGATAGACAAAGAAATGCACTTTAAAAAACTCTTTAGGTTTTCTACTCTTTAAATTACCATATCATAACAAATTAAACAATAAAAAAAATAATAAATTAAACTAATAAATGTAATTTTACAAATTTTACAAACTCAATTGAGTTATATAAACCCATCTGGGTTACTCAAGTCACCACAGACCCACTGGGTTTGACTGAGTCATATGTAGAAATGATCCATTTAAACACCCGAACTCACCGAGTTTTCAATCCGATCGGCTGGATCGGTTCAAGTTTAATACCTATATAAAAACCAATTAGTGTATTAAGGGTAAGTACATCAAGGGCCAGTTGTTTTGAGATTAAGAAAAACTAGACCAATTAGGCACTCATCGAGATGCATGTTCATGCGTTGTCAAGCAAATCGACAAATGCTAGATAGGGCAAGTATTCAAATGCTTTTGAAAACGCGTAGACAAAAAGAAAAAATTAAAACAAAAATGCTACGTCATAATCTCCATATATTTGATAACACGTGTTAGAAAAGTAAATATAATTACCAGAATCTTAATAAATGAAAAACTACAAATGTACAACGCAGCATGCAAATATGTGTATATATTTGTAAAATTATTATTAAATAAAAGAGTTTTGCTCTCATATATATGAATTTATTTTCATAAAAATATGTATATATGTATGGATTTATGCATAAATGGAAGGTCATATAGAAAGAAGAGATGAAAAAAAGAACCCTAATGTCAGGCCGCAAATGGTTGTGCCATCTCTCCCTGCACTGCTTCCCCACTCTCCCAGTAATGATCCTAGCAATTTGAGACCATTTCTTTATACCAAACCGGTCTACCAACTGCACCAATAGCCTGCAAATAGAGATTTACAATGACCAATTCCTTATCAGTAAATAACAATACCAAACATAAAACCCTAGTTGGAAGGAAAAAAACAAAAACAAAAACAAAAACAAAAAAAAAAATGAGAGAATATATTCCTGAATTTTCCAAGAAATAAAACAAACAAAAATGAACTAATATAATTCTCTACTGGCCTGTCTTCTTGTGGAGTCCATTGCCCTTTGATTATGTTAGCGTATTTCTTTCGAGCTTTGCTTGCCTTCCTCATGTGCAGTCGCTGCTGCTGCTTCAGATCAACTTTGCCAAGATATTTATTAGTTTCAGCTGCTGTGCATGACATGTTTTCAGCCAAACTACCATTTGTTGATCCGAGTTGTTGAGTATTGAGAGGCAGATATGCCTCAGTTTGGACTACAGAATGGACCAAATTTTTTTGAGGATTATCCCTAAGGCCTAGGCTAATATCATTCCCAAGGCCATGCATGTTTCCATTTTTGCAATCAGGTGCAAAAACAGAAGATGCATAAGCATTGAAATCACTGTAAAACTCATTTGCAAAAGGCGAAATTGGATGGTGGGGATTCAAGTTGGACCCGTTAAAGGGAACAGCATGATCAAAATGGTGAACATTATTAGGAACCAAGGCATTAGAGGAATTAGAGCCTGCTATGGAAAATCCATCTCCCCCCAACTCATTTGGTATCTCTTGTTTTGAGGGACTACCAGAGAGAAGGTTGGGAAAATAAGGAAGATCTCCACCAAACGCCATGCAGTATAATAGAGAGGAAATAACAAAAGGCTAAAGAAAGGAAGGATAGCTTAATGTTGGTGTGAAGAGAAAGGGGGGTCCCTGGGGGGGTATTTATTAGTGAAAGAAAGGCTAGTCTGTGGGCCCCACTGACTCTAAAACCATTGATTTTCTATATCCTACGGCTAAGATTTCTTGTTGAGTGTGACTGTTGAGCTTCCACTCTTAGTATTTTTCACTATTTTCAAGTGCGGATTGCGGAGAAAATAAAAAGGAAAAAAAATTAAAAATTAAATCAAATTTTTAAAAAAATAAAAAATAAAAGAGTACTATTTTTTTTTCTTTTTTTGAGAAATGAACGAGTTGTATATTGAATGATTAGGTAGTTATAATGTTTGTACTTTATAAGAAAAATTCTCGGACAAGTGAAAGACACATGGAAGACATGGGCGATGCCTTTTGCTCCGTTTTAAGGCAAAATAACCCACCAACGGCGTGAGTCTAATTTCTTTTACTATATAAATTTTTTGTGTGTTTGTTTATATATTAGAGCCAATTCATAATGCCCGTCAAGCAAATATCACGGTTCTACTATGAAGAATCATATAGTGGAAATTAATTATTAGGTGGGACAATGCAACAATTTGGTGGCAACAAAAAAAGAAAATTTTGTTTTGGCTTCATGAATGAGGTTTCTAAATTATAATACCCTTATCATGAGCTTAAAAAAACTAATATTGCTTGCTTCATTGGATTTTTTCTTAGCAAGTGCCAACTAATTTTTGACACATTTTTTTTTTTTTAATAAATGTAGCTTTAAATGCTATTTTATATTAATTATAATTGTGAGTCAAAGTGCAAAGCAGTCGAGATTAATCAATTTTGTTGAGAAAGAGAGTTCAATTTGTAAAGATTTTTATAACAAAATGATGTTTGTTAGGCAATGTTCACATCAATTAATAGAGTTACGGTTTATTTATAGACCAATTAAATTATCATTCGGATCTCTGAAATGTGTGTGTGTGTGTTTTTTTTTTCAAATAAAAATATTAGTCCCAACAATTGATCAAACCCATATAAAAATAAGCAAGCCAGCAATGTGAGTGTAACAAGGAAATTAAGGTCACTTCTGGAGGTTCCTCTTTGAAGCTCAACTCTCATATATAACAAAAAGGCCCTTTTATTTTCTCCATATTTTTATGGAATTTGAAAGCAATTTTCTTTTGAATTTTTTTCATTGAACATATATATTCTTCACACTCTCAATAATAATTTCATGCATCCGATATATGTAATCCCACTTTCATAATGTGTGGACTTCACAATCATGTGAGATCCACGCGCTTTGAGAGAACGCACGCATACATATATCTCCTATTACTAAATACCCAAAAAGTAAAAGATGCGTTTTAGATACTATTCACAAATGTTTTGTCTTAAAGTGAGGGTAATAAAGTCATTCAAAACCAGGTTGGCAACCATTTTTATCCATTAGGTATTGTGGTTTTTTTTTTTTTTTTCTTGTTTTAATTTGATATTTGGGAGAGGGGAAATTTTAAACCTACATATCATCGCTAGAAACACTAAAAAAATGTGACAATCAATTGAGCTATAAAGCTTTAGGTATTGAGGTTGAAATTTGAAATTAACCTGAATAGGCCTTTTTTTCCCCCTTTTTAAAAAGGGATGGGCTTGTTTGAAGCCATGCATGACTCATAAGCTATGTGTAATTTTGTTTTCTTAAGAATGAAGGCTGTGTGTAAGTTAATTAAAGGGGATCAAATATTTAAAAGCAATTTACTTTTGAATTGTTTTCATTGAACCAACTTGTGTGTAAGCTAATTAAAGGGGATCACTTATTTAAAAGCAATTTACTTTTGAATTATTTTCATTGAACTAACTTCATCATGTTATGCGAACTTGTCATATATATTCTTCACACTTTCAATAATAATTTCACGCATTTAGATATATGTACTTTCATAATGTGTGGATCTCACAGCCGCATGAGATCCACGTGTTATGAAAGAGAGTATGCATGCATATATCTCCTATCACTAAATACCCACAACGTGAAAGATGTGTTTTAGATATTATCCCAAATTTTTTTGGTCTTAAAGTGAGGGTAATAAAGTCATTTAAAAATCAGGCCTATAACCATATTTGTCCTTTAGGTATTGAGGGATTTTTTTTTTTTTTTTAAATCTTATAATTTGATAATTGGGGAAGGGGGAGATTTGAAACCTAAATGTTTCCATTGAAAATAACAAAAGATGTCAACCAATTAAGTTACAAGGTTTTAAATATTCACTTCTTATTCTTCTTCTTTTCTTTTTTCTTTTTTTTCTTACAAATGTATACCACAATCTCCATTCATAAGATGTGTACTTATTTTTCTTCTTAAGAATTAAAGCTTTGTTTAAATTAAAGGGGAGCAATCAATTTGTAATTGAATATTTTACATCTCCTTAATTGGTATCTAATTTAATGGCTATATGGCCACTTCTTCTTCTTCTTCTTCTTCTTCTTCTTCTTTTTCAATTAAAACAAACACACACAAGGGAGAGAGAATGAGGTTTTAATACAAAGGTACACCACAAGCTCCATTCATAAGATGTGTACTTATTTTTCTTCTCAAGAATTAAAGTTGTGTTTAAATTAAAGGGGAGCACTTAATTTGTAATAAAATATTTCACATCTCCTCAATTGGTATCTAATTTAATGGCTATATGGCCACTTATTTTCTTTTTCTTTTTTTTTTTGGGAGAAACAAACACAAACACAAGGGAGAGAGAATGATATTTTAACACAAAGGTACTCCACAAGCTCCATTCATAAGATGTGTACTTATTTTTCTTCTTAAGAATTAAAGTTGTGTTTAAATTAAAGGGGAGCACTTAATTTTTAATTGAATATTTCACATCTCCTCAATTGGTATCTAATTTAATGGTTGTATGGCCACTTCTTCTTTCTTTTTTTTGGAGAAACAAATATAAACATACTCACAAGGGAGAGAGAATGGGGTTTTAACACAAAAGTACACCACAAGCTCCACTCATAAAATATATACTTATTTTTCTTCTTAAGATTTAAAGTTGTGCATTTGATTTAAATTAAAGGGGAGAACTTAATTTGTAATTGAATATTTCACATCTCCTCAATTGGTATCTAATTTAATGGCTATATGGCCTCTTTTTCTTCTTCTTCTTCTTCTTCTTCTTTTTTTTGGGGGGGGGGGGGGGGGGAGAGAGAGAGAAACAAACACAAAAACACACACAAGGGAGAGGGAATGAGATTTTAACACAAAGGTACATCACAAGCTCTACTCATAGGATGTGTACTTATTTTTCTTCTTAAGAATTAAAGTTGTGTTTAAATTAAAGGAGAGCACTTAATTTGTAATTGAATATTTCATATCTCCTCAATTGGTATCTAATTTAATGGCTGTATTTATTCCTAATTAAGTTATTACTAAAGTTAGAAATATGCAATTACTTTACATGGATATTGCCAAAAAAAAATTATATCTATTAAACTCCACTTTTATATCTATTAAACTCTACTTTTCTTCCTTGAGTAATGCTAGAGAAATAAAAAATTTTACAAAAAATTTTACAAACTGCTGATATGATAAGTGATTATTAGTAAATGAAAGAATGATGTTAATGGTGGGCTTAAATGAAAATCAATAAGGAGATGATCACACCAACAGTTTGTAAAAATATTGTAAAATAATATATATCTATAATTTTTCTCTTCTTCCTTTAATCTATAGTGCAAGGAATATGTGCATATTTTCCTATTTGGTATGCAAGAAGCAATAAAAATGAAGTGTAAATGGTATTTCATTGATTGTATGGGCTTTAAGAACAATTAGTATTATACTTTAATGTGCTTTAATTTACTTCTAGTAAAAGACTTGATAAATACTCCATTTTGAAGTCAAATATATTGCCTCAGAAATATCTATATTGTTGGCCATGAATAATGACTGAATTTTCCATCACTTGCTTATGAGTCAAACTCCTTGAAATAGATCAGAGCAATCTTTACTTCCGGATAATTGCTGTTGAAAGATGAAACTTGCGAAGGACAAATATATATATATAGAGGTTGGGTTCAACTTACACCTAGTGTAACTTTAAGTATTGTTACACCACTCAATATTCTTTAATTGGATGTGAATTTTGACAAATCCATCATTAGATTACATTATCTTTATATATTCTTCATACTTGCAAAATTTCAAGGTGACCAAAGATTAATAACCATGCCATCAATCAATTGTTTAAATTCAAGTTTCTGTAGCTTAAAATAATGTATGAAAGATGATTTTATGGATTGATCGGTAAATAACATCCAATTTACATGAAAATTGGCATGAATGTAAAGCACATATTGAACATGTAATTCAACAATGGGATTTTCAAAATATGAATTCTATAATAAGTTATTGAGTTGTGTAATATTACTTAGAGTTACATTAGGTATAACTTGAACCCAACTATATATATATATAGGACTTATAATATTTCAGAAATATTTGAATGATGCCGATTTTAAAGCCTTTTGGCTTAGAAATTGAAATCTTTTACTTGCACTTCATCTCTCGTTTTTTTGCTCATGAATTGTTTCTTTTCTTTTCTTATCTTAAAAGGAAAAGGAGAAATTCAATTTTTAAGAATATTTTGATGAAAATTCAATTGTAATTGCTCCTTTTTGCTATTCATGAATAAGGTTTCTTCAAATCCAATTTGAATAATAAACAGGATTTGAAATAAAATCAGAAAAGTGCATCTGCTGTTTAGTTGTTTGCAGCCTCATGAAGATTCTCAAATTATTTCTACACAAGTTTGAGAAAAATGAGAGGGTTAATATTTTGATAAGTATTTTCTTTTTTCTTTTTTGTGGGGGAAGGGTTGGGGGGGGGGGGGGGGGGGGGGGGGGTTCTATTAAGGCCCGATTATTTTAGCTTAAATGTCTGGCTTATTTTTAATGTCCACTTGTACTTCTTAAAATCTCATTTTTTCTAGAAACTTTTATTGTGAGTTCTAAATTTCTAATTAGCTCAATTAATAAAAAATTTTATTATCAAATAAGGTGCATGAGTTTGAATTCAGTCCACACAAAAAATAAATACATTGCTATGGCCAGAAGGTTAAGGGAAATCATCTTAGAGGCACCCATAAATTTCAAACTGTATCTTATGAGTGTGTGTGTATATGTGTGGTATTTTTATGGATAAACTACATATTTGGTCCTTATCTTATACACCATATTTCAATTTAGTATTTAACCTTTCAATTGTATCAATTTGGTCCCTAACCTTTCAATACCATGTCAATTTAGTCATTATTGTTATTTTTTGGATGAAAATTGATGACACGTTTAATGGTCAAAATAAAATTAAAAAAAGTAACTTTTATTGACGTGACAGTATACTAAAATTTTATTTTGGTCATTTACCATTTCAGCAATTTTCATCTAAGATATAACGATAGAGACTAAATTGATACGGCATTGAAATGTTATAAACCAAATTGATACAATTGAAAGGTTAGGGATTAAATTAAAATATGGTGTAAAGATTAGGGACCAAATATGTAGTTTACTCTATTTTTATTTAATTTATTTTTAAAAAATAAAATTCAAAGCTAAAAGTTTTGTTCTTCCAAGCACAGGCCAGCCAATCATATCAAAAGAAAAAGATATAGGTCGAATTGGCTAGCAGGAATATATTATTATTTAGATGTATGCTGATTATGAGGTGAAATGTAGTGCATGAAACATGTGTAGCAACTCTAAGACAAAATAATAGGAAGGACCTTATCTCACGTTACAACTTACAAGTGAGTTGTTGCTCCAGATGCCTTCACAAAAGCAGGATAGCTTTGTCCCATTTCTCACTAGTAGTGGCATTTAAACAATAAGGCCTCCAACAAAATCAGAAATAGCAAAAATACAAGTTATTGAGAAATAAAATAAAACAAAAAAACAAGGTCATGCATTTCTGTTTGCCAGGAAAACAGGACGAGAGGGTCAAGCTCCATAATTTTTAGCACTACAGGTTCATTAAATAGGTAATTTGGTTGATTTTCTACTTAATTAAGTGTCCATTTTTGTTTTCTAAAAAAAAAAGTTTTGAGAATAAGTATGGTGACATTCTACCTTCAAAAAAAAGTGTGGTGACTTTTTTTTTTACAATTTGGGGAAGTGACAAGTTTTGAATGGTGAATAATAAAATTAATATTAGTTATAAGTTTATATGAAAGTGATTTTTCAGCACTCACAATATACAAACTTAATAAATTATGAAAAAATTGTGTGAACAACAGAGTTGGTTATGACCTAGCTAGAGGTTTCTCACACTCCAATGAAAACACTGTATTTAACAAGTCACTATTGTTGCCTTCAAAACGATAGCATCTCCTTTGAAATGGCAATGGTATAAAATATTGAACTATTAAAAAAACACTTTTTTTCCCTTTTGAAAATGACAAACGTCAACCATTTTGATCTTCGTAAGCAAAGAAGTAAAATGGCACTACCAAAAAAGGAAAAAAAAAGTCTATCCTGGTGTTTTCTTTTGTGGCGTTTCCTAAAAACACCTCTATATGTCACCTATAGCGGTGCTTCCTAGGTCTATAGCAGCGCTTTAGATGGATGTACCTATTACGGCAGTATATTCTAGTCGGGTCTATTGAGACAATTCAAGCCCGACACTAGAAAACGTTGGTATAGCCTTAATGGACCTATGACGTTGCTTTAAAGACCTGTAGTGACATTTTTGAAGCATCAGGATATACCGGTTTTTTTGTAGTGTTGTAGTATGTTCAAAAGGTTGGCTCGATACAATTTTAGATTGTATGGAGGAATTTCAAATCAAAGAGGTGTTGATTTAAGCTTAGGCATCCAACCCAAAACTCAACATTGGCCTAAGAAAATAGCCAGTCACTACTGGTGTATTCCTTAGCCCACTAAGAAATAGCCAACTTGAAGTTTGAAGGAGTAACATACTTGTAGACACCTTATTTTGCAACCTCCTTCTAACCTCATTCAAGAGACAAAATGGTAATTTTACATCCTAAGAGTATAATAATAATTTTGAACATTAATTTCCATTTGGTTCACATAAAACAAATATTGGAGTTTTAACTATTAAAACAATGTCATGAACCACGATCAAATCATTAGATTGAAAGACATGAAAATGAAATTTCAACGATTGAGAAGCACCCAGATGATTGAGTCGATTCATGGGTGATTATGAACAATTCATTTTGATTGGTTCTAAGAGAAATTAATTTGAATTAGCAACGTGTCATAATTTTACCAGATTAGATTTAAAACAATCATGAGGGTGCACACATTTGATAAGTTAGATTGGTAAATATTAATAATTTATAGATAATTATTGAAGTTATCTTTTAAAAAGGATAATCAACAATAATATAGGGTTATTAATGCAAAAATAAAAGTAATTTGGCTAGAAATCTATAAAATATTGAATTTGACCATATGTAATAGCTGATTCCAACTCAAAAATGAAAAGTCACAAGTTTGCAATGAGTCCAAGTGCCGATGGACACTTGGACTACTCGTTTGTCGGCCGATTGACCCCTCTAATTCAAAATTTACAATTTTGGCTTCTATTTCTTGCTCCAATTTCAATTTAGAATTCAAATCTGAACCAATTAATCTACAAAGGCTCCACTCTCTTATAGAACATTCTTTCCCTTTATAAATAGAGGATGAGATTCATCATTCAAGACCCCGATTCCCCTAGAGTTCTAGAGGAAGCAACAAGCACGGTCATTGTGCATTCGGTCTTCATAGATATGGCTTGCAACCAATTCTTTCATTGCCTTTTCTCTAGAGCTCTAGTGAACTTTTACACACCCCCCCCCCCCCCCCGGGCTTTTGCTTGTTAAATTTTATGTAAGTATAATTTAGTATTTTTATCATGTTGATATGCATATCCAAACATGTTTTATTGTGATGTTGCCATGGTAGCTAAGATCGAAGCTTGTTAGTATTTGAACAGAGTTTTTGTGTTTTTCATTTGTTCATATATAGTTCATGAAATATGTCATGTTGATCCTAAATTTCCATTAATCACATGTGGTAACATGTTTGTCTTTCAATTCTTTTATTATGTTCATATGCTTGATCCTTGATTTTCATAGATCACATGTTTTTCTTTTAAGTTCTTAATCATGTTCATATGCTATGTTCATCACTTCACATGTTTCCCTTTTCAAACTTTTCAATCTTGAGCACATGCTAAGTTCAAATCCATTTTCACTCATCACATAGTTGTTTATTGATTCACCATTTTATTTTTGTATATATTCTTAGCAATTTCAAGTTTCTGTTTTCATCCATTCTCAATAACTAATGGTATGCTTTGTGTTTGTGACATATTGTTTAAGTAATGTGACATACCAATTGACCATTATAGTTTAGAAGACCAATTTATTGGGTAAAGTGGGTGTCTTACACTTTCCTACCTTATAAATTAGCCTCCAAAATTAGATCAAAAGTTCATAGACTAGGGTTTTATCCATGTAATTTTCATCTTTTTAAAATGTAACTAGGAATAAAGTCGTGAAAATTTTCTCTTAGATTGTATCTAGTGTTAGGACATATGTGTTTTACTTGTTAGGAACATATGTCAATATTTTATGTAATTGGCTAATCCTTTGACAAAACGCACTTTACTTGTATTTTGGTAGATCTAGGATGTTTTTAATACTTCAAGAAATAAGGTTTCAAGATTAAATATTGAAGTCATCAAGTCTGTCCAAGAAAACAAGCTGAAAGTGCAAATTCATTAAAGCTCAACAACTGGCTGGACAGCTGCATCTATCGAGCTTAAGAAAGCTATTTCAGCCTAGTGTGCTCGACAGTTGCTCGACACCTTCTATCTGTCAAGGTTTAAGAAATTCAGTATTCTGATCTGATTTTCTTGGAATCCATGAATGTGTCTTTGGGCTTTCTTTTCTCCTAACCCTAGACATATAAAATGATTGTTTTAAGGGCTGTCAAAAAGTTCACAAGTTGCATAATCATTAAACAAACTCTATTTAAGCAAATTGTGACCGGAGACGAAGTTCTTGCCTTAGTTCATCTCTTTCTCTTGAAGAAATTGTTGTGTATGTGCACCGTAGGGTTTTGTGACCAAGCATCTTCTTGATCTTCATCGTGTGGATAAACTGAAGAACTTTGCAGCCAACAACCTTCTTAGTTGGTGATTGAAGTCGCGTACTGGGATCCGCGCAATTGGTTAGTCACGTACTTGGGAGCCATGCATCAAAAGGGGAACTATCACTACAGAACAAGTCCAATTGGGTATTGGGGTAAGGGTTCAACTGTAGGTTGGTAAGGTACTTGAGATTCCTTTACTTGTAACTGCTTGTTATGATAAAGTGAAGTTTCGGGAGTGGTGACCTAAAAATCACCCGGTGGAGTTTTTGCCGTCAGGTTTTCCCCATTCGTAAACAAATCACCGTGTCATTTATTTTCCGCTGCATACTTTAGTTGTTTGGTGATTTGTTGGTGCTACCACGCGCTTTGCATGTTAATTTGATTAACTAATAAACTTGGTTAATTAATAAATTAATTCGTCACAAGGGGTCAATTCGTTTTTGGCCTATCATCTAGGACCTAAGTCATGTAATGTTTTGAGTTGCATTCAAATTGATGTACATTTTATCAAATCAATGAAAATGAGACATTCTATCAAATGGTTTTCTTATTTTTCCTATGAAAATAAAATAAGTAGCAACTCTTTGTAAAACCCTCGATTTAAGGGAGGAAAAAAAAAACAATCGAATCAACATTTTGAGATGCACTAACAAGACCTCACACATTTACATAGTTTTGTCCAAATAAAAGAAAGGCGAGCTAAGGTTGAGGTATCTCATAGATATTACTAAAAGTTCACAATTACTAATCTCAGTATAATCTGAATAGTTACCATGTAGTAATTAGTCAAAATGAAATGATTTTAACTAAAAGTCAATATGCTTAGAATATCCAAATATAGTGTTATATTATTTGGCGATAAACAACTCAAAAAAATTCTTGTGGCCAATGCATTTCTCCTTCCAACATGTAGTTAATAAATGAAACTAGATCAACAATAATAAATACATTATATCCATCCATAGTTAAGCAACACTATAATTTGAGTTCTTTGATTAGAATTAGAAAATAAAAGAGAATAAACTTGGTGTATCTTCAAGGCAAAGAAAGTGTGTGTATCTTCAAGGCAAAGAAAGCTTCAAACAAACTCCTTCAAACAAAGCATACTTACATGATAATTCTCATTCAATGTTTATAGTGAATGCTCTTTAATGGGAAATGGATGTATATCAACCAAGAGGTTTTGGCTAGGGGAACTTATTGTTTTGCCCTTGCTATGCTTCATTTTATAGTCTTTTGGGAATGGGTTGGTGAGCAATAGTAGAGATAGCAAGAAGTGTGGATACTCTATTTTGTTCCGACCTATACCCAAGGTCCCCAATTCTAATGAAGAAAAAGCCTCAATCTCCTACCAAAATAATCAACACCATGTATCAAGTTCCCATCCCAAAACCCAATGAAGTTCCTTGACAAATTTGGCATACATCAGTCATTACTGTTGTACGCTAGTGATTAAGTGACGTACGCCACTTAGAGACAACAATCTTAAAATTACTCAATTTCATATCTAACTCAATGTTGTTTAGTTTTCAACTAGCCATCATGTCCACCAACCCTTACGGTATAGCCTTTTAGCTATAATTTCTCTTATTTCTACAATTTCGAGAGATACACAAATATCATACCGAAACTCAGCCTAAACAAACCGTTAAACTACCATTCCCTCATTTTCAAGGTGATAAAGCAAAATTTTGAATATCGTACTTGTTAGGTTCTAAAAGTTTAAAACAATTGGCAAACTATAAGTACAAACTTGTCTAGATATAGATTCCTAGATCTATAGGTTTGATTAGATAATGCTCAAGGTGTTACAAGTCTGAACACAAGAACATACAAGTTACAGATAGAAGAATTTGAAACATGCCAGGTTCGATCGATCGAAAGACAACTTCGATCAATCGAAACCCGGGTCAGCAAAATTTTAATTAAGCCCATCAGCCCGTTAAGCCCATTAAGTGATTAGGGTTTCAGATCTATTTCACATAGTATTTAAAGGAAACTCTAAGGCACATTTTGAGAAGACTTTAGAGGTGCTCTTGTGAGATCTAAAAGGTATTATGCCTTCCTCTTTCAAAGTCACTACTAGAAATCATTCTCATACCATTAGAATCGGTAGATCTAAAGTTGCTGCAACAAGATCATACATAATTGATGATTTAAACTTTTAACGGTGGTCTTAAAGTCACAAACTGAAGAGTTTGTGTTGCTAAACCTCTGAGTCGGATCTCAAAGTCACAAACGTAGATGTTTGTGCAAGGCAAATCCAAGAGAGAAGGAGGCTGTGGATTCGGAGCTTGCACGTGGTCATGTCAGTAAGTTACTACTAGAGGTAGCAATAGATTTAGGGTTAAATCTTTTGTAAAAACTTCAATTCTTTATAGTGGATTTGTTTTCCTGGATAATCATATCGATGTCTTATTTATTTTTCTGCACTGCATGATATGATTTGTTATTGTTTAACCTAGATATGAATAATAAACCTAAGTATTAACTCGGCTAATTCATTAGGTTAAACAATATATGTGTTCAGGGGTCTAAACAGAACAAACAGTACTTAATTTTTTAACTTTAATCGTTGAAAAGCTAGTGTCCTATTTTCAGCCAACTCTACTCCACTCCCCCTCCCTCCCCCCCTTAATCTAAACAGGCCATAAGTTGCGGTTGGAGATTCAACAAATGGACCATCAACAAATCACACCAAATATAGACCGAATTGAGGCATGAAACTTTAACATAATCCATATTCTCCTCTATTATTTTTGGTTAATTCTAGGAATCTGTCCAAAGTGGCATACGCCTAAATTAATGGTCGTGTTGTTCAAGGACTAGCATAAGCCATATTTTGGGCATAGTCCGTTCAAGTCATCATGGCATATGCCACTTAAAAGAAGTGCAAGCCATTTAGGAGTGGTGTATGACATTATGGGCATGAGCCCTAATTTTATTTTGCTTCCAATTTTTTATTATGTACAATTTTATTTGATGTCTAACGTTTTTTTTTTTTTTTTAATCAATAAAACCAAAATTACAAACAAACAAACAAACAAAAATTCAAATTTCTTCAATTAATGCACATTTAATTCTCCTTGTTTTTAGGGATAAGTTTTCTTCATTTGGTAGGATATTTAATGTGAATTTAACAAGGAAAAGACATAAGCATTAAATGGTGAAGATTTCTTAATTAAATGTTAATTTGAATTTGAATTCAAAAATTCTAAAAAGGGAAATCATTAATCACTTAAATTGAAGATGAATTTTTTTTTCCTTAAACGCAATAAATTAAATTATATTGGTTAATTTGAATTATAAATTTTTTTCATAATTAATAAATGGATAAATTACATATTTGGTCTCTATCATTTAAATCATATTTTAATTTAGTCTATAACCTTTCAATTGTGTCAATTTAGTCCCTAACTTTTCAGTATTATGTTAATTTAGTCTCTACTGCTATCTTTTATATGAAAATTGCTGACATCACAAACGGCCAAAATAAAAAAATTAGTTTATTGTCACATCAACAAAAAATAATTTTTATTTTGGCCGTTAGTCATGTCAATAATTTTCATCTAAGAAATAACGGCAATAACTAAATTGACATATAATACTGAAAGGTGATAAACCAAATTGACATAATTGAAATGTTAGTGACCAAATTGAAATATGATGTAAAGAATAGAGACCAAATATGTAGTTTACCCTTTATAAATCAATCAATATTTAATTAAGGAATAAAGGTTAAATACTATTATAATGATACAAAAATAACATTCTATAGCACAAAGTATTCATCCAAAAAAACTAAGATGTCAAACATGAGAATAAAAATAATCAAGATACTTTTGTGGCATCAATTACCTCTAACTAACATTTACTTCATTTGTAAAAACTCTAGAATAAACATGATGTTTAGAAGTTTGGTTCTTAATAAAATATTACACAAACACACGGACGATGGAAATAAAAATATGAAAAAGATACACAAACACAAAATATTAAAGAAAAATTATGAAAAACAAAAGTAACTCCGAAAGAGAAATTCATGTAAAAAAACACCTTAAGACTTGAGGACGAAGGGTTTGTAGAAATAAAAGAGCAGAAACAACATAGAGATAATAAATTGCGTAAAGGGTTTTGGTGTGGTACTGTATATATATACTAGCAAGTTGGTTTAGTTTAAAACTCTCCATGTGCTGAGCAGTAGTTGGTTTAAAACTTTTCAGTTCGCTGAGTAGTAGTCAGTTTAAAAATCTCAATTTAGCCTTGTTAGATTTAAACGCCTGAGACAAACAATGTTTAACCAGTTTTAAAGTCAAGTTATTAATTAGGTCAACTATGCAAGCCTTAAGTTAAACAAATAGTCAAACATATCATGCATAGCAAAAAAGTAAATAACACAATATTATGATGATCCAGGAAAACCAATGAAGCAAATTAGTTTCAAGATAAAAACTTGGGGAGGCCAATTCCAAGATGGACAATCCACTTTCAGATAGAGATTTATAGTTAAGAATATGAATACGTAATGAATTTAACTAAAGTTAACAAACATAGCTCTGAATCCCATAGACTTCTCTGATATGGATCTGTTCCAAACGTGAACCCTCAATCCAGGCACTTCAAATTCCCATTGAAGCTTTGAATCAACGTAATCCTCCAGTCTACAACTTCAAGACTACCCTTGAAAATTTAGATTTAGCACTTTTGATGACTGGCTTGCAGCAACTTCAGATCTACTGGTTCTGATAGTATGTAGATTAATTTCCGATAGTGACTTTGAAAGGAGAAGGCACAGAACTTTTTAGATCTCAAAAAATGAAAAGGTTTTTCTCCAAACTAGTTTGTAGAAAAACCCTTCAAACTTCGCTTATATGTTTTTATTGGGTATAAATTTTGAAAATCTATCCATTGGATTGCATGTTCTTATTATATCCTCTATGCTTGCAAAATTTCAAGAAGATCAAATATTAATAGCAATGTCATCTATCAAATATTCATGTTTCAAGTTTTGTAATCTAAAATTATGCATAAAAAATAAGTTTATTAATTGAATAGTAAATAACATCCAATTTGAATGAAATTTGACATATGTGTTAAGAACATAAATTACATTAAATCCAACAGTTAGATTTTCAAAATTCACATTTAAAAAAAAAAAAGATATAGGAGGAGTTTAAAGGGTTTCTCTCCAAACTAGTAGTTTGGAGAGAAACTTTGCCTCTCAAAAGAGAAGCTCCAAAGTAGTCTAAAAACGTGTCTTAGGGTTTCCTTTGAATACTATGTGAATTAGATCTTAAACTCTAATCATTTGATGGGCTAATGGGCTATTGGGCCGAAAAATAAATTTAGCATAATTGACTTATGATTAATCAAAGCTTTCTTTCGATCATTCCTAAAATCTGATTCCATAAAACTGTAGCTTCCTTATTCTTATACTCTTACTTGCAATATCTTGAGTATTGTCTAATCATACCAATACACTATGATCTATATCTAGACAAATTTATGCTCTCGTGATTGCCAACAAATCTATGCACCTATAGGACCTAATAGGCCTAATAAATAAATAAATTATGTGTAAAACTGTGAGATTACCAAAACTTATGTGGCAAAATATTAGAAGATCAACTAATAATCAAACGTTTTTTGTTTGGTTTAAAATTATTCATGTTGTTGAGTAGTCATTGGTTTAAAACTCTCCATGTTGCAAAGTAGTAGTCGGTTTAAAAGTCCCCATGTTGCTAAGTAGTATTTGATTTAAAACTTTTCAATTTGTTGAGTATTAGTTGGTTTAAAACTCTCATTTTGACATAATAAATAAACTAATAAAAAATGATTTGTAAAATTGTGAGACTACCAAAGTTTATGTGGCAAAATATTAATAATTCAACTAATAATCAAACATTTTCGACTATTATAAATTATATAAATTATGTTTAATAAGTTAGATTTAATTGGAATCATATCAAGATTTAAGTCAATCAAAACTTAAATGATTTAATCAAATATGAATCAATTCCCAATCAAACTAAAAATTTTATTAATGGAAAAATCATTCATTGATGGTGATTAAAAGTCATGCTTTCTCTAAAATATTTTGAGGTTTGAATTTAAGTAATGTAGATGATGAAGAACATTAATGATTAACTAAACATGCAAGAACATTTTTCAAAGTGACAAGAACTCATCTAAGTAAATCAATTAAGTTTAGGACCAAATTTGATAGAAAACTTGGTTGTAGTCTAAGACTACAACTCCATTCAATATATTTTTTTTATTATTGAATATGAATTTTGGCAAATCCACCATTGGATTACATTTTTTTCTTATATCTTCTACGTTTGCAAAATTTCAAGAAGATCAAAGATCAATAATTATATCATCAATCAAGTATTTAAATTTCGGATTTTTGTAGTCTAAAATTATACCCAAAAAAAAAAATAGTTTATGGATCTAATAGTAAATAACATCCAATTGCCTCAAAATTTGTCATGTGTGTTAAGAACATTCAACGGTTAAATTTCTAAAATATATAATCATGTCAAATTTTTTAATGAGAGTTATATATTATGCTACAACTAAGTTTGTTGCCAAACTTTACCTTAAGTTTAATAAGGGAAGATGTCCAACACTTAATGAATACTTCACTTCAATTAATGACTCTCTCTCATAAGACTTAAGCATTAACTCCAATTAAAGATCCATCCATCTATTTGATGCTCACACGTCAATATGTTTGGATACTCATGTACTTGGATGTTCACATATTTACACATTTGGTTGGTAATAATGTTTATGTTTTCTACTCTTTTGCAATTCTTTTAGCTAGGTTGTTTTCCTTGTGTGTGATTAGCATTTTAGTTTAGAGGCTAGGGTTAAGGAACGGGTGCATGCATTAGGGCCAACTTAGTAAAATATGTTTTAGTGTAATCCAATAATACAAGTGAGACTCAGTTAAGTCTGGATAGTCTTGGATTATGAATATCTTCCTAAGAATGTACCTTATCTCCGAACTCAGTTTGCTATTAGACATTTTTTAAAGGGATTCAAGTTGTTTCCTAGATCTATAATCAGATCTTGGTTAAGAGAAAATTATACCCATTTTTTGTTCAATTTAAAGAAATAAATATGAATTGACATCATAATTAAGAGTAAAATTGATAATTTATAATTTTCTAATATAGATGGAACCTTTCCCCCTCCAAATCCTCAAATTTGGAGGAACTAAAAATGAGGGATTTGGAGTGGTTGCTTACCTCTCCAAATCTTCTCAAATCCGATCCAAACCACACCCCCCCTCCCCCTTAAAAAAATTCAAATGAGGTCAATTAAACAGCCTCATTCCCTTCCCTCTCCTGCCCTCCATCCAAAAGCACTGTGAAGTGGATAATTATCTAAACAATAATCTATCTAGGCTTGCCTTAGCGGTAATGAAAAAGGCTTTTCAAACTACAAAGGACCAAACTCACAGTAGCCCTCTTAAGAGCACGCTCTAAAGTCTGAACGTAGATAATTTTATTGCTAATAATTTCAGAAAGTATGAAGTTCTGCTCCTACTTATCTTGTTCCAAGTAATAACCCTCGTTGTTCTCTTACTTGGCCTAAAGACTACTAGCATCAATTCAATAGAGCTTTGGCCAAATCTAAGCAACCCTTAATCCACTATTTACACATACCTACATTAGCCCCTATACTCTATTTGTATTTCATTTAAATATTTTTTTTCTTTCATTCTTTCTTACAAATTCAGCCAATTCACTATCAACTACCAAGACCCAAACAAACTGTCAATTACTAAATTTTACACATTTAACCAATTCAGTACAATCCACAAACTCTCTACATTTCATAACCCAGATTACACATTCAAATAATTTGAATGTCCTTTACACTGATCTGATTTCCCCATTCAAACTAGATTTATGCATCAACCAAAATTACACATTCATCATAGATTTACGCATATTACAAACACAATACAACAAATTAGCTACCAAACACCAATAAAAAACAACAGAGCATCATGCCCATCATCAATTGCTCAAAATTTCACATGCATTTATCAAATTACAAAGATTATGAACAAATTTGGGGTTAAACTAAAGGGAAAAAACAAAACCAAAATCAAGAATAAATAGGTTCTCTGTTCTTTCTTCAGCCTCAAACTCCTCCTCCCTATCTTTATTTTTATTTCTCATGGCTAGATGACTTAAGAGTCGGAGCCTTCCAGTCTAAGCTGCCTCTGTGGAGACCATAGTTGACCAAGCTGCAAACACTGTTGACTAGAAGGACCGAATCGGAACTCAAGTTCCAGCCCGAATTTTCTTGATTTATCACGAGAAAGAGAGCTCTGGTGCGGGGGAAGGCCAAGAGAGAGAGGGAGATGTTTCAATAACTCAATACATGTTCACAAATTGCTTTTTGTCGAAAGCCTATTGAGCTTTATGTAGGAGCTTTTAGGTGAATTTAGCTCAATTTTACCTTAAAAAATTATTTGTTGAGCCTAGGGTAAGTTCTCAAAATGCCTCGCAGTTGTGATAGAGGTCTTAGAAAAGTAGAACCTCAAGCACAAATGTAAATTGGTGCTTACCAAATTATAGATCAGCAGGGGAGGCTAGCATGTCTTTTTGCAGGATTTGCACTTACAATCCCTGCAGACTCCTCTATCAAAACAGAGGAATGGGGAAGCTTTATGTAGCATTTTCAGGCTGAAGGTTCTCAACAGTCAACAGAAACAGGGTATTTTGTTCAATTTATTTTCATACTTAGCATGAATAACAACACTCCTTTGTGTACAGTACACCTCACAACAAACCAATGAAATGGCAAATCACACCATCGCAGGAACCATGCTGGTACCAGAAACAATGAGCATGTTATATAATATTCCTGAGTTTTTACATTTACACAATGACAGCGTCAAACAAATTTATCAGACCATAAAATATGGATATAATAACTATGACCATGCAGGTCACCGTATTACAAAGCAAATACATAAAAAAACACTCGTTGAGTGGTGCTTCATGCTTGCCCTTTCTTTCCTACCAAAAACAAGAAAGAGAAACAAAAGGTTGTCAAAAAGTTTTAAGAGGGGTCTGGTTTAATTTTAACCCTCAAGACCATCCAACAAAAGTCTTCCACACCCCCAGTCACCCTAGTTACAAGCCCTACTTCCACTTACAACACTAAGCCAAAGCAAAAACAACAGCGTTAGAAGACATGCTCAAACCATTTTAAAGTACCCCTCAAACTATTATTGTTCAAGGGGAACGATGGGCATCTTCATTAGCTGCGCGGTACATGTCATCATCATCCTGAGGTATCATGCCTTCCTCTTCTTCTTCCCCAAAATAAGAAGAATGAGATCCATTGGCAAATCCCCTATCATCCTTCCCACTACCTGAGGATCTTCCCCACCCTTGTGGTGAATCCTTGCGTTCCCTTGCATTCTCACTATTATAAGGCGGCCCACGCTGGTGTTGAGGTGGTGAGGATGGCCGACTCCTTTCCATCATTGCTTGGTGAAAACTGCGTGGCGGGCTGCGCTCACGACTACGGCTGCGCTCACGGTTCAAACCTTTATTGCGGTCACCCCAAGCAGGCCCCTTGGGGCTCCGGCTGCGACCTCTATCTTGTCCATAGTTATTACCACGGTCAAACCTGTCTCAAAGAGTAAAAAATCACACATTACTTCTCAAAGTACTCTTTTAAGTGCAAACTACACATTATGATGGCTCTTGTTTTTTACTTTGATAACTCAAGACATTAATTCCTATTATTTGAAGTCCAACACACACAAAAATAATATATACAAATAAACAAGTGTTTGAAACAAAGTCCTGTCTAAATGTTTCCCCAACCCACTATATATATATATATATATATAGAGAGAGAGAGAGAGAGAGAGAGAAACAAGCTTTTGAAATTAAAAGACCTAATTGAATTGGTTTTACTCCCCTCCAAAAAGCTGTGGCCACAATGACAAAGAAAAGAGGAAAAAACTTCCACTGTGCAAAATGAAATCCAAAAATGCAGATAAAAAAAAAATTCAGGCTAAATTCCAATTTATGCATATTATACAAGTATTAACAAATACAAAACCATGCAAAGAAATTGGTAGGCTGAAATAATAATTGTACCATGGTACAATGGGAGGACTTATTTCTCTAGAGGCACCAAACCCAATATATAAATTTAAATGCACCAATTAGTGGTTAAAAAAAGAATAAAAAAAAGCTCCATTACCTCTCCCGTGACTCATTATCATATCCGCGTCCTCTTCCACCATAACCCGAATCGTTACGTCCACCCCGACCCCCATCACGACCACCAAAACCAAAACCAGATCCAAAACCAGAACCAGAACCAGAACCAGAACCCCATCGTCTGGACCTGCCCATCATCCCACCACCACGAGAAGCCATATCACGAATTTCTGGAGGGACACGCTGATTTGCCCCTTCCAAAACTTTGATGAGATCTGAAGCATACTTGGCATCCTGGTCACCGAAGAATGTGTAAGCCAAACCAGTGGCACCTGCCCTCCCTGTCCTTCCAATCCTATGAACATAATCCTCCACTCCAGTAGGGAAATCATAGTTGATAACCACCCTGTGACAGAAATTGTGACTAATCCTTAACATGATTTTTTACCTCAGGACACAATAATACAGGGAAAAGGAGGATACAGCCTTTTCTTTTCTGGTTTTTTATTAACTTAGAAGTAAAAAGCATCATAACATACTTCAAATAGTCAATTCAACATACTACCATGAGTCAAACACACACCAAAATAATAAATAAATAAATTACAAATATGTAAATCTCCTACTCTCTAAGTAATCAATGTCATGCAAAATGAATGTATATTCTCACTTCAATTTCCAACATAGCCAAAGTAGATGCTAGATGCAAACAATTTTTGGGATGTAAGATATTTTACTCTTTGACAAACTTTATCCTTTTCAGTGCATTCATAATTAACTGAAATTTCATTCAGCTACAATTAAAACTTCAACCACGTACTGTGTTTTAAAAATTCTCAGGGAATGAGGGTTCAAAAAAGACTTAAATCGATACCCCATAATATGCAGTAGATATTGTTTCAAGTGGTATCATTGCCCCAAATTTGGAACCTTGGAAAATAATGTAACATAGAATGCAGTACCAAAACCTAGATAATGTGACTATAAAATAGATAGTCCCCAACCTGATGTCTTTGATATCCAGCCCTCGAGCTGCAACATCAGTGGCTACAAGAACTGGAGATCTCCCGGTTCGGAACTGACTCAACACATGATCCCTCTCACCCTGTGATTTGTCTCCATGAATGGCAGCAGCACCAAACTGGCGAGTAAGGTTGCGGGCAAGTTGATCACACATCTTCTTGGTTGAACAAAAGATAATTATCTTTGATCCTGGTTCTTGAGATCGTAATATCTGCTCCAGTCGTCTGTGTTTCTCCATGGATGACAACACTTCAATATGCTGCAAGATGCCAATATAGAAATATCAAATAACTATAGCACAAATGACCTTAAACTTTACCAAAACACATACATAATGAAGGATTAAACAAATAAAGAGATATTTCCACATATGCTTCACACTAAATTATGACAAGCAACAATACTAAAATATGTTTCACACCTGCGTGATGGACTTGTTTGCGACAAGCTCATCCACATTGCCAATGTTAACCTGAACAGGATTGACCAGCAGATCTGCAGCAATTTTCCGAACCTCCTTTGGCCATGTTGCTGTGTACATGAGGGTCTGGCGGCGAGCAGGCACCTCCTTTACAATCTTCCTTATCTGAGGTTCAAAACCCATGTCTAGCATGCGATCAGCCTCATCAAGCACAAGGTAAGAAACTTGATGAAGGCTAATTCTCTTCATCTCAAGAATATCATTCAAGCGGCCAGGAGTGGCAACCACTATATCTGCTCCTCTCTCTATTTCCCTTAACTGGGGTCCCTTTGGTGCTCCTCCGTACAAACACTAAAAACATAAACAAATAATACCATCATTAATATCCATGTCATGTATAAGAAACAGCAAACATGTTATAAGAAACTTGCTCAATATTTAAAATATGGATAGAAGTACATGAACAATTTCACTTTCTAAACAGAAAAGATATATAATAATATATTTTTACAAATGTAATTGGAGAAACAGGTAATCTACCGTGCAAGAAAGTCTTGATGACCTTCCGAACTTCACAGCTTCATCTTGTATCTGTGTTGCCAACTCCCTTGTTGGTGACAATACCAGCACAGTAGGACCTAATTGAGCGTCATTACGAGTGCGCTTCAGATGAATAAATCCTGGAATCAAGTAACCCAAGGTTTTCCCCGAACCAGTTTTGGCAATGGCCACTATGTCTCTACTTTGAATAGCAATCGGCCATGACTGTGCCTGAATTGGAGTTGGCGCAGAGAACCCAGCATTGTGTACCTGGAAAAAGCAAAAATCCAGCAACCCCTGTGAGAGAGGTACTGGCTTCAAGATTTCTGGTGGTTTTTTTTGAGCCTATAGAGGATTGGCTAATGGCAGAAGAAGCACCATCCCCCATATGCAGGCGGCCAATGCTTGCTGATGCAAGCTAGAGCAGGAGGAGGCCTCTTCTTATGTTTGGACCGAGTGGCAGACTTAATCATCACCAACGGCAGTCCCGGCCACGAACTCCGGTGATTCGGAAAGCCCTTCCCAAAATTTGGTCCACCATAAAAGGGCGCTCCAAATTAATGGCAAGCCCCCCACAAAGAGGGCACACAGCGTACGACATTAGCTCCTCCCAGGAGCAAATATCGCACCTGCGACAAAAAGTACAGACGGCAAAAAATATTAACATGAGTCTGAAACTCAACATCGGACCTCCAGCAATCACAGACTTTTGCACAAGAAACACTCAGGACATAGTTTAGCAAACTTACATGAAATCTTGGCAACCAGTATTACATAAGGACCAAAAAGAAAAATAACAACACGACCAAAAGAGAAACAGAAGTCCATACCTCTCTAAGAAGCTCAGGTGGAAAGCCAGAAGCTTCAAATGAAATAAAAGGTGGAGGAACATTATCACCCTGAAAATAAATTAAGGAAAATAGATTGTCAACAATCATAAAAAGAACACATCAAACCATAAAATAGATGTAAAAATTATAAACCTGTGTTTCTGAACATAATTTTTACATAATAAAACGAAAGAAAATACAACTTCGAACACCCAAATGGTTCATTAACCCACAAGAAATAGTGTTGATAACGGTTAGCCTGCCCTACTTTTCACCATACGGCGGCTAATGAAAAGTGGAAACAATAATGTCATTACTTCAGTATAAGTGATATTAAATAATATAATTCAGGTATGAGAAACTTTGTTTGTGGAGGAAAAAGAGCATACAGCAGTTTGTTATGATTTAAAAAGTGCCAGCAACATAAATCCACACATATTCAGCCCAGCAAAATAAATTCATTATCCCTAATATCTACTTTCCCCCTTCTCTTCAACGCACAATAGAGGATAATCTACAATCACATCTTCTATGCCTCATAATCAAGACAAACAATTTAATATAAATAACTAACCATTATCTAACTCAAATTAAGTTTGCAAATTCTGAAAATCTACAATGGATCCAGTAATCATTGAAAGGAGGACTCAATGTGGCAGACAGTTTCCAATTATCCAGTCAGATATAAGGTCAAGATCACTAAAATTTAAACATCAGTGTATTACACCCAGTGCATGAAGTTTTTCAATACTTACAGAAACAGTTATTTCATGCCGGCGACGGTAAGCCTCAGGGGACAAATCAGCTCCTACATCTGAAGCTCCATGTCCTCTTGTAGAAGATCCTCCATGTCCGGCACTGAGTGTGCCATTTGGAACATTACTGGAATGCAAAGTTCCACTTCTTGCACTCTAATGCAAAATTATAGACATTTCATTAGACCCAATTGAAGAGTAACGGTACAGCAAACACATAAATACATAATATATCCTCATAATAGTTTAATGGTAGGCAGGGGAACCTTCAGTCTGTCCCCTCGTTCCTGTTTCAGATAAGTGTTACTGGTCATTTTGAATTTGATTTGTCCACATTTTAGGTTTCAAGGTGTTAATCTATTCTTAGAAATTTATACTTTCATATGCAAAAAGTAACATGGAACCATCTTTACATAATGTGAACAAGAAACATAGAGAATCTGAATCAAGGCACCCTAATCAGACACCAATAAAAGATAGAAATACGTGGATTTGAGGCTCTTGACCAAAAGCTACAACTACACTCATTTAATGTGATGCAACAAAAGCTACAACCATGATAGTTCTGATTATTGAAACTCAATGCCACACACTACGCCCATTGCAAATTGTCTCTGCTAAACTCTTTATTTCTTGAAAGGAAAATATAATTTGCATACCATGGGATTAGCCCTGTGACTTCACCAACACTCCTTATTTTGGAGGATGTGCCATTCAGTCCAAGGACCATTGATTTCTATGGAACATCTTTCATTACTCAACAACACAAAAACAGATATAATCCAACTTTTTAATAACTTTTTTTGATAATTCAATCGTTGGGGGAGGGAGATTTGAGCCCTAGATGTCTCCATTGGAAACACCAAGAAGTGCCGACCAATTGAACCACAAGGCTCTTTGGCATATCATCCAACTTTTTAAAAACTTAGCAATAGATATCATCTATCCAGCATGCATCATATTACTAGAACTGCATCTATCACAAAAAGGGTAAATCATATACAAACAAATTTTTTTTACAAGTAACCCAACAAATCTTCATGTATGTCCATGTGAGCTCCAACCTCTTAGAATGTGCAAGAGGGGATGCTGTCTAAAACACATAATTTTTTAGTTTCCAGACTCTACACCCACTAAAAGCATAAGTATAATTAGAAGAAAATCATATAAAATTAACACTGGCCACACCACATAACCATACATGAAACAAAGTTAGAATATGAGTGGAACGCAAACCTGCTGGCTCCTTGATCCAGCCTCAGGTTTTGACCCTCCATTGCTGCCTCTGGCATACTTATCATCATCATCCGGACTATAGCCGCGTCGCTGTCCTTGAGAAGATTGTTGAACTTGGACAGAAGAACTAGGCACTGAAGACTTTGGTGGAGCCGCCGAGTGTGCAGGCCTCTCATATTGAGTGACATTTGTCTCTGGATTCCAAAAGTAAAGGTACCCAGTTTTACCATCAACAAGGCCTCTCCACGGTCTGGGAAGCGTAGGGTCCTCTGGAGCATAACGTGGACCTGAGGAAGAGGCAGTCGCAGTGGCAGCCATTGCAAGGGAACAACCAAAACAATCCAACACAAACCTATTATACAAAACATGTTAACTTAAAAGACAAGCATTAAATCCCAATAGAAAAAGAGAATCACACAAAAGAAACAGCACATAACCTCAAGAACACTAAACTTAATCTAATTCCCACTTGTCAACAAGCTCAACAAATCAGCAGAAGCAAAGAAGCAAAAAAAATTACTCTAAAAATGAGATGGGTTTATTATAAAGATAAACACTTTCCCACTAAACCTAGAAACTGAGTCAATTAAGTTCTACTTTAGTATAATAATCTTCATTATCTGAGACCCCAAACAAAGAAAAAAAAAATGCCCTAACCCAACACAAAGTACAACAGCACAAGATCAACAAAACCCAACAAATCTGAGCAAACCCTAGCTCGAAAAAACCACAAAAAAAGCCAGAGACTCACACAAATCCAAAACCCCAGATCCACAATCTTCCACTAACCCTAAAAAAAAAATTTTTTTTTTTTTAAATCTGAACTTTACAAAAAAAATTTATATTCTCACAACTTCCCGTTTGGTTCCGGAGCTCAAAATCCCAACATGCAAATAGATGACCTAGAAAATTAAACCCAAAAAAAAAACCCTAGATGCAATTTTTTGTTTGGTTGGTTGGTTATGGGTCGCAGATATAGAACGAGAAAATCGAATTTCAGATCTGAGAAATAGGGATTTGATGAAACGAAAAAGAAAGAGAAAAGGCGAAGTGCACCTGACGACGTCGTATAGAGAGGGAGAGAATAGCTGTGATTTGGTTACAACGTTAAACAAACTCTTTTTCCCTTCTTTTGTGAGAGAGAGAGAGAGTAATGCCCTACGCTTCCGAAGGGTAAGAAGCGTAGAATAAGTTTGGGGAAGCGAAATTAGTTGGATATTTATAGAATAATTTTTAGACAATTTGACACTTTTTTCTTTTTTCCTTTTTCTTTTTTCTTTTTTTGTGTGCGAAGGAAAGTGAGACTTGGCCACTTGACTTGCTTGAGTTTGGTTGGTATTGGTTAGCTTTGTGACTATGGTTGGATACTTTGCTTTTGGCCTTTTTTGACCACGGTTAAGACATCATTGGTCCTTAGAAAATCAAAACATCAAGATACTAGTAGCAATGGACCAATTGGGGTTTTTATTTTTGCTTTTTTTTTTTTTTCTTTTCAACAATATGAGTGACATCAAATTTTGGTAAAACTATATTCTACGAAGTTTGATGAGTTTTTCGTTTTGGTCAATTAAGTTTAAATCTTTTCATCTTAGTCTTGTTAAGGCTGACAATGTTGTTATTTTGGTCATTTTATCCATTGTCGTTTGTGTAAAATTTTACCTATCTTAAAACCATGTTGTTATAAATTATTTTTTAATGTTATAAACATGAAATGGTGTCGTTTTAAGAGAGTTAATGACATCTTTCAAATAGTGATGGACATTAACACTAAAATGATCGGGTTTTCAAGGTTAACAAATTAAAATGACAAAATTTAATCTTGGAAGACTAAAATGACAATGCACCAAACTTGTAGGATTTTTTTTCTTTTTTTGTGCCTAAATTTTTTATTTTTTTCATACTTATTTATTTGGCATGTTATAATATGTACATACTACTAAAAATAGTATTAATAGAGACTTAAGTGAAAATAATGTTAAACTAATCATAATTTATTATTCAACAAATTATTGTGAAACAAAGTTTGTTTTTAACCTCTTTTTTTTTTTTGTGGATTCTAGGTAACTTAACTTGTAGAGTCTTTTGTCATTAAAGAAAAGATTTGGAGTTCAAACCCTATCTATACCAAAAATTAATTGGTCTTTTGGCCTGATGATGAAGAGCAATCACACTTAGATTAGACTAGAGCAGAATTTCTATCTTGTAAATAAAAAAATAAAAAATAAAAATAAAAAATAAAAAAAGAAAGAGCAATCATCATAAAATACTGTATCTATTAAAAAATCTCCTCTCTTTTTCACTAGATAAAAGTAAAACATTCATATTTTTGCTGCTTCTTTTTTACAAGGTTTTCAGACCCGGACCGTTCATTGAACCGTAAAAGGGAGAGGTTCAAAGTTTTTAAGGTTGAACCGGGATGACGTCATAATTAATTTAATAATTAATTAAAGTCAAGATATAGATATTAAATTTATAAAACTAGCAAAATTGACAATATATCTATATATGTGAGGGAAATTTAATGATTTTCAAGCATATATTTAATAATTAAATAAGAAAGTTAATAAAATAAAATAATAACCATGAAAACATTAAAATTTATGATTAATTTTTGAAATAAAGTTGAATATCTTTGAAGGATTTTAATTATAATTTTTTTTATTCCTTGTAAGAGATGGATAATTTAATTAAGTAGAATAAAATTATGTTAAGTTTTTTTTTTTTTAATTGCTAAGGGGTTGGACCGTACGGTTCTTACCAATTCGTGCGGTCCAACCCCGGTTTTAACAGTTCACAGAATTAACAAAAAATCCGGTTCTTTAGGCTTAAAAAACCGGTTTTCATCTCGATTTCCGGTTTTCACGGTCCGACCTCCCGGTCCGGTCCGATTTTGAAAACTATGCTTTTTTCCACTTTTATTTTTAGTTTGGAAAAAATAAACTAGAGTAGTGACAAGAAAAAATTAGGTAGGGGAAATAAAGTCATAGGCTTTAGAATCGTTCATGTAACCATTTCTGACTCTTTGCTTCTTCTTTTTGGCAGCATTTTTTGGTTAATTGAGGAACGAGAAGAAAGGGAAAGACAAAGAGGAACAAGAAATAAAAATCTGATGTTAGATTAGTTGTGTTGGTCAGTGTGACAGTGAATACGTTCTAGGTTGATTTTTTTTTCCCCCTAAATTGTTGTAACCTCTAAAATTTTATCTTAGATTTTAGCAAGTTGAGACATTATTTTATTGGTGTTTCCCATCCACCACACTGTATTTCGATTTATTTCCCTTCTATGAGAGTGAGATTGGAAATATAAATAATTTGCATTTGACAAATTTATTTTACAACGAAAAGCATGATTGTGTGTTTAGGAAATGAATAAACAAATTTCCAAATTTCTATAATATGGTGTTTTTATGTATATGTTCAAGGTTCGTTATCTCTTCTCCATTTAAAAATGTATAATATATATACACACACTAGCTTCTAAGCACGCGCCTCAAAGTCTTTTCTTTTTTTATTTTTTGGTAAAAGTTAATAATTTGCATATATTATAATTTAGAAATTTATTTTTTCAAACAAATAAAAATGACTAACCTCATCACACGCACTCGACACGTGCGATGAGGCTCTTTTTTTATTTTGAGTTTAATGTGGTTTTTCAATTTAAATTTATCTACTGTTAGTGAGGTTATACATGAAGAGATTTTTAAGAAACTAAAATTTATGATTTGAAATGGAGGAGAAATGATATATCTACAACATTTTTACAATATTTTTACAACAAATCCTAAGTGGCAGGTTGTTACTGGTTGTTATTATTGAGGTAAAAAAGTAATCTTAGTGTTAGGTTCAAATTTGAACCAATAACAACTAACCACCTGTGATTTGTTATAAAAATATTGTAGACATAACATCTCTCGAAATGGAGTAAATTACTGGGTTTAATGTGTGCTAGTTTTTAGGGGAAAAAAATGTATTAAACGTGCGTGAAATATATTTAAATAGAAAGTGTGGGGCTAAAAGATCTGGGGACCCCGGCCCATTTCATATCAGGCCCATGGCCCATGCCGAGGAGGAAGAAATGCCCGAGGACGAACAAAGGGAATCTAGATTGCCAGGATATACTGTCGAGGACAACCCTGTCCTCGGCAGACCAAAATCACGAAAGGGGAAAGTGCCACACCGCCAGAGGCAGTCCCCTCAAACATCCCAAAGGAAGTTCCAAGCCCAGTAGGCCAGCCATAGGAGCATGGTAGAAAAGCAATTCCAGGAGAAGCTGTCACCTCCATATTAGATACCCACAGCTAACGCCTTGACCCCATTTAGGTGGACGTGACCCTTAAACAGTGCTATCGAGGCCACAACAGCTCACAAAGCGCCAGAAGGAGTGGCCGATGGGACATGCACTCAAGTATGGGCATGGATGACTAACAAGTGTAGGAAGAGGATGAACCGAAAGAAGTGATATATAACATCAGAAATCTCCCACAAGGGGGGGGGGGGGGCTTGGAGGTGCTCTAGAGGGTGCTCCTAGGAAGTGAAACTAGATGGGAATTCATATCCTCGAACGAAGAGCCCTTTCCCCCGGGCCGTTGGGCCGTCTGGTTCTGTGTTCTTAGCTCCTGCTTGATCATCCCCAACTTCAACACAAGCCGTTACCCCATCAGAGCCCAGCTTTTGGACCCACTCTCTACAAATTCATTGTAATGGGTCCCCTAGGCCTGGATCCCATCCAGCGCTGGGCCCAGTCCAAAAACCGTGACCCTACAATTGGCGTCGTTTGTGGGAAGAGTTGCTTGTGCGATGATGAGTGCAACGGTTTGTTAAGGCAGGATCAAGTTCCCTAGGGGAGGTTATGGTGGTCAGTCTATTGTACCATAAGGAGAGAACCGCCAGGTGGTTCATAGCTCAACGGGCCTCTGACATCATGTGCGTGGCCCTCGCCCCCACCAGGGGTCAGACCCTCACGAATCTAATGGCCAGCCCTGATTGAGGGAAGTCGCGGCCGCACGAAGCAATTCAAGGGGGCTCCACGGTGGGACTAGTTCTGGAAGGTAGGTATGGATATCTTCTGACCCACTGGAGCGGTTGAATGGGGTTTTAGCAACAACGAGTCCTCGGAAGACAAAACTAGGGTCTTGCACGGTCCTCGGACTCAAGCCTATGGGAAAACAAATAACTCTTAACAAGTATCTAAGTGTTAGACAGAACCAAGGTCTTGTATGTCCCTCAGACTCAAGCCTATGGGAAAACTAATAACTCTTGACAAGTATCTAAGTGTTAGACAGATATAAGGTCTTGCATGGTCCTCGGACTCAAACCTATGGAAAAACTAATAACTTTTGACAACTATCTGGGTGTTAGACAAAACTAGGGTCTTGCGCGGTCCTCGGACTCAAACCTATGGGAAAACTAATAATTTTTTACAATTATCTGGGTGTTAGACAGAACCAAGGTCTTGCGCAGTCCTCGGACTCAAACCTATGGGAAAACTAATAACTTTAGACAACTATCTGAGTGTTAGACAAAATCAAGATCTTGCGCGGTCCTCAGATTCAAACCCATGAGGGAGTCTACACTAGAGGCTTAACAATTTTTCTTTGCTACCCATATAAAGTCTCAGGTATGTTAGGTCCTTTGGACTTCCTGCTAAGCATTAAGTAAAGCCTTGGCTGCGCCTGGGTCCTCGGACCAGATGATTGGGAGAAATAGACACTCTGGCATCCCTATAAGTGTCGGACAGAACCATGACGCACCATGGCCTCCTCGGATCGTTTGTTTTAAAACTAGCATTTTCTAACAGTCGCACGGTTTGCAACATGAAACGCATCGTTATATGCTCGACTATTCCTACATAGTTAAACTATTTTAAAAAAAAGGCAGCTAGGCGCCATCACAAACTGTGTTAAAGTCACGATGCCGACGTCTCATTGCCAACGATGGCAATAGCACTAGATCCTAAGAAAGGTAGGGGCAATGCATTAAAAAAAAAAAACAAAAACAAAAAACAAAAAAAAAAAATAGCAAGTAAAGAAAATTTCACCAAGTAAAAGTCGCAAGTCCTTTTTATTAAATAAAATAATGGTACATCAACTACAGAACAGCCGAGGATTGCTTGTTTTAAAGCTGACTACAGAACAACCGAGGAAGGCTTGTTTTAAAGCTAACTACAGAACAGTCGAGGCAAGCTTGCTTCAAAGCTAGCTATAAAAGGAAGAAGGCTGGTGGTGATGGTGGATTCGCAGACTCGTTCCAGCAGCAACCAAGCCCGTGCGCTTGGCGCAGGCGATGAGGAAGAGGAAGAGGCGGGAGCGCCTGAATTGGTTTCCACCTGCTGAGGCCGCCCTGAAGCGAACTCTTATCCAGAATCTAATATTTGTACTCCTAAGAAGTCGTACTCCAGGGGTCTCGCCAGCTGCCTGCAATGGCAGAGATGACCCCCTCTGATATCTCAATTACTACCCTTAACTTCACTTCACTTTCTTTCCCTTCCTCTTTAGCCAACTCCTGCGCACTCTTGATTAACGTTTGGGGGCTCATCAGGGACTTGGCATGATCTGCGCTAGCTACAGTTCCTGGTCTAAGGAAGAAAGTTCTCTTTCTTGTCCGGGTGAAGAATAGGAAAATCTTTGGCTTTTGCTTCTTTCGCCTCAGTTGCAACACCCATAGTTCAAGTGGCATTTTTGGTTCATGAAAGTGGGAAAAACTTGGAATTCCTACAGGATTCCAGGGCTCGTAGTTGTGGAAGATAGTCCTCCCAGGGCACCTTATATAGAAGGCGAAGTCTGGGGGAATTTACCGCGCACCAAGCTCAAAGAGGGAGTTCCAAGCGAAATAAATTCCACCCAATTTTCAAGGGAACCCTCAACTGCCAAATCCATGCCGCTTTATACAGGCGCCATTGAATGCACACTCCGTATACCGAAGCGATCCGCGTCATCTCATAAAAGTATTAATGACAGTGCACCTCGTACGCCGAAATGCTAGGAACGTGCCTTGGGCAGGCGAAGAGGCCCTGGCGCCCATAGGGGAACAAGACTCAACTAGCCATGATATAAGCCCGAGAAAATCAAAATCCTCCTCCGTGCCCGAGGAACCGGGTAACAGGACTTTGAGGGGCTATTGTGGGACCAAAAGATCGGGGACCCTGGCCCATTTTATATCAGGCCCATGGCCTATACCGAGGAGGAAGAAATGCCTGAGGAAGAACAAAGGGAATCTAGACTGCCAAGATATACTGCCGAGGATGACCCTGTCCTCGGCAGACCAAAATCACGAAAGGGGAAAGCGCCACACTGCCAAAGTCAGTCCCCTCAAACATCCCAAAGGAAGTTCCGAGCCCAGTGGGCCAGCCATAGGAGTATGGTAGAAAAGCAATTCTAGGAGAAGCTATCACCTCCGTATTAAATACCCACAGCTAATGCCCTGACCCCATTTATGTGGACGTGACCCTTGGACAGTGCTATCGGGGCCACAACAGCTCACAGAGCACCAGAAGAAGTTGTCGATGGGACGTGCACTCAAGTATGGGCATGGATGACCTACAAGTGTAGGAAGAGGATGAACCGAAAGAAGTGATATATAACATCAGAGATCTCCCACAAAAGGGGGGGGAGGGGGGCTTGGAGGGGCTCTGGAGGGTGCTTCTGGGAAGTGAGACTAGATGGGAATTCATATCCTCGGACGAGGAGCCCTTTCCCCCGGGCCGTTGGGCCGTCTGGTTCTATGTTCTTAGCTCCTGCTTGATCATCCCTAACTTCAACATAAGCCATTGCCCCATCAGAGCCCAGCTTTTGGACCCACTCTCTACAAATTTATTGTAATGGATCCGCTGGGCCTAGATCCCATCCGCCGCTGGGCCCAGTTCGAAAACCGTGACCCTACAAAAAGTATGCTCATTTTAAAAATAAAAAAAAAATGTTTCTTTGATAATTTTTTTTAAAATTTTGTTGAATTACAATTTTAACCATATTTTTTATTTTTTAAGAATAAGGATTATCTAATTAGATTAGAGATATTTTTCACATTTTCAGAAACCATAACTAAGTTTAGGTAGGAAAATAAGACGAACGTGAGGGAAAAGAAGACTAAGGGTATGTTTGATAACTGTTTTTTTCCCTTGTTTTCTGTTTTCAAAAACAATTTTCTATTTTTAAAACTAAAAAACTTGTTTGGCAACCCAAAATTGACAGAAAACAAAAACTGTTCTCAAAACTCAATTTATGAAGAAAACTGAAAACATGCAAAATGCTATTTTCAGTTTTTAATTTTCAAAAGTCAATGAAAATATGCGTTTAATTTAATGAATTTGTCTTATATAATGAGTTAGCATTAAAGTTCAAATCCAGTAACAACATATTTTAGTATTTTCTATTTTTTTATTCAAAAAACTGTATATATATATATATATATATTGTGGGGGCAAAAGCTCAAATTTGTACATTGCGCCCTAAGCCCTATTTGCTAATATAGATACGTTCGAGGAGGAATAAATGACTGAATAAGCCCCAGAATAAATAATCGCATAAGGAAAGGGTGTAGGGCTGAAGTCCGAGGAGGTTACCCTCCTCGGACAGGACGAATATCAGTCGAGCAAGCACCCGAGTGACTTAGGTAACCTTCTAGGAGGCTCCAACGACGAGGATAGACTTCAGGCACATACGGAAAGGATAAGAATACAGAAATATTTAAGGGAAAAGTTGCCACCACCGCATTAAATGCACTGCAGCAACTTTCCTAGCCGCATTTATGTGGAGAAGACTTCTGAACAGTATAGTCTCAACCACTACCATTCACAGAGAGCCAGGGAAGATGCTTGATAAGACATATACTCGAGTGCAGGGTTAGATGATGAACAAATGTACGATGGAGATTACCTATAAAAGTTTATATAATGTGAAAGACCATCCATAAGGAAGGGATCGGAAAAACATAGTGGAGAAGAATAGAAAAAGGACTACTGTAGCATTAAGCATTAAACTATCTTTCTAAAATAGTGATTTGGTTATTAATCCATCTCCTTGGACCTACATTTCATCCATAGTTACGTATAGTTTCATGCTCAGTTACACTTTAAATCTTAGTTAACCGCTGTTCAATCCGCTAAAAACCCAGTTCTTTCACCCACTCTCTACAAATTTATTGTATTGGGCTCATCGGGCTTATAACCCAACTCTTCTGGCTTGAGTTACAAACTGTGACCCTACATATATATATATTTTAATTTCAACTATCCAAACATGTTTTTGATTTCAAAAATATAAGAAAATTGTTTTTTCTTTATATTCCCCAAAACAAGTTTTTAAAAATAGAAAACAAAAACTGTTACCAAATATAACCTAAATTTTAGGAGATTTCTTAGTTTTTTTATTTTTTATTTTTTAAATTGGGGGTGTTTTACTTTTATTAGAATGAAAAATGAATAAAAATGCTAAAGTTTAGGGAATAAAAAGATGAATGTGAAGGAAAAAAAAATACTAAATTTTAGGAGTTTTTTTTGGAATTCAAAATAAAAGTTGTTATTTGACATTTATGACCATATTTCTAAAATAAGTTACCCTTAATTAATGAGGGTATTTCTAAACCACAAAAAAATCTAATTAGGAATCCTCTTATAAATAGTATAGATATATAAAGAAATGTTAGCAAGATCACAAGGGCCACAAAATATTCAAATTATAATATAATATAAAAATATCAAAAGGAAAATACAAAAAATAATATCAAAAGCAAAATAACTAACTGGCATTACTATGTATCTTCTTTCCTTTCTAGGACAGTGTAAGTTAGAGGTGTAAATGACATGCATTAGATAGAATTTTTGTACAAATGAATAGCATGATTGTGTATACTACACCCCAAAAGATGTATAGCGGGTGTTTCCCATAGAGAGGTTTGATGTCCAAATCTCACTCACTTAAAAAATGTATTAAAATTACAGGTTTGCTTACTTCCAGTACTTTTTTAACTAGAATCTATTTTTGTTTTAGTGAAAAACTGCCACATTATCCACTAATAAAATAAAAGTTGAAAATTAAAACACACTACTACTTGTCATTATACATTTAAAACAAAATGATATATCCAGTTAAAAAAATACTGGAAGTAAATCAAACTCTAAAAATACCATATAAAAATAATATTATGGAATACTACCTAGATAACAAGGGCCACAAAAAAAATCCTGTTAGTGATCAATTTTGATTACAAACTGACTTAGTAATTTATTTTTATTTTTTTGAGAAAGAAGTAATTTATGTAATTGATGCCATGTTTTGACAGCATAATAAATACTTACTTTTTTATGTTTAAAAGTTATACATTAGTTTGTAAACACATATAATTTATACTATCCTAATGCCACTTTTATCAAAATGCCACACCATTGTTTCTAGAACACTTAGAGCATGTTTGGTAGATTGTAATAAACACTGTAATACAATAGTTATTCCTATAGTTTAACTATTCTTTAGGGCATGTTTGGTACACTATAATGATTAATACATGGGAATAGAAATAAGTATTACAATGAATACATTAAATTGGAATGTAATAAATATTGTTTTTTATTAGTTTGGTGACCATTTAGGTATAGAATTCTGAATATGCATCCACAATTTAGTAGAGTATAAAAAGAAGGTGTAATTAAATCATTTTTAAGTCAAATTTCCTAAAATGCACTTATTTTAGGGTGTTCAAAATATATCTAATAATTAACAATAAGGAAAATTTATTTTCTTTCCTTTTGAAGATGTGGCAACTAATGGTTTTTTAGGAAAATTTTTTTAAAAAAGTTATTAAATAAGGTTAAAGAATAGATATTCAATACTTTTAATAAGGAATAATTATTCATCATTTTGAAAAATAGCTATTCATAAGGAATAATTATTCATTGTAATAAAAACATAACCAAACAACCGAATAGTTATGCTATAGGAAAATCTATTACATTACAGTGTCTATTACAGTCTACCAAACGTGCCCTTAGTTTGGTTATGTTTTTATTATAATGAATAGTCATTCTTTATGAATAGCTATTCTTAAAATAAAAAAAAAATTATTTCTCTTTAAAATAGTTGCATTAGCTATTCTTTAGTAAGTGCAATAATTTTAAAATTTAATATATTTCCAAATAAACAAACTTTCCATATATATTTAATAATTATATTAAAAAAATCATAAAAAATAACACATATCTTTCTTAAATTTAAAAAATAACAATTTTTAAGGAGATATAATTATATAAGTAAGATTTTTCCTAAAATAAATCTTAAATTTTATTCTAATGTTATAACTTACAACCAAACTTATGAATAGATTTATGTAGGGCTGGAGGCCCAAAATTATCTGTTGGGCCTTAGGCTTCGACTGAAAACGCTAATTGTCCAAAGAGAAGGAAACAGCTATGGGTGATACGGACTTAAGAAAATCATGAACAAAAAGTGAGTTAGGATGGTTCGAGGAGTAATTTCCTCCTCGAACATGGCAAATCCCGTTCAAATATATACTTCACTAATCAGTGTAACCTTCCAAGAAGCTCCAATGATTGAGACGTGCCTTATGAACATACTAGAAGGAAGGAAATACAAAAATATCTAAGGGAAAACTGCTACCACCGCATTAAATGCACCACAACTAATTTTTTGACTGCATTTATGTGGAGAAGGCCTCTGAACAATGTAGCATTGGCTACCATAACTCACAGAATGTCAAAAAGGGTGTCTAATGGGACGGATACTCAAGTAGGGGCTCAGATGATCAACAAGTGTAATAGTCAGATGACCCAAAGGGAGCTATAAAATACGAGAGATCCTCCATGGAAGGGGAGAGGAAAAAAGGGGAGGAAAGAGAATACTGAAACAACCTAAATGATTTTTGTATCCAATTGTGATCAATCTATACAAAGAAGACCTCCTCGGACTAAAAGTCCATTTACATCAGAATCTCTTATTTGTGTTTGATTGTCATTTAATTCAATACTAGCCGTTGTCCAACCCATTAAGGCTTAGTTCTTTGACTCATTCTCTACAAATTTATTGTATTGGGCTCATTGGGCCAAGATCCCACATATCATTTGGGCTTGAGCTAAAAATCGCGTCCCTATAATTGGCACCATTTGTGGGAAGAACTTGCGCACTAGTGAGTGTAACGGTTAAATATGATAGGATCAGATCCACACCAAGCAGAGTCTGTAGATTCTCAACGGCAAGATGACTTTCTCAACCTGGAACGAGAAAAAGATGGGAAGAATATCAAGAGAGCAGTGTACACACTTCCCATACAAGCAGAAGTCACTCTCGAGTAGGAAGTCACGTATCTCAAAGGCAAAATAGTAACAAAGCCATGCAGCTAAAGATAGATGACTTAAAAAAGAAGTTGCTCCATGCACGACGGAAAAAAACTCCCTTCAGTCCTGATACGTCCTCTAATGATGAGGAAGATGACAGATATAAACGAAGGTCGAGAACTCTACCAAGTGAAGCTTTCTCTTACGATTAAGAGTGTCATCATAAACGTAGAAACAAGAGCCTGCCTTGTAAAGGCTTGGGAAACAATGCCATAAGTAAGGCATTGAATCAAATCTCAAAATCACCTTTCACGCGCAAGATAGAAGGGGCGAAACTTCCTCGGCAGTTCCACCAACCCACCTTCACCATTTACAATGGTCGATTAGATCCTGTGGAACATGTGATCCAATTTAACCAAAGGATGGTTGTCTACTCTAAGGACGAAACTCTGATGTGCAAAGTGTTTCCCTCTAGCTTGGGACCTGTGGCGATGAGATGATTTGTTGGTTTGAAGGCCAATTCCATAAATTCCTTCAAAGAGCTCACCTAGGCCTTCGGCTCTCGTTTTGTCACATGTAGTAGGGTACCGGTACCTCGGCCCTTGGACTCACTACTGTCCTTATCTATGCGAGAGGGAGAGACCTTGAAGACATACTCGGACAAGTACTGGAAAATGTACAATGAGATAAATAGTGGCTTTGAGGACGTGGCCATCAGTACTTTTAAGGTCGGCCTCCCTACCGAGCACGGTTTAAGGAAGTCCTTGACTAGCAAACCTGTTACCAGTGTGCGCCAACTCATGGACTGGATTGATAAGTACAAGAGGGTTGAGGAAGACCAGCAGCAAGGAAAAGGTAAAGCGAAGGCTATCCCTCAGGAGAGGAGGGATTTAAGGTCGGACCGGTTCAATAATAACCGACCTTGGAAAGATCACACCGAATAGTCAGGGTCTACTAACGTCCAGGTGGTTAATGCTGTATTCCGAGAACCGATGCATTGGGTTTTGGAGAAGATCAAGAATGAGCCGTTCTTCAAATGGCTGAAAAAGATGGTTGGAAACCTCGCGAGGCGCAACCCGAATCTTTATTGCCAATACCATCAAGACTAGGGACACACTACGAAAGAATGTAGGAATTTATGGGACCATTTGGAACAGCTGGTCCAAGAAGGAAAGTTGAAACAGTTGTTGCACCATTCCAGCGGCTAGGCGAAGCAAACTAGTTAAGATCCTCGGAGGGGTGCTCCTTCAAGACCTCCTCAAGGAACAATCAATGTCATCTTCACTGCTCCAAGAAGAACTGGATCCTGTCCATCTAGAGTAATGTTCGTGACTTGACTACCTACCAAGGACTCCAATTCGGAGCCAAAAAGAGCCAGAGTAGATATCCAGTCGGTTCTGGGCTTCTCGGATAAGGATAAGATTAGAATCATTCAACCCCATGATGATGCTTTAATGGTCACTTTCAAGATGGGGGGTATAATGTGAAGAGAGTGTTGGTAGACCAGGGCAGTGCCATCGAAATTATGTACCCCAACCTATACAAGGGGCTGAATTTGAAACCCGAGAACCTAACGGCCTATGATTCCTCCCTGGTGAGTTTTGAAGGGAAAACTATCATTCCCAAAGGTCATATTAGATTACCCATACAGACCAATTCAAAGATAATGGAGGTGGATTTTATTGTGGTTGACCCCTATTCACCCTACACAGCTATAGTGGCCAAGCTTTGGCTTCACGCCTTAGAAGCCGTCTCTTTTACCTTGCACCAGAAGGTGAAATATCCGTCAAAGGGCCAGGTTAAAGAGATTCTAGGAAGTCAATCCATGGCTAGGCAGTGCATGGTAGTTGCCATCTTACACAAACCTGAAGCTGAGTCCTCGGACCCTACTAAAAAGTGCTTATAGCAATTAAAAACTTTGGTATTGTCAGAAAAGGGATCAGTCGAGGAAGCGCAGTGTGAAGATCTAGAAATGGTGGTTGTTGATGATGATCCGGAGAAGTTCTTTCAAGTCGAGGCTCAACTGCCTCCTCAAGAAAGAGAAGAACTGATATAATTCCTTCGAAAGAACGTTGATATGTTCACATGGAACATTTATGAGGCCCTAGGGGTTGATCCAAGCTTCCTCTATCATCATTTGAATGTTAATACATCAATCACCCCCAGAAAGCAACCACCTCGACACTCATCCAAAGATCACTCTGATGCTATTAGAGACGAAGTGACGAAGCTTAAACAAGCAGAAGCCTTTAAGGAAGTGTTCTACCCCGAGTGGTTGTCCAACACCTTGGTGGTAAAAAAGAAAAATGGGAAGTGACGAGTGTGTGTGGATTTCATAAACTTGAATAAAGCTTGTCCAAAGGATCCCTTCCCCCTACCTCGAATAGACCAACTGGTAAAGGCAACAGTAGGTCATCCTCGGATGAGCTTCTTGGATGCCTTCCAGGGATACCACCAAATACCACTAGCCTTGGATGATCAGGAGAAGACAGCTTTCGTCACTCCCACTGGAAACTACCACTATAAGGTGATGCCCTTTGACTTGAAAAATGCAGGATCCATCTATTAAAGGATGATGACTAAGATATTTGAACCACAGCTAGGTAAAAATATTGAAGTCTATATAGACGATATGGTGGTGAAGAGCAAGATGGTGTCCGAGCACGTAGGAGACCTCGGAAACATCTTTGAAATCCTAAGGAAACATAAGCTACACCTTAACGCTTCTAAATGCTCTTTTAGTGTGGGGTCAGGTAAGTTTCTAGGCTATATGGTGACTCACCGGGGAATCGAAGTTAATCCCAACCAGATTAAGGCAATAAACAGTCTACAACCACCTCGAATTCCCAAAGAAGTTCAGAAGTTAACCGGAATGACTGCTGCCTTGAACTGGTTTATCTCTCGATTAGTAGATAGATGCAGGCCCTTCTTCTTGTTGATAAATAAATGGAAGGGATTCGAGTGGACCGATGAGTGTGCTTTGGCCTTCCAGCAACTTAAGGAGTATCTCTCTCATCCATCTATCATGTCTAGTCCTGAGATCTATGAAGTCCTATTTGTTTATATCGTTGTGGCCTCTCATGCTGTGAGTTTGGTATTGATACGAGTCGATAGCGGCATACAACGACCAGTTTACTATGTGGGCAAGTCACTTCATGAGACTGAGGTTTGTTATCTACCATTGGAGAAAGCCATCCTAGCAGTGGTGCATGGTACACGAAAGCTTCCCCATTATTTCCAAGCACATACGATTGTTATCCTAACTCAGCTTCCGCTCAGGGCCATACTTTTTAGTGCCGATTACACGAGGAGGATTACTAAATGGGGAACAATTCTAGGGGCTTTTGACATCAAATACATGCCCCGTACCTCTGTTAAGAGCCAAGTCCTCGTAGATCTGGTGGCCGAGTTCGCTGAAGCCCCATTAGAGAATGAGACAAAAGAACAACACATGGATGGAAAATCAGTTGGCTCAATTGCCCCGCAGGAATCGTTCCATTGGAAGGTGTATATTGATGGAGCAGTGAACCAAAGGGGATCCGAAGTAAGGCTAGTACCAGTCTCATCTAAGAAGCTCACCATTGAAAAATCATTAAAATTGGGTTTCTCGGCCACAAATAATGAGGCTGAGTATGAAACTTTGCTGGAAGAAATGTCCATGGTTCAAAGGATAGGAAGGAAGGCAGTAAAGATGTTTTCGGACTCAAGACTGGTCGTCGGTCAGGTGAAGGACGAATTAGAAGTAAGGGATGAAAGAATGCAAAGGTACTTAAATCAAGTTAGGCATTTGCAATCAGAATTTGAATCCTTCAACCTACTACACATCCCTAGAAATGGAAACATACATGCTGATTCCCTAGCCACGCTTGCAACCTCCTCGGAGCAAAACTTACCTCGGGTTATCCTTATAGAAGACTTGTGCAAACCCACAAAGGTAACTGGAAAGGTAGTCCATGTTCACCAAGTCAGAGTAGAGTCTAGCTAGATGGATCCCATAGTACTGTTCCTGAGAGAGGACATCTTGCCGACAGATAAGTCAAAGCCTGACAAAGTACGGAGAAAGGCGCCTCGTTTTTGGCTATCCGAGGACCAAAAACTCTACAAGCGCTCCTTTTCTGTGCCATACCTACTCTGCATTTATCGTGAGCCGTTAGAGCTACTCCTCGAGGAGTTACATGAAGGGATTTATGGAAGCCACATAGGAGGAAGATCTTTGTCTCACAAAGCCATCACTCAAGGCTATTGGTGGCCAAATATGCAAAAGGAAGCATAGGAATATATGAAGAAATGCGATCAGCGTCAAAGATTCGCACCAAACATACACCAACCAAGAGGAGTTCTTAATCTCCTGTCCAGCTCTTGGCCATTTGCACAGTTGGGCTTGGATATTGTTGGCACTTTCCCCAAAACAGCAGTAACAAGAGATATTTGTTGGTCGGCACAGACTATTTCACCAAATGGGTTGAAACTGAGCCTTTAGCGAATATTAGAGACGTGGACGCCAATAAATTTTTCTGGAAAAACATTGTCACCCGATTCGGGGTCCCTCGTACCCTCATCTCGGACAATGGACTTCAATTTGATAGCAAATCCTTCATGAGATACTGCTGTGATTTGGGAATTACGAATAGGTATTCTACCTCTACTTACCCCTAGGGGAATGGTCAAGATGAGACTGTTAACAAAATCATAATGAATGAGCTCAAGAATAGATTAGATGATGCAAAAGGAAGATGGGTGGAAGAATTGCCACATGTCCTATGGACATATCGAACCACATCTCGGAGGTCAACAGGAGAGACCCCTTTTCAATGACTTATGGAGCAGAAGTCGTCATCCCTTTAGAAACTGGCTTCCCAACGCTAAGGACCAGCTCATTCAATCCAAGCAGTAACAATGAATTGCTAGAAAAAAGCTTGGACTTTATCGATGAAAGAAGAGAAAGTGCAATGGTCCAATTGGCATACTATCAATACAAACTGAAGCAAGGTTATGATGCTAACGTGAAGCTAAGACCATTAGCGCCTGGTGACTTGGTACTGAGGAAGGTTCTAGGTACCACAAAGAACCCAACATGGGGAAAGTTACAGCCCAATTGGGAGGGACCATATCGCATCACCTCGGTGGCTGGCATATGAGCATATCTTCTAGAGGACTTAGATGAGCACGTAATACCACGTCCCTAGAATTTAAATAACCTGAAAATGTATTATTATTAATGAAAGTTTCCTTTGTCAATTCACTCATTTGCTTCGTTAAATATCTTAATGAAAGTTCTATTCAAGTATTAAATAGAACCAAAGTCTTGCATGTGTCCTCGGACCAGATGCTTTAAGGAAATTAATAACTTATGACATCTATTCAAGTATTAAACAGAACCAAAGTCTTGCCTGTGTCCTCCAACCAGATGTTTTGGGGAAATTAATAACTTATGACGTTTATTCAAGTATTAAACAGAACCTTAGTCATGCTTGTGTCCTCGAATCAGATGCTTTGGGGAAATTAATAACTTATGACATCTCTTCAAGTATTAAACAGAACCTTAGTCATGCTTGTGTCCTCGAATCAGATGCTTTGGGGAAATTAATAACTTATGACATCTCTTCAAGTATTAAACAGAACCTTAGTCATGTATGGCTTTTCGAACCACAAGTTTTGGAGAAATTAGTTACTTATGACTGCTATTCAAGTTCTAGACCACACATTCCAGTGAAATCAACACTTATGGAAAAGTGCTAAGTATTACCACAGGAGTTCTTATTTGTCCTTCACCAATTTGTGAAACAAATTCAGGATTACGCCTAATATCCTCGGATTAATGGTTTTGAATAAGCTAATTTGCGGCAAATATAAGGCAAATCTTTTTATCGATGATAGTTAGTCAAATTATTTGAGCTGAGGACAAGTTGTTGTTATTAGTAATTATTAAGGAATGAGTTATAACAATTCAAGTTTACTCACAATAGCCATAATCTTAAAGGCATACAAAACAAAAACACATAAAATAAGAAGAAAATTCTTTCCATTGATTAAAGGGAAGAAATATATTACAGATAGTAACAACAAAAATAAAGACAAATCCTATATCTAAGCCTTGGAGTTCCCCTTGGAGCCAACCTCTTCAGCATCCTTAGCTTTAGAGATCACATCCTTGATTGTGAGCCGATCCTCTGATTGGCTGGCTTGAGTTGGTGGTTGCACCTCCTTGCCCTTCTTGGTCTCAATTGCAACCTCGACATTAAGAGAAGAATCTTGAATGACAAAAGGCTGCTCAGGAGGAAACAAAGGAAAGGCAAGGGGTGGAGGAAGTTTTGATGGAATTTGTCGAATTTCCTCGGGAAATAAGATGTGCTCGTACTTCCTCAACTCCGAGTTTGCAGGAACTCCCGCCTTGTCCACGGCTACTCCCCAAGACTTGGCGACATAGTCCCTACACACCAAGGCCACCTCCTCTACCAACCGAGCCTCAGTATCCGCTACCCCACGTTCATAGGATGTGTTCACCACGACCTCAGCAGCTTCCCTGGCCACTCGAGTTGCATCCTTGACCTTCTGCAGCTTTGCCTTGAAATCTAAGACTTTTTGTTTTTCGGTGGCTAGGTTCAGCTCTGTTGTATAAAGCAGTTTGCTCTGATTCACGGCTTGGGCCTCAGCGTTCTTTAGGCCAGCCAAGGCACTTTGGCGCTCCTTGTCTGACTCCTTCAGCTTGTTGACCGGATTTTTATGCTCCTCCTTGAGGGCCCCCAGCATCTTCTCAGCATTAGCTCGAGAGTGGGCCTCAGCATCTTCTCAGCATTAGCTCGAGAGTGGGCCTCAGCATCGACCTTGTCACGAGCATTCCTGACCCACTCCTCGACTACATAAATTTGCTGAGTGACCTGCACGATAGTAACAAAGCAATCAGATATGTACACATATGAATAGATGTGCACCTAAGTGTTCAGTAAAAAAAAAAAAAAAAAAAAAAAAAAAAAAAAAAAAAAGGTCGATTGACTTACCATCGCAAGATCCTTCTTCAATGACATAAAGATGTTAGGTTGTTTGGTGCGCCTGAGGCCCTCCATATCTCTGGGGAGGAGAAGAGGTTGCTCCAGGTCCTCAACGAGGATGGTGGCATGCCCCCTTTGGGATTCCCAAAGCATGGTGTCCCAAGAAACGAGAGCACCTTCCACCTCAAGCCGAGGAGCCCAAATGCACTACCCTCAACGCAGTTCGGCTTCATCGCGACTTTCCACCGATTTGGCCCTCTTATCCTTAGGGTCCTTAGCCCTCCTCTGCTACTTGGCACCCTTTAGAGGTGCCATCTCACCTTCCTCCATGTCCTCAGTTGGCCTCTTCTTCCGTAGGTCTGGGATGGCCTTTAGTCCGGGGTTAGTAGGGAGCGAAGGGGGAGGAGGAGGAAGACTGGGAGTGACCTGGGCCTTGGGGGCTTCTTTCGAAGTTTGTCCCTTGTTCCTGTTGGCCATCAGGCCTTTTAGGCCAGTCCTCTGTTTTAGGTCCATGCCTTCTTCTTCCTCCAAGCTAGTATCGAATCTGGCAACAATTAGCTTTTGGGGATGCGCTGTTGAGAGCCTATCGAACTCGGTTTCAGAATCCAAGACCTCCACGAGCCTTTTTGGGACTCCCTCTTCGTCTTCGAGGTGGAATTGGTCGATCTCGACCTCAAGAGATAGGCGTGTGGAAACTGATTCCTCTCTCGGAGCGGTTATTGCTCGAGGAATTTGTTGAGCGGGCAGCACAACAGGTGGAAGGTCCTTCTAAGCTAAAAACCCAACTTTGGAGACGTCTATTTGGGCAAGCTTGGGGTAACCTACCCTCAATGCCTGACCCGCGTCCTAAAATATGCGTGATATGGGCTCGTAGTCTAAGATTAGGTGGGCGGCACATAATTTTCCGTCTTTACTCACGAATATCTCTAATCTCAGCAAACAATTAAGTCCCAGAATGTTGACCAAACTGAGTTTTGGAGAAACGTGATCTTTATCGGCAAAAAACATCCGAGAGGAAAATTATGGTCAAATCATTGACAAATATTGTCCGAAGAGATGAATGACTTAGAATGAATAAGAGAAAAACTTGGAAAACTAAGGTCCCTACCAAGGGACCTATTCCTAGGGTGCCCCACTTGGTTTTCCCTCCCTAACTAGGCAGTGAAGACCGTCGTGCCACTCCCCAGAGACGACCAGGTAATCATCCTTCAAGCCCTTGTTGGACTTAGGAAGGCAGGATATCCATCTCACCTCTTCGGATCGAGATTTGAGGTAATATCTTCTGGCAAGAGAATGGCACTCGTACATGTGAGCGACGTCATGCCATGTAAGCCCAAGATTCATCTAGTCGTTTAGGGCATCTACACTCCCTAGGACTCTAAACACGTTGGGAGCGCACTGATGGGGGCATAATCTGTGGTTGAGTAGATAATCTCTGGTTATCCTACCAATAGGAATTGTCATTCCTCCTTCTATAAAAGCTATCATTGGAATGACAACTTCACCCACCTCTCTATTTGTGAGTACGCGGTCTGGGGAACAATACTGTAGGCCTACCCCTTGGGGGATATGGTATTTGGTCTTAAAACCCTCCATACCAGCCGAAGAGTCTACTAAAGACTTGAATCTACCCATCTAAATAACCGGAAATGACGCGAAAAAGGGTTTTCTAAAATAAAAAAAGAAAAGAAAGAAGGTCGAGAAGAAAATTCGAGAAGAAAGAGAAGAGTATAAAGAAACAAAGACTTACAAGAATAAATATGTTGATCTCTGAAGCTTTTAGAAAAAAATTTAAAGAGTTCTTATAGAAAATGAGTTCAGTGAGCTTAAGAACTTTAGAAAGTTTTGTGAGTTGTAGTGCTTGGAAACTCTGGAGAACTTGAAGATTGCTAAAGTAAAGGAAAAATAGGCTTCCTTGAGGCTTTATATAGGAGGCGAAAATGAGTGGGAATTATCCCGCTTAAAATTCTATGAGAATTGTCCACCACAGGATCTACTCCTTACCATTGGATGGGGGGAACAAAGCGCCACCTGGAGCAATTAATGACACCTCACAGATTTCGAAGCGTCAGTAGCAGTTATGGGGTGCGTGAAATGGCACTCTCACGCGTATAAACCAAAAAATTAAGCAAAATTAAACTTTCAAAATTCAGAACCCCACTTTTCTCCTCGGATGAGAGAGAAAAACTGGAGTTTTGAGGGGCTATTATAGAGCTGGAGGCCCAAAATTATCTGTTGGGCCTTGGGCTTCGGCTGAAAACGCTGATTGTCTGAAGAGAAGGAAACAGCTATGGGTGATATGGACTTAAGAATAACATGAAAAAAAAGTGAGTTAGGATGGTCTGAGGAGTAATTTCCTCCTCGAACATGGCAAATCCCGTTCAAATATATACTTCGCTAATCAGTGTAACCTTCCAAGAAACTCCAATGATCGAGACGTGCCTTACGAACATACTAGAAGGAAGGAAATACAAAAATATCTAAGGAAAAACTGCTATCACCGCATTAAATGCACCACAGCTACTTTTCTGGCCACATTTATGTGGAGAAGACATCTAAACAGTGTAGTCTTGGCTACCATAACTCACAAAAGGTCAGAAAGGGTGTCTAATGGGACGGATACTCAAGTAGGGACTCAAATGATCAACAAGTGTAAGAACAAGATGACCCAAAGGGAGCTATAAAATACGAGAGACCCTCCATGGGAGGCTCCATGGGAGGGGAGAGGAAAAAAAGGGAGGAAAGGGAATACTGAAACAACCTAAATGGTTTTTGTATCCAATTGTGATCAATCTATACAAGGGTGACCTCCTCGAACTAAAAGTTCATTTACATCAGAATCTCTTATTTGTGTTTGATTGTCATTTAATTCAATACTAGCCGTTGTCCAACCCATTAGGGTTTAGTTATTTGACCAATTTTCTACAAATTTATTGTATTTGGCTCATTGGGCCAAGATCCCACATATCATTTGGGCTTGAGCTAAAAATCGCATCCCTACAATTTAGTTATTACATTACAACAAATTTTATTCCTAGTAATAAATATTACAATTCATGTCGTAATTTTCATTTAGTCTACCAAACATACCCTTAGGTTATGCTTAGTTAGGACTTGGGGGGGATAAAAAAAATTAAAAAAAAAAAAGGTGTAAAGATGGATAATAATCTTCAATTATATATACTTATTAGAGCATTCCCACCAAGAATGCTAAAAATTATACCATTTAATATCTCAAAACACTACTTTTTTTATTTTAACACTCACTTTATATTATACCCAACATCAAACATCTTATATTTTTTAACACTTCATTAAAATATTACTTTTTTTTTTTAATTTTATTGTTAATGCATCTCTTTCTCTTTCTTTTTTCCTCTCTCTTTCTCTGTGTATATCTTTTCTCCCAAACAAAAACACCTAACCTATCACTCATAGCCACCACCAGCCACCACCATTATCAGAAAACCCAAGCTACCACCCACCATCAGAAAACCCAAGCCATTGCAAAACTGAAACCTAGCATTGCAAAACCGAAACCCACTGCCCACTACCCTTGCCACTGCCACTAGCCACCACAACCCACACCCACACCCACTGCCACAACCACCACCACCACCCACAACCTCAAACCCAAACCACCAAAACCACAAACAAGTCACAAATCCAAAACCAAATCACAAACCCAAAATCAAATCACAAACAAGTCACAAACTCTAACCCACAACTGTTGAACCACCAAGAACAAATTTCACAAACCCAGACCCACAATGAACAGAAAAATTTCACAACCTCAAACCCATGAAGAACAAACTTAGACCCACAAAGAACAGAATTGATTAGTCGACGACAAGCAGTGAAACCGAGTGGTGGCATTGGGATTTGGCGTCTCTGCCGGGTTCTGATTCGGAGTCTAGGTGTTTTGGGTGGACCGATTAGACCCACGCCGAACTCCAAGCAATTAACCCACGCCGATCTCCTCTTAATGCCAATGCCCACGCTAGTCAGAGGCCCACGACCCACGACCATCGCTAGACCACAACCATCAAGAGAGAGAAGAGAAAAGAGAGAGAGGAAAGAGAAGAAAGAAGTGAGAAGTGGGAGTTAGTGAGAATATAATTTTTTTTTTTTTTTTTTTTTACAATCCAACTACAATAAGCCGTTATCAATAACAACTCAGTGTAGCCCAGTGCTAAAATTTTTAGGATTTAGCATCTTTATTTTAGGTGTGTTTTTGTGATTTGAGGGGTTAAAAATACTAAAAAATAATATTTAGCATTTTTAACATCTTTGATGAGACTGCTCTTATAAAAGTGAAAGATAAAAAAGTGGTTACGTAATTTTGTAATTTTATTTTAAATGTCAATTTCCATTCCATTTTGTTTAAATACTCCAGCCACTTTTTTTTTTCCCTTTTCCTATTCACCCCAACTAAATAATAAAAAAATCACAATATTCTCTCCCTTTCCCATCCCCTCACTTTCTTTCTTTTCTTTGCTTTTCCCTTTTTTATTTTTTAAATTAAAAAAAAAAAATTATTGGTGAAGTTCAAATAACATTTTCTTTTTCCCCTTATAACAATGTTTAAAGGTTAGGTGAAAGCAATTCATGCTTTGTACCCTTACCAAAAAATCGGTCTTCATGGTTGTTGTCTATCATGATTCTTGAACTACTAAGCATAATAGGCCCATTCACCATTATGAGTCAAAGATAAATTGTACCCACAAATGTGCCAATAGAGGTAATTGTCCCAAATGATGATTGTCCACTTGTTGCCAACATGTGAAAGAAATTGGAATCCATAATTTCTCAACTTTTTCATATCCTCTCAAGAGGTAAAGAGTAAAAAAAGAGTATATGATCAGCTCCCAACAAGTAACCTGAATCTCACTTCGTTTACCTTTGAGAGTTGTTTTATTTACCCCTTGCTGCCTGGCAAATCTAGACAACCAAGAAACAAACATGCTATGCAAAACAAATCTTGGGAACCAAGGACTTTACCAAGGAACATTCTTTCATTAACTCCACTCTACCTTACCACAAAAAACGGGGACAATAATATCTGATAGTATCGGAGTATGAGATCAGCAGCACTTGTTTCTCATAGGATTTTATCAGCTTAGGCAGAATGCCGTGCTGAAATGCGATTGAGAAAATTTACGGACAATACTATTGCGTCACAACTTTTATCACAACCTGATATGACTATGAGTGACGGAAAAAAAGTAGTGTATCCATGTAAAAGTGATAGACAATCTATGTGAAAGTGATAGTCAAACCATGTTAAGGCGAAAATTGCTGTCCCCTCAATGTAATTACTGCAATTTCTTGCAAGTACAGAGTTACATAGATAACCTTTGTTTTGACAAACAAATGGTTCTAGAGATTCTCAGCAGGGCTGATCCTTTAAGGAAAAGGTGCAATCCTTGCTACGGGTGCGAGAGGTCCTGAATTCAAATTGTTTCAGATTTGACCATTCATTCTTTGAATGCCACAGCCCAGCATCAGATTTATCACGCAATTCCAACATATTCACAGCATAAGAAAATAAATTTTACTACAACGAAGTGATATGATCCTCAAAATGTTGAGAGGACACTTCATGTTGGTAAGATGTCATTAAAGAGAATGCTTACTCCAACAGAATACTGGACCAGCATCACAAACATCGAGACATATCCGGTCAATAAATTTTACCTTCCTTTACTAATAATTCCTTCCATTGAAACAATCAGAAGCTTAAAAAGATTTTGGCAGGTCATGTTTAACTTAAGAGAGAAAGCCCCTTTACAAAAAATTCATTGATTTTTTGTCATGATACATTTGACCAATTCTTGACCAAGTCTAGAATACGAAAGTAATCATAGAAGAGTGCAGATTCTTTACCCTCAAGTCCATCTCGATGATGCCTGTTGCTACCTGCAAGATTATTACATGGGCTCCCACCAACTACAAGATCAAATCCACCAAATGAGTTCATCAACTGCTCCAACCGGTCACCATTTAGCTGCTGCACATCTGCAAGGTCAATCAAATTCCCTTTCTGGTTTGTTTGCTCCCACCAACTCCTGACAATATTTCTATTTACTTCTGAAATCTCAACCGACACAACATTCTTCAAAGGGATACCAAGTCGATGTAGGGCTACTTCTGCACCACCTATCCCAGAGAAAAGAGAGAGAAGATTGATGCCTCCTGGGAACATGTCTTTCATGACTGAGAGATGGTATGCTACTGTGTCAACCTGAAAATAATTTATCCAACAGCCTAAGTGACTTACTCCCAGGGATATTCTCAAGCAAGAACCACTCAAAATTGGAAAAAATTCAAGGAGAAAATTAATTAACAATCATTTCTGGTATAAAATAGCTAACATTCTACAAATATTTTGAAATCATACAACATTTCAAGATATTCATGATTATTTCATGTATCCTTGACTCATCTTAAAAAAGGAATAATAAAGAGATGGCAACAAATTCCCACCTGGAATGAATTACCAAGTGATTTATATCTATCAGTTCGACTTATTCCACCTCCCCTTGTGTGGTTCCTTGGAAACCCCAAAAGCATTTCTACTTCATCAGGTTCAAGTGGGGCAACCTTATTCCTCCCAACCCAGACCAGATTCCATTTTCGACATTCATCAAGTACATACTTTTGAACTCTTAGAGGTGGTTCACCATCATAGTCTTCAAGTGCCTTTCGGATCCTCTCTGTCAGTTTTGCACTACCAATACAAGTTTGTAAGCAATTCAACTTTGTTCTCTCATCCCATGAAGGCCACCATTTCCTTGTTAAGGGTAATGCCTCATGAATGGTGTGTGGTGGAAGTGGAAGGAGAGGAAACCTGTTTTGGATTGGAAGATTGTGAACATAGCCCCTTTTCCTAGCAGCAGCACAAAAATATTTTGAATCAACAAATTCCGGCTCCACGTCATATAGGAACCGTGAAATAGTGGTCCAAACGCCTTTAGGAGCAAGCGCCACATTCTCATAATAGAAATAGGGAGGTCCAATAGCTGCCTCTGGGAGCGTTCTATGAATTGTAGGGTGTGATTCATTAGGGACACCAAATCCAATCATTGGATTCGGGAGACGAATTGTTTCATCATCATCAAGGAGCGCCTGCTTTTTTCTTTTCCATATCTCATAATCGTACTGTTTTCTTTTCTTGAGCTTAGCAGAAACTATGCATGGAAGCTTAGGCCTCGGCTGTGAAAATAGATGAAAAAAAATCACCTTTGACACATGATATTCAACATGGTATAAATAGAATCAGTAGATAAAACTATGGTTCAATACTCCATTTATACAGGAAAACAAACTAAACATATAAAAATAATTACAAAGCTTTAAGTTCAATTTGTTTTTTTGGTGGTTGAATTTATACCCACTTAAAATAGTCAAATTAATTACCTTTTCTTCAACAGGCAGATGAGCATCCTCTACCTTAGAGATTTGAGCAGCACAGATAAAATCTGTCAACTCCACAAGCGATGCGTTGAGACCTGAAGTGTTTGGAGGGCATAATAAGGCCAAGGACAAAAGAAACAGCAGAAGCACATTCTGATATAATAACAAGAGATTGAAGAAGCTTTTTGCACAGTCAACAAAGATAGCCACTAAAGAAGACTGAGGAGAAGGAGCCATAGAAGTACATATATATTATCATTATTATGGATAACAGCACCTAGAAACCAAGGTCACTGAGTAAACTCGGATAAAGATGGCAAAATATCCCACCTCACCTAGACCAGCCCTGCGCAACTTCTCTCAATCCCATCCCACATGAAATTTATCTTTTTATACATAGAGATAGATTTTACCATTTGCAAAATACTTTTCTTTTCTGAGTACTCTCACTGTCGCCTATTTCCCAAAACTAAACCTAATCTAGTCATGTTACCAAAATATTTGAATTGCTGCCTCAAAGACTAACAAGAAAATGAAAATAAAAATAAAATTTTTCATTTACTTTGTATTTTTGGGTGATCCCATTTGAACACCACCTATGTTCTTGCACAACACTTCCTTTTGGTGTTCTTTCAAACATTTTTTATTACAAAAACCAAGTTTTAATCTCAAAACATTGAGGTCAGCTATGAATCCTAGATAGACTAATTAGGATCCTAAAACATTTTTTATTACATTAAAATTCTTTAAAAAGGGGGGGTAAAATGGAAGTATGGTTGCCATAAACAACTGTCAAGGGTTTATACATACTTTTTCACTCAAAAAGCACTCCATTCAAATAAAGCTTTTACTCAGCAAAGGCATGCATCATCCCAGAAGTATTACATAGAGCTTCTCAGTAAAAATAAAACTAGAAGAGTGATATGCAACAAAGATACCTTGAAACTGAAACCTTCATAGGTTGTTAGGGAGGACCAGAGGAGAGAAGAGTTTAAATGGAAGGAATGGAAAGGTCCATTCCCTTGTTTGGAAGTTTAAGTGAGAGGGAATAAAATGGATAGAAGGAAACACTCATTTCTCTTTATTTCCTCAAAACCTCAAATTTTCATTTCTCCCAAAATTGAGAGGAATCATAGAGAAACCAGGGTCTAATATTAATATTGTGATTAAATGATTTCATTCATTTCCCTCTATATTACTCCCAAACAAGGTTACTTACCCCTCATTCATTTCCATCCCTTTATTTTAAAACCTCCAAACAATGTTACTTCATTCATTTCTTTTCCATTCCTTTCCGTTACTTTTTTTTTTTTGATAAGTAATAAAGATTCATTGATATCAAAAAGAGAGAGACACCCAAGTACACAGGGAGTATACAGGGGTGAACAAATCAAAAACAAATATTACAAAAGTCAAGTAAATCCAAAATAGTAGAAAAATGATGGTTTCTCCACACAGAGAACCAGTCAAGGAAGGTTCGGAGAAAAAGAAGCTTGAGATTAAGCATGGAACGCTCAATGTCTTCAAAACACCTACTATTTCTCTCCTTCCAAATACACCACATCAAACAAAGAGGAACGACCTTCCAAACATCTCCATTACGATGGTGACTAAAACGACCATGCCAGCAAGCAAAAAGCCCAACAACAGACATTGGCATGACCTAACAAACTCCAAATAAACCAAAGACCATATCCCACAAACCATATCCCACAGCTCTGAAGCAACCGAGCAATGAAGGAAAAGATGATCAACACTTTCACTATTACATTTGCACATATAACACCAATCCAAAATGCAAACCTTTCTTTTCCTTAAATTGTCAATTGTCAGACATTTCCCCAAGGCTGCGGTCCAAACAAAAAAAGCCACTCTAGAGGGGATCTTCTACTTCCAAATTCTTTTCCAAGGGAAAAACTGCTCACTATGGCCAACAAGAAGATGGTAGTATGCACTAACCGTGAACCTCTTACTCTTACGAGGCAGCCAACATCTCTTATCCTCCTCGATTCCCCTTACAGGAGTGCTATAAATGGTATTGATGAAGCTCCTAAAAGCTTCCAATTCACGATTATGCACCTCCCTACAAAACTGAATCTCCCAATGGAGGACTCCATTGGAGTACCTCATTAGATCCGCCACACTTGCCTCTTTGCTACAACTAATCCTATATAATTCAGGATAGCGGATTGCGAGCGAAGAAGTCCCACACCAACAATCTAGCCAAAAATGCCTTTTGATCAATCTCCAATTTCATACATAATAAACCGAGATAAAAAGTGCCACCCCCTTCTAATTATTTTCCACAAACTGATTCCATATGGACCAAAGAAAGAGCTACAACACCAACCACCCCAATCACAACCATACTTCACCTCTATCACTTGATGCCAAAGAGCATCCCTTTCTTGCCCAAATCTCCAAAGCCACTTCCCTAATAAAGCTACATTGAAAGTTCTCAGGTTTCTAATCCCTAATCCACCTGAAGAAAGCGATGTACACATTCCGTTACTTAAATGCATTCTATTCTATTCTATTCCATTCCTTTATGATTTACTCATTCCATTCCTTTATAACTCCCAAACAAAGTGTCAATGACCAATATAAATGATGAAAAATTTAAACACTCCAACCAATACCTTGTCATGTGAGATATGGATGATGCAAAATGAGCATTGATAAAATACAAGCAGCAATACAGCATAGCTAGAGTACTTGACTGACACAGCAAGATCCTTTGTTTTAATTTTCCAGGGTTGTTAGGGTGTAAAAAACCCAAATCTTAAATCTTCTTAAGAATTTTTCCCCACTAGGGGTCGTAGTTGGGGTGTGGGAAACTAAATCTTAGATCTTCACAAGATATGACATGATCATGGACAAAAATGAATAAAAAACTAAACCATTTCAAAATCTGCATAACACTGAAATACGCACCACATCTCTCCATTGCTATTGAAGCCTCATCTCTTGTGTACCCCATACTCATTAAGGATGACAATTTATTATCCTCATCAAACACGGTATTTGTGATTTCCTGCAAGATAGATCCAATGTATATGCATATTATCAGCCAAAAAAAAAACATAATTGCAATTGTCATGATCCTACATGTCCCTCGTATGTGCATCAATGATTGCACAACTTTCAATGATATTGCAGAATTATATTTCCATCTAGGTGGGTAGGAAGACAAGAACCACTAGGAAGCCATGCATAATAAAGCGTTGCTGGTGGGCTCATATTTGCAGAAGGGTATATTAGATGAAAATTGGTTCAAAAGTTCATACAGTAAACATCATCCAAGTAATTAGTTTAGCCCAAAAAGATAAGAAATAAAAAATCTCTACCTCATTGTCAGACCAACTGTCAACATCAGAGAAACCATCCATAAAGCTCCCATCGCAATCCAAAGAGTAATTATCAGAATCGATATGTTGCTTTTCTTGAGGAGATGTTTCAAGAGTCTGCAAAAATAATTAATATAAAGGTCAGAAATAGATACCCCAAATGGCAGATTAATTCAACTTGTGAAAGGTGAAGCACTAGGATGTTCACAACAGAATCATATGCTAGACCATAGACAATAAATTCTGGTCTAACATGGTAGCCAATCATTAAGCCATAGAAAAGAATTTTCAGTCCAATGTGATAGACAATTTATTAGGCCACTCAAACCAGATAGGGGATGAGCAAAACGTAAGTAAGTCTTGGAACAGTTTACAAGTGAATACCATTCATATTTACAGTTCCCCACTCTCCCCTCTCTCGAAAAGATGATCCCCAATTTTTAAAGAGTCCAAAAATACCAGGTTACTGCATTGGGTTTGTGATAACTTCTTTTTATTGGTAAGTTATATATGCACCCAATGGGTCTTGAATCCACAACCTCATCCTCTACCTAAAACTTCTGTATTTGATATGTACACCCCTGTATACTTCTTGTGTACTTGGGTGTCTCTCTCTCTTTTCGTTATCAATAAATCCTTTTTACTTATCAAAAAAAAAATAAGTCCCAAAAAAAATCTGGGAATTCTTTATTAATAGTACAGATGGACCTTTCATATAGTTGAAGTCAATTATACTTTATTTGTTTTATCAATTCTTTCTCAATTTGCTTCATTATTGTAAATGTACTTATTAATAATTTCTTTGGTCACTTCAAGTGCAGATTCCAAAAACCAAAAAAAAAGGAAAAAAAGAATGAACTTATGTAATTTTTATTTTATATTATTTAGTTATAAAGAATAATACATACACATATATTTTAATATTTATACAAAAATAATATAATAAAAATATTTTTTTTTTTGATAAGTGGTATAATAAAAATATTTATTTAATTTACTACTTAAAAAATATTTAAAAATAAGTGGTAAATTAAACAATTTTTTATAAGTGGTAAATTAAATAAATATTTTTATTATTTTTTTAAGTAATAAAAATATTTATTTAATTTACTACTTAAAAAAATGCATTTGGAGTTAAACAATATCGTTTAGTTCATAGAAATAGAATCTGCATGAAGAGAACGGGGAATAACATGGTACTATGTAGCCAAGACAGAAGTAGCAACTACATCATCTGAGAATTAAAATGAGAAAAAGAAAATCTTAGGCTACACCACCTATGGGTGCTTAGAATCACCGAAGCTATAGAGAAAACTCTTTTCACTTTTTCTTTTTTTTTTTTTAACTCAAAATTGTCTCAAACTATACCTATAGCCGATTCCCCCCCACCCCCCCCAAAAAAAAAAAACCCTACTCCTATAGCCTCATTTTTAGGGCTTCAAGGATTACATAAAGTCACAATTACATCCCATTAAATCCTCAACAATATTGAAGCCCAAATTTGAATTCAATAATTATAACTGACATCGTGTATAAAATGAATAAAAATCTAAAATAATTTTGGCTGTACTCCCCGCATCACTCCTTGGTTGGTGAAAACTTGAACTCAAATTTGAAGTGCTTATGATAAGAACTTTTGCAGTTAACACTTGCAAAAACTCTTAAGGCTCTTGAAGTTGTACTAAAACCAAAGAAGCTTTTTGTCCCACTGTATTAAATTCATTTAGAATGATCATATCAATGGGTGGAATAAATTATACAACCTTATCTTGATGGTGGGGGTGTGGGTTCAGTGGTGCTTTCCACGGTTTTGGGCTATGACAAAGACTTGTACGCTATAAAACGGGTTTGCATCAATAAGAAATAAAAAAGGGGAGGGGTGGGAGGGAAGAAAATCCTAGGCTTCACAACCAAGCTTTAGAGAAAACTCTTAACTGAGATTTTATATTCAAATTGTACTGTCTCAAACAATTCCTAGAGGTTGTTTTTAATGGGCTTCAAGGCTACATCAAGACACAATTACATTGCATTGAAAAAAATCCTCAACAGCATTGAAGCACAAATTCAATTAAAAAATTCAAATATGAGATCAGGTATCTCAAATAAGTACAAAATAAAAATAATCAATTCAAAAACAATTTTAATTGTACTCCCTGCATCACTAACTCACCGAGTATGTAAGGAGTGTATTTAGAATTGAATCTGTATTGTCCTCTCCTGGATATTCATCAGAGAAGGGTTATTTATAATGCTTATAAGTTAAAAACATGTGCACAATTTAAGTAAGATAGAGCTTATACCATTTTCCTGAATTGCTTTTGCAACCATCTTTTCAGTAAAGCCCATCCCTATGAACTTATCAAACAATTTGGAGTTGGAGGAACCAGCAGATGAGCTTGCCTTGAGACATAAAAACAAAGATAAATGGTTATTTAATTAACAAACTGTATTTCTACATAAATCTTCTTGTGCACATAAATGTATGAATATAGTATTTTAGTAGTAAGCAATTTTGTATAAAAATCATTGCATGTGGTTGAAGCTAACCAGAAGGAAGTATTTATTACGAATAAATGATGCATAAATAATTATCTCAAACAAAGGGAACATATAACACATGCATATGCATTCTTATGGATGATGAAAAGTAAAAATAATAACTGGCTGGATTAACATATTATCGGAAGCCAACAAGTCTATGCAGCTCAATAGAAATGCAACAAGGTACCCTACGAAGTAAATAAATGCATGAAAAATCTTCAGAAATTCCACAATATGAATTCAAGCAACAGAGATGTTGGTTTCCTTATGGAAAAGAACACAGGGTAGTCCTTTTGTATATTATGAATTATGAGAGGGCATTTAAACAAGAAGAGATAGAATTTTGTGATATCCCTCCAAGACTAGACCACAAATGGAATACCTATAGACGCTAAAGATTTTAATGATCTAGGGAAAATCCTTAAGCTTAGTACAATAAAACATATGCTTAACAAGAATGAAACCTCAAGAGACAACATTGACAGTCACACTTAAATCTTGGGTAACCAATTAAATTATATGCTTAGTTATCTACCACATCTATCTGTTAAGTTACTTGAACCATTTTGGTTAACCATGTTCTTTCTTTTCCTTTTTCTTTTTATTTTTTTTTTTTGTTTTGTTTAAATTGTTGGAGTAATGCATTAACCAGGAACATCCAACAATAAACCGACTAATGAAATTAAAATGCATAATCTGTTTAAATTACTATCTAAAGATGGATGCTAAAACCATATGAACTAGTACATACAAAATTTTTCAGAAGCTGGTTCAGAAGAAAAATATTTTCAATAAGAATTGGGCATTTTTTTAACAATATTAAGTATATGCATGACACTTGACCAGAAATCAGTATCTCATTTCTTTTGTATATCATTCCTTGATTATTAATATCCACCAGATGCCTCAAATTTGCATTTGAATATTTCCATGATACTAACAAAAATGAAGTCTTCCATCTCAAGCCATCTTCATAATTAAACCATAAAATATAATAACTGGAACCATTTTGCTACTAATTTCAACGCCTGTATATAAATATTTTGAATGCTGAAAACAATAAGGAAATTCAGAATAGGCTGCTATTTACCTCCCCAGAGCCAGTAACAGTTTCTTCATTTGGAGGTGTCAAACTTGAAGAAGAAGATAAAGAGAAGTCATCAATTTCCCGCTCGTCTTCACTGTTCCAGTCACAGTTGTCACCCTCAACACCAGAAGCATCCCCATCCTGCTCAAGTATAAACAACAACACAGACATGCATGATGTATTGAATTGAAATCACAGTTGGCAGAAATATATAGATTACCAAATCGGTTTTGTTTTCCCTAATATTTAGTTATTTACTGGTCATTCAAGCCATTTCGATTGTAACAAAAAAGAAGAATTATTATGAAAGTAAAATGATACCAAAATTATATCTATTAACAAATATAAAGCTATAATGAATAACAAACACTACCATTTCTCTGTAATCTCTAGCTTTGTGCAAAGTTGAGGTTTCCAAGCTGTTCAGGAATACAAATAAGGAAATAAGTACCAAATAAAGGCATATTATCGTGCAATAAATCATTACAGAAGTAATGACAAATATTAAATTCCAAAAGTTTACATTATGCACCTTATGACTTATATAAACTGTTTGCTAATAGTAGATCAGGACCCAGGATAATACCAAAGTCCCATAATAAATTTATGAGGTGAGATGTTAGGATGATCACATAACTTTGAAATATCAAAATTTTCTTTGTTCAAATATACGCTAGAACTTATCAAATCAAGTGGGGCCATCAGTTTTTAGTCCAAAACAATTTGACCAAAATCTTTTGGTCAAATTTGACCAATATTTACAGAGTACAAGCCATCATAACCAATTCACTCTAACGCATAGAATCAGTTATATATTCTTATAAGCACAATGTAAAAACAAAAATCTCTTCTTTTTTTTTTTTTTTTTTTTTATAAGTAAAAATCTCTTCTTTTTTTAAAAACAACAATTTTCCACTTTTCCATCATCTCTACCAAACACACATGATAGAAAACACAAATACTTTCTATCCTCCCACTTTTTTATCCTCTCAACAATTTCCATCCTCCCAACCAAACAAAGCCTAAAGGACAATGTAACTAAATAATCATGACTGTAGCCTACAGATTTTCACAATCATAATGACAACACCAAGCTTACATGTCTGATCATACAAGGTTGGTCATGTTTCCTGAAAGCATTTCTACATACCCAGCAGAGCTACCCCAAACATGTAGCTAAAAAATGGGAAAATCATAAAATTTATGATAATTGACATAAACATTAAATTAGCAGCTAAAAATCTTTTAAATCGATTTCCCAATCCAAAAAAGTGAAAGAGTCCATAACTTAAACAGAAATACTCTATTTATAAATGGAGTCACCCAAAACTTGGAAGAATATAAGAGCTTGTGGATTGCACTAACTACAAATATTAGAAAGCACTAACTGCCATACATCATCGTATGTCTCTTCCAGAAAAACAGAAAATGAGAGTACAGAACCCTCTGAAATGAAAAAGTTCGAAATTGATCTGACCAAGTTACAAGCAATATATAGCAATAGCTATGTCTGCAGACATAGCCCTACCAATCATTTGTCTATATATCCTAGTCCATAATACTACTAATTATTAACATACTTTGGGTTCATGAATACCTGCATTTGTTTTCAGTGTCCAATTTCATTAAGGATAGTCTGTGTACTTACTTAGTAAAACAATACAAAATGAAAAGTTTCTCAGATTTTGTCATCTTACATGAACCAATGCAATGATTATTTATCTATGCTTTCCAACAAATGTTTGTACTTAAAAGGACTTAACACAGAACGCAGAACTTCAGATGCTAATCACACCAAAAATCAGGTCAAGCATGAATTTATTAATGTTAAGACCACTTAAAACGAATCTATCAGATCTCTAATCTCCTATGTGAACTCAATGGCATTGATCTGCAATCAACCAAACTCTCTCAAATATGTCATTTGCTCATGTACAAATTTTCCTCCAAACTAGTTTTGAGGAATCTCTTCCAACCCATTATGTGGTGATTCATAAAACCATCCAGGTGTGTTAAATAACATGACTCATTAAATAGGATATGTGACTAGAAGATTGTGTGAATGGTCCACGTAGTGGCTTGGAGGAATTTTCTCCAACCCAGTTTAGAGGTAAACTCAGTCATTTGTTCATACAATGACTCGATACATCCTTTGCTCATACATTGACTACTCAATGCCTTATCCGAAACCGATTACAAACCTCGCCAAACACAGCCCGAAGAAAAAATGTGACTAAATTAACCCTTATCAATCATATAGATCCCTAACTAGAGCCTCACAATTTGAGAAATGCTAGGGACACACCCATTCCCACACCCCAAATCCACACCCTGCTTACGTGTCAACTTTTGATTGGATTCCAACACTTTCGCATGGGTCCATCACATGTACTTGAAAAAGCTGAAATCCAATCAAGAGTTGACACATAAGTAGGGTGTGAGAATGGGTGTGTCCCTACCATTTCCTTTCACAATTTATTTCCCAAATGTTCCAAAACCCTCTTGAAGACTTGGAACAATATAAAACCCTAATTTTCAATATCCCAACCTCTTTGTTTTGCACCAAAAAACAATTTTCCTCCACAATATTCAGTAAAATAAAACTAACACATCCGTCTGTTTGCCAAGAAAAATCTGAGAAACCCATTTCCAAGAACAAAGAGAGAATCCCAGACCCCCCCTCCTATTTTGCATGTACTTTAAAATTCAATGAAATGAAAACCCCGTTTTCAAGTGAATCCTACAGTCCAAGACATTCTCTTTCCCCCAAATTCAAAACACAAAACAAAACAAAAGAAATACAATCTTTCCATTTCTTGGCAACCAAACAGAGAATAACAAACATGCTTAAAAGTTAACATGATTCAACTCTAATTATAAAAAATAAAAAAATAAAAAATAAATAAAAAAACCGAAAATCTTACTTTCAAGAATAACGGTTAAGAAAATTTACCTCTCCCAGACGAGAAAGCAAGAAACCCTCTCTGATTCTGAAGCAACTTCCGGTAAAAACAATAATGTACTACTACAAAGCCTCTGTAAAAACCTCCATGGTTCAGTTAAAATTTGAACCAAACTTCCTTTTTTTTTTTTTGGGTAAAAACCAAAAAAGAAAATTTTGGTCAGAGAAAGAAGACCAAGCTACATGCAAGGAAAAAAAAAAAAAAAATCCAGAGCGAGAAAATCTAGGAGAGAGAGAGAGAGTGTGATGTTGTTGTTGTTGTTGATGTAGGTAGAGAGAAAAGAGTGTGTGAATTTTTGAGAAGAAGAAGGCTTTGGAGCGCGAGTAGTGTGGTGTGGTGTGAGGCCTTTTTTTTCTTTCGTTCGGAATCTGGTGCTCGGGTTGCGGTTAAAGTGATACTGTTGTCAGTACATTCTACTCGCTACTTTGAAAATAGTATTTATACTCGCTCGTTCCGACTCTCGTTTTAAAAAAAAACGAGAAGATTCGAAAAATGCTGAAACTATAATGGTCATAAATATATAATTATTTCTGTATGGGGCCACGAATATTAGCTTTTTTTTCTTTTCTTTTTTTTTAGTTATAATGGGATGATAGGAAGGAAAGGAATGGAATGAATGGGCGAGTACGACAATTTTGTACTCTTGAAAGTAGGACCAAATGTCTTTACCACATATTTGTTTAATGCAAGCTGACACATATGGAGGAGAGAGAAAAGAGAAGAGCTGTTGCAGTCAAAGGTCCATGATTATGTTCACATATGAATTTGGATATTTTATGGAAAAATAATAATATGTTTATTGAATTAATTCATGTGTAAGTAATGTTATAAAAAGTTTTAACTTTTAAGTAATTATTATTATGTTTATGCTTTATATGCTGAATAAATGCTTTTTTTTTTGTAATTAAATCTTCTGGTGCATTATTATTCTTTTATCGTTTTTTCTTTTTAACCACAAAATAATTTTTCATATTGGACTTTAATCGTAAAGTTGAGGTTTTTAAACAAATAATATTCATGATTTAATTAAGCATATAAGTAAGTTTCAATTAGCTTAATTGATAGTCTCTGATAGAATAAGAATTTAAGGGTTTAATCTTTGCCTACACCAAAAATTGATTGGTATCTTGATCTGATAATAAATAATTATCATCAGGAGCAGATGTTACAAGTTGAAACTCTCTCAAAAATTAAGCATATGAGCTTTTAACTTTTTTTTTAATATATAAATATAATAAATTTTTAAATTTATAGTGTGCACTTCATGATGATGATTTTTTTTTTTTTTTTTTTTTTTGGGATCACAAATTTCTTCTATCATTATAACTTGAAATAGAAAAAAAAATATATAAAAACATATAGCCTAATTTCGTAGTTGGTGTACCTTGTTCCCCCACCCCCAATGTCATAGCATAGGCAGACAGGCTCTCACGGATTTCAAATAACGTTATTGTGTTTTGTAATATTGTATGATGATTTTTAACTAAATCGATAGTACTTCAATTGCAATTTTATATTACTTTTCAGTTTTCATCAAATAAGCTGCATCAGTAAAGCCTTGAACTCAAACAGCACGATTGTAGATAGAACTTAGAAGGGGAAAAAAAAAGGTTATAAAAGAAAGTTACATGAATATATGATTTAATTATTAGTTATGACATGCAAAATCAGTTTCTTTCCTTGCAAGACTCTTCAAATCTTCCACGTACCTTCTTGCCTTCTTGGTAGGTAACGTATAATTGCCTCTAAATATTCCCTTCGAGTTGTGAAACAAAAGCAAGAATTACCAATGTGTTTATATATATATAAAAGCAATTGAAATTTGAATTTCAATATCTACCTACACTAAAAATGAATTGATGTTTTGAACAGATAAAAAAAACTATTATAAAAAACGAACACTATAAATTAAAAACTATCGCTAAAAAAATGTTATAAATGGCTAAGATAACAGATTAAAATATTGTTGTGAAATATGACTGCTTAAAATCATCTGAAATTTGAGTGACAAAAAGAAAAAGAGAGACAGTTTTGTTTTAAGAGCTTTTATGCAAGGATATTTGGTAATAACAATCTAATCACATGATCATGTTTTGGCCACAATCTCTTATCTTATTATGTAGTATCTCTCTATTTATTTGAGCCAATCTTGTTTTTTATTGGTCGACTCTAGCTAAAATACCCAAATGAGTCCCTCCTTTTGCATTAAAATCACTAGGAAAATAAAGCCCAAAAATGTAATTACATATTTACCTTAGCTGGTCTCCACTTTCCACTCACCAATTATCAATGCATGTCACTGTCATTACCACCACTGTCTGCCAAACTTTTATAGGACAGGACATTTTATCAGTGTGCATTTGATTTAACTTTTTCTACGATGTACAAATTTTTAAAATCTCACTAAATCCTTATTCTTTTTTTAAATATAAATATTTATTTATAGTAAATAAGAGAGAAGGCTAAATAAACCATTAACAGTAATATTTACGTTTTATATTTATTTAAGTTCGATACAAACCTTCTGTTGTTCAAAAAGTTCAATGCAAACCATAGCTTTGTAATCATCAATACGAGGATGTTTCTATAAATGCCAGACAGCTTGGTGAACAAAAACTATTGAGGTGATTCAGACACCAAAGTGAAATCTTCATGATGCGTTTTACTTTTACCCATGACCAATTGAAATAAAAAAAATAAAAAAAATTTAAGAAGAAAAATATATACAGATAAGGGTTAATTGAATAGAATCTTCTTGTAATTATTTGTTATATGCGTTAATTTTTTTTAAGAAAGACAAAATATGTTTGATAAGATAATTAATAGGTTATTAAAGTGAAAATTACACCTTACATATTGAGGTGATTCAGACACCAAAGTGAAATCTTCTTGATGCGTTTTACTTTTACCTACGACCAATTGAAAAAAAAAATTTAAGAAGAAAAATATATACAGATAAGGGTTAATTGAATAGAATCTTCTTGTAATTATTTGTTATATGCGTTATTTTTTTTTTTTTAAGAAAAACAAAATATGTTTGTTAAGATAATTAATAGGTTATTAAAGTGAAAATTACACCTTACATAACATAACCAACTATAAAGATGTACTTTCTCAAAAAAAAAAAAAAAAAAACTATAAAAATGTTGAATGTTTGGTGGAAATTTTTTTTGCAATTTTTTTTTTTTTTGAAAAAAAAAGTTTGGTTAAGACTCAAAAGTCTTATAACTCAATTAGTATAAAAGTCCACGGTTCAAATATTTCTTCCTCATTGTACTTATTAAATTATAAAAAATAAAAATGAATTGTTTAAAAACTTTGTACTGGAAAATAAAAGTTTAAATGTGTATATATATATTGGATAAATTGATGTGTAATTTTTTTTTTTTTAAATTGAAGTCATGGTGTTCTCCTTATAAAGGAGACCAATCAACAACTGAGTTACAAAACTCGACATTGTTGTAATTGTAGTTATTCATAGCAAAAATACAAAGGCATTACTAAAAGATTTTGCCAAGATATTTACACAAGAAAAAATTTCAATACAAGACCTTAGGTGCAATACATTAGATTTCCTAATTAAATTCAAACACACAGTTGCAATTTATTTAATTGTCCTTGGAAATGATAACATCATTTATGTTTATGTTTGTTGGTTAATATAACCAAGTCTAAGTGTTTGAATTTGATTAGTGAGTCTAATATATATATATATATATTTCACACCTAAAATATTGTACTTAAAAGTTCTAGGCACAGTAACTATGAAATTAATTGGCCAATAGCTCTCAATATATTAATCCGTCTGAGTTTTTTTTTTTTTTGGGCGCTCTTTCTATCCTGTTATTTTGATGAATGAGATTTTTAAGTTGAGAAACCATAAAATATTTACCTATAGGGCATAGAGGGTACAAAGGCTAAATACATGAAGAGTTTCAAAAACTATGGCTTTGCATTTGTTTAAAAAGACGGGAGAAATGTATTAAAAACATGGCACACCTATTCAAAAACAAACATTATAGGCCTTTTCTTGAAGAAAAAAAAAAAAAAAAGTTAGGGGTAAAGAATTTTGAACTTTTGAACATTAATGTACCCCTTGAAAACACCAAGAGATGCTGTCCAATTCAACTACAAGACTTTTAGCCCTCTTAAAAGTCTTCTTAAGATTTTTAAAATGCCTAACTTGTTCACAATAATTACTTGACGTGTATGAGATTAAAGAACTACACACAAAGGAATAGTCAAGCACTGATCTAAACACCCACATTAGCCCAAAAAAATAAAATAAAAATTATTTGCAACAACATTGTTAATCAGTTTCAAGCCATAGTATGAGTTCCTCAAATCCCACCTTCCCTCCACAATCTGTCTATCTTAAAAGCTAATTTGCAACCAAGTGTTTTAAGGAAAAATACGTTTAAGTGATCAGACCATGAATATGGCACCCGCCTAATGTAATTTGTAACTCACAACCCCTATGGTCGAAATTAAAAAGTATTAAGTCCAATGATGCTGATGAAATTGATGATGATTAACTTGAAAACAGGAAAACTATATAATTGCATTTCAGATTTTGTCATTTTGACTGAATTGGTAGGATGAGAGAGGATGCAACAATATTGAGCAACATAAGCCGTGGGTTGCCTTTTACACTTCAGAGATAATCATAAAAGGAATGATTAATTTAACTAAACTCATGGACTTTAGCATATGCGACTTTTGGGTTAAGACGGTGCTTTACATGTTATATCAAAGCCTCCTTTAGAGGCACCACAAAATGTTTTTTTTTTTTTTTTTTTTTTTCGGAGGCAAATAAATCGGGGATCGAAGTTGTTATCCAAGACAAACAGGGGTTGGTAATCGCATCTTTGGGTGCAGCCACTTCCCCAGGCCTATAACGCAGCTGAGGTGGAGGCTACGGCAGCAGGTAGAGCTATTGAGTTCGGCTTGGTGGTCGGCTTACAATGGGTGCTTTTAGAGGGAGATTCGGAGGCTGTGGTTACAGCACTGGACGGGGGATTTTGGATCAGCAGCTTATGGGTTGTTACTCAAGGATGCTAGCCTCCTTTCAAGATCCTTTTCTAAATTCTCATTCTCGTACAAAGAGAAATGACAATATTGTAGCGCACCGTTTGGCATGATTAGTTATTAGTTTTCCAAAGTGTACGATTTGGATGGAGGATGTTCCATCTCAAGCCATTTGTTTTGTTCAAGCCGATATAGCTGCTTTAAGTTTATAAAGTTGACAATCTTCCTTCTCAAAAAATATAAATAAATAAAAATAAATAAATAAATAAATAAGAAACAAAGAAAAAAAAGGGAGATACTAGCATGCATTCATTGTAGCATATAAATTGATCATCATCATCATCATTATGGCTAAAGAGGTAAAAATTCATCTTGATGCATTTATTGAACCATTTTCCTTCCCTCATGAGGTCTCTATGGAAGAAAGACGAGAGAGATAGAGAGAGAGAGAGCTATACAATAAGTGATTAATTTATGATTACAGACACGATTGAGTTAGAATCACTGAGTCTTTTAGCAGAATAATATGCGACCATGGCCAACAGGAAAACACCAGCATCATTTGTCAATCAAGTACTTCAAGTTGAAACTAGATATAACAACAAACAGGGCGGCACTAATCTGTGCAGAAAACATATAGGGCAAACATGGTAAAATATAGCAATAATTCCATTGTTTCAGCACTTGTTTTAAAATCTACAAACCAAGGAATGGGCATTGCTTCCGGGCATGCTCTGGTATCAGTTTGGAAAGAAGCTCCAAAGTTGCTCCTTTCAGCTCTAAAAATGCCATGTTATCAGTTAAAGCATATGGTATTAACAGATTAGTTCAAGCTTTTAAATAGTTACACTAAGAAATAGAAAATGAGGGAGAGAACAAACCTTGAGGTTTGAAGTTGAAGAGAGGTGGCAAGGGACGCCCATGAGGGAGACGGATATTAGGATCACGAAGTTCATCAAAAAATGGGTGGACACAGGCCTCCAACTGCAAAAGATATACAACAGCTGATTATTGGATTGATAAGGAATATACCATAGCAGCAAATTGGTTATTCCATGGATATAATCATTTCCGTTGTTCTTTAAGGCAATTGCAATGAGTACATTTCACTTTGCATAGCATTCAAAGAAGTATATGATGTGGGCATATGATCATAATTTAAGATCTGAGAAATGAACAAGGAATCATCCACAATTATCTCAGCAGAAGCTCCTTTTTCTGAGTTAGTTGCATCCTACAGCCTACAACATACAATTTTTGCCTCCTAACGACATGGGAAACGTTGAAGGGCTGCCAAGAGCCTTGTAGCTCATTGGCATTGTGTGGTCACCCTTACAAGGAGAACTTGGGTTCAAATCCTCCTCCCCCACTTGTTGTAACAAAAATAAAATAGAAACGATGAAGGGCTTTTGGTTAAGAATAAGACATACATAATTAAGTAATTCAGAAAATACTATAAATATATACATACACGAGTAGAAACCACACCCAAAGGCTTTGACAAGGAAAGTCAAATGAACAGTATAAAGAAATTATTCCACACAATAACTAAACAGCCAATAGAAAAAGATAACCTTGATAATTAATCCAATTGTTCACTTGCATTAGGACAAAAGGAGGAACAAAAGGGAAATACTTACAGCAGTGCACCTCAGATTTGGAGAGTACTGAAGAAGTCTTGAGACAAGATCTACCGCTTCTGGGGGCATGCGCTTGTGAAATATCTGTGTGCAAAAGAAGAATGTGTCAGATGAATCTGAAAGTATCATGCAGCAAGCATCATGAGCAGAAAAATTGAACATAAAAGCTAGGGAATTCACCTTATGCCAGGGGTGGGCCTTGATTTGTGGGAATTTGAACTCTGTATAGTTTGGGTTCATGCATTTGATTTCCTCACGAGTTGGTGTACCAAGCACCTATTTGAAAAGGATAGGTCAATTAAGTTTAATTTACAAAAGCTAATTGATCAAAACTTTCAGTTCATCTAATGATGGCAATGCGCCATCTTACCTTAATAATCTCTACAAGCTGATCAACTCCACTTTCACCTGGAAAGAGAGGCTACAAAATTGGGATGGCCCAAAGAAAAAGTAAAAAGAGACAGCAATATTTGCAATCAATCCCTGCTATAAATCAAGTGAACCAAAAAAAGAAAAATAAAAATAAAGGTGTCCATGTAAAATGTGAAACTTGATGTTTGTGGAGAACCTGTCCTAGAAGCAGTTCAGCGAGAACACAACCCACAGACCAGATGTCAATTGCAGTAGTGTAGTCAGTTGCTCCAAATATGAGTTCAGGCGCTCGATAATAACGAGAACAAATATATGATATATTCGGCTCACCTTTTACCTGTTTCAGATGATAGATAAAGAAGCAAAGGATGCATCAGGTTGATGTAACAAAATAAGAGCTCATAAAATTAAGATGGCCCTACCTGAGGGAAAAACATTGACAACATGGGGCAAAAGTTATTGAAGCATAAAGAAAAGGTTAATTCAAACAAGTCTTAAAGACCATACATTTTTTTTGTTGATAAGTCTTAAAGACCATGCATAAAGGATTTCAGAACTTCGCCACTGTAATTCATGGTTCTGTATGCACTCATCCATTTTATGATTCTAACAACTAAAAGATCCAGCATAAATTTGTAAAGAGAAAGGAAAACGTTCCCTAAAAAACAAATCTTAATATCTCTCTGTTGGTATCCATCAGGGAGTACTAACAGGGCTAACTTGACTCAATCAGTCAATCTGTTATTTTCTTGATAAACATGAAAATATAAACCTCAAGCTCTCTGACTATATCCCAATATCTTCAAATTCAAGATATGACAGCTAGGGAATAGATCTAGCTACTCTCACAAAAACTATGCAAATAAACACCATCTATACTATATATATGGCATCAGGAACCAGAGACAAAGCAAGAGGATACTACCAGAACTTTTGCACTTCCAAAATCACATAGCTTGACCTGGTGAGTATGGGGATTAACCTGCAAGAAGAAATTGCATTGGTAATAGATTCCAATTTCAATTAGGAAAAAAAACCCTAATTATCAAACACAAACCAGTAGATTCTGTGGCTTAATGTCCCTGTGGCACACGCCTATGGCTCCGTGAATATATGCCAAAGCTCTACATATCTGTCAAAATCCAATAGGTGTTATCTATCACAGTAGACACTATATGCTAAAAAGATATGTGGTAAACTGGTAATCAATAACTAGCTCCCTAATATAACAATAATAAATATAAAAAAGCTAATGCGATCCAAATCCAATGCTAGTATATTTCACATTTACCTATTAGTACAAGCCTAGAAGGTTCTGTTTCCAATATCAACCATATGTCGAAAGTGATCTAGAATAGCAGCCCGAGTGGGGGGGGGGGGGGGGAGGGGGTGGAAAGAATTTTTTTTTAAATACTATACTAATACAGGTAACAGGCCAGCTCATAAGGAGGAAGTATAACAGTCTAACAACCATCATATATATATGTTCCATTTATGTATTAGGACGCACAAAATTGGGAGAAGGTATCTATCTAGCTCCTTTAATAGCCTAGCAGGTGAATTTATTAAGGAGATAATGATTGCCAATGTTAAGTCAAGTTCCGCTCGTTTTCTCTAGTTGAACAAAAATTGAAATGCAGAGCATCTAGAAATTAAACTAAGAAATATTTAGTAGTATTAAAAAATTAAAGTAATATTGGGGGAGAGAGATGCCTAAGGAGTCCACCAAAAGCAAGTTGATATACATGTTAGAAAACCACTCCAACCCAGAGCTTAAGCTAATAGGTTGCCCCAACTAGTATTTTCATTTCCTTGAAGTAGAGCTCAACACTCACAACATTGAGTTTTTACTCACTTTAAACAATGCAATTGTAACTTTTGACTCTTGTTTTTGTTGGCATTTCTCAAACTTGTCCCAATAGTTTTTTTTTTTCCCTCCAGACCTCTGTCTTAAATGAACTTCTTAGCTAACTTACACTGGATAATAGCAAACCATCACTAAAATACTTCATTAACAAGTATAAGATAACACATTCAAAATGACAGCAATCGTACCCATAAATATGGCATAACAAACCTGATAGGTGTAGAGTTTCACATATATCATGGGCATCCGCTGATTTGCTTTGCTGTAGTGTTTTGCTACACGATATACAGTCTCAGGTACATATTCAAGCACCAAATTGAGATAGAGCTCATCTTTTTCCGTGGTTGAAAAGAAGCAGTGCTTGAGTGAGACAACATTAGGATGATCAAGAAGGCGCATTGTTTGCAACTCACGGTTCTTATATCTCTTGTCCTGCAAAACCTTCTTAATTGCAACAGTTTCTCCTGTTTCCAGACACTTGGCCTGCAAAATAAAATGTGTGAGGCTTCAAATACATTATCTGTAATCCTTATAGGCTACCACAATATCAGCTATCATTATAGATGATTCATGATTTGCAGTTAAAGTGTCACCTGAAACACAATTCCAAATGAGCCCTGTCCAACAACGCGCTCTGCCATATAACTTATGGTCTGCAGTAACATTGGAAAAATTAAAGCTAAAGAGCTGAAGCCATGTCAAACAGAAAGTTGCATGTCTCAGAGATAAGCGAAGAAGAATACAAGAATCCAACAAGTTCCATCTCTTTATATTTATTGGGGGACAAGCTTTTCAATGTTTATCTGCTAAAGCTCACATCTTATCTAAAAGCAAAACGGTTGAAACTGTATCCCAACTCCAGAAAAGTTTTACATTCCAGAGTTTACAGTGAATTTCATAGAACATATCATATTGGATATGCACTTTACTCCTATGATATTTCATACTTCAAAGCACAAAATTATCAATGTTATTTCCATATAACATAGGTGCTGAGAGTGCTAATTTAATGCCATGCCATCGGGGAGGGGTTGAGACCCATTTCCTCAGGCACATAAGCGGAATGGGTTAGCAAAATTTCATGAGAGATAGAATAAAGACACTAAGCATGTCCTTCCCAAGGGTCAGAATTCTTGGCAACAGAAAAGGCAGCAATATTGACACCAGAGAAGTGAAAGACTGTCAACTTTTCAGTTTTCTCAGAATGATACATTTCAGGGTGTTATATCTGATGTTATCTCACCATTCGATAACTTAACAAGAAATGACACATTTACAAATATAAAGTTTCACATATCTACCTGTTTAGGTTGACCATTTCGACCCCCAATTGTAGTTACAATAATGTGTCCAGTTTCAGTTCCATTTCCATCAACCACTGTTGCTTCCATTTCCTACATACAGAAACTATCAATAGCTAAATTGCATATAAGAAGGGAACAAAAAGCTGAACATTAAAAAAAAAATCATTTATGAATATTTGAGAAGCTCACCTTTTCAACTTTTTCATCCCTGATCTTCATTTCATTGATCTCCTCTGGGAGCGTATCAACAATCATTGCATCACCAGCAGGTTTTCCAACTACTATAGCAGGAGCCATACCACCAGAAGCCATATATACTGCAGGATATAGAGGCAAAACGTTTGCAGTTTCTTAGAATACACAATCCATGTTAACAGGTGCAAGCTTTATAACCTGAAAAAAAAAAAAAAAAAAAAAAGCGAAAAATATCACAGCCCTGAAATGAAAATAATATATACTATCCAATTAGATTTTTTTTTTTTTAAACAAGTAATAATTTTTATTGAAAATGAATAAAACTCATTCACACAGATTTTATACGCAAAGTCGTCAGAAAGAATTACAGAGAGTAAGACTTGCACACCAAAAAAAAAAAATCTATAAACTCAGTAATTGGATCCTAAGAAAACCTAATTTCAACTCAAAAACCATGAATTTCGATTATTCCTCTCCCTCCACATTATCCAAGTTAAACTTAAGCAAACCCTATTCAAAACCAATGAACTACTGTGATAGCCAAACCAATTGTTCCAACCAAATATTACCTCCACAACGCCCTTCAGCATCACCCTGTACACCCCAAAATAATGAAAATATAAAAAGAAAACATCTCACAAGAAAATGCACAATGCACTAACAAACAGTTTCACAGCTGCCGTTACACATGCAATACAAATCTACCAATACTGTGCCTCTCCTCATAAGGTTATCTCATGTAAAAATTTACCCCCAGGTTACTGTCCACACAAAAATGCCACCCTTTTTGGGACCTAGTTACACCAAATACTCCTCCTGGGATAAAAAGTAAAAAACACGCTACTTGAGCCCCATAATGCTTCATAGTAATTAGTAAGAACAGACCTCAAACTTTTTCTTTATTATTCAATCACCACTTCGTACAAACAACTCCCTTGGCTCTTGGGATACTTTGATACAAAAGATCAAAAATGAGTCAATAGATTCCAATTCCCAATCATTGAAACTTGTGCAAACCTGATTTTCCAAAACCCTGTCGCTCCTTAACTGGTGGTCTCCAAATAGGAATGAACCAAAGCTTCCTCATCCACTATAATGGAGAAATATTCTGGATGCACTTCTTTAAATGCTTGGTCCCTCACCATGTGTCATGCCAAATCCTCAATCTTCTACCATCACCAACTTGAAAGCATAAAGAATTCACAAATTGCTCCCACCCTGCCCTAATGCTATGCCAAAGACCCATGTGTACTTCTTACTACCCTTGTAGTCCATTGACCCCAAGCTTCCCCATATTTGACACCTACCACTCTTCTCCAAAGATAATCACCATCCTCACCAAATCAATAGAGCCGCTTACCTAACAAAGAATGGTTAAAGGTACTCAACCTCCTCACTCCTACCCACCTCCTCCCCCCAAATTCCTTAATGGAGAGCATACCCTATTCCACTCTACAAGATGAAATTTCAACTCATCCCAGTCCACCGCCTAAAAAATTCTGCAACAGCTTTTCCAATTGATTAGCCACATAGGTAGGAATAATAAATAGGGACATATAATAGGTTGGTAAACAAGATAATGTACCCTTACAAAGAGTCAACCTAAAGCATGGATGAACTAGAAGCAACTAAACATTGATTGTCCTAATTACTTTATAAGAGAACACTTAACTTCAGAAGCAATATATATGTTCCAAGATTGTGTTAAGTCTAAGCATCAAAACCTGGTATCAAGGTAAATATGATCAAAATTTACTAACTAGGATTGTTCTAATAAGCAGTTACTCTTAGAAATATGTAACACTGTGTCGTTATCTTGGCTTTAACCTAGACACATTGTATGTTACATATATGTCAAAATAGCATGAAGCTCCAGTAATTGCAATTTGAAAGTAATTCATAAAGATTAAACACAACCTTTTTCTAATGAATAAAAACAAGCATATCGTCTATCTCTTCATAGATTCTGGCCTAACCATTCACAATGTTAGAGGCATGGACAAATACCCAATAGCCCACTGCATCATATTGTCCCATTCCAAGTTATACTCATAGTCCTAGCTTTACTCCATTAAAAAGGAGAGCAAATAATGTATCATTGTGTATCAGATAACTATACAAGGCTCAGAATTTATAACAAGACTAACCCTAAGCTAATTAAATCTAGTCTAACTTCGGGGTTACACAACCACTAGTACAACTAGGAATTTGGGACAATGTAGTCCAATGGACTGTCTCTAATACACAAATCAATAACCTGATAGTATAGAAGATGGACTAGAAGGTACATTTGTACAACTCCAACAACACCCTAATACTTACTTTTTCTGAACTTTTCTTAGCAACCAAACAGAGTATTAAGTCATTCACACCCCTAATCGTAACTCGCCACAAACTCAAAATGCAGAATCTGTAACTACCAAACTAAGCTCATGTCAAAACAAAAGGCAGTAACATCTAAAACCATAACATAAAATTCAAAAAAGTAAAAAATAAAAACCACTACTTCATAACCAAGGATACCTAAAGCTCCGTTTGGAAGCTGAGAAAATGGTACACTCCTCTCACCTCAACTAAATCGAGCCTAATAAAGCAACTACCAAGCTTAGTTGAGCTCAGCTCAGCTCCTCGTTTTCTAAAAGATACTCTATTTTCTTTGGTTTTTCTTAGAAACCAAACAAAACGTTAATAAAATAAAATAAAATAAAAAAAAGGAATCAAAGAGGTGAATAAGCCTATGTACCTGTGGTGTAAAATGTGAAGCAGTAAAATCCCTCACATTTTGCAAATCTCTTCGATCCAGACACAGTGTGTGTGTGAGAGAGAGAATGAGAAAGGAACAGTGAGATATTCTATAGAGAGAGAGAGAGAGAGAAAGGTCTTCGCAGTTTCAGAGTTCTGGTTTCGTACGGGTTTGACTAAAGAGTGACTCTTTGTTTTGTTTGGTTTTGTTTTGTTTACTTTGGATACTCTGTGATTTTCTGATACTAGTGACCCAGACCCAGTACACTACACTACAATGGTACAGAAGCGGAATCCAACCGACGCTTATCAATTCTAGTTTAGACTCAGTTTTCACGTCCGTACTTTTGATGTCTGTCTCACCACGTGGGAGTTCCGGGTTGGGTGGTGCTTACGTACTTACGTCATGCTCTTCACCGGCTTCCGAGACCACGGAATTAATATAAGTTTTAACTGGGGCTTATTACCCCTTTTTTTTCTTTTTCTTTTTTTTTTCTTCTAAACTATCTATCATCCCTTTTATACTTAACATCTACACTTAACCCGGGAACTCTTGAAATACACGATAAATCTCCTAATTTTCTTAACATATTTTTTTGAGTTTTAATATATAATGTTATTTTTTATCATCAAACTAAAATATTCAATTAATTTATAGTATAGACGAAAACCGAATCCTAAATCTCTTGTTGAAAAACAAAAAACTTTATTAATTTAGTTAATTGGTAAAATCTCTTATTAGAAGGGACATTGAAACGGAGTTATAACCTTAGAATTTCAACTGCATTTTAATAATTCATTTGATCATGAAATTAAGTGCGATCGGGGTAATAATTTAGAATGTAACCAAAAAACAAAAAAAGTAATTTGTCATTTTTCCCCTAAAAACAATGCATTAACGATTGGGGTGGGTGAAACTTGAAACTAAAACATAAATGGCCTATTAGAAAACTTCGGGCTAGGAATGGGCATTTAATTCCTATGTTGGATTGGGTTGGAAATGGCTGGGCTGATTAGAAATCATCTAACCTGGTCTCGAGAAAGTATTACCAATAAAAGCAATTATCTTATTGATCTCATAAAAGCGATTAAGGTTAGGCTGCCTAAGACCTCTGGTAGATAAAGGCTCCAAAATTTTGACTTATTTAAACCAAAAATTTAAAAAAGAAAAGTATATCACAAATGGACCATTTGTTTTCTTTCTCACCCTAATAAGTCCTTCAAATTTGTGGGGGTAATAAAATATTAATTAAAATTTTAAATTGTTTTGTCTTAGGGACATCTAGGTGGTGGGCTCAATAAATTAGTACATAAAATCAAAGGTCTCAAATTCTATCTATCATACTATCAGTCAATTGAATTTCTAGAGAGGATCATAGGTAGCGAATATAATTGTTTATTCAAAGGCTAGAACACCACTTCTTTTATATTAGTAAAAACTTATATGTAAATTAAGAAAATATTTCAATGGTATAATGAAATTGAATAATAAAATAGGTAAACAAATAAAAGAACAAAAAATATTCTAAGTAATGTGGCAAAAATCACATCATGTAAGACCAAATTTTATTAATTAAAACCAAAGATTAAAATATATTACCCTAAAAATAAATAATAATACTTTTTATAAATTATTTGAGCTTTTTTGGCATTCGTTTTGCTTTGAAACTTTAGTAATGGAGTTTTACATTGAGCAAATATATTAGTAATTTTGTGTTTTTTTTAAAAACATATATATTAGTAATTTTTAATGTACTTATAGAGCATCAAATGTTGAAATTTCGTTGTGTGATGTGTAACACTTATGTTGAGCCATACGGTACATGCATGACATGTATTACTCCACTTTTACTCTTAAACAAAAAAAGATATTTAATAAACAAAACAAATAATAAAAATTTTCTTAAAGTTATAGCAACTTTTTAGTTAATCAGAGTAGTCTTTTGATTCTACTCTTCTTGAAACTCTAGTAAAAAGTTTTTACTTGAAGCAAATTATGTTTATTATTTTAATGTGTCATAGTACACTACGTGGCAAAAACATGTCATACATCCATATGACATATGGCTTAATCAAGAATTATATATAAATTTAAAAATATATATTTTGATAATATTATTTACATTGAATAATGAAATAAATGGTAAAAATAAAAGTAAAATTTATTTCAATTATGTGTAAATACACATTGTGTTATCAAAACACTATGGGATATCAACAAAAAAAAAAGGGGAAAAAGTTTACTTTTGGAAACTTCTCAGAAAACTCTCCTTTTCAAACGATTTTCCAAGTGTATAACGTGCTGCATAATGTTTATGACATATCTTATTAGAATTGTTAAGAAAATGAAGTAGAGGGAGGCTTTTGTTGGGAAAGGAACCCCTCCTATATTGAATCTTTTAATTCTCTCATTTTTAGCTTGTTTATTTTTATTGATTTTTAAATACCATATATGTCTTACGTCTAAATAAAAGTTGAAGAAAATTTGAGGATTCGATAGAGGATCCCCCACTTTTGTCTATAAGCAGTAAAATTCTTACAATTTGAACTGATTATTACCAAAAAATTCACCCTGTACAATGAAGAACAACAACATAAATACGTAGATGTAAAATATATTTGTTTGAATTTTAAAATGTTTATAGATAATGGGAATCCAAGCCCGAGAACCTTAACACACATATAATGTGTAAGAGTTTACTCTAAACTCTGCAATCTACATCCAATTTGAAATGCTTTTGGATAATGGGGATTCAAGGCTTCAAGCCCGAGAATCATAGAAGTGTAAAAGCCTTATTTTATTTTTTTTATCGAAGCAAAAGATTAGTATTACTCTAAAGCCTGCATCAAATTCAAATATGCATGTGATGCATACATGTGATGCACACTAAATTATAATATTATATTTAATTTTAACAGTGCCCCTCTTTCAACTTTCAACTTTCAAGGTGCCAAAAAGCAATAAATTTTCAACACAGTTGGAGTAAAAGATAAACCCTTCTTGTGCGTTTGGGTAGGGATTATTAGGATGAAAAATGAAAATTATTTCATTATTTAGTTTATTTTTTTCAACACAATTGGAGTAAAAGATAAACCCTTCTTGTGCGTTTGGGTAGGGATTAAGTGTGCATTTGGATTAGGATTAGGATGAAAAATGAAAATTATTTCACTATTCAGTTTATTTTTGTTGCCATTTATGGGTCTTATTACACTTTTTGACACAATTCATGGATCTTATGTACTATTTCAACTAACTTTTACCTTTATCTACAGTACTTTTAGTAATAATTTTTTAGTTTTAACAAAATAGTGGTATCCAAACACACCCTAAAAATTAAAATTATTTTACTATGCAGCTTATTTTTGCTACTATTCATAGGTTTCACTGTACTATTTCAACTAACTTTTACCTTTATCTGCAGTACTTTTAGTAAAATAAGTGGTATCCAAATACACCCTTCATATATTGTTTAGGACCACTAGATTAAAATATATAATCTGTACATATCTCAAGATTGATTAGGATTTTTTTGGGATCCGCTTATTTTGCTGAAACTGAAAATTTTTTGCTAAAAATACTGTAGTTAGTTGAAATAGTACAATATGACCAATGAATAGTACCAAAAAGTGCAGTGGGACCCATGAATAATAGCAAAAATAAGTTGAATAGTAAAATAAGTTGGCAAAAATAATTTTTGCCAAACACACACTAAGGGTCCGTTTGGATACAGTTTATTTTGTTGAAAACACTGTAATAAAATAATTTTTAAATATGTGAATAGCGTCGTAGGACCCATTTTTAATATATATTTTTTTTCTGAATAAAGTGGTTGTAGGTCCCGTAAACAGTACTCAACAGTACATAAATAGTGCTCAAGAGTGCACTTTATCGGGAGAAATCTGAAATGCGTGCAGCAAAAAAAAGAAGAAGAAGGAAAATGCAAAACGTAAATGCTGAAGGAAACGCCGGATCCAAACACTACCTAAGTGTGCGTTTGGGTTAGGATTAAAAATTAAAATTATTTTACTATTTAACTTATTTTTACTACTATTCATGGACTCCACTGTATTATTTCAACTAATTTAATTTTACATTTATCTACCGTACTTTCAGTAATAACTTTTCAATTTCAGCAAAATAAGTGATATCCAAACACATCCTTAAGAGTCCCAAATTTGATGAAATCTTCCTCCAATTAGAAAACCTACTTATCATGACTTGCAAGTAGCATTTTGCCATTATACATATATAGGACCTATATATTCTACGAAGCCTGGCCACCTATATTATTTCAAACTTCAAATATTATGCTATTATGCCATGAAGCCTAGACAAGCATACAAATCAGATATTCAAGCCTAAATATAGGAAGAAAAATAACGAAAAAGTCTTTAAATGTATAGTATAACTTGTCCCATATTCTTTTAACAGTTACGATAACTTTTAATTAGAGGTTGTTGTGTTTTTGTGTTAGAATCTTATTCATTATCTCTTGCGTATGTTTAGTTTGATTGTTTGAAGCCAACTTATTTGTTTAAACTTTAAAGTCACTTTTGTCTCATAAAAAATAAAATTAAAGTTACGTCCACAACATTTTTATAATAATTCATAGGTAGCGGATTGTTATTGACTTGTTACTGGATCTATTACTGACATCACTTTTTTTTACTATTTAATAACAACTTATTATCTAAGATTTGTTATGAAAATATTTCAATTAAAAAAAAGCCAAATACATGATCATGAATTTTTTCATCCTTTCTAAATACAATTAGCATTCTTTGTCATATGATTCAATATTTCTTACAAGTTAAGTTATGCAGGTCACTGTTCGAATTCAGTTGACAGTTGACACACAAATTTGCTTGTGAATGGGAAATTCCCAAAGAGGGAATGACAAGCAATATGAAACTAATCAACAAATTAGATATCTAGCTAGGCTCAAGCATATGCTGGAAATAGAACCAGATCAACTTGGAAAGATTAAAGAATATATATTGCTTTAAATAGTTAAATACCAATTGTCTAGATCATAGGTCAACATTGTTGTGAGATAAAATTCAAGCTCACATGTGATTATAAAAAAAGGTATAAATGATAGGTTCAAACAAGGAACATGGAATTTGTTAAAGAAGCTACAAACTGTAGAATCTACTCTACAGTATGGTCTATGGGTTGCATCAAGCTCTTGCTATTAACGTGGCGTGATCAGTGTAACTTTGAAATTCTACATCTACTATATTTCAAAAATTGCGTCTTGTAGGGGAAGTAATGTTGGTTCTTTTTGCTGTTGCTTCATGTGATTTTGAGCAATGTATTGGAAAATATGGTTGCTCACTATTTTAGAATAAAAGCAATCTATACTTTTTCTCGTGAGTTCTAAATTCTAAATGAGAAAGTCCACAAACACAAAAATTTGACACTGACCGGTCTGGCGTGAAACTTTTTTTTTTAAATTTTTTTACTCGTAGAATTGCTCAATTTCAATAGGTGATAGTAACATTGATTCCTTTTACTTTTACTGTAGAAACCCCAATCCCTAAAGCCATGGCATGATATCTGGGTAACCGATTTAACGGTTTTCTTTGATAAACGAGACTCACATGTAACTGTCACTTTCACAAAGAATGACTATTTTAATCCTGAAGGAATAAGCTAGTAGGATGTTCCACAATTGGATCTATGTCATTACAATCTCATTAAACATTAATTAATATATAAACGTTTATTCTAAGATTTTGCCTTGTCCCCTGCCACTTTTAATGGCTTTGCATGTAAACTTTGATCCATTTACGTGGGCCATTGTGTTCTAGAATTTTTCTTTTTAGGAACCACTTGACCTTTTGAGAGTCTTTGGAATGATTTATAGGAGAGAGAGAGAGTTGAGAATATGAGATTGCTTAAGCACTATTGGGTGCATGCATGAATATCACGATTTAGGATTTGAATAAGATAAGAATAAGAAACTGGTTATGACTCATGGTAATGTGTGCATGACGTTGCCTGAACCTAGCTAGCTAAATTTGGTTCAACAAGCAAACCCAACAGTAAATATATGACAAATTTATGTACCATACGAGTGCATTTATTTCAAAGTCAGCCAAGGATGGATCAAGGATTTCAAGTTAGAGGGAGCTGGAGATAAGCGAAAAAAATAAATAAAATACACATTCATATAATATTAAGAAAATTTCATCTAAGATAAATACACAAAAATCATTGTTTCTTAATATATTAAGATGCAATCATCTACTAACAAAAACAAAAGACACAAAACACTATTATTTCTTTATACACAGAACACTATTGTTTTTTTTACATTTTTTTTAAAGATTTATGTGAGTTGGGTTGATAATTCATGATTTTGGAAGGGGCCCAAGTTACAAAGTAAGGGGGCCAAAGTCTAAATTTTTTACTGAAAATTAAACTACTAAATTTTTTTTTTTTTTGGGGTTAGGGGGGGTCCAGGCCCCACCTAGGTCCGTCCCTGAAGTCAAATATACAATTTAATGTGTACAAAAAGAAAAAGTAATAATAAGAAAAATGATCCTTTTTCATCTTAAAAACCCTTAGAATCTATTAAGATTTCATCATTAATTCTACTTACGTGTAAAATTGTGAAGTTTTAAAAATATAGTCTCAAGTTACATCTCATCTAACTTTAAGTTATATTACGTATATTGTTTGAATACTTCTTCCCCCATTTATGGTGTATATCAAATGAGTTTTTTCTAAGGTGGGATTTCAAATTGAATATTCTCTATTTAAGGTTTTTTTTTTTTTTTTTCAATAAACTTTTCAACATTATAAATCTACAAAATACAAAATTAATTTTATATAATATTTATGTAAGGGACAAATACATAATACATTTCTGAAAATCCCCCTAGACAAAACCTGAGTATATATTCTTTGAAGGAAAATGGTAAAAAACACAGTAAAATTCTCTGACCATAATTAATAATTTATGCCTTGACCAAAATAGCCAAAACTTAAGATGAGATCACTCACGCTGATTGGAGATTTAAGTCATTCAGACTTGAAATGTGTTGCGGCCTATATGATAGTAATAAGAGAATATCAGACAAGCAAATGATAGATGTGCAATGTGAAATCAACATATTGTACCCCTAATTAGCGGGTTGACTAATTTTTGAGACTGGAGACATCATAACATATTGTACCACCGAATTATTGCAACAACAACATATATGTTGTAACTCATAATATGCCACAAGTTTTTGAGATTTTACAACTTTATATGTAATTATTATAATATATACATATTTTAATTAAATTCAAATTTCATTCTATTTTATAACCCTTCATTAAAATCTTGACATATCATATTTTCTTTGAATGATAAAACATAAAAAATAGTACATAAAATTTATATTCAAATTCCATATACAAAAACAATCATAATAAATGCCTAATGGTAGAATACATTACTTTGGGACTCATAAAACCAACAACTTCACATGACTCAATAAGTACGTGATATGAGTTAAAAAAACATGTAGATCAATCATTATGTAATGGGTTTGAAGAATATTCCTCCAAACCAATTTGGATGTAAACTTTTTTCAAATCAGTACGTCACTAAGTATCAACCATACAAATAATGAAAAGCAGGACAACTTAGAATAATGAACAAAGTCTACCCGCCACTAGCTCATGTGTGCATAGTGCCTCAAGCTTTGCACCTATAAATATAAACCCAAATCATGTAAAAAATTCATTAAGCATATAAAATTATTTCTTTATTAAGGCTATTGACATTGTGTCCCTCATCTCTCTCTCTCTCTCTCTCTCCAAAATGAATAGGTTTAATCTGAAAGACCTTACATTGATACTTTTAATTGCATTTTCTGTATGGTCTTCAAGCCTTGAGAATTGCTGTGCTAGAGAAGGCAGGCAGTACTGGAGGCAAAGCAGCAAGGCTGTCCCAGCTTCTGTGCTCGTAAAGAAACCAAAAGGTTATAACCATGCTGGCCGCAGAATGTTAAGCTCCGCCATCTTTAATGTATTAGACTATGGTGCTAAAGGTGATGGACAAACTGATGACACAAAGGTGTGCATGATCTTATAAAAAGCTTCACATTTTGCTTCATGGTTCATTATGAATAATTATATTATATCTTCTATTTTTTTATCATCGATGTCCCTCAACATATATTTTAAATTGCTCATTCAGTTGTGGTAAATGAATGCTAATCTCTTTTAATGCAAGGCAGGCATTTGAAGCAGCGTGGGCAGCAGCTTGCAAGGTCGAGGCATCAACAATGGTTGTCCCATCTGGGTCTGTTTTCTTCGTCTTGCCAATCACTTTTGAGGGGTCTAGTTGTGAACAAAACATTGTCTTTCAGGTAAGTTACATATTGTCTATTTTTTTTTTTTTTTTTCCTTAAAGGCTAGTACATATTTTCAACCCCACATTTTATTGGTGTCTGATCTCCCTCCCTTAATTAGTTCTAATTAATCACACCACAGGAGAACAGCGATGATAGAGTCGCCTCCAAAAGCCCAAAAGTCGCCACCAAAGTCACTACTAGCAAAATAGCTAAATTGACTCCAAAAGGGATTCTATATAAATTTTACCGTATAAACTTTTATAAATTGATGTGCTAGTTTTTAAATATAAAATAATAAAAAATATATTAACTTTTTTTTTTATATTGTTGATGTAATAATAATTATATTCATTAATTAATTTTGTAATAATAATACAATAGCATGTATAATTTTTTCAGATGACAAGAGGGTTTTTCAGTCAGAAAAAGAAAAAGAAAAAAGAAAAAAAAAAGGGAAGAAGATGAAAAGGGCTTTTTGAGTCCACAAAAGTGGTCTACAAAAGTAATGACTAAAAACATTCCTTTTCCATTTTTGTTTTACATCTTTTGCTTTTTCTTTTTTCTTAATTTTTTTTCATTTTCTTCATTAGTATAGGAGGAAAGGTAGCAACATCTCAACATACATGGGTCAAAGTCAAGGGATATAATAAAAATGCCTCATCTTACATGACCGGCCTTACCTCTCTTTACCTCACACCAATTTTCCCTTTTTGAAGAGGTGATGGGATGGGGGTAGATTTTACTCACCTTATCTTGTCTCGTCTAGAAAAAAAATATACGTACATATACATACACACACATATATAAAGGTATACCATATTTCAAAACATTCCTCTCTCTATTAACAGTATCATGGTTGTCGCTCCATTTTCTCTCTCATTTCGGCTTTATAAATTATACCTTAGACTCATCCCTAATTTGAGCTTGTCCTTTCCCGATATCATCCCTATTTATTGATACATACATTAATATTAATTTATGAAATACCATGCAGTTGGATGGCAAAATCATAGCCCCTACAAGCTCTCAACCTTGGGGTTCAGGTCTTTTACAATGGCTAGATTTTATAAATCTTAAAGGGTTTACAATCAAAGGTAAAGGTATCATTGACGGACAAGGTTCAGTCTGGTGGGGTGACTCGGTAAGTCTCTACATTATATGTCAAGTCAAACAAACAAGGCCATTGCTTTTTCTAATTTTAAATAGTAACACTCACATCTAAATTCTAATCATTCTACCGACTATAAAACTTTTTCTATAGGGGAATATGCCACGCACCAAACCAACGGTAAGAATATTTTCCTATACTAATCCTCATTTCACAATATAACAATGATATTAGACCTTGAATATTGTTGGTTATATATATATTTTGATATATGCAGGCACTCAGGTTTTATGGAAGTGATGGTGTGACAGTCACTGGCATAACCATTCAAAATAGTCAACAGACCCATCTCAAATTCGATGGCTGCAAAACCATTCAAGTTTATGACATAAATGTTTCATCCCCTGGTGATAGCCCTAACACAGATGGGATTCACCTACAGAACTCCCAAGATGTGGTCATTTACAGCACAACTCTTGCATGTGGTAATTTCAAATTTCTCAGTAGGGTATAGTTTCATCTTTATCCACAACACAAACACTATGAATGGCTAGTTGCTCTAAGGACTAGGGCTGAGTCAGGAACATAAAGAAGTTGAATATCCAAGTCAACTATTCAAGCACAAAAATAACAAAGATGTAACCACCCCCACCCCCATGCCCTCCCCCTCCCCTAAAAAAAACAAACAAACAAAGCAATTTGAATTTACAAAGCACAATTTATTCTAGTAATGGACTTTTTTTTTTTAATAAGAATTATTGGATTTAAATAAGATCAAAGTTCAAATAACACGGTTTTTCCCACAAAAATATCTAAACTTCAAATCTTCATCCCTTATTATAAGTGTCGAATTATTAAAAAAAAAAAAAAAAAAGGTTCAAACCTCGTCATCAAATTGTACATATGGGGTGTAATATGGTGACTTAGAATTTTGCCAAAACTATTGTACAATGTCAAAAGTCAAAAGTTAAAAGTCAAAACTAGTGTTGTTGATTGTCTTATGGTTGATTTTCTTTTTTAATGAAAGAAAAATTGGGTGGATGGGGACTTGAATTGACGTCTTTAATGGTTAAATATTTAAGAAAATATCAAATCTGGACTTTCATATTCTAATTAATAATACCTCATAAATCAATATTAATATGCATGTCAATATATATTTGATTTTAATTTCAATAACATCTAGATATTATTTTATGTATTACCTTAGCAATTAAAAAAGTTACATGCATGTCTTATTATGTTGATTGTTGTGCTTTCTATAAAATGTTAATTTTTTTTTTATAAGTAGAAAATGTCAATCAAGTCAGTAAACCAATATAAAAATTCCTAATTAGGTAGATGGTTGAAATTTTCATAAAATAAAAAGGCTAAAATTGAATTTAGTTCATTGAACTTTAATTGTCACATTACTCAGTAAAATTTAATTTTTGTCAATTTAATATGTCCCTCACCCTATCAATATATCTGATCCTTTTGTTCAAATATGTTAGCAAATAAAATGGTTTAAAAAAAATTTAGGGGACGATCTGAAAATGTTACCTTGACAACCAATCTGTAGTCAAGGTAATTTAATTAATATCCAGACTAATATTATTAAGCGTGCTAACCTTGGTATTGGATATTAACACAAACACATTAATTACATTTTCAAAGTCTAACAAAAGTGCAAATGTGCGATTCACATATGTGGGGAACCTTAACTTTGTCCTAGTCAAGAAGAAAAAGGCCAACCATAATTGGGCGATTAAATCTCTTCATAAGTGAGTTCTTTAAATTTCCCATCATAGAATATAGCAATGAATTTAAGGAAGATAAATAACAGTAATAAACACAAATTCGAAAATTTGACACCTCTACAAGTCTACATAGAGGCAACTCGAATAACTTCTATTGAAATCTGCAGGAGATGATTGTGTTTCCATACAAACTGGATGCTCAAATGTATACATTCACAATGTCAATTGTGGACCTGGACATGGAATCAGCATTGGATCACTAGGGAAGGATAACACTAAAGCCTGCGTGTCAAATGTCACCGTTCGAGACATAAAAATGCAGAATACAATGACTGGAGTCAGAATAAAGACTTGGCAGGTATAAAAATACATTCCATTTTCTTTCCTATTTTTTGACAGTCTTACGTGGTAGTTTATAAAATTATACATGCATATTAAATCACACGATTCATTAAATTATTTAAATAAGTTATATGACTAAAATATATGTGGATAATTTTATAAGTTGTTGTGCAAGTAGTAGATTGAAGGAACTTCAATTCTTCCAAATTGGTTTAGAGAAAATTTTTATCATAAACTGACATGTTAATTTTTAATCACACCAATAAAAAAAATGATTTGTTATGTTGTTCAAAATAACCTTTAAATTTATTTTGACTAGCCAGTTTGGGCATTCAATATATATGCTATAAGTTAGCACTAGACTCACACATGGACTTATTAATAGTCATATATATTGTTTTGCAATGCAGGGAGGGTCAGGCTCAGTACAAGGAATTATGTTCTCCAACATTCAAGTTTCTGAAGTTGAAACTCCCATAATGATTGACCAATACTACTGTGATAAGAGCAAATGTCAGAATGAAAGTTCAGCTGTGGCAGTGTCAGGCATAGACTATGTAAATATACAAGGAACCTACAAAGTAAAACCTGTACATTTTGCATGCAGTGACAACGTGCCATGCACTGGTGTCTCTCTAGCTACAATTAACCTAGAAGCTGCTCAAGAAAGCCAATCAAGTGACCCTTTTTGCTGGGAAGCATATGGAGAATTAAGAACTACAACTGTTCCTCCAATTGATTGTTTGCAAACTGGCAAGTCACCAATCGCCAAAGCTCAGTCTACTGTTGATTCTTGCTGAGCTTAGCCTATATATATATATATATATATATTAGGACAAAAAATATTTGAATATTTCTCTAGGGATATGCTGCTTATTAGTTATTTCTCATACCCAAGTTCCTATCAAATTAATCTAGACTGTACACCAAGTAATGAATGATTCAAGTGGATCAGCATACAATATTGTTATTTCTATATATACATAGTGCCAGCTCAATGGGTGAGTCAAATAGGCAACCACCTAAGACTCTCAATAAAAAAAGGTCCCTAAATTTTTACGAATAGAGATATTCTTATACTAATAGAAGTATTAATTAAGCTCTAAATATTTATCAATAAATAAAAAGTAGTTGTTTTTTATCAAAGAAAAACTAGTTAAAGAAAAATGTTTTCATTAGATGGGTCAATCATTTAATCTTTCACACATAAATGTTAAAAGAACTCATCAATCTTATACTTGTAAATAAATTTATACTCAAATTTTATTTAGAGATATCAAATATATAACTTTATTAAAATTTTCAATCATAATTTTTTAGTATTTGGTTACTTCATTCAATAAATAGTGTTTATTTTAGTTGTATAGTAATTGAGTAATGCGATGGGTTCATTTTAATTTGTAATTTTTTCTAAAAAAATAGATTTTAAATGTAAAAAAAAAAAAAAAAAAAGTTAAATAAATATTTTATTAATATTCAAAGTATAAGAATAGAACTCACTTAAAAGAGTTGCCTTAGACCTCACGATATCTTGAGCTGGCCCTAACATACATATAAAAGAATGTATACCACTTAATTTTATTTACACGTGTTTTCCAAGCATCTCCTACTTGCAAAGCATTTTCTCTCACAAATGCAAACCAAACAAGAGAGAAGTCATATGATGAACATGAGCATGAATAATTGTGTAACTTCATAGGCCATAATAGGTCCACAACTTGGAGCGTTACGTACAGTGCGTGCGCTTCCTTGGCATATTCCTTGATAAAGCCTTCTTTTGGTAATTGGTAAGTGGTTGATAAAGCCACAGTACATCCTGCACAAAAGCGAACAGAAGATATTATTTCAGCAAAAAAATAGAGAACAGAAGATATTTCAAAAATATATAGTTTATTAGTGAGTTAGAACCCATTCCTATAAAATGCAAATTTTTTTTTTTTTTTTTTTGAGGTGCCTTCGGATGTTCATCAGCTTACACTACAAAAAAATCGTCCTGTCCCAGCGTTTTTTTCCCAGCGTTTTTACGAACCGCTGTAATAAATAAGCATGTACCAGCGTTTTTTGAAAACGCTGGTATAGGAAATCCTATTACAGCGGCTCAAAACCAGCGCTTTAAAAAGCGCTGCAATAGGAGGCCTATAACGGCGTTTTTCAAAAACGCTGGTATAGGAGGCCCAAAAGCGCTGGAATAGGGTTACTGATTTCCCATAGGGGGAAAGACCTATCCCAGCGCTTTTAAAAGCGCTGGAATAGGTGGACCTTATTCCAGCGCTTCGAAAAGCGCTGGAATAGGTCTTTCTCCATAAGCGAATAGAGGGACCTGTACCAGCGCTTTTGAAAGCGCTGGAATAGGAGACCCTATTCCAGCGCTTTTAAAAGCACTGGAACAGGTCCCTCCATTCCCCTATAGAGAAAAACCTATCCCAGCGCTTTTGGAAGCGCTGGAATAGGGTCAACCTATCCCAGCGCTTGCAAAAGCGCTGGGATAGACCTTTCTTCATAAGGGAATGGAGGGACCTATCCCAGCGTTTTTGAAAGCGCTGGGACAGGTCCCTCCACTCCCTTATGGAGAAAGACCTATCCCAGCGCTTTTTGAAGCGCTGGGATAGGTCACGTATAGGGATTTTTTTTTTTTTTTTTTTAATATAAGATATAATTTCTACTCTAACTTAATTTAAGTGTATATGTGTATGAAACTCCCTCTTAGAGACTTGAACCTCGGCGCTTGCCCTCCACATCCCACAAGCACTTATACTTGTGGAGGGATTTGGTAATTATCAAGTGACCAATACTCCCCTAAACCTATAAAAAGACCAAAGTACCCCCTAAAACATTGAAAAAGAGCAAAAACACCTCGATACCTAGAAAAAGACCAATATACCCCTGAAACCTAATAAATGACTAAAATACCCCCAAAACATAAAAAATGACCTAAGCACCCCGAAGGCATCAAAAATGACTGGAGTACCCCTTATGTCTAAAACTAGCCAAAATACCCTTGATTACTTGAATAAGAACAAAATACCCCTATAAGTCTGATAAATGACCAAAATGCCCCTAGAAAGACAAAAAAAAGTCCAAAACACACCTAAAACCCAGAAAATGACCGAGAAACCCCCAAAACATAGAAAATGACCAAAATATCCCAAAAACATCGAAATGAATCCTAAAAGCTAGAAAATGACAAAAGCACCCCCCATGCATAAAAAAGGTGGAAAACCCCTTGATTACTTGATTAATGTTTATTAGGTTTTAAATGGGTACCCAATTATGATCCAAGTATCATTTCTACAAATCAACTAACTTTAAAATACCCCAAAACCACTAAAATGACCAAAATACCCCTTAAACATAAAAAATGACCAAAATACCCACAAAACCCAAAAAAAGACCAAAATAACCCCAAAACCTACAAAATGACCAAAATACCCCTGGAACCCAAAAAATGACCAAAATATCCCCAAAGTCAAAAAAATGACCAAAATACTGCCCAAAACCTAAAAATTACCAAAATACCCCTGAAGTCCATAAAATGACCAAAATACCCCTAAAACCTAAAAGATTACCAAAGTACCCCCGAAACCTAAAAATTACAAAAATACCCTTGAAATCCAAAAAAATTACCCAAATACCCCCCGAAACCTAAAAAATGGCCAAAATAACCTCAAAGCCTAAAAATTGATAAAAACAACATTGAAACCTAAAAATGACCAAAATACCCCCCAAAACCTTAAAAAATGACCAAAATAACCCTAAAGCCTAAAAATTGACAAAAATAATCCCGAAACCTTAAAATGACCAAAATACCCCTCTAAAATCATAAAATAACCAAAATAACCCCTAAATCTAAAAAATGACTAGAATACTCCTGAAATCTAAAAATGACCAAAATACCCTCAAACCTATAAAGTGACGACAATGCCCCTAAACCTTTGAAATGACCCAAATAAACCCAAAACCTCAAAAATAGCCACAAACAACCTGAAACCTCTAAAATTACCAAAAATACCCTGAAACCCTAAAACGAACAAAATACCTCTAAACCTATAAAACAACCAAAATACCCCTCAAAATATCTAAAATGATCAACATACCACTAATCCTATAAGATGAACAAAATACACCCGAAACCTCTAAAATTACCAAAATAGGGGTTTATGGGGTATTTTGGTCATTTGTTATGTTTAGGGAGTATTTTCGTCATTTTTTTAGTTTTAAGGGGGATTTTGGTAATTTTTTAGGTTTAGGGTGTATTTTTCTCGAATTACAAAATTAAGGGGCATTTTCGATCATTTTTTAGGTTTCGGGGCATTTTGGTCATTTTTTAGGTTTCGAGGATAGTTTGGTCATTTTTTAGTTTAGGGGTTATTTTGGTCATATATAGGTTTTAGGGGTACTTTGGTCATTTTTTAGGTTTCAAGGGGTATTTCAGTTAATTTCTAGGTTTTGTGGGTACTTCGATCATTTTTTAGGTTTCGATAGTATTTTGATCTTTTTTAGGTTTCTAGGTTATTTTGGTAATTTTCTGGCTTCGGGGTTATTTTGGCCATTTTTAAGGTTTCGGGGGTATTTTGATCATTTTTAGGCTTCTAGGTTATTTTGGTCAATTTTCAGGCTTCAGGGTTATTTTGACAATTTTTAAGGTTTCCGGAGTATTTTGGTCATTTTTAGGTTTTAGGGGTATTTTGGTTAATTTTTAGGCTTCAAGGTTATTTTGGCCATTTTTAAGGGTTCAGAGGTATTTTAGGGGGTACTTTGGTCTTTTTCTTTTTTGTTGTTACGGGGGTATTTTGGTGATTTTTTGGTTTTGGGGTTAGTTTGGTCATTTTTAGGTTTCAGGGGTATTTTGCTCTTTTTTGGGTTTCGGGGGTATTTTGGTCATTTTTTGGGTTTTTAGGATATTTTGGTTATTTAATGACTCTTCAGGGGTATTTTGATCATTTTTTGGTTTTTTGGAGTGGGGTATTTTGGTCATTTTAAGGTTTTTGGGGTATTTTTGGATTTTTGGGGTATTTTGGTAATTTTTAGGTTTCGAGGGTATTTTGGGCATTTTATGAGTTTCAGGGGTATTTTGGTAATTTTTAGGTTTTGGGGGTATTTTGGTCATTTTTTGGGTTTTTGGGATATTTTGGTCATTTTTAGGTTTTGGGGATATTTTAGTCATTTTCTTTTACGTTTTGGGGGTATTTTGGTTATTTTTTAAGATTTTGAAGTACTTTGGTCATTTACACTTTAGGGGCGTTTTGGTAATTTTAATAATTGGGTAATTGGGTGGGTTAAGGTTTACCCATAATAATTGGGTTGGGTTGGGTTGGTTTGGGTTTGGGTTAGAAGTAATTAGATAAATGAGTTTTAATTGGTAAATGAGTTTTATATATCTAACCCAATTAAAATATTAAATTATATTTTAATATTGTTGGTCCTCGAGTCTCATCTTACATTTTTTTAGCTATTACATTATATTTTACTAATTTTTAGTGAGGAATTATATTTTATTAATTTGAAGTATTAAATTAAAATATATTAAATTAGTTTGAAGTATTAAATTAGATTAAATTTTGTTAAATTGATTTATTAAAAAATATTTTTATTAATTAATATAATTTATTTTATTAATTTGTACTGTTAAATTTTATTTTATTAATTTGAAGTATTATATTCAATCTTATTAATCAAGAAAATATTAAATATTACTATTTAATTTTTGAAACTACTCTATCCCAGCGCTTTTTGAAGCGCTGGAATAGGGTGATCCTATTCCAGCACTTCAAAAAGCGCTGGGATAGGATCACTCCCTAAGGGAATGGAGAGTGGCTTATACCAGCGCTTTTTAAAGCGCTGGGATTGGGTCACCCTATTCCAGCGCTTCAAAAAGCGCTGGGATAGGTCATTCTCCATTCCCTTACGGATTGATCCTATCCCAGCGCTTTTTGAAGCGCTGGGATTGGGTCACCCTATTCCAGCGCTTCAAAAAGCGCTGGTATAGGTCTCAAAAAACGCTGGAATAGGGTGACGCTAAATTTCACTGACTTTTCAGTTCCCACGTTTTTGTCCCTCCTTTTTCCCCACACGTTTTTTCATTCTTTTGTTTCTTGTCATTCTTTTTTGAACTCAGACATACAACTTCCCTTTCCCACTTCTATATTCTCCCCCTCCCCTTATCACTTCTACAAGCTCCACTACTACCCACTACCACCCAAGGTTTTTTAAAGTGTAAGTCTTTCTATTTTAGCTTATGGGTTTGCTTTGATTTGGTTTTTATTTAATGGGTCATGGAGTATTTGTGTTTTGGCTTATGGGTTTGCTTTGATTTGGTTTTTCTTTAATGGGTCATGGAGTGTTTATGTTTTGGCTTATGGGTTTGCTTTGATTTAGTTTTTCTTTAATGGGCATTGGAACTTTTGTGCTAATTTTTGTTGTTTGCTTGTTTTGGTACAGAAAACTCTTATTCAAATTTGGATATTTGAGCAAAAAGACCTGAGCATCAAAGGTTGAATCATTGTAAGTTTCTTTACAAGTTTGTAAATCTTGTATTTTTTTTTCTTAATTTCTATTTAATTTTTCTATAGTGTGTAGATTTTAAAATTTTTTGTTATTAGTTTTCTGGTTTAGCTAGCTTGAGATTAATTTTTTTTAAAAGCCCACTGCCCACTAATGTGTACAGGGAGATTATTCCATTTGATGAGGATTTCTACTTAAAAATTATATCTTAAATGTGTTATCATTATATATATATATATATATATATGTATGTATGTATGTATGTATGTATGTATATGCTTGGTTTAGTTTTTTTTTTTTTCATTGAATGCAGAGAATGAGAATAAGAGAGAATTAGTTATGGATGAGAATTAGTTTTTATTAAGCTGTGTTTGTGTGTGTGTGTGTTATTATATTAGAAATTACAATTATTACTTTATATGAAATTATAGTAATTTTTTATAATCTTAGAAAATTAAGAAAGTTGTGGCTTTCTTTTTTTTCTTTTTTGGTTTCATTTGGTGTTATTGGCCTAGGTGTTGGGGTTTCACTTTTGTCATGAGTAAATAATCTCACAAAAGTCTCTTTATATATATATGTGTGTGTGTGTGTGTGTGTGTGTGTGTGTATATATATATATATTGTTGCTAAATTTTCATGCACCATGACTCATTAATCTGATATGTTGAAAGTTTGTGAACACCTTTTTTATGGCTATAATTCCACTCAAGAAACTTTTGTTAACTCTTAGCCCTGTAATTTTGCTCTAAGTAAATTAAGTACAAAATCTTTACTGATTTTGTTATATACTTTATTTTTGTGATTAATCATTAACTTTGCTAGATATTGGGTTATGTTTAAGTGTGGTTTTGAGGTTAATTTGGTTAATAGCTATCTGGGGTTTACTCTACTTTATAATTCACTTCTGTGTTACCTACACTTCAGGGACAATTGTGTTTCAAATTGGGGTTTCTTTGTGAGTTCCATTCCTGACAAAAGTGGGGTTTCCATCCGTTTATGATTTTGGATTATACTCTATGTATATCTTTTTTTTGTTAGTTTTAGTTCTCTATTTCACAAAAGTGGGGTTTCCATCCTTTGAATTTATCATTTCTTACATGTGTTCAAGATATAAAAGAAAGTAGAATCCCATTCTGAGTCTCCAATCCTCGTCGAAGGCACCCAATCCATCAATTTGACCAACTTTGATCTCCATTCTGCTCTCCATTCTTATAAGAGTTCTTTCAATGATTTTTGGTTACATCTTGATGTAATTGGGATGTGAAAAGGCTAATGCATTCAGTACTAATAACTGAAAGGTTTTCTGATTTTGGTCCTTTCATTTCATGGCCTAAAATGTGGCCGTTTCTTTTATTAGAAGGTTTTTAGGTTATGGGTCAAATGTCCTTGTCTCACCATCCTTATTGAGTATCTAGACTTGTCTGCGTTATATATATATATATGCCTCTATGTATATATATATATATATCTAGACTTGTCTGCGTTATATATATATATATATATATATATGCCTCTCCTCTTTTTTGCCAATATGGTACTTTGCAAGGCATTTATGTCAAACTAAAGGCTTACATTCATCTATGTCAATTCATGTTTGGTTTCTTAGCCAACCATTGCATCCGAAGTGGGCCTAACTCATTGAATTTGTTTTTTGAGTGCTTAATGTAGCGTTGACCAAGTATACTAGTACTAAAAATATAGCTAACATTTGCAAACAGTTGGTTCCAAATAACAATCTGAATTGACCTGAATGACAATAATGTATAAATACTATTATTTAATATAACATGCCTTTGCAATTTGACAATGCAATTATTTCTACCATTTTTATTCCTTTTGAATTGATGAGTAAGTTTTGCTCTTGACTTCTTGCAGTATTTTATTTATTTATTTTTTATTTATAGTAAAAATACTTGCATAGTGTAAGAGAGTGCAAGATTTTAAATACATCATCTATCAATATATATCCCAAGAGAGAAAGAGAGAGAGAGAGAGAGAGAGCTAAAACTACAACTAGAACTACAAGTCTGCTATGACACGTCTACTTTATCAATATTTCAAACATGAATCAAGCAAGCGCCTTTAACAATGCTTCTATGCATTAATGTTTCCACTCAATTTAGTTGATAATTTTATTTTACTTTGTCATTGTGTTTTTTATTAAAAAAAAAACAACTCAATTTTGATTGTTTGATTTGTTAAATTGCTAGATTAAACATTTGGTGGCTACTGCAATATCTTTGGCATCTCCCGTGGAGCAAAGCAAGGTAGCAACTAGTAAGTTAACCTCTCATTCTCTGCCTACGTATGATTAAATTATTAAATAGCTCATGTTTACTGTGGAACAAATGCAAACTAGCAAAATATTGGAGCTTATCTTTTGGTTTGCATATATTTGCACACCTCTCCCTATTTTAGTTTATAGTTTGTTCTCTTAATGTACTTAGTTTAGTAGTTTCTTCTCTTATTACACGATTTTGGACATAAAGTCAACTAATTTACGTCTTTTAAGTTATCTTAGTAGTCTATAATTTAAATTTAGATTTTGCAAGATTAGTAGCTTGCTGTAAGTTTGAGTTCCTCTTTCTGGGAGCAAACCAATGAATTGCTAAAGGGTGAGTAAAATCTACTTCATAATACACTACTAGTCTATAATTATATGTCAAAATTTCTGCTATAGTGGGTTGTTGATTTGGAGCAAGCGGGTGGCTTGCATGGTGATATAAGGTGGTTTACTTTTCATTATTGGGAGTGTTGATTGTTTTGTGAATATTGTGATATTATTGTTCAACTATGTGTGAATTTATTTTATCTCCTCTTAGTAAATTCAAATATTCTGCTGTGGTGGGTTGTTGATTTGGAGCAAGCGGGTGGCTTGCATGAAGATATAAGACAGTGTATTTTATTTTGGGAGTGTTGATTGTGTTGTTCCTATTGTGCTATAATAATTGGTGATGAACTTAGTCATTCTCACTAGAATTTCCTTAATAATTCCATCTTTTATGTGATCATCTAAGTTTACTTTTTATCTATTGCTGCTTGAGTAATACTTATGCATTGGTGTATTTAGTGATTAGCCCTAGGTAGACTAAGTAGCCCTAGGCAGACTAAGTATGGATCTAACTTGACTTATATTTTTTAGTTTCTTGAACACTAGATTCCTAGGTGATTGGAGTGGTTTAGCATTTTAAAGTTTTTTCAACATCATCTATGGAGTCAAATTCAAGGCATTCTTGATTATTACCCATGATTAAGTTTAGATTTTTCATCATTGATAAGTATATGTATGGTTTGATTCTGTTTATTCATCAAAATTCTTGTTCTTTGTTTGTAAATCCAATTTCACTAGCTTAGTGCTTCCCACCATGGTGCCCTACACCAATTAAGACATTATATTAAACTAAGAGACCGTAATGATTAGTAACGGAGGGTTAAATCTTAACTAGCATGAATCATTACACTAAGATTGTTACTTTTATATATATACATATACATATATATATATATATATATATATATATATATATATATATATATATATATATATATATATATAAGCAAGGGAACTAGTGATCATAGATTAGATTAAACCTAAAAATTAGGCTTTAATTGATATGCACAATTGACTACATATATGTATAAGTAAGTGAATGGCTAATTGTATTATGATTATATACTAAGTACAAGGCAATATATGTGGCTATTAGGTGGTCAAGTTATTATATATATAGTTGTTGGTGTTTTAATTGAGTACTTAAGGTGTAATTTACCATTGGTGTATTAAGTGTAGATTTAAATCTAAACCAATCAAGGAGATCAAGGATTGATGTGGTTTAATAAAGGAAATTGTGAACTTGTAAGTATATATAATATATAGTGTTTTAAGAAGCTTTGAAACTTTGTTGGTGAGTTTTTACGTTTAGGGGGTATATTTTGGTCATTCTTTTTGCCACCTTATTTATTTATTTATTTATTTAAGTCACGTTTTATGTGGTTGTAATTTGATTAAAGACATAAAATTTATTAAATATATAAAATAGTTCTTCTATTTGAATTCAAAATGAAATTTGTTATTTAACATTTATGACCCTATTTCTAAATGAAGTTACCTTTCATTGATGAAGGTATTTTCGAACCACATAAAAGTGCAGTTGAAAGAAGGGAACATAAAAGTTACCTTTCATGACTCAACATTGTCCTTTTAGTTTTGTTTTTCACCATTTCTTTTTAATGGAAATTAACTGTGAAGAGTTTTTGATTTTATTTACATTATTATCCAATGTAAAAAAATTGTTGGCTTCCTCAATCATATGTCATTTAAAACTTGACACAACTTGGGGTTCTAGTAATTAAGGTGCTTTGGGTGTGATTGCTGTGGTAATTTTGTGTCCAGGATTCAAATTTGTTAAGGATGCAATGTGGACCCAGTCTTTAGTAGATTGATCTCAGGCCCTGCGAAAAGTGTCTTTTTCCATAGTCAGCTACATGTATGCTATATAACCATTAATTCTTGGCCCACTAAAATCCTATTATGAACTCATGGGTTGCTTGCATTTTCTTCTTCAAAGTGGGGGTTTGTGTCTGAATTAGATATAGTGCTAAAAAAGAAAATTTAAGAGTTGGGAATGTTCATGAATATGTGGAGCCTTAGAGTTGGATTAATCATGTTTTTTTTCCTTATTGTTGGTCACCTGCTCTATCCAAATAAAGATTCTTTTTAGTTTTTTTTTTTTTTTTTTTTGGTAAACAAGATTCTTTTTAGTTTTTTTGCCAAAAAATAGTAGTAATAAAGATTCTTTTTGTTTATCATTTATAATTACTTCTTTTACTGTCTAATTTAGATTGTATTAGTGTTTATTTATTTATTAGTAGAAGGGTGTCATGTCAGGTCAGGTCTATTTTGCTTGGTGTATTATGACTTTCCGGACTGATGAGTAGTGTGATTGAAATGAGAATCAAGTGCTGTAATGAGGTGTAGGAATATACCAAGGTTGTAAGTAAATGAGTGATCAGAGAGAGGACAATATGCCCAAGTAGTGGCCCAGAATTTGACAAGAACTTTTAAAGAGAAAATATCTATGTGTAGCAGGTAGGAATAGCTAAGTTACCCATTGAGTTAATCCAATAATTTTCAGGTTCATATGATCTAATGTCCTGAGTTTAAGTCTTTCAATCGACACTTTAAATCATCCCAAAATTACACTTTCTTCTAATTACCCTGATGTGAGTATGGTATTAAAAGACTACCTCAAAGAGTCTTATACACCCATGTTTATAAGTATAAACTTAGAAAAAAATAAAAAAGGTTTAATAGCCAAGTAATCAAGTGATCATTTAGGCGGTCTTACAGTGCTTGATTATTACAACCACCTCAAATAGAGGAATAAAAAAATTATTTGTCCCTGAATTATTGCAAGTAGCAAGATGATGTAAACTCATTCATTCCGAAAATGAAATTAAGCTTGTTTAGAGCTTAGACTCGGGTTTATTAATACAATAAGGTAAATTTATGGGTTTTTAGAAGTTATCTTAAATTTAAAGTCACCCTATAAGTATTTTTTTGTAAGTGTATTTTTATGTTGTTTATTAAATCCTCGTAAAACTTATCTTAGTTATTAATTGTATTGTGGTTTTGTGACTAGGACCTTGGAAAACATTTTCCATTTCTTTGTATTGATGGTTGTTTCGTACTTATTGAATCTTTTGCATAAATTGCTCACTAATCACTTTTTGAGAAATTTATTGAAAGATTAATACCTACTTGATATGCTTAACTGAAATTAGTCATTTTGAGTGTGTTTTAATTGCTAATGTAGCACTTGGTAGTAATACTAGTTGTTTAGCACACTAATCCATCGTGTGTTTCTTAATTCGTAGGATGGTGATGGTGATTCTGCAGTGGATATCCAATCTCCCGGTGCTCAGTGCTTATCATCTGATGATACACAATAGGCAATACTTTGGGCACCTATTTTGGAGTAGGTGATACGCAATAGAATATATTCTTTTGTGTAGGACATTCTATATAGTTAGAAAGTATTCTTTTGTGTAGGACATTGTACATAGTTGTTTAGAATGTATTATTTTGTGTATAAAATTTTAGACATTTGGAATGTAATTATTGATATGGTTTAATTAAATATATTTAGTTTCTTGGTTTAATATTTGTTATTGGAAAATATGTATTTAAAGTACATTACAGGTGCTAAAAAAAAAAAAAAAAAAAAAAAAAGGATCTATACCAGCGCTTTTGAAAGCGCTGGCATAGGTCCTTTTAAATTATACTGACCCAATACCTATTCCAGCACTTTTGTGAACGCTGGAATAGGTACAACCTATGCCAGCGCTTTCAAAAGCGCTGGTATAGGCCTTTTAAATTATATTGATTTAAGACCTATACCAGCGCTTTTTAGAACGCTAGAATAGGTGCCCCCTATGCTAGCGCTTTCAAAAGCGCTGGTATAGGCCTTTTAAATTCTATTGATTCAAGACCTATACCAGCGCTTTTGAAAGCGCTGGTATAGGTAGTACCTATTCCAGCGCTTTCAAGAGCGCTGGTATAGGTCTTCAATCAACAGAATTTAAAAGGACTATACCAGCGCTTTCAAAAGCGCTGGTATAGGGCGTATGCCTTTCCCAGCGTTTTTGAAAAGCGCTGGTACAGGTCTGGCGACCCTATACCCACATTCATTGTCCGGCGGTTTGAAGCGCCGGGAAAAAAAACGTCGGGATAGGAATTTTGACCCTATCCCAGCGCTTTTTGGGGCTATCCCAGCGGTTTTGAAAACGCTGGGATAGCCCCGTTTTTTTGTAGTGAGCTCTGATGTCCCTCTCATTGCTCAAGAATTGTTCCCCATGCAGTGGCAAAGTCACCTACCCATGCCACTGTCTTGATGTGTCTTGATGTTGGCGTTCTCTCTCCTCCAACCACTAAGTAGTACCTTAGATGTAGTAAGGTCCAAAATAAAAAATGATAACTTGATATTTATCTTTGTACTCAACCATATTCCCCAGAGACTATAAGAATGTGTGTTGCCACAAAAAAAAAGATATCAGAGTTTGTGATGGTCTTTTCTTTGTGTTGTACAGCAATTTATGAGTTAGGTTTTCTTTTCTATCTAATATTTTTTTCTTTAAAAAGAAAATTAACATTCTACAATTATATATTTTTTTTTCACAATTTTGAAGTCCTTAGAAAACTTTAAAGGCAAGTTGGACTGGCGTCTAAGTCCTATAGGCTGAAGTGGTATTGCCCCATTGGCCACTTCGCTAGAAGGTTTAATTAGTTAATTAAACGGGATGTTACGTTGAGCAGACCGGTGGAAGGTGGTGATAAATATTGATTATTACAATTGCAACTTCACTTTAGCTCCCACCTGGGACTGATTTGCTTGAATTGACAACGCTTTAATTGGATTTTCATTACTCTACCTACTCTTTTTAATGGCCTCTATTAGGGAAAAAAAAAAAGGCCAACGATTCAGACACTATTACTATTAGCTTTTATGTGTTAAATTTTAGTACTCAACTTAAGAAGCATCCAACAGTTCAACTTCTCAGGAAAAAATAGTTCAACTTCTTCAACTAGAACTATGTCTTTTCAATGGCGGAGAGACAATGAGGATGGCCCTGCTGATCTTACCACAAAGGCCCCACACTTTTTCAAGATTGTTATGCCTCAAACTCTTCAAGAAGGAAAGCTAGTAAGAACACTTTCATGATCTCTCTCTCTCTGAAAATCATATGCTAATTAACGTCGACGTCCACTTGGTCTTATACTCTTATTTATTTGTAATTCTTGAAAATTTACATTTGTTGGTGCCCAAGTTCAAGCAAATCCGTGAACTTGGTTCCATGTAACATGCATGTAGTCATCGAAACTTTCATTTTGTAATGCGTAGGTAAGGTTACTATTTTGATTAAGGAGTAGTATATTGGAACAAGTTAGGCCATGAGTTCTTTTTTCTTCTTTTCGGACTGCATATTTTTTCAATGTCTTTATAATCCACTAGGAAAACCTGTATTGGTTTTTTTTTTTCACGTAACACTTCAGTTCTTTTTATTCAATCATTATATTCTTTTAACAATAATAATGGTAATAATATAAAATAAAATAAAAAAGTCTTAATCCTTCTTTGACTGCACAACAAGAATTGTAGAAGAAAACAGTACAAGCAAATAGGAGGACTTAATGGAAAAAAAATATCCCATCAGTTTTTATTTTATTTTTTTACATCTTTCTGGTGAAAAGAAAGGTATTCTTGAGAGAAAATATCTGAGTTCAATATACTATTGAATTGTATTATTATTCACACTATAAGATTACAAGCTTTGATGTATTTATACATGAGGATTTTCCCTAACAAACTCTAACTATAAAATACATGATATATTTTCTTGATTAATAAGATTGAATATAATACTTCAAATTAATAAAATAAAATTTAACAGTACAAATTAATAAAATAAATTATATTAATTAATAAAAATATTTTTTAATAAATCAATTTAACAAAATTTAATCTAATTTAATACTTCAAACTAATTTAATATATTTTAATTTAATACTTCAAATTAATAAAATATAATTCCTCACTAAAAATTAGTAAAATATAATGTAATAGCTAAAAAAATGTAAGATGAGACTCGAGGACCAACAATATTAAAATATAATTTAATATTTTAATTGGGTTAGATATATAAAACTCATTTACCAATTAAAACTCATTTATCTAATTACTTCTAACCCAAACCCAAACCAACCCAACCCAACCCAATTATTATGGGTAAACCTTAACCCACCCAATTACCCAATTATTAAAATTACCAAAACGCCCCTAAAGTGTAAATGACCAAAGTACTTCAAAATCTTAAAAAATAACCAAAATACCCCCAAAACGTAAAAGAAAATGACTAAAATATCCCCAAAACCTAAAAATGACCAAAATATCCCAAAAACCCAAAAAATGACCAAAATACCCCCAAAACCTAAAAATTACCAAAATACCCCTGAAACTCATAAAATGCCCAAAATACCCTCGAAACCTAAAAATTACCAAAATACCCCAAAAATCCAAAAATACCCCAAAAACCTTAAAATGACCAAAATACCCCACTCCAAAAAACCAAAAAATGATCAAAATACCCCTGAAGAGTCATTAAATAACCAAAATATCCTAAAAACCCAAAAAATGACCAAAATACCCCCGAAACCCAAAAAAGAGCAAAATACCCCTGAAACCTAAAAATGACCAAACTAACCCCAAAACCAAAAAATCACCAAAATACCCCCGTAACAACAAAAAAGAAAAAGACCAAAGTACCCCCTAAAATACCTCTGAACCCTTAAAAATGGCCAAAATAACCTTGAAGCCTAAAAATTAACCAAAATACCCCTAAAACCTAAAAATGACCAAAATACTCCGGAAACCTTAAAAATTGTCAAAATAACCCTGAAGCCTGAAAATTGACCAAAATAACCTAGAAGCCTAAAAATGATCAAAATACCCCCGAAACCTTAAAAATGGCCAAAATAACCCCGAAGCCAGAAAATTACCAAAATAACCTAGAAACCTAAAAAAGATCAAAATACTATCGAAACCTAAAAAATGATCGAAGTACCCACAAAACCTAGAAATTAACTGAAATACCCCTTGAAACCTAAAAAATGACCAAAGTACCCCTAAAACCTATATATGACCAAAATAACCCCTAAACTAAAAAATGACCAAACTATCCTCGAAACCTAAAAAATGACCAAAATGCCCCGAAACCTAAAAAATGATCGAAAATGCCCCTTAATTTTGTAATTCGAGAAAAATACACCCTAAACCTAAAAAATTACCAAAATCCCCCTTAAAACTAAAAAAATGACGAAAATACTCCCTAAACATAACAAATGACCAAAATACCCCATAAACCCCTATTTTGGTAATTTTAGAGGTTTCGGGTGTATTTTGTTCATCTTATAGGATTAGTGGTATGTTGATCATTTTAGATATTTTGAGGGGTATTTTGGTTGTTTTATAGGTTTAGAGGTATTTTGTTCGTTTTAGGGTTTCAGGGTATTTTTGGTAATTTTAGAGGTTTCAGGTTGTTTGTGGCTATTTTTGAGGTTTTGGGTTTATTTGGGTCATTTCAAAGGTTTAGGGGCATTGTCGTCACTTTATAGGTTTGAGGGTATTTTGGTCATTTTTAGATTTCAGGAGTATTCTAGTCATTTTTTAGATTTAGGGGTTATTTTGGTTATTTTATGATTTTAGAGGGGTATTTTGGTCATTTTAAGGTTTCGGGATTATTTTTGTCAATTTTTAGGCTTTAGGGTTATTTTGGTCATTTTTTAAGGTTTTGGGGGGTATTTTGGTCATTTTTAGGTTTCAATGTTGTTTTTATCAATTTTTAGGCTTTGAGGTTATTTTGGCCATTTTTTAGGTTTCGGGGGGTATTTGGGTAATTTTTTTGGATTTCAAGGGTATTTTTGTAATTTTTAGGTTTCGGGGGTACTTTGGTAATCTTTTAGGTTTTAGGGGTATTTTGGTCATTTTATGGACTTCAGGGGTATTTTGGTAATTTTTAGGTTTTGGGCAGTATTTTGGTCATTTTTTTGACTTTGGGGATATTTTGGTCATTTTTTGGGTTCCAGGGGTATTTTGGTCATTTTGTAGGTTTTGGGGTTATTTTGGTCTTTTTTTGGGTTTTGTGGGTATTTTGGTCATTTTTTATGTTTAAGGGGTATTTTGGTCATTTTAGTGGTTTTGGGGTATTTTAAAGTTAGTTGATTTGTAGAAATGATACTTGGATCATAATTGGGTACCCATTTAAAACCTAATAAACATTAATCAAGTAATCAAGGGGTTTTCCACCTTTTTTATGCATGGGGGGTGCTTTTGTCATTTTCTAGCTTTTAGGATTCATTTCGATGTTTTTGGGATATTTTGGTCATTTTCTATGTTTTGGGGGTTTCTCGGTCATTTTCTGGGTTTTAGGTGTGTTTTGGACTTTTTTTTGTCTTTCTAGGGGCATTTTGGTCATTTATCAGACTTATAGGGGTATTTTGTTCTTATTCAAGTAATCAAGGGTATTTTGGCTAGTTTTAGACATAAGGGGTACTCCAGTCATTTTTGATGCCTTCGGGGTGCTTAGGTCATTTTTTATGTTTTGGGGGTATTTTAGTCATTTATTAGGTTTCAGGGGTATATTGGTCTTTTTCTAGGTATCGAGGTGTTTTTGCTCTTTTTCAATGTTTTAGGGGGTACTTTGGTCTTTTTATAGGTTTAGGGGAGTATTGGTCACTTGATAATTACCAAATCCCTCCACAAGTATAAGTGCTTGTGGGATGTGGAGGGCAAGCGCCGAGGTTCAAGTCTCTAAGAGGGAGTTTCATACACATATACACTTAAATTAAGTTAGAGTAGAAATTATATCTTATATTAAAAAAAAAAAAAAAAAAATCCCTATACGTGACCTATCCCAGCGCTTCAAAAAGCGCTGGGATAGGTCTTTCTCCATAAGGGAGTGGAGGGACCTGTCCCAGCGCTTTCAAAAACGCTGGGATAGGTCCCTCCATTCCCTTATGAAGAAAGGTCTATCCCAGCGCTTTTGCAAGCGCTGGGATAGGTTGACCCTATTCCAGCGCTTCCAAAAGCGCTGGGATAGGTTTTTCTCTATAGGGGAATGGAGGGACCTGTTCCAGTGCTTTTAAAAGCGCTGGAATAGGGTCTCCTATTCCAGCGCTTTCAAAAGCGCTGGTACAGGTCCCTCTATTCGCTTATGGAGAAAGACCTATTCCAGCGCTTTTCGAAGCGCTGGAATAAGGTCCACCTATTCCAGCGCTTTTAAAAGCGCTGGGATAGGTCTTTCCCCCTATGGGAAATCAGTAACCCTATTCCAGCGCTTTTGGGCCTCCTATACCAGCGTTTTTGAAAAACGCCGTTATAGGCCTCCTATTGCAGCGCTTTTTAAAGCGCTGGTTTTGAGCCGCTGTAATAGGATTTCCTATACCAGCGTTTTCAAAAAACGCTGGTACATGCTTATTTATTACAGCGGTTCGTAAAAACGCTGGGAAAAAAACGCTGGGACAGGACGATTTTTTTGTAGTGGCTGCTGAAGATTATACACGTGTAGGGACGGAACTAGGATTTGAACCTGGGGGGGCTAAAGCATGAATCAAAAAAATTTCAAGTGACATGGTTTATTAAAAAAAAAAAAAAAATCATGGTAGGCAAAACAATTGCAATTTATTACCATAAATATTTAAGTCAAGAAGAAAATAATATGAACCAAAAAAGTTGAAAGTTACAATATGATATTCTAACCTTTTCAAAGAAGAAGAATAAAAAAAGAAGAAGACTTTGGATCTTCAGATTTTGGGTAATTGGAAAAAAAATGTTAATTTTATCACGTTGACCAACTCACCAATATGATAAACTCATACTTTTGTATGCAACAAAAAATCACACTAATGAAGTTTTCAAAACTTTGTTTGAGGATTTTAAAAAATTGGGATATTAATATTAAGAGTTGGCAATACTACATCATTAATATTGGCTTCTAAAAGAATTTTGCATTTTTATCTTTTGAAAAAAATTTATATATTGTAATTGACTTTCCCATTATTTATAAATCAATTAAAAAGTCATATAAATTATTGTCACCCTGTAAGGGAATTTGTTTTTTCTATGAGATTCTTTTGGTTATGAATTATTGAATTATGATATTGGTGATTTGTGGATTTTTTGTTGTGTTGTATTTAGACTATGGAGGGGTCACGGGCCCAAAGAAAGGGTTAGGTGATTAGTTTCTTTTGGACTATTTGAGGGGGGCCAACTATAAACTCTAAAATATGAGTCTTCCAATATACTAAATTTTTTCAAAGAAATGGTTTTTTTTTTTTTTGTTGGGGGGGGGGGGGGGGGGGGCAACGACCCCCCCTGCCCCTTAGTGGGTCCATCCTTGTACACGTGTACTCAAAGTGGTCCAACATACACTCAGCCAATAAAGGTGTTTCTATAGTACATGATCTTAGGAGGTCAATATCTTCTTTTTTGTGAGTGCTTGAGTACCCACATTAGATGCATATCTTATTTCATTCCAAAGGCAGTCATACCCTTGGCACGGGCCAAGGATAATATCTTGCGGCCAACGTTTCCTCTCTCTTGCTCACAGCCACTCAACATATAAGGTCAAGATCCAGCCACATCGACACTCTCCCATGCCTTAATTGGTGTACTATACAATATATATAAAATATTTATTTATTGCTTATATGTGCACGGTACATGGAATATGAATAGATGGAATGTTTAAAATTTTGATTTAACACATGATGTTTTCTTATGTAAACAAAAATATTTACATTAAATAAATCTTTCTTTTCCTTTAAAAAAAAAATATATATATATATATATATATTTTTTTTTTTTGCAAAAAAAAGTAAGTCTAATAAAAAAAAAATATAATTGATGTACGAATAGTATACATTACAAACACTTTAATTTGGTGAGCTATGTATAAAATAAAAGTAATTAAATAGAATCAAAAAAACATTACTCAACTATATAAATGTATTATATATTTTTTATAAAAATCTAGTGAGTTATTATTAAAATTTATGTTCAAAATTATTTTTTTTACAAAAAATACAAGAAAGAAAGATATTTAAAAGGTCAGGCGCCATGCATGCCTCCTAGTAGAATAAATAATGCATTTCTCTTTAACCAAAACTGAAGAGATGATGAAAGGAAGATATCAATGTTTACATAAATACAACTTCTAATTAAAGGGTGCGTATCGTTGGCCTTTATGCTTTATAGAGCTCATTAAATAGCTAGAGTAATGCAAATCCAATTGAAACGTCGTCAAGTCAAGCAAATTCAATCAGAAAGATATGGGATATGATCAATATTTATTACCAAATTCATCAAAAAACACAATATTTATTATCAAATCCCATCAGTCTGCACAACATAATAGCCGAGTTTAATTAGCTACCGACTGCCTTGTTTCTTTCTCCCGTTTCTTTAGGTTTGGACTTTGTAGCGAAGTGATCAATCCGCCAATGCCATGTGTCCAACTCGTGCTAGTAATAATACTCGCAGCGGTAATTAAAATTTGGTAAAAGTTAATAGGTACAAGACATTAGTTTATAAAATATTTTAAGAATTTTTATTTATGAGAAAAAAATAACAGATATTTTTTTTTGTAAAGGCAAAAATTAGATACAGTATTTTAGGTATTGTTCTTTAATTCTACGTCATGTGGCTATTTAACTAAAAAATACACTTCTATTCTATGAGAAAAAATCCACATGATAGAATCTTAAAAGGAGAACCTAAGAAATAACACCTAAGTAATGTACCTAAGTCTTGCTCTTTTGACAAATTTTTTATATTTCTCATAAAAGAGGTATTAAAATTTGTCTAAAATTATCTATTACTAAATGCCTTAAGAGCACAAGTTAACTAAACATAGGGTTATTACATTAACCTTTCCAATTAATTTCAAATACAAAGTTGTATTGAATTTAGATGAAAATATTATTTTGGTCCTTACATTTTGAGGTCAGTCAATTTAATAATGCCTACGTCTTGGTCACACACAACTTAAAAATAACCGAGTTTAATTACATACCACTTAACCTTTTTTTCTTCCTCCACTTTAGGTTTGGATTTTGTAGCAAAGTACCCAATCTGTCAATGCCACGTATCCAAGCAAGGCTAGTAAATAATACCAGCAGGGGTAATTAAAACATAGGGTTACTACATTCGGCTTCCCAATTAATTCAAATGTTCCATTAAAAAATTTTAATTTCAAATGCATGCCTATATTGAATTTATTTGCCCTTAGAAAAAAAAAATTTGTGTTTCGTAATTCGTATGTAATTAAATTTGATTAGAACTCATCAAAAAAAAAAAAAAAATTGATTAGAAAATTTAATGTGGGTGCACTACATTAGGAAAAAGTCAAAAACATAGATACATGACCTTTGATGTAGTATAATAGAACTATAGGACTTCATTTGGCAAAGCAAGGACCATTACAGTGACAACAACATAAGTGTTTGGCTTTTTTTTTTTTTTGTTGAGAAATGGACTTAAAACTTTATTGAAATTGACTTGCCAAATTGGCTAAATCTTACTGAAAAACAGATAGTAAATGATTGGGGACCTCTTCCATCCACACTACGTAGTTAGAGACATTACTTGAATATCTAGCTAGACTATGTGCTAGGCTATTGCCTTCTCTTCTACAATGAGAGTATAGCAATTCTGAATAAGAATTAGAAAACAGAATGGCATCTTGAATAAGTGGCTCCACTGAGGCTATGGTATTTCCTCCTGCCTTCAAAGAATTTATTATTAGCTCCGAGTCTCCTTCAAGGACTGCTCCACCTATTCCAATTTCTTGTCCAAACTCCAACGCCCGAGCTGCTGCCAGTGCTTCGACTTCAATTGGTTGATATGCGGGAGAGATGCCCTGAACTAGAGAGGCAATAACAGAGCCTGTGTGGTCACGGATAACAACACTTATCCCGCATCTGTTTTCGTTCCTGAAGATCGCTCCATCGAAGTTTATTTTGAAGTGACCCGCATTAGGTGGCTTCTAAATGTCCCTGGTCCTCGTCGTCCTTGGTGGGAGTACCGCACTGAATTCTTGGAGCCTTTCTTTTGCCTGAGTTGCAATCTGATTCGAAGCATAGCAGGGTTTATGGAGGCGAACATGGTTTCGCTGGTTCCATATTCCCCATGTCGTCATTGCAAAAAGCTCTGGTTGGCCATGGTTGTTGAGAATCCATGATAGCAATTCTTTGAAGTTTGTGGGATTTATAGCTTGACGGAAATTCCACACCGAATCTGCCCAAATCGAATCAAGTTCTCTGCATGACCACAGAGCATGTAACGAGCTTTTGTCCTCCCTCAAGCATCGTTCGCATATTGAGCTGTCCATGATGTGTCTCCGCCTCAGGTTTACTTTCGTAGGGAGGGAATCTCGACAAGCACGCCACATGAAGTTTCTGATCTTGTTTGGAACTTGCAAAGCCCATATACTGACCCAGACCTTTCTGTCTTCATCCTGCGCTGCTTCTGCCACATCCTCCTCAACCTCACTCTTCAAGAATCGGTATCCGGATTTGCAGGAGTATTGTCCATTTTGTGTCCATGGCCAATAGAGTTTGTCTTCAGTGGGGTGTTTTGACAGTGGGATTTTTTTAATGAGAGCAGCTTCATCAGGAACAAATAGACCATCAATTATATTTTCATTCCATGTCCTCGTGGCTTCATTAATCAGTACCTCCACTCTGGCTTCCTCCCACCCCTCCAAGACAGGTGATGACACACGTGTAGGGTGCTTGTTAGGCAGCTAAGAATGTTGCCAAATCTACACACTCTGTCCGTTATGATTGGTGGAGCTTAAAGTTAACAATCTTCAACAAGTCCACAAATGAAGAGATAAATAAATTCAATTAACTAGCATGCCACTAGGAATCCTATAAATCACATTCAAGATCTAACGGTCATAAATTGTAACACCAAAAATAGGTTGTAACACCAAAAAAAAAAAAGGTTTTTGATTATATGATTTTAAGTTGGTGGTATTTTTGTAATTAAACCCAAGCCCCACCTCTAGCCATTTTATGTCTCACATTTTCTTCGGTCGTCCCTCCCTCCCATGGCTTTAAAAATCAGAATGATTAAAGAATCGAAAAAGAGACCAGTTCTCGATTTTGACCAAATTGATTCTATGCTCGATTCCTGGTTGAACTAGCTGGCCTTGTCTTTAAAACACTAATCCCTCCCCTCTTCTACCTCACGCCCCTTTTACTCATCACCCTCCCTCACGACTAAATCTTCAAGTATTCATATCTTCTTGCTCATTTGTTTTACCTTCTCTAGTCAAGACCTCCATGTTAGTGAGAAGTTCTCTTCATTAGTCCTCTTAATAGCCAAAACCCCATAAGATTAGAGAGGTGAGTAGAGGAGTGCATATGGATAAATACAACTAAGAGAGGGAATAAGAAGACGAGCAGTGGGAAGGGAAGTGGGAAGGTTTTTATTTATTTTTATTTTTTTTAATGTTGGGTAGTTTTTTGTTTATATTTTTGTGAATTTATAGTTTTGACCTTATTTATTATATTTTAGGAATAAGGATAGATTAATTCTTTTTTTTTTTTTTTTGAGAATTAGGATAGATTAATTCAATTAGGGGTATTTTTGAAAGTCAAAAAAGGTAATAACTAACTTTTTGAATACTTTATTATTATTATTATTTATAAGATCTGAATCCTCTTAATATATAGAGATAATTTTTGTGAATTTATAGTTTTGACCTTATTTATTATATTTTAGGAATAAGGATAGATTAATTCAATTAGGGGTATTTTTGAAAGTCAAAAAAGGAAATAACTAACTTTTTGAATCTTTTTTTTTTTTTTTTAATAAGATCTGAATTCTCTTAATATATAGAGATAAGCAATGTTATGATGTGTATTTAAAAAATTTAAACAAACTTGCTCATCAATTGGAATCATATATAAACTAATAATTTCTTGATTGTTTGTATTCATAGCATCCCGCATCCTTGATACTCTAATCTTGGTTTTGGAATTGTCTATCTTGTTAGAAAGCTGATTAAGAAAACTGTATCATGTCATCTTTTAAGTTTTTGACCCCTGCCTATGTAAAACTGTAAATCATTCTTTAGTTTTTTTTTTTTTCCTCTACATTGGGAAATGCATAACATTTATTTGTCACATTGAAAAAATTATGCAGATCATGTGTTTAAATGATAGCAATATTAATCGACTAAGAAACCATTGGATGAGTTCAATATAAAATAGATCTGTATTTGAACAGTAATGGTTATATATGCAATAATGATAGATAACTTCAAGAAATTAGTACCCACTATTCACGAGTCTTTTGGCTAAATATTGCAAAAAACGGAGTTTATTTTTGTTATAGGCACTGGTCAAAGTTATTTAGGAAAATGAGGAGAGAGATTAAATTTCGGCAACACCTTTGCCGAAATTGTAAGAAAAGTATGAGAGAGAAGAAAAATGAGTGATGTGATAGGGAGGGAGAAAAAAATGAATTTCGGTAATGAGATTACCGAAATTCATGTCCTGTCCAGCTCTTGCCTGTGAAGTGCCCCAGTGCATGCTAGGGGAGTGCCCGAATGGTTTACCAATTGTGGCAACCAAGTTGCTAAAATTGTAGGGAACTAAGAGAGAAAATATGAATTGTGGCAACCAAGTTGCCGAAAATGGGAGGAAAAAAAAAAAAAAAAAAGAATTGTGGTTGCCAAAATCTTGGGGAGGAATTAAAAAAAAATAAAGTGCTACATCCACAATATTTTTACAATATTTTCACAACAAATCACAAGTGATTAGTTGTTATTAATTCAAATTTGAATTTAACACTAAGATTACTTTTTTAATCCAACAATAACAATATACCACTTAGGATTTGTCGTAAAAGTGTTGTAAAAATGATATGCACGTATCATTTCTTTAAAAAAGAAAAAGAAAAAGTAGCCATTGATTTATGGCAATGACATTGCCGAAATAGAGGAGAAAAAAATAAAATTGTGGGATTTCATTGTTTCTTAACTTTTTGTTTGTTATGCATGCACCATTCGCGGACATATCAGTGCTGTTGATGCACAAACTGGAACCTATTTGTTCAAGGCAAGTTACATTTTTTTCATTGTTTCTTAACTTCTTGTTTGCTATGCATGCACCTTTTGCGGATTTCAATTAAATACAGGATACTTTTTTGCAGAAGCGTCTCATGCAACTATTGTCCGAAAAGACCGTCATTCCCACTTTTTTTTTTTTTTTTCCTCCTAGCAATGCTATTGCCACAAATTTATTTCCACAATTTTTCGTCCCTCTATTTCGGCAATGCCATTGCCACAAATCAATGGCCACTTTTATTTATTTATTTATTTATTTTTTAAGAAATGATATGTTCACATCATTTTTATAATATTTTTACAACAAATCCTAAATAGCAGGTTGTTACTGGTTGTTATTGTTGGATTAAAAAAGTAATCTCGGTGTTAAATTCAAATTTGAACTAATAATAACTAATCACCTATTATTTGTTGTGAAAATATTGTAGATGTAGTACTTTTTAAAATTCCTCCCCAAGATTTTGGCAACCACAATTACTTTTTTTTTTTCCTCCTATTTTTGGCAATTTGGTTGCCACAATTGGTAAACCATTCAGGCACTCCCCCTAGCATGCATTGGGGGGCACTTCACGAGCAGGAGCTAGGCAGGACATGAATTTCGATAATCTCATTAGCGAAATTCATTTTTTTCTCCCTTCCCATCACATCACTCATCTTTCTTCTCTCTCATACTTTTCTTACAATTTCGGTAATGGTGTTACCGAAATTCAATCTCTTTCCGCTAAATAACTTTGAACAGTGCCTATATCAACAATAAACTTCATTTTTTGCAATATTTAGCCAAAAGACTCTACTATTCAGCAACAAAAAATAAAAAATTAGTACCACTGGTGTCATATTAAATCTGTGAGAAAAGAAAATACCACAATATTATACCGTAACAATTGTAATTCTGGGCTTAAGCTTAATAGATATTAAAAGATTTTAGGGGGAAAAAAATCAAAAGTAAACAAACAGGGATGAAATATCATGTATTTTGCAAGACTGAAGGAAGTAAATTAAAGACACTGTAATAATTTAAATTAATACTGGGAAGTAGATATCAGGATATGAACAAAGTACAAGGTTAAAAGACTTTTTAAAAGTACATCAAATAAGAGCATTAGCATCAGTATGTGTAAAATATCAAAGAGCAATGCCACTAATAAAACTTTATATTAAAAAAACCAAAAGCATTATTAACTATTAAGAACTTCCTTACATAACTCCTAATGCAGAATGTCTTTAAGAGCTTTGGCTGAATGGTTTGGTTCTGGATGGTCTAAAATTGCTTAGCAGCTGACCAAGCTGGTTGGTTCAAGTATTCCCATGTAGTAATTTGCGTCTAATATTAAGCTTTCTAAAAAAAATTTCAACCCCTTTTGTTCTTTTTGTCTTGAAACTCTGTTAAGGGTGTGTTTGTGTTTGTATAAGTTGTTGCAAAACGGTATTTTGAGTTTAAAATGAGTGATTGTACGAGGAGGAGTTGCTGTTGCGAAATGGGATTTAGGATTTAAAAACGATCATGGACCCTAAAAGTGAATATTTACAATTGTGCATTGCCAACATATTAATGGAGAGATATAGGAACCCAAAATATTTTTGGAGAGATATATTTGCAATGTGATTTTCTTCTAATTTTATTGTGTTTGTGTGTTTTTTTTTTCTTTCTATATATGTTTAGAAAACTTTCAGTATGTGAAAATTTATGGGCAATATGTAATACAAATAATGGTGGGTTTTGGGTAACATAGAATTACACTGCTTTGGAATTGTCTAGTGTTGTAATTTGGGTCTGTGAGTGTATGCATTAGTCTCTAATGGCATTATTATTATTTGGGTCTTCAGTGAATTTGGTGGTAACTGTAAGTAGTGATTGTGGTTAGATGATACAACATTTCATGGGGTTATGTGTATATCTATAGTGGCGCCAACTTTTTACTTTTTTCTTGGAAATGTGATAGATGAAGCAGAAGCTAGTTTGTAACTACAATTATCAGTTGAAATGAAATTAGGATTGTAATAATGAAGTATAGTATTACCACTCTCCACAGAACTCATTTGTTGTGAATTCTGTGTTCACTGGGTTGTTCTGTACTTGTACTGGTTTTTATTTTATAGTTTTATTTATTTATTTTGTTTCTAGAATGCTTTAGTTGTCTCGTTTAATCACTCCATGGCTTTATGCAGGATCTTAATCTTAGTAAGCCAGGAGTAAAGGAAACCTCCCAAAAAGCCTAAGTTTGAAGTTCCTTCCGAGGTGGATCTGAAAAGGGATTGAAGGTATGCATGTATGGTTTTGTGCATTCCCTCTTATATGAGGAATACAAAATTACATATTATAAAAAGATCTGCATTCTTTTTAATTATGGAAGTGGGATTGCTATTGCTGTACGGTGGTTGGTCCAATCAGATTCCATGCTCATTGCTAAATTGAAATGCTTATTTCGGAAGTCTTTATATGAGTGGACTTCACCATCATTGTCAATTTTCACCTAGAATCTATGGATTCCTTAAGTTGTTTCCGTTCCTTTTTGTTTATATTTTGTGTCTACTTCTTTACTGGAATGATAAAATTATAGTGTTTGTGATTTTTTGAGTATTGATTATGTAAGACCTGGCCCATCTGTATATATATATCATTGAATTGGGGAGATGCCGAGATGGTGCATTTCATTGTCAGAGTTTTTTTAGCTGATTTTTTTTTTTTGGGTAAAATTAATAATTGAATATGAAAACGGGACATTATGGAGATCAGACATCCTTAGTGGTCATTTGTAGCATGCAGCTTCCTTGACTTTTTTCATGACTCATGACTAGACTTAATAATCAGTAAGTCTTGTTCCTTAGGTAGCTCACTAGTCACTAGGATGCCTTAGAACTTTATGAAGGTAGGGCAGAAGTATTACTGCCAGCAGTAATATGTGTTTATGTTAATATCAATTAAAACTTTGTCTTAAGAGTCTTGGAAGCTTCAATGATGAGATAGTTCATTAATTTAAATTTGTGAAAATGGTGCTTCCAGCTTTTGCTTATTGAGATTTTTTATTTTTATTTTTTAGAAAGCATGTTGCTTGATATTACCCTTTTTCTATATATGCAGTTGCCTTTGCAACTGTTAAGCTAAATATCTATTAGATGTTTCGTAAACGTTCCTAAATAATTGCACACATGTTTGCTAAAACTTCCTTGTCCAAATTTTCAGTAGACACCATTTCAAAAGAACCTCATTTTTTGGGAAGATGGGTTTTGTCTCAAATTATTTCATTTGAACTCATCTTTAGGAAAGGCAAATTTCAAGTGAATTAAATTTTATTTTATCTCGTTTTTAGGAAATTCAAATTCCAAACTCGTTTTGAGGAAAGACAAGTTTAGGACTTATGAACTTGTCTTTACAATAGACGATTTCATCTTGGAGAGCACAAAAGAACATTATATGCATGAGGTTTTTATTTTTAATTAATTAATTTATATATTATTAATCAGAATTTATTGATAAAGAAAATGAGAATGCTATGTTGACAATGGTGAACGCAAAGAATCGTAAACAATTACAATCAAATAAAAAAGAGAAACTAATAGAATGCTGGAAATAAAAAATGGTAGTAAAGTGAATAAATTCCAGATTTTATAAAAACAAATGTGTGCAATTATTTGGTTGAGCAAATTCCAGATTTTATGTGTGAAGAGAGCACAAAAGAACATTATATGCATGTAATGGGTCTTTCATTTATTATGTTATATGGTCATATTGAATTGGACATGGTTGCCAGTAATCATTAGGACATTTGTGAGTTTGACAGTTACATATGATGCACTTGTGTGTGTTTGGATAAGGTTTATTTTCACTTTAAAGCCTCACATTTTCTAGTACGTAGCTTATTTTAAAGCAAAGTAATAAGCCAATGAAAATATATAATCTCAAACAGACCCGTGTGCGTGCAAGACTGACATCTTAATGCTATTTACTTCTGGTGATATTGTGTGTTTCTCTGCTTCGTGTGTTTCTTTTATTGATTTTATTTCTTTTTGTTTGTAATTCTTTGATCAAGTAACGCACCCCGTGTACATGATGTCTCTTCTATTTTTACTAAATTATCTATTACTAATCAAATCAAAATATTTGTATTTCTTTTAGACTCAAAAGGATGATTATGATTCTTATGTTTGAGGTTTTCTTCAGGTTATTGTCATAGTAAATTTGAAATTATATTGGTTGCATTGACATTTCGGGTTGAATGTTTTGAGATCACTTCAAAGGTCTTATGCTTGTAAGAGAACTTTGACCTGTTCTAAGTCTGTGTATCTGCATGTGGAGCTTTAGATAAATATACTGCAAGTCTGCAACTCTAGTTTTTTCACAAGTATAGGCTCTACCTTGTGAGTTCTCTTAGAATTTCAATATTTTTTAGTTTACAATTAATGTTTGTCTTAGTTGCTAAATATTTTACGAAGGCGGTGGATCAAAATGAGAAATAAAATTACTGTTCCATGATATAAAACATTCTGTATGCGAGGCTTGCACAGCTGTGCCTATTTTTGTTCTTTTTTTCAATAACTTTACTTTAAAAAAGAAGTTCCATGACATAATTCCATGACTAAATTATGTTTCAGTTTGCTGTAAATATTCCAAAGCAAGAGATCTTTTGGCTGTTAATTTGTACATCATTTAAATTGCATTTTGTTTGGTTTTGCAGAAGCAGGATTTTTCTTGTCAGAGATGAGTTTAATATCGCAAAATATTCCCCCCAAAAGTAAAGCTAAAAAGACTAAAAGGGAGGATATCAATGACCTCTCCTCTATTCAAGGGAATGAAGATGCTCAATATGAATATTTGGATGTTTCAAGGATGAATAAGAAGAAGAAAAGGAAAGAACACAATAAAGAGAATGAGAAGCTAGTAATTGAGCAAGAAAGAGAAATGAAGAAGCTTGAAAACTCTTTGTTTGGATCTCTATACTCCCCTGTTGAGTTCGGGAAGGAAGACAAGGAAGAGATTCAAGACAAGCTTGAGAAAGGTTCTGCTTTATTCATAATAGATCGTTCTGCAAATAGCATGCTCCTGTTCATATGCAGAATTATCAGAAATAAGCAATGACGAGCTAGAAACTAAGCAAAGAAAACCAGTCTGGGTGGATGAGGAAGAGGATAAAACCAACATAAATATTGCTAAAGTTAACAGATTAAGGAAGTTGAGGAAGGAAGAGGATGAGAGTTTGATTTCAGGTTCAGACTATGTGTCGAGATTGAGGGCTCAGCATATTAAGCTGAACCCTGGCACAGAGTGGGCCCAATTTGATTCAAGGTCAAGGAATGATACATCTTTGGATGATGAATCATCGGATGAAGAAAATGGGGCAGTACTGGCGCATAATTACAAGAATGTTGAAGTTGTTGATGATATCCTTCAAACAAATGAAAGCCTTGTTGTGAGGAGCAGCGCTAAGTTGTTGCCTGGACATCTTGAATATTCAAGACTTGTAGATGCAAATGCAGAGGATCCTTCAAATGCTCCAATAAATTCAGTTCAGTTCCATCGAAATGTGCAGCTGCTACTAGCTGCAGGATTGGATCGAAGGCTTAGATTTTTTCATATTGACGGCAAACGGAATACCAAGATACAAAGTATCTTCCTTGATGATTGCCCCATTCGAAAGGCATCTTTCTTGCCTGATGGGTCTCAGGTTATTGTAGCAGGAAGGAGAAAGTTCTTCTATAGCTTTGATTTAGTGAAAGCAAAAATTGATAAAATTGGCCCCCTGGTTGGTAGGGAGGAGAAAAGCTTGGAAGTTTTTGAGGTTTCCCCTGATTCAAGTACAATTGCCTCTGTGGGAAATGAAGGTTATATCTTGCTGGTTTCTACCAAAACAAAGGAACTGATTTGGACGCTGAAGATGAATGGAACAGCTCGTTCTTTAGCTTTTGCTGAAGATGGTCAGCAATTATTGAGCTCTGGTGGTGATTGCCAGGTCTACCATTGGGGCTTGAGAATAAGGGCTTGCTTCGGTAAGGCAGTTGATGCAGGTTGCGTAAACAGTACAAGTCTTTCAACTTCCCCAAATGGAAAATTGTTTGCAGCTGGTTCAGACAGTGGGATTGTGAATGTTTACAACAGAGAGGAGTTCTTAGGGGGCAAGAGAAAGCCTATGAAGACCATAGAAAATCTAACCACCAAGGTGGACTTTCTGAAATTTAACAATGATGCTCAAATATTGGCTATTTCATCTAGCATGAAGAAGAACAGCTTAAAGTTGATACATGTTCCATCATTTACGGTATTCTCAAACTGGCCTCCCCTCAAGAAGTCCCTACAATATCCACTATGTTTGGATTTCAGTCCTGGTGGTGGTTTCATGGCCATGGGAAATGCTGGTGGAAAAGTTTTGTTATACAAGCTGCATCATTACAATCATGCTTAAAAAGGAATGTGACATTTCAATAAAAGAAATACTGCTTTTATTGAAAATATTACAGGTCAAGAACAAACAACAAAGGGAGACATCCAACATCTTACTCCTGTCTGGCCTTACCAAGAAGATTGGCAATTGTTGTGTTAAGTTGAAATTTCCAGAAAATTGATATGAGGAAGAAGAGGTGCTGCCTTGATAGGTAAATCAAAGGAAGGAAGCCAACTCTTCAGAAAAGCATTTCTCACAACATTCCCAGATCAGAAAACAATGTTTGTTGCAATCCGTGAGGTGCTTCTCTACACAGCTCATTTAAGAAGAGTGGTGATCCTAACTAATAGCAAGGAAATCCAACTTTTTTGGAGGTCTAAGACTTACTGGCTTGGTGGATTGAAACCTTATTAAAAGATATATATAATATTATTAAGCAATACTCTATCCTAGTTGTTTTTTTGAGAACTTTAGACACTGTATTAGCTGAGAGCAGGAAACTTGCTAATTTATGGCAAAACAGACTCCAAATTTTGTAATGTGATGTAATCTCTTTGTCTGGTATCAAAAAGAAAAAAAAGGCCAGTCGGTAGATATAACAAAACATAAACCTTGATTCGTCTTTATCCAAAAACAAAAAAGAATAAAAAAAAAAAAAAAGTCTGAACAGAGTGGTAGCAAATAATAAGCTCCCAAGATAATACATAATTCATATTACAAATGCAATGTTAGCAACCACTTAAGTCTTAACTGAGGCATCTGAAAATGTGGAGTTTGAGCACAACATCGTCTCTCATTATCAGCTCAAACACGTACGCAAACATCTCCTACTTGCAAAGCATTTTCTCTCACAAATGCAGACCAACCAAGAGAGAACTCATATGATGAACATGAACATGAACATGAATAATTGTGTAACTTCACAGGCCATAATCAGTCCACAACTTGGAGCATCACGTACAGTGTGTGCACTTCCTTTGGCATATTCCTGGATAAAGCCTTCTTTTGGTAATTGGTAAGAGAACAGAAGATATTTAAAAAATATATAGTTTATTAGTGAGTGTAGAACCCATCCCTGTGAAATGCAAGTTTTTTTTTTTTTTTTGGGGGTGCCTTCGGATGTTCATCAGCTTATATTGTTTATTTTGTTCACAAGTGTAAAAAAACTAAAAATATAGTAGTACCTTGAAAAGGATGATGCTTGAAAAAAGTGTGCCTTCTCTTTTAAGATGAAAAGTTGAACCTTGAACCTAATAGGTCATAACAGTAATATTATTTTTTGGATTTTGTTAATAAATGCTCCAAGCAGTGATTAAAATGCAATTAAATAATATTTGTATACATTTTTTAATAACTAAAATCAAAATGTAGAAATATATTTAAAAATTAAATAATTTAGCTATGGTTGTAGCCTTACATAATAAAACAAATATTACTACATATTTTGAAAATCTAACTATTAAATTACAAGTTCTTTACGCTCTTAATACACATATCAAATTTTATGTCTTTTAGATATCATTTATTATATGATCTATAAATTTATACTTTATGCATAATTTTAAATTACAAAAACTTGCAATTTAAACAATTTATTGATGATAAAACTATTGATATTTAATTTTCAAGAAATTTTACAGGTATGAAATATATATAAGGAGAAAATATAATCTCATTGTGAATTTATTAAAATTCACCTCTAATAAAAAGAGATTAAGTAAGAAAGTAACCTTAAACTACAACTAATTTTGTACCTAAACTTTTTCCATAAAAAAAAAAAAAACCGAAATATTACAATGAATTTATACTTAATATGTGTATTTCTTTTTTAAATGTGCATTACAACTCATAAATTGAGCATTTATTAAGTCTAGAGCATTCGTTAATCGGACTAGCATCATCCATGTAGGACAATTATATAAATGTCAATGTAGTGATTCTATTGTTCACAATCATGTTGCAATATATTGTGATTTCCTTCTACGTAGAAGGAAATCATATATATATATATATATTGATTTGATTGTTATTTTTGAAATTTTATAGACCAAATTGAAAAATAGGTAAACTTTATAAAAACTGTTTACGAAACATATTTTGTGCCTGATGCTGCTTGAACATTGATTTGAAGCATTCATCAATTGGTAGTAATTTCATGGACTTTGTTAAAGAAATGTGAACCATTCAATCTTTGCAACGTTTAATTACAAGTGGCAACAGCTCATTTTGCAGGCAACTAGTTAGCCAAACCATAAAAACCTAACCAAAATTCTAACACTAGCTAGTGAAAATTGTGCCTTTAATCTTTCCTCCCCCTTTTTTCTGGTGTGCCTTCAATAAGGGTCAAGATTGTTGGACAAAATATACAAACCCTAATGATAGAAGTCCCTGAAAGGCCAGGGCTGTAGATATAACAAAACATCATCCTTGATTCTACCCAATCCAAAAACAAAAAAGGGGTAAAAAGGTCTAGAACAGAGTAGTAGCAAAATAATAAGCTCCCAAGATGATACATAGTGCATTATTTACAATGCAACGTTAGTAACCACTTAATCGAGGCATCTGAAAATGTGGACTTTTAACACAACATCGTCCCTCATAATCAGCTCAAATACGCAAGCATCTCCTACTCGCAAAGCATTTTCCGTTGCAAATGCAGACCAACCAGCAGATAACTTACACGATGAACTCCGGTACATTCCTTCATAAGCACGTAACTTCACAAGCCATAATCGGTCCACAACCTGGAGCTTCACAGTGAGTACACCTCCTTTGGTGATAAAGCCTTTTCTCAGTAAGTAGTTGATAATGCCATGGGGTAAACTCTGTACAAAAAATAATAAAAGATTTTTCAAAAATAGTAGAACCCAATTGAATGAAAAGTAGTTTTGAGGCAATAATATTATTTGTTACGCTGACGGTTGAAGGGCAGTCAAATGGATGCCAGTGATTTGATTATATTGTTCATAATGACTTTACATTCTTACGTGATTTCCTTCTACCTAAGATGATATTGTTAAATATAAATTAAACTTCAATTCCCTTAAAAACACAAAGAAGCAAACATCATTACCAACTTATGTCCAGCAACAACTCTCTGCTACATGCTTTCTAATTAATCTATGAAAAATCAAAGTTAATAGGAGTCGCATTTCTAAAACCCAATAAGATGTTCAGCTGAAAGCTTACCATACCACCCTTACGAATGTATGATGGCTGCATGATAACCATGAAAAGGGGATTATCTGATTTAAAAGCATTGGCTCTCACAAGATTTTCAGCTTTTCCATTAGTAATCATCAATTCTTGCTTCTTCTCAAGAGCCTTAGCTTTCAGCCTTCTCCGATTGGTAGACATCCCTACATCACCATGTTTCGCAGGACATTGGTCACATGATAAAGACACATCATCCAGATTGCAATCAGATTCAGGTTTAACTAACGGGCTGCTTTTGTGTCCTACTCGATTTCTTCCACCCCCATGAGCTGATCCTGAAATGACACAAAAATATGAAGTCATGCACTTGAAATTAATAGTAAACAGGCTTACAAAATCAACCAGTTCCTTACCATTCAACAGAGGGCAATCAATATCATTAGCAGCCCGGAAAATGGAAACTTTAAAAGCAACTTCAACGCCATTAATTAGCTCAAAGATACAAACATCACCTACTTTCAACTTATTGTCTAGTGCAAATTTCCTCCAACCATGCCGAAACTTGGCACTTGTTTGTGCTTCGTAAAAACTTAACTTAACAGACCAAGTTCCTCCATTAAAAGACCGAAGGATGACAAATTCACCACTCATCTTCCTCATGTATTTTTTTGCAAAGCTGGATGATATACTCTATAAAAGATAAAAAACGAAAAGGGTAATAAGGAAGATTTCTCCTTTTCAGCCAACAAATAAAGGAAAAAAATGCTTTTGGTTTTGCTCTACAAAGGAAGAACCAGTTTGTATCTTTGTTCTCATGCTAATATATGTCATCTAAAAAGTGTAGTCAACAAATTTTTGAGCCTGCACATTTTTGAACTAGAAGCTTACCAATGAATTCCCAGGGTAAACATATGATGGCTGCATGACAACCATGAAAAAAGGATTCTTAGATTCAAAAGCTCTAACTCTCTGAAGAGCTCTATCTTTCTCACTGGCAGACAATGTCCTCTCAATAACCTCAGATTTTGGGCATCTCTTCGTAGCTCCACTGCATTCTTCTGCTGAAAAATGAGGTTCAGTTAGGGGCTATAAAAAACACGACACTGTTATACTTTCACAGTTTCACAGTCGTTCACATCTGCTATTTCACACTAATCCACAAGTGCTATGGGAATGTTCACATTTTAAGCACATAGAGTGGATGTGAAAAAAAAGAGAAGTGAAATAGTAGATGTGTGAGAATCCAAACCCCTAAACAAAAGTGTAAGATTCAAACCTTTAGATTCTCGCCTAGTAAAAGATACCCCTGCATTCATTTTTGATTTCTCTAACACTGACCCTTTAGATTTAGTGAGTGCAGGTCTAAAATGTGTATCCCCTGCTTGCAAAACAGAACTTCTTGGATTGGTTTTTGCCCTTTTATGAGGTAGAGGGCATGGTAACGGTGATTTCTCCCTTGTTTTTCGGCTTGGCATAAAGCCATCCACGATTTCAAGAGAGTTATCAATATCATCCCTCTCAACGTCTTCAATCCTGCGAACTTGGTGTTGGTCATCTAAAGGATAGTCTATTTCTGTTGCAGTGGCATCAAATATGAGTACATAAAAGTGTGAATTTCCTTCATATCTGAAAACTAGCAAGTGCCCCAGGGTTAGAGCATGACAGCTTGCAAATTCGCACCAACCATTTTGAAACCAAACCTCACCGTCACGTTTTGTCAACTTGACTTTCCATTTTGTACCATTTGGAACCGTAAGAAATGCCATATTTGACAGATCAACTCCATATTTGCTTATAAACTTTTTTGGAATCCGCTGTAAAAAGAATCTCCATAACATAAATGCAGGCTTTGTAAATAAACAAATGCAATCAATCAAGCTTTATTCTCTTTGTGCAGTCAGTACCATTACAGGAAAAATGGATTTAGTCTTTCCTTTTATATTAATACTTTAATAATAATTCAATGAAGATACTCGGAAAAAAAATTTGAAGTGGCGTTTCAAAGGGGGGAAATGGTTTACAGAGTAGGGAAAATTGAAAGAAATTTGAAGAAGGAAAAAAAAAAAACCAGAAAAACCATACAGACAGTCCCAGATAGTGTTATTCTGCATATAACATTCTGGTGATACAGCAACAGAGTAAACGACCTGCGGCCTGCCTAAGGAGTTGAGTCACACGGCATGTAGTTCAGCGAGGGATGATTAGTGTCAATTCTGTTAAGAATGAGAAGCCACGTGTCCTGTATTAATTGGTGCTTAGAAAATCTGTTAGTCTGTGCGTATTTCCCGTTAAGTTAGTTAGAGTTTGTTAGGGAAAATCCTCATGTATAAATACATCAAAGCTTGTAATCTTATAGTGTGAATAATAATACAATTCAGTAGTATATTGAACTCAGATATTCTCTCAAGAATAGCTCTCTTTTCACCAGAAAGATGTAAAAAAATAAAATAAAATCTCATGGGATATTTTGTTCCACTATATAAAAAACTCGAAAAGTCCAAGGCTACAGCCATAACCTACGCGCATTACAAAAGGGCAGATTTACATAGAATTAAGTCCTCCTATTTGCTTGTACTGTTTTCTTCTTCTATTCTTGTTGTGCAGTCAAAGAAGAAGGCCATTTAAGACTTTTTATTTTTTTTTAAATATTATTACCATTATTATTGTTAAAAGAATATAATGATTGAATAAAAAGAACTGAGGTGCTATTTGAAAAAAAAAAAAAAAAAAAAAAAAAACCAATACAGGTTTACCTAGTGGATTATAAAGACATTGAAAAAATATGCAGTCCGCAAAGAAGAAAAAAAACTCATGGCCTAACTTGTTCCAATATACTACTCCTTAATCAAAACAGTAACCTTACCTACGCATTACAAAATGAAAGTTTCGATGACTACACGCATGTTACATGGAACCAAGTTCACGGATTTGCTTGAACTTGGGCACCAACAAATGTAAATTTTCAAGAATCACAAAAAAATAAGACCAAGTGGACGTCGACGTTAATTAGCATATGATTTTCAGAGAGAAAGAGATCATGAAGGTGTTCTTACTAGCTTTCCTTCTTGAAGAATTTGAGGCATAACAATCTTGAAAAAGTGTGGGGCCTTTGTGGTAAGATCAGCAGGGCCGTCCTCATTGTCTCTCCGCCATTGAAAAGTCATAGTTCTAGTTGAAGAAGTTTAACTGTTTTTTTGCTGAGAAGTTGAGTACTAAAATTTAACACATAAAAGCTAATAGTAATAGTGCCTGAATCGCTGGCCTTTGTGCTTTTTTTTCTTTTTTTTTTTACTTTAATAGAGGCCATTAAAAAGAGTAGGTAGAGTAATGAAAATCCAATTAAAGCGTTGTCAATTCAAGCAAATCAATCCCAGGTGGGAGCCAAAGTGAAGCTGCAATTGTAATAATCAATATTTATTACCACCTTCAATATTTATTACCACCTTCCACGGGTCTGCTCAACGTAACATCCCGTTTAATTAACTAATTAAACCTTCTAGCGAAGTGGCCAATGGGGCAATACCACCTGCTTGAATAATGCTTGCATCACATAAAGTGGTACAATGTGTGCCACAACTTACCTATGTGACGAGTTGTAAGCAGTAGAGAGATGATAGTAGGTCCATATACGGTCACCTCTCTGTCCCTCACAAAGCGTCACATGAGCGAGTTGTGGCACAAGTTGTGTCACTTTACGTGGCACAAGTTGTGCCACTTAGGATCCGTTTGAATACAACTGAAAATTGAAAATACTATAATAAAATAATTTTTAAATGTGTGAATAATATTGTGAGACCTATTTTTAATGAAAAAGTTATTGAAATATGAAATTTATAGGTCATGTAAATAGTGCACACGCAAACATAAACACACAAAACATGAAAACGCTGAATCCAGACTGCACCTTAAGCCTATAGGAATTAGACGCCAAGTCCAACTTGCCTTAAAAGTTTTCTAAGGACTTAAAAATTGTGAAAAAAAAAATTATAGTTGTAGAATGTTAATTTTCTTTTTAAAGAAAAAATATTAGATTAAAAAAAAAAAAAAAAAAAACCTAACTCATAAATTGTTGTAGATTCCTAATTATCTCCTTGTTAGAATAGAATTAGTGACGGAACTTGAAATTTTTTTTGAGCGGCCAATCTAGATATATCATTTAAAAAATTAAATCTAAAGAGTAATACACACATATATATATATATATATATATATATATATATATATATATATATAATATTTATTTATTACTTATACATTCATGGTACATGATATATGGATAGATGGAATGTTTAAAATTTTGATTTAACACGTGATATTTTCTTATGTAAACAAAAATATTTATATCAAATAAGTCTTTCTTTTCCTTAAAAAAAAGATAAAAAGAAAAAAAGAGTAAGCCTAATAAAAATAGAATATAATTGATGTATGTATAGTGTACATTAAAAACACTTTAATTTGATGAGCTATGTATAACATAAAAGTGGACACGGCTTGTGTCCAGTGGAAATTTCCACTGGACCCGTTGGATGATGGACACGTGCCCACTCTTGGACACATGTCCACCATCCAACGTGTCCAGTGGAAACTTCCACTAGACACAAGGCAAACCCCATAAAAGTAATTAGGAAGAATAAAAAAATATTAGTCAACTATATAAATGTATTATATATTTTTTATAAAAATCTAGTGGGTTTTTATTAAAATTTATGTTCAAAATAATTTTTTTTTACAAAAAAATAAAAGAAAGAAAGATATTTGAAAGAAAAGTGTTAAGTTCACAATATTTTCACAACAAATCATAGGTGGTTAGTTGTTATTAGTTCAAATTTGAACCTATCACTGAGATTACTTTTTTGCCCAACAATAATAACCAGTAACAACCTACTACCTATAATTTGTTATAAAAATATTGTGAACATAACATTTCTCCATTTGAAAAGTCGGGGCCATACTTGTCTCCCAAAAGAATAAATACTGCATTTCTCTTTAACCAAACCTGAAGAGATCACGGTTTCAAAAAAATAAAAAATAAAAAATAAAAAAAATTGAAGATATCAATGTTTGCATACAACTTCTAATTAAAGGGTGCGTATCGTTGGCCTTTGTGCTTTGTAGAGGTCATTAAGGGTTGGTTTAGTGGAGGAGTTTGAATAATATTGTTTGTAATTTTTTGAAATACGTGTAAATGAAAATATGTGTAGTGTTATTTAAAAACTAAAAATGAATGGTTTAATCGCTCTACCAAATAGGACCTAAATCTTTAGATTAATGCAAATCCAAATTTGAAAAGTCAAACGCGCCACGCCTCCTAATGGATAGATAATGCTTCTTTTTTTTTTCTTTTTCTTTTTTTTTTCTTTTTATGGGAGTGCATTTTTCTTTAACCAAACCTGAAGAGATCATAAAAGGAAGCTTTCAATGTTTACATACAACTTCTAATTAAAGGAAAGGGTGCACATCGTTGGCCTTTGTGCTTTAGAGAGGTCATTAAATAGAGTAATGCAAATCCAATTAAAGCGTTGTCAACTCAAGCAAATTCAATCAGAAAGACATGGAATATGATAAATATTTATTACCAAATTCATCAAAAAACACAATATTTATTATCAAATCCTATCAGTCTGCACAACATAATAGCCGAGTTTAATTAGCTACCTACTGCCTTTTTTTCTTTCTTCCGATTCTTTAGGTTTGGATTTTGTAGCAGAGTGATCAATCCGCCAATGCCATGTGTCCAACCAGGGCTAGTAATAATACTCGCAGTGTTAATTAATATTTTGTAAAAAAAAGTTAATAGATATTCAGATACCTCAGTTTAGAAAATATTTTTAAAAATTTTATTTATGAGAAAAAAAAAACACATAATTTTGACATTTTGTGTATATATGGTGAAAGTAGTATCAAAATTTGTCTAAAATTATCTACAATTATCTACTACCAAATGTTCTAAAAGCACATGTTAACTGGACTTAAGGTTATTACATTAAGCTTTCCAATTAATTTCAAATACATGGCAGTATTGAATTTAGATAAAAAAAAATATACATATTATTTTGGTCCTTACATTTTGAGGTCAGTCAATTACTACTTACATCTTAGTCCCACACAAGTTTATAATAACAGAGTTTAATTACTAACCACTTACCCTTTTTTTTTTCTTCCTCCACTATAGTTTTGGATTTTGTAGCAAAGTACCCAATCTGTCAATACCACGTATCCAAGCAAGGCTAGTAAATAATACCAGCAGGGGTAATTAAAACATAGGGTTACTACATTCGGCTTCCCAATTAATTCAAATGTTCCATTAAAAAAGTTTTTTTTTTTTTGAAAGTTTAATTTCGTTTCTCAAAAAAAAAAAAAAAAAAAATTCAAATGCGTGCCTACATTCAATTTATTTGCCCTTAGAAAAAAATATGTGTTTTGTTGATCAATACAACTATATACTTAAATTTGATTAGAAAATTTAATGTAGGCACACAGGGGGCGGCTCTACATATAGTACAGGGTGGTCACAGGACCACTTTGGCCTGGAAAAAAATAAATTATTATTTATAAATTTTAAAATTTTATGTTTTTTTATCTTTAAAATAACTTTGTGACCACCCTAAATTTTTTTTAGGCCCAACATAATTAAATTTTGGACAAAATTTGGCAACAAACTTAGCTAAGACTAAGGCTACAACTCTATTCAATGTTTTTTTATTGAATGTGAATTTTAACAAATCCACCATTTAGTTACATTTTCTTCTTAAATCCTCCTTACTTGCAAAATTTCAAGAAGATAAAAAATCAATAGCTATGTTGTCAATCAAATATTTAAATTTCAAATTTTTGTAGTCTAAAATTATACATAAAAAATAATTTTTTGGATCGAATGGTAAATAACATCCGATTGACATGAAATCTTGATGTGTTTTAAGAACATAGAGAATATGCAATTCATCGAATAGATTTTCAAAATATGTAATAATGTTAATTCATTTAGTGAGAGTGACTACAACTAAGTTTGTAGCCAAATTTTGTTCTTAAACTTTAATTCTCTTAACAATATATTAGGTTCTTACAAACAAAAAGAAAAAGTCCAAGAAAATTTTTATCTAACTAAACTTTTGAAGAGATGTAGCTTGTAACATTGATAATGAGACATCGTGTAACGATTTCAAAATAAAAAATTTGGTAGAAGGAAATTGTAAGATTTTATGTATTTGCATGTGTGTGTGTGTGTGTGTGTTTTGTCAATGTATGAAGTTCTCTTTTTATTAGATTTTGTATAATTTAAGTTTCTTAATGACCACCCTCAAAACAATTCCTAGAGCCGCCACTGTAGGTGCACATTATTAGGCAAAACATAGATACATGACCTTTGATGTAGTATATTAGAACTATAGGACTTCATTTGGCAAAGCAAGGACCATTACAGTGACAACAACGTAATTTTAGTCATATATATATATGAAATCAAAGTGTTTGGCTTATGATTGGTGGAGCTTAAAGTTAACGATCTTCAACAAGTCCACAAATGACAAGATAAATAAATTCAATTAAGTAGCACGCCACTAGAAATCCTATAAATCACATTCAAGATCTAACGGTTGTAAGTTGTAACACACAAAAAAAAAAAAAAGTTTTGGATTATATGATTTTAAGTGGGTGGTATTTTTGTAATTAAACCCAAGCCCCACCCCTAGCCATTTTATGTCTCACATTGCCTCCCCCTCTCTCATTTTCTTCAGCTGCCCCTCCCTTCCATGGCTTTAATAACCGGAACGATTAAAGAATTGGAAAAGAGACCAATTTCTCGATTTTGACCAAACTAATTCTATGCTTGATTCCTAGTTGAACTGTCTGGTCCTGTTTTTAAAACACTAATCCCTCCCCTCTTCTATCTCACGCCCCTTTCACTCATCACCCTCCCTCATGACTAAATCTTCAAGCATTCATATCTTCTTGCTCATTTCTTTTAGCTTCTCTAGTCAAGACCTCCATGGTAGTGAGCAGTTATCTTCATTAATCCTCCTAATAGCCAAAACCCAATAAGATTAGAGAGGTGGGTAGAGGAGTGCATATAGATAAATACAACTAAGAGAGGGAATAAGAAGACGAGTAGTGGGAAGGTGTTTTTTTTATTTTTTATTTTTTTAACGTTGGGTAGTTTTTTGTTTTTATTTTTGTGAATTTATAGTTTTGACCTTATTTCTTATATTTTAGGAATAAGGATAGATTAATTCAACTAGGGGTATTTTTGAAAGTAAAAAATAACTTTATAAATCCTCTTTTTTTATATAAGATTTGAATCCTTTTAATATATAGAGATAAGCGAGGTTATAATGTTTATTTAAAAATTTTAAATAAAACTACTCATCAATTAGAATCATATAAAACTAATAATTTATTGATTGTTTGTATTCATAGCATCCCACATCCTTGATACTCTAATCTTGATTTTGAAATTGTCTTTCTTGTTAGAAAGCTTATTAAGAAAATTGTATTAGGTCATTTTTTAAGTTTTTGACCCTTGCCTTTGTAAAACTGTAAATCATTCAATATGAAGTTTAGTTTAGTTTGTAGGTTCCAGTTAGCTCAGCTGGTAAAGTCTCTGATGGTTGTATAAGAGATCTGGGGTTTAATCTCCGCCTACACCAAAAATTGATTAGCGTCTTGATTTGATAATAAATAGCTATTATCAAGAGCGAACGCTATAGGTTGAAACTCTCTATAAAAAAAAGTTTAGTTTTCTTTTTTCCTTTTCCCCCCTCTACGCTGGGAAATGCATAACATTTATTTGTAACATTGAAATAATTATGCAAATCATGTGTTTAAATGATAGTGATATTAATTGACTAAGAAACTATTAGATGAGTTCAATATAAAATAGATATGTATTTGAACAATGATGATGCACAAAAATCGTCAGTAAGCTGATTGTCCATAAGTGCTCCAATGGGGTGCCCAAGAAACAAGAAAACTAAGAACCAACAGAGAGCGTTAATGGAGTGCTGACTAAAGACCCTCCAAAGGTTAAGTCAGTGAAAGAATAATCACCAAGAACTTAATAGTGTGAGAGCTAGAGATTTTCTGCATATCTTAGGTATGAGAAGGCTTGGTGCTTTTATAGTGGTGAAGGGCCAACTAAGATCCCATGAATGTAGGATTTTTCCTTGTATGGAAGATACAGAGTTAATGCTTAGAGATCCCAGGGCCTTTCTTCCCATATTGGGAAAACATAAACGTGGAATAGGGCCTTTGGGTGTAGCGTGCAAGTTATTTCCATGTAGGGATTTATGAGTGGTGAGCACTTAAGGCCTTGTGGGGCCCATGGATTGACTGTCGGGCTCATGTTTTCATCTGTCGGTTTTTGCCTACCCCGTTCGTGGGGTTTCTCATTGCTCGTCGGTGTGGCTCTACTTCTATCTGTCGATATGAGTCAAGGCCTTCTGGTCCATCGATTATATGAATAGTCACTTGGTAGGGTTTCTAATGGAAGACTGGCTCATCGGCCATCCTATGTAGTTCAACGGGTCTATGACCTTATAGGATCCATCCCATGTAGTCCGACGGGTCTATGACCTTATGGGACCCACTGGGGGAGTCCGTACATCCCAAAGGGCAGCAGGTTTTATAGGTCTAGACAAAAATGCCTTTATGAAATAGTAATGGTTATATATGCAATAATGATAGATACCTTCAAGAATTTTTTTTTTTTTTTTAGAGAGATATCTTCAAGAAATTAGTACCCACTATTCAACAACAAAAAATATAAAATTAGTACCACTGGTGTCACATTAAATCTGTGAGAATAGAAAATACCACAATATCATACCATAACAATTGTAATTTTGGGCTTAAGCTTAATAGATATTAAAAGATTTTAGGGGGAAAAAATCAAAAGTAAGCTAACTGGGATGAAATATCATGTATTTTGTAAGACTAATGGAAGTAAAGACACTGTAATATTTTGTAATAATTGTGAGCGCATGCTTAGAGGCTTTTTTATTTTTTGGATAAAAATTAATAATTTGCATTTATTATAATTTGGAATTTCTACTTTTTCCAATCACTAAAAAAAAATAATAATAAAAAAATAAATAAAAACCTAAGGGTGTGATGAAGAAATTATTTCTCCCACAAATGCATAAATCAATACTACCAAGAATTTTGAAAGATACATGTTTGCTCAACGAATGGTTTGAGTCTTGATTGCATTTACCCATCTCAATTCCAGACCTCGTATTATGTGTCCCTAACATCAAATCTATTGAAGTCATCAATTAGTTGCTAAAGTTTGGCTTAATTTTAAAAAATAACCATTGAAAAGCACAAATTGAACAAATTGTCAAAAAAAAAAAAAAAAAATACAGAGAAAAAGAAACACGAGATTGATGAGAATGAAACTTGGCCTTCACAAATATAAGATAAGTATAAAACTAATTAACAAACGTTGAGGTTAGTGATAATAAGGAGATCATTAGTGAGAAAGTGAAAAACAAAAATAAAAGCATGAGAAATTACATAGCAGTAACTGTTCTTTTTTTCTTTCTTTTTTTTTTTTTTCTTTTTTTGAGAATGTAGTAATTGCTTTTTAGTGGGGATGTTGGGATGATAAGGATAGATAGAAGTTATGGTACTAGTTTTATAGTAGGAGTCTTTTTTTTTTTTTTTTTTTTTTTTTAATAAAGAAGAAGAGATTTGGGAAAATAAAAAGGTTAGATTAGAGTAGTGAAATTAAAAGAAAAAAAAATTGAGAAAAAAGGGGGACAGAAGAAACAAATACATCGTGATGAAGTAAAAAAAAAAAACGTGGGGTGAGTTTTGTAGATTGGAAGAGTTTTAAAACTAACAAAAGAGTAATCCTATTTTGTAGGGAGTTAGTAAGTAGAAGTAGGAATTTAAATCAAAGTAATTGGGATGAAATATCATGTATTTTGTAAGACTGATGGAAGTAAAGACACTATAGTATTTTGTAATAACTGTGAGCACGTGCTGAGAGGTTCTTTTATTTTTTGGATAAAAAATTAATAATTTGCATTTATTATAATTTGGGATTTCTACTTTTTCCAATCACTAAAAAAAAAAAAAAAACTAAGGGTGTGATGAAGAAATTATTTTTCCCACAAATGCATAAATCAATACTACCAAGAATTTTGAAAGATACCTGTTTGCTCAACGAATGGTTTGAGTCCTAATTGCATTTGCCAATCTCAATTCCAGATCTCGTAAAATGTGTCCCTAACATCAAATCTATTGAAGTCATCAATTAGTTGCTAAAGTTTGGCTTAATTTTAAAAAATAACCATTGAAAAACACAAATTGAACAAATTTTCCAAAAAAAAAAAATTACAGAGAAAAAGAAACACGAGATTGATGAGAATGAAACTTGGCCTTCACAAATATAAGATAAGTATAAAATTGATTAACAAACGTTGAGGTTAGTGATAATAAGGAGATCGTGAGTGAGAAAGTGAAAAACAAAAATAAAAGCATAAGAAATTACATAGCAGTAACTGTTCTTTTTTTCTTTTTTTGAGAATGTAGTAATTGCTTTTTAGTGGGAATGTTGGGATGATAAGGATAGATAGAAGTTATGGTACTAGTTTTATAGTAGGAGTCTTTTTTTTTCTTTTTCTTTTTTTCTTTTTTAATAAAGAAGAAGAGATTTGGGAAAATAAAAAGGTTAGATTAGAGTAGTGAAATAAAAAAAAAAAAAAAAAAAAGTGGGGTAAGTTTTGTAGATTGGAGGAGTTTTAAAACTAACAAAAGAGTAATCCTATTTTGTAGGAAGTTAGTGAGTAGAAGTAGGAATTTAAATCAAAGTAACTAGGATGAAATATCATGTATTTTGTAAGACTAATGGAAGTAAAGACACTGTAATATTTTGTAATAACTGCGAGCGCGTGCTTAGAGGTTCTTCTATTTTTTGAGTAAAAATTAATAATTTGCATTTATTATAATTTGAGATTTCTACTTTTTCCAATCACTAAAAAAAAAAAAAAATTAAGGTGTGATGAAGAAATTATTTCTCCCACAAATGCATAAATCAATACAACCAAGAATTTTGAAAGATACCTATTTGCTCAACGAATGGTTTGAGTCTTGATTGCATTTGCCAATCTCAATTCCAGACCTCGTAAAATGTGTCCCTAACATCAAATCTATTAAAGTCATCAATTAGTTGCTAAAGTTTGGCTTAACTTTAAAAAATAACCATTGAAAAGCACAAATTGAACAAATTGTCAACAAAAAAAAAAATTACAGAGAAAAAGAAACACGAGATTGATGAGAATGAAACTTGGCCTTCACAAATATAAGATAAGTATAAAACTAATTAACAAACGTTGAGATTAGTGATAATAAGGAGATCATGAGTGAGAAAGTGAAATACAAAAATAAAAGCATGAGAAATTACATAGCAATAACTGTTCTTTTTTTCTTTCTTTCTTTTTTTTCTTTTTTTGAGAATGTAGTAATTGCTTTTTAGTGGGGATGTTGGGATGATAAGGATAGATAGAAGTTATGGTACTAGTTTTATAGTAGGAGTCTTTTTTTTTTTTTTTTATATATATATATATAATAAAGAAGAAGAGATTTGGGAAAATAAAAAGGTTAGATTAGAGTAGTGAAAACTTAAAAAAAAAAAAAAAAAAAATTGAGAAAAAAGGGGGAAAGAAGAAACAAATACATCGTATATAAAAAAAAAAAAACAACGTGAGGTGAGTTTTGTAGATTGGAGGAGTTTTAAAACTAACAAAAGAGTAATCCTATTTTGTAGGGAGTTAGTGAATAGAAGTAGGAATTTAAATCAAAGTAAAGTTTCAAATCGTGGGGTATTGACTTTACCAGGCTCTCCTCGTGTAGGAGCTCTCTCTCTCGACTAGTTGCGAGACCTCTCTCTCCCTGGGTTTTCCTTAGGGTGTGCATTTTACATTAGTTTAGTCCATTTTAGTAAACTATGGCTGACGATGTCCTTAATGGGCTAGAGAAGATGAAGCTGACAATGGAAGAAGAAGAAGTGATAACGATACGGGATGAAGATAGGAGGGATGAGATTGAAAGTTACTCTCTCAGTTTGTTAGGCAAGTTTCTCACATGCAAACCGTTTAACAAACGGGCTGCTCATACTACGTTGAGGCGAGCTTGGGGCTTAGAGGAATCAGTGCAAATTGTGGAAGTTGGCTCCAACCTTTTCCAGTTTAAGTTTGAGAAGGAATTTGATATGGACCGAGTGTTTAAAGGAGGTCCTTGGTCTTTTGACAACCAAGTGATCCTGTTGAGAAGGTGGCAGCCCGGAATGACTGCGGCAAATGTAAAATTTGATTCGGTGGCTCTTTGGGTTTAGATTTGGGGAGCGCAGTTCGATATGTTCTCATCTAAGGTTGCATTTGAAATTGGGAGTCGTCTGGGGGAAGTGGTGGAGGTTGAGAAGTGACAGAAACGGGAGGTACATAATCTTTTTATGAGAGTCAAGGTGGCTGTCCCGATTTCCAAACCTCTTCGACGAGGTGGCTTCGTTGGTGGATCGGATGGGAAGAGTTCTTGGTTTACTTATAAGTATGAAGGCCTTCCATTATTTTGCCACTTCTGTGGATTCTTGGGCCATGATTTGAAGCACTGTGCGGAATATTTCGCATTAAGCAAGGATGGTGGAGAGGTAGTGTGTCCGTATGGGGAGTGGTTAAGATCATCAGGTGGTCAACCTCGTTCGCCCCCTAGGATGGGCTCAGCCAGGAATCAGTCTCCAAGTAGTGAGGGTACGGCTGAAGCGCAGAACGACATGGGTAGCAGTCTAGTGAAGCCGGCGGCAGAGATGGTACACAACAAAGAAAACCCTATTGGAGGCGACGTGCATGCAAAAGGAAAGGACATGATTCCAGGGGCCTCTCCAGATTCTTCGGATCATGTTTTCATAACGGATGTAATAACTAAGGAATGGTTAAGGCCACATTTGTTGGCTGATAACTCTGAGGCGCTGACTTCAAAGGTGGAGAGTAAATCTCTTAATTCAAGTCAGCAACATGTGGGAGTGAGGCAGCTAGAGTTAACAAAAGGGCAAGTGGAAGGAAAGGAGCAAAATGGGCTTCCTGTTACAAAACAAAACCCCACTTGGACGAGGCTTTCAAGTATGGAATGTGGGCCAGGGAAAAGGAATACTGAAGCAACTCCACACACGTTGGGGAAAATAGGAATTCAGGAGGTTGATATTGAAGCCGAAACAGACACAGGCAGTAAGGTGGGGAAACGTGGTAGACACTCTGAAGACTTTCTAATGGATGAAACGGCGGGGGTGCAAGATCACCCTTGCCGAGCACAATGAGGCTATTAAGCTGGAACTGCTAAGGGCTTGGGAACTCTTGGACAGTTCGTAGCCTTCACAAATTGGTGAGGGATCAAACTCCCATAGCATGTTTCTTAATGGAGACACGGTTAGATAGAGAAGGATTTAATAAACACTGTCATGAACTTCCTTTCCCGAATAAGTTCATCATCAAAAAGCCTTATGGGGGAGGAGGGTTAGCTCTTATTTGGAAGAATGAAGTCAAAACGGAGGTAATAAATTTTACGGATAACCATATACTAGCAAGGGTGGAGGAAGAAGATGGCTTTGTCTAGATGTTAACATGCTTTATGGATGGCCTGAAGCATGTCAAAAGCCACAATCATGGGCTCTCTTAAATCATTTACGCTCCTTTGTTGATGGCCCATGGTGTTGTGTGGGTGATTTTAATGCAATTTTGCATTCTTCAGAGAAAAAAAGTAAGTATCCTCCTCAGTTTAAACAAATGGATGATTTTCGTAACTTGTTGGATGATTGTAGGCTGGCTGATTTGGGCTTTGTTGGATATCCTTACACGTGGAATGATAAGAGGCCAGGATTGGAGAATACATAGGAAAGATTGGATAAGGCTATGGCCAACACGGGTTGGAGGGAAAATTTTCATGCAAGCTCGATATTTCATCTTTTCTCTCATGCATCTGACCACCGGCCTTTATTACTACATGCCAAATCTGATCTAAGGCATCGTGGTAAAAGTACAAGGAGTTTTAGATTCGAAGAGGCGTGGCTAATGAGGGCTGATTGTGAGGAGGTTATCACTGAGGCGTGGGGGTTAGTGGATTCTTTGGATTCGGGTTTGAGGTGCATTAAGAAGAAAATTAGTAGGTGTGGATCAGTTCTCCAGGCTTGGGGTGCCAGTGACACTAATCCAGATGTAGCAGAAATTAAGAGAGTACAAAAGAAGGTGGAGGAGTTAAGTATGGCTGAACCAACAAAGGCAAACAAGTCTGAGTTTTTGGCTGCAAGTAAGATTCTGGATGATTTGCTTCTCAAATAGGAGACCTATTGGGCCCAACGGTCTAGAGTTGCTTGGCTAAAGCATGGTGACAAGAATACGAAATTCTTTCACTCCAAAGCCTCTCAAAGGCGGAGGAGGAACTTTATTCATGGTGTGAGAGATAACAATAATATTTGGGTGAAAAAACCAGAAGAGGTGGCGGATGTGGCTATTGACTATTTTGAGAGTATCTTCCATTCGGGATCATGTCAGAGAATGGAGGACTGTCTTGATGCAGTGCAACAGAAAGTGACCTCAGCAATGCAGGAGGTTTTGTCCAGTACTTTTACTGCGGTGGAAATCAAAGCAGCGTTATTCCAAATGGGACCAACAAAGGCTCCTAGACCAGACAGTATGAATGCTCTCTTTTATCAAAAATATTGGCATGTTGTTGGGGATGATGTGATTGCTGTAGTTCTTGATTTTCTCAATTCGGGTAACATGATTCCTGAAATTAATTACACTCATATAGTTCTCATTCCAAAGGTGAAGTCTCCTGAAAATATTTCTTATTTTAGACCTATTAGCCTTTGTAATGTAATTTATAAAATTATTTCAAAAGTATTGGCTAACAGACTGAAACAGATACTTCCTCAGCTGATTGCCCCTACTCAGAGTGCTTTTGTTCCAGGCAGACTTATAACCGACAATGTGTTAGTGGCATATGAAACTTTGCATGCTATGAACTATAAAAAATCAGGGAAGAAGGGGTCTCTAGCTCTGAAATTGGATGTAAGTAAGGCCTATGATCGGGTTGAATGGGAGTTCTTGAAAGGTATAATGGTCAGGTTGGGCTTCCCTATGATTTGGATTAAGAGGGTGATGTGTTGTGTCTCTACTGCCTCATTTTCAGTCTGTATAAATGGCAAAGCTTACAGGAACATTATCCCTTCGAGAGGACTCCGACAGGGAGACCCACTGTCTTCTTATTTATTCTTGTTATGTGCAAAAGGGTTTTCAGCTTTGCTGGAAAAATCAGAACATGAAGGGAGGCTCAAGGGGGTGGCGGTTTGTAGAAGTGCACCACATATATCTCATTTACTTTTTGCAGACGACTCATTACTTTTTTGCCAGGCAACTCAGGAAGAAGTGCAATGCATCACAGATATTCTCCAATTATATGCAGACTCATTTGGTCAATGTATCAACTTTGAAAAATCATCCATGTTTTTCAGCAGAAACACAACTGGGAGGCAAAGAGAACTCATAAAAAATATGTTGGGGGTAAAGGAGATGGAAAAATTTGAGACTTACTTAGGATTGCCCATGCTTTTAGGGCAATCAAAATACCAAGCTTTTTCCTTTTTGAAGGATAGAGTTTGGAAAAAGTTGCAAGGTTGGAAAGGGAAAATGCTTTCAAGAGCGGGCAAAGAAGTACTAATAAAAGCTGTTGCCTAATCCATTCCCACATACACAATGGGTGTATTCCTAATTCCTGCAAAGCTTTACCATGAACTCAATGCCTTGTGTGCTAGATTTTGGTGGGGTCAAATAGGAGATGAAAGGAAGATTCATTGGAAAAATTGGGGGGCACTATGTCAGCCTAAAAGAGAAGGTGGAATGGGCTTCCATGACTTACAGGATTTCAACTTAGCTATGCTTGCCAAGCAAGGGTGGAGATTAATTCAACAACAAGATTCACTGCTGTTCAAGTGCTTTAAGGCACGATACTTCCCACGGTTTAATTTCTTGGAGGCTTCGAATGTCCCTAACAGCTCCTATGTGTAGAAGAGCTTAATGGCAGCATAACCTATTTTGAAAAAGGGGTGTTGCTGGAGGGTCGGTGATGGGTCTGCTATTAGGGTCACCTCGGATAAGTGGATACCGAACCAAGTCACAACCCGGGTTCTGTATCCACTTGTGGAAGATGAGTGGGAGTGGTAGGTCTCAAACCTCATTGATAACAGCACAAACTCTTGGGACCGTGAGGAGGTAATGAAAAAATTCCATAGATCAGATGTAGAGGCTATTCTTCAAATTCCTTTAAGCCACAAACAGGTTCCGGATACGATGTTCTGGCTTCATACAAAGAGTGGTGAGTATACAGTGAAATCTGGATATCACACAGCGAGATTAATTTCCAAGCTAGAAGCTGACAAGGGAGAGAGCTCGGGAGGGGTGATTGGAGGCTCGGTTTAGGCGAAATTGTGGAAGCTCAAGATCCCAAACAAGATAAAAGTTTTTGGATGGAGATCTTGCCTCAACATTCTGCCTACACGAGAGAACTTGGCTCGAAGAAGGATTGTTGAGGATGCCAGGTGTGGGGTTTGTTTTTTGACCATGGAAACAGAGTACCATGCTCTGTGGGAGTGCAGACTGGCACAGGACATATGGGCTGGTTGCGAGAGGTGTTTGCAAAAGGGTACGGTGGGTCACAGTGATATGCTCCTGCTGGTAGAAGATTTGAATGGCAGGCTGTCCAACGAGGAGCTCGAACTATTATGGGTTCAAAGTTGGTTAATTTGGAACCAACGGAACTCCATTTTGCATGGGGGTGCGATCCAAGACTCGGGTAGACTAAACCAAAGGGCAAAGGACTATCTGGAGGAGTTCTGAGCAGTTCAGGTACAGCTGGGCTTTACGGTGAACACGGCCTTTGTGCAGCCATGGAGACCTCCATTGGGTTTGCTTTACAAGTTGAACTTCGATGCTGCAACCTTCTCCAATATGAACTCCACGGGCTTTGGGGTGGTTATCCGCAACAATATGGGGGAGGTTATGGCTGCTCTATCAACGAAAGGACCGGCTGTTATTGACAGTAAAGAGGTGGAGGTGCTCGCGTGTAGGCGAGCTCTAGAGTTCGCAATCGACGCTAGCTTCACGGAGTTGGAGGTAGAAGGAGATAATGTCACGGTTATGAGGAATTTGGCCTCTTTGCGTCCTATAAATTCCAGATTAGGTAACGTGTATGGGGATGTTTGGGTGTTGGCATCTGGTTGTAGGAGTTTGTCGTTTAGTTGGGTCAATCGAAATGCCAATAGTGTTGCCCATTCTTTAGCTAGGCACACAAGTTTGATTGCTAAGGATATTTGTTGGTTAGAGGAGTCTCCACCTCCTGCTGTTGAGGCGTTGTGTATGGATTCAGCTTATTTCAATAATTAATAATATGATTGGTCCGGTTTCAAAAAAAAAAAAAAAATCAAAGTAAAAGTAGGAGTTTATTAGAAGCAGGAAGGCATTTCAACGAAGAAGTAAGAAATTATTATTTTTGTCAATTTACTATTTTAACTCCATTTATAAGTTTTAGGTAGGGGTATTTTTGATAGTAAAAAAAGTAATAACTAACTTTCTTTTACCGATTTACTATTTTAACCCCATTTTTAAGTTGTTGATTAATTAATTTGGGGGTATTTTTGATAGAAAAAAAAATTCTTGAATCCTCTTAACATATACAGATAAATACTAGGAAGTAGATATCAGGATATGAACAAAGTTAAAAGACTTTTTAAAAGTACATCAAATTTCAAAGAGCAATACAACTAATAAAACTTGAGAAATGATATGTCTACAATATTTCTACAACATTTTTACAACAAATTCTAAGTGTCAGATTGTTACCAGTTATTATTGTTGGGGCAAAAAAGTAATCTTAGTGTTAATTTCAAATTTGAACCAATAACAACTAACCACCTGTGATTTGTTGTAAAAATGTTGTAGACGTAGCATCTCTCTTAAAACTTTATTTTAAAAAACCGAAAGCATTATTAAGAACTTCCTTACATAACGTCTAATGCAAAATGCTTTACACATATCAAGTTCATTAAATATCTTTATATTTGTTTTCCTATTAATAACAAAAAAAAAAAAAGTCATTCTATATTTTTTTTTATGGAAAAAAAATAGTCACTCTTTTCAAACAACTGAGTTGTACACATTTAAATTAGTAGTGGCAGAAGTAGTTGAAAACGTTATTGTAAGAAATATATGACCTTTAAATCTACTAGTCTCATCACATGCATTTTGCACATGCGATGGGACTCTTTTTTTATTTATTTTAAGTTTAATGTAATTTTTCAATTTGAATTTATCTATTGTTAGTAGGTTATATAGGAAGGAATTTTAAAAAAACTAAAATTTAAGATTTGAAATGGAGTAAATTGCTGGATTTAGTGTGTGCTAGTTTTTACGAAAAAATGTATCAAACGTGCGTGAGAAATATTTAAATAGAGAATGTGCTATTTTTTAGAAAAAAAAGTTTTTTTGATAGTTTTTTTTTTTTGAATTTTGTTGAATTACAATTTTAACCCTATTTTTTATTTTTTAAGAATAAAGATTATCTAATTAGACTAGTGGTATTTTTGACATTTTCCAAAGTCATAACTAACTTTCTGAATCTTCATAATATATAGAAATAATTTTTTTTTTTTTTTTTACCTTCTCCCCTCTTCTTTTGTGTGTGTTAAAAATATTTAGTATTCTCAAATTTATTATTATTATTATTTTTTACCTTGCACAACCAACAACATAAATAAGTTTGATTGGATAGATTTGGTGGTTAAAATTTCTTTATTAATTTTTTGATTCAAGTTATTTCAATTTTTGGAAGCAAATTTTGATTTGAACTTTAATTCTCTTTTATTGGACTCATTTTTTTAGAGAAAATTACAACTTATCTACTTGTGGTTTGAAATTTGACATTTTAGCCCTTGTTTGGATCCCTTTTTTTCATCACTCAATTTTCGTCACTCATCACTCATTACTCACCACTCATCACTTAAAATACCTTACCCGTTTGGCACCATCACTCAATATTTTTCACATTGTTTGTGGGTCCTATACTTGTCGCTCAGTGCAATTTTTTTTTTTTTTTTAGTATCACCGAATCTAGTGAAAGAACATGAAGAAAAAAAAGAAGAAGAAAGAAACCCAGAAACCCGAACCTAGTGAAAGAAGAAGAAGAAAAAAAAAACCCAGATCAGATCATTGAACCCAGTGAAAGAAAAAGAAGAAGGAAAAAAAAAGAAATCCTGATCAGATCACCGAATCCAGTGAAAGAAGAAGAAGAAAAAAAAGAAACCCAGATCACCGAATCCAGTGAAAGAAGAAGGGAAAAAAGAGAGGAAGAATTGAAGACCGAACCGAGGAGAAGAAAGGGAGAAAAAAAAAAGTCAAAAGGTCAAAAGGTGTGGCTGACTTGACTAGTGAGTTCCTCCATGTGTGTTTAATTACAAATATGCATTGAAAATAGAGTTATGGAACTAAAAACAGTTAAAAACATATCGTCTTGGCTTTAATTTTCACCAAAATGTGCACACTGCAGCCGTGAGTCCCAAAACCAAAGGAAGCCGCAGCCAAACCTTCGCTCTCTCCAATCTCACTTCCGCTCTTCCAGCCGGTCACAGTATATTGTTTTTTTTTCAAAGAGTTTTGGCTGAATGATTTGGTTCTGGATAGTCTAAAATCGCTTAGCAGCTGACCAAGTTGGTTAGTTCAAGTATTCCCAGCTAGTAATTTGCGTCTAATATTAAGCTTTCCATGCTCATTGCTAAATTGAAACGCTTATTTCGGAAGTCGTCTTTATATGACTAGACTTAATAATCAGTAAGTCTTGTTCCTTAGGTACCTCACTAGGATGCCTTAGAACTTTGATGAAAGTAATTATGAAAACAAATGTGTGCAATTATTTGGCTGAGCAAATTTCAGATTTTATGTGCGAAGAGAGCACAAAAGAACATTATATGCATGTAATGAGTCTTTAATTTATTATGTTATATGGTCATATTGAATTGGGCATGGTTGCCAGTAATCATTAGGACATTTGTGAGTTTGACAGTTACATATGATTTACTTGTGTGGGTTTGGATAAGGTTTATTTTCACTTTAAAGCCTCACATTTTCGAGTACATAGCTTATTTTAAAACAAAGTAATAAGCCAAAGAAAATATATAATCTCAAACAGACCCGTGTGCGTGCAAGACTGACATCTTAATGCTATTTACTTCTGGTGATATTTAGGAAGGCTGAGAGTTTTTCCCTGAAGTGTGTTTCTCTGCTTCGTGTGTTTCTTTTATTGATTTTATTTCTTTTTGTTTGTAATTCTTTGATCAAGTAACGCACCCCGTGTACATGCGTGTTTTTAAAAACATTGATATTTTTATCCAAGAAAAAAAAACTAGAAAAGAGGTCTGTTTGGGGATATTTGTAAACAAACATTTGGGACAGACGCAAGTAAAAGTTTAAAACACATCGTCCACGTGGCTGTCCCGGCCCCACCTCCGACTTTCAAATTACCAAAACTACCCCTGTTCTTTCCCTTGTCTCTCTCTCACACGATGTCTCTTCTATTTTTACTAAAATATCTATTACTAATCAAATCAAAATATTTGTATTTCTTTTAAACTCAAAAGGATGATTATGATTCTTATGTTTGAGGTTTTCTTCAGGTTATTGTCATAGTAAATTTGAAATTATATTGGTTGCATTGACATTTCGGGTTGAATGTTTTGAGATCACTTCAAAGGTCTTATGCTTGTAAGAGAACTTTGACCTGTTCTAAGTCTGTGTATCTGCATGTGGAGCTTTAGATAAATATACTGCAAGTCTGCAACTCTAGTTTTTTCACAAGTATAGGCTCTACCTTGTGAGTTCTCTTAGAATTTCAATATTTTTTAGTTTACAATTAATGTTTGTCTTAGTTGCTAAATATTTTACGAAGGCGGTGGATCAAAATGAGAAATAATTTATGATTAACCCAGAAAATAAAATTACTGTTCCATGATATAAAACATTCTGTGTACGAGGCTTGCACAGCTGCGCCTATTTTTGTTCTTTTTTCAATAGCTTTACTTTAAAAAAGAAGTTCCATGATATAATTCCTTGACTAAATTATGTTTCAGTTTGCTGTAAATATTCCAAAGCAAGAGATCTTTTGGCTGTTAATTTGTACATCATTTAAATTGCATTTTGTTTGGTTTTGCAGAAGCAGGATTTTTTTTGTCAAAGATGAGTTTAATATCGCAAAATATTCCCCCCAAAAGTAAAGCTAAAAAGACTAAAAGGGAGGATATCAATGACCTCTCCTCTATGCAAGGGAATGAAGATGCTCAAAATGAATATTTGGATATTTCAAGGATGAATAAGAAAAAGAACACAATGAAGAGAATGAGAAGCTAGTAATTGAGCAAGAAAGAGAAATGAAGAAGCTTACAAGAATGTTGAAGTTGTTGAAGATATCCTTCAAACAAATGAAAGCCTTGTTATGAGGAGCAGCACTAAGTTGTTGCCTGGACGTCTTGAATATTCAAGACTTGTAGGTGCAAATGCAGAGGATCCTTCAAATGCTCCTATAAATTCAGTTCAGTTCCATCGAAATGTGCAGCGGCTACTAGCTGCAGGATTGGATCGAAGGCTTAGATTTTTTCGGATTGACAGCAAATGGAATACCAAGATACAAAGTATCTTCCTTGATGATTGCCCCATTCGAAAGGCATCTTTCTTGCCTGATGGGTCTCAGGTTATTGTAGCAGGAAGGAGAAAGTTCTTCTATCGCTTTGATTTAGTGAAAGCAAAAGTTGATAAAATTGGCCCCCTGGTTGGCAGGGAGGAGAAAAGCTTGGAAGTTTTTGAGGTTTCCCCTGATTCAAGTACAATAGCCTTTGTGGGAAATGAAAGTTATATCTTGCTGGTTTCTACCAAAACAAAGGAACTGATCGGGACACTAAAGATGAATGGAACAGCTCGTTCTTTAGTTTTCGCTGATGATGGTCAGCAATTATTGAGCTCCGGTGGTGATGGCCAGGTCTACCATTGGGACTTGAGAACAAGGGCTTGCTTCCATAAGGCTGTTGATGCAGGTTTCGTAAACAGTACAAGTCTTTCAACTTCCCCAAATGGAAAATTGTTTGCAGCTGGTTCAGACAGTGGGATTGTGAATGTTTACAACAGAGAGGAGTGCTTAGGGGGCAAGAGAAAGCCTATGAAGACCATAGAAAATCTAACCACCAAAGTGGACTCTCTGAAATTTAACAATGATGCTCAAATATTGGCTATTTCATCTAGCATGAAGAAAAGCAGCTTAAAGTTGTTACACGTTCCATCATTTACGGTATTCTCAAACTGGCCTCCCCTCAAGAAGTCCCTACAATATCCACTATGTCTGGATTTCAGTCCTGGTGGTGGTTTCATGGCCATGGGAAATGCTGGTGGAAAAGTTTTGTTATACAAGCTACATCATTACAATCATGCTTAAAAAGGAATGTGACATTTCAATAAAAGAAATACTGCTTTTATTGAAAATCTTACAGGTCAAGAACAAACAACAAAGGGAGACATCCAACATCTTACTCCTGTCTGGCCTTACCAAGAAGATCGGCAATTGTTGTGTTAAGTTGAAATTTCCAGAAAGTTGATTTGAGGAAGAAGAGGTGCTGCCTTGATAGGTAAATCAAAGGAAGGAAGCCAACTCTTCAGAAAAGCATTTCTCACAACATTCCAAGATCCTAAGAAAACAGTGTTTGTTGCAATTAGTTAGGTGATTCTAACTAATAGCAAGGAAATCCAACTTTTTTGGAGGTCTAAGATTCGCTGGCCTTGGTGGATTGAAACCTTATTAAAAGATATATATAATATTATTAAGCAATACTCTATGCTAGTTTTTTTTGAGAACTTTAGACTCTGTATTAGCTGAAAGCAGGAAACTTGCTAATTTGATAGCAATACAGACTCCAAAATTTAGACTCTCTTTGTCTGGTATCAAAAAGAAAAAAAAGGCCAGTCGGTAGATATAACAAAACATAAACCTTGATTCATCTTATCCAAAAACAAAAAAGATTAAAATAAAAAATAAAAACAAAAAAGTCTGAACAGAGTGGTAGCAAATAATAAGCTCCCATGATAATACATAATACATATTACAAATGCAATGTTAGCAACCACTTAAGTCTTAACTGAGGCATCTGAAAATGTGGAGTTTGAACACAACATCGTCTCTCATTATCAGCTCAAACTCGTACGCAAACGTCTCCTACTTGCAAAGCATTTTCTCTCACAAATGCAGACCAACCAAGAGGGAACTCATATGATGAACATGAACATGAATAATTATGTAACTTCACAGGCCATAATCGGTCCACAACTTGGAGCATCACGTACAGTGCGTGCACTTCCTTTGGCATGTTCCTTGAAGCCTTCTTTTGGTAAGTGGTTGATAAAGCCACGGTACATCCTGCACAAAAGAGAACAGAGGATATTTTTAAAATAGTTTATTAGTGAGTGTAGAACCCATTCCTATGAAATGCTATTTTTTTTTGGGTGCCTTCGGATGTTCATCAGTTTATTTTGTTTATTTTGTTCACAAGTGTAAAAAACTAAAAATATAGTATTACCTTGAAAAAGATGATGCTTCAAAAAAGTGTGCCTTCTCTTTGAAGATGAAAAGTTGAACCTAATAGGTCGTAACAGTAGTATTATTTTTTGGATTTTATTAATAAATGCTCCAAGCTGTGATTAAAATGCAATGAAATAATATTTGTATTCATTTTTTAATAAATAAAATCAAAATGTAGAAATATATTTAAAAAATATGCAATACTACATTGAATTTATGCGTATAAGCCAATAAATCAATAATATGTGTATTTTTTTTAGTTGTGCATTATAACTCATAAATTGAGCATTTATTAATCTTAGAGCACTCATTAACCAGATCTAGATTAATCCATGTACGATAATTATATAAATGTCAATGAAGTGATTCTATTATTCACAATAACGTTGCAATATATTGTGATTTCCACCTACCTAAGATAATACGGCTTCATTTTAGGGTAACTTTTAACTATAAACGAAGTTTTAATCTCTCTTTCTCCTTAATTCTAAAACAAAATACACTTATGACTTTCTCATATCAACATCCCAAACATCCACAGTCACTCATACCCTTTACAAAACACACAAGTCCACAATGTTTGACCTCAACATTTTAAAATCTTAGTAGTCATTGTCACTCAATATAAAATGCAAGCTCCCTTCCTTGGTTGTAGCCAATTCATAAGGGTTTGGATTAGATGGGATAACAATGTTGTAACTAGGTAAGTGTCGTCGAAAGATTAACATGGGATGCTGTGAAGAGCTATGGATAGGTGTATATAAAGGAGTAGAAGTGCAAGAGGTAAAAATGATGAATTGAAGTGCAAAGAGTTTCGCATGTATGTGTGAGGGAGGAAATTTTTTGAAACATTAGACCAAATATTACAAAAAATCTTTATTTTACAATTAAAAAAAAAAAAAAAATCTTGAAACATTGAACCACATGAAACAAAAAGTCAATATTCAATTTCTTCTTATCTTTATTGTGGCACTTGGAAATTTCAATTCTCGTTATTTTTGAAATATTATAGACCAAATTGAAAAATAGGCAAACTTTATAAAAATACTGTTTACCAAACATATTTTGTGCCTCATGCTGCTTGAACATTGAGTTGAAGCATTCATCAATTGGTAGTAATTTCATGGACTTTGTTAAAGAAATGTGAACCATTCACTCTTTGCAACGTTTGAAATCAAGTGGCAACAGCTCATTTTCGACTGGTGATGAAAAGGAATAATGAGAACAGTGAGCTCAAATCATCAACATGCTCAAAGCGTGTTGGATATGAATAAAGGGATAAATTTTGCAGGCAACTAGTTAGACAAACCATAACAACCTGTCCAAAATTCTAACAATAGCTATTGAAAATTATGCCTTTAATTTTTCCTCCCCTTTTTTCTGGTGTGTCTTCAATAAGGGTCAAGATTGTTGGGCAAAATATACAAACCCTATTGATAGAAGCCCCTGAAAGGCCAGGGCTGTAGATATAATAAAACATCAACCTTGATTCAATCCAATCCAAAAACACAAAAAGGGATAAAAAGGTCTTGAACAGAGTAGTAGCAAAATAATAAGCTCCCAAGATGATACATAATGCATTATTTACAATGCACGTTAGTAACCACTTAATCGAGGCATCTGAAAATGTGGACTTTTAACACAACATCGTCCCTCATAATCAGCTCAAACACGCAAGCATCTCCTACTTGCAAAGAATTTTCCGTTGCAAATGCAGACCAACCAGCAGATAACTTGCACGGTGAACTCTCATACATTCCTTCATAAGCGTATAACTTCACAGGCCATAGCTGGTCCACAACCTGGAGCTTTACAGTGAGTACACCTTCTTTGGTGATAAAGCCTTTTCTCAGTAAGTAGTTGATAATGCCATGGGGTAAACTCTGTACAAAAAATAATAAAAGATATTTCAAAAATAGTAGAACCCAATTGAATGAAAAGTAGTTTTGAGGCAATAATATTATTTGTTACGCTGATGGTTGAAGGGTAGTCAAATGGATGCCAGTGATTTGATTATATTGTTCATAATGACTTTACATTCTTACGTGATTTCCTTCTACCTAAGATGATATTGTTAAATATAAATTAAACTTCAATTCCCTTAAAAACACAAAGAAGCAAACATCATTACCAAGTTATGTCCAGCAACAACTCTCTGCTACATGCTTTCTAATTAATCTATGAAAAATCAAAGTTAATAAGAGTTGCATTTCTAAAACCCAATAAGATGTTCAGCTGAAAGCTTACCATATGACCATTACTAATGTACGTTGGTTGCATGATAACCATAAAAAGAGGATTTTCTGATTTAAAAGCATTGGCTCTCACAAGATTTTCAGCTTTTCCATTAGTAGTCATCAATTCTTGCTTCTTCTCAAGAGCCTTATATTCATGGTTCTTCACAAGAGCCTTAGCTTTTAGCCTTCTCCGATTGGTAGACATGCCTACACCATCATCTTTCAAAGGACATTGGTCATGTGAGAAAGACTCATCATCCAGATAGCAATCAGATTTAGGTTTAACTAATGGGCTGCTATTGCGTCCTACTCGATTTCCTCCAACCCCATGAGCTGATCCTGAAATGACATGAAAATATGAAGTCATGCACTTGAAATTAGTAGTAAACAGGCTTACAAAATCAACTAGTTCCTTACCATTCGACAGAGGGCGATCAATATCATTAGCAGCCCGGAAAATGGCAACTTTAAAAGCAACTTCAGTGCCATTAATTAGCTCAAATATACAAACATCACCTACTTTCAAGCTATTGTCTCGTGCAAATTCCGTCCAACCCTGCCGAAACTCGGATTTTGTTTGTGCTTCGTAAAAACTAAACTTAACAGACCAAGTTCCCCTATCAAAAGACCGAAGGATGACAAATTCACCACTCATCTTCCTCATGTATTTTTTCGCAAAGCTGTATGATACATTCTATAAAAAAAGAAAAAAAGAAAAAAAAAAGATAAGTATAATAAGGAAGATTTCTCCTTTTCAGCGAACAAATAAAGGAAAAAATGCTTTTGGTTTTGCTCTACAAAGGAAGAACCACTTTGTATCTCTGTTCTCGTGCTAATGCATGTCATCTAAAAAGTGAAGTTCACAAATGTTTGAGCCTGCAAATTTTTGAACTGGAAGCTTACCATTGAATTCCTACGGTAAACATATGATGGCTGCATGACAACCTTGAAAAAAGGATTCTTAGATTCAAAAGCTCTAACTCTCCGAAAAGCTCTATCTTTCTCACTGGCAGACAATGTCCTCTCAATAACCTCAGATTTTGGGCATCTCTTCGTAGCTCCACTGCATTCTTCTGCTGCAAAATGAGGTTCAGTTAGGGGCCATAAAAAACATGACACTGTAATACTTTCAAACTTGTTCACATCTGCTATTTCACACGCTAATCCACAAGTGATGTGGCAATGTTCAAATTTTAAGCACATAGAGTGGATGTGAAAAAAAGAGATGTGAAATAGTAATGTGTGAGAATCAAAATCCTAAACAAAAGTATAATATTCAAACCTTTAGATTCTCGCCTTGTAAAAGATTCCCCTGCATTCATTTTTGACTTCTCTAACATTAACCCTTTAGATTTAGTGAGTTCCAGTCTAAAATGTGTATCCCCTCCTGCTTGCAAATCAGAACTTCTCGGATTGGTTTTTGCCCTCTTATGAGGTAGAGGGCATGGTAATGGTGATTTCTTCCTTGTTTTTCGGCTTGGCATAAAGCCATCCATGATTTCAAGAGAGATATCATCACTCTCAATGTCTTCCATCCTGTGAACTTCTTGTCGGTCATCTAAGGGATAGTCTATTTCTGTTGTAGTGGCATCAAATATGAGTACATAAAAGTGAGAATTTCCTTCATATCTGAAAACTAGCAAGTGCCCCGGGTTTAGAGCATGACAGCTTGCAAATTCGCGCCAACCATTTTGAAAACAAACCTCATCATCACGTTTTGTCAACTTGACTTTCCATTTTGTACCATTTGGAACCATAAGAAATGCCATATTTGACAGATCAACTCCATATTTGCTTATAAACTTTTTTGGAATCCGCTGTAAAAAGAATCTCCATAACATAAATGCAGGCTTTGTAAATAAACACATGCAATCAAGTTCTATTCTCGTTGTGCATTCATAACCATTACGGGAAAAATGGATTTAGTCTTTCTTTTATATTAATACTTTAATAATAATTCAAAGAAGATACTTAGAAAAAAAATTTGAAGTGGCATTTCAAGGGGGGGGGGGGGGGGGGATTACAGAGTAGGGAAAATTGAAAGAAATTTGTAGAAGAAAAAAAAAACAGACAAAAACCATATAGACAGTCCCAGAAAGATGTAAAAAAATAAAATAAAAACTCAAGCGATATTTTGTTCCACTGTATCAAATACTCGAAAATCCATGGCTACACGCGCATTACAAGAGGGCAGATTTACATGACTACATATCACATGGAGAATTAAATCCTCCTATTTGCTTGTACTGTTTTCTTATACTATTCTCGTTGTGCAGTCAAAGAAGAAGGCCGACTAAGACTTTTTTATTTTATTTTATATTATTACCATTATTATTGTTAAAAGAATATAAGAAGAAGTCCGATTAAGACTTTATTTTATTTTATATTATTACCATTGTTATTGTTAAAAGAATATAATGATTGAATAAAAAGAACTGAGGTGTTATGTGGAAAAAAAAAAAAAAAACCAATACAGGTTTACCTAGTGGATTATAAAGACATTGAAAAAAATATACAGTCCGAAAAGAAGAAAAAAGAACTCTGGCTTAACTTGTTCCAATATACTCCTTAGTTACAGCCCCCCCAAAAAAAAAACAGTAACCTTACCTACGCATTACAAAATGAAAGTTTTCATGACTACATGCATGTTACATGGAACCAAGTTCACGGATTTGCTTGAACTTGGTCATCAACAAATGTAAATTTTCAAAAATCACAAATAAATAAGACCAAGTGGACGTCGACCTTAATTAATTAGCATATGATTTTCAAAGAGAGAGATGAAAGTATTCTTACAAGCTTTCCTTCTTGAAGAGTTTGAGGCATAATAATCTTGAAAAAGTGTGGGAGCTTTGTGGTAAGATCAGTAGGGCCATCGTCATTGCCTCTCCACCATTGAAAAGTCATAGTTCTAGTTCAAAAAGCTGAACTGTTTTTTGCTGAGAAGTTGAACTGTGGATGCTTCTGAGGTTGTGCACTGGAGTAAAATTTAACACACAAAAGCTAACAGTGATAGTGCCTGAATCGTTGGCCTTCGTGCTTTTTTTTTATTTTTTTTATTTTTAGAGGTCATTAATTAAAAAGACTACGTAGAGTAATGAAAATCCAATTAAAGCGTTGTCAATTCAGGTGGGAGCTGAAGTGAATTTGAAATTGTAAAAATCAATATTTATTACCACCTCCCACCGGTCTGCTCGACGTAACATACAAACTTCCTGTTTAATTAACTACTTCTTAAACCTAGTGAAGTGGCCAATGGGCTAATACCACTTAGGCCTACTAGGATTTAGACCCCCAACTTGCCTTTAAAGTTTTCTAGGGACTTAAAAATTCCCATTAAATAATAAAAAACCTCAAATTTGTGCCCAAAAAAAATCATAATTCTAGAATGTTAATTTTTTTTAATAGAAAAAATATTAGAAAAAAAAAAAGCACCTAACTCATAAATTGTTGTACAACATAAAGAAAAGACGCCACAAACTCCAATATCTATATTAATCCACTTAAAACATGCATGTTGTAGATTCCTAATTATTTATTTACTGGAATATAATTAGTGGTAGAGTCTGAAAACTTTTTCAAGCCAGCAAAGTTTTTTATTTTTATTTTTTTAGAATATTAAGTATTTTTAATAAACAGAGAGAAAGAAAGGAGAAAGTTTTCTAAAGAAACTTATAATTAAAAAAAATTAAATCCAAAGAGTAACTCTCTCTCTCTCTCAAACACACACATATATAATATTTATTTATTGCGTATACATGGTACATGGATATTTTCTTTCTTATTTTTTTGAGAAGAAACATAGATATTTTCTTATGTAAAAAAAAATATTTACATCAAATAAGTCTTTCTTTTCCTTAAAAATTCTCTTTATTTTTGCAACCAAAAAAAAAGTAAGTCTAATAAAAATAAAATATAATCGATGTATATACATTAAAAAAAATTTAATTAAGTGAGTTATGTATAACATAAAAGTAATTAAAGAGAATAAAAAAGATCTTAATCAATTATATAAATGCATTACATATTTTTAGTGAATCTAGTGGTTATTATTGAAATTTATATTCAAAATTATTATTTTAAAAAATAAAAATTAAAAAAAATAAAAAAAAACAAGAAAGGAAAGATATTTGAAAAGTCAAGGGACCATGCCTCCCAAATTCCCAAAAGAATAAATAATGCATTTCTCTTTAACCAACTTCTAATTAAAGGGTGCATATCGTTGGCCTTTGTGCTTTATAAAGGTTATTAAATAGAGCAATGCAAAGCCAATTCAAGCGTAGTCAATTCAATCAAAAAGATATGGAATGTGATCAATATTTATTACCAAATTCATCAAAAAAAAAAAAATGCAATATTTATTATCAAATCGCATCAGTCTGCACAACATAGGGTCCATTTGGTAACCCATTTCAAGCAACTTTTTGAGCATTTTAAACATACTTGCACACATTTCCACACACATGTATATCAAAAACACCCAAACAACATTACTTAAACTTCTCTACCAAACACCCCCATAATAGTCGAGTTTAATTAGCTATCTATTGTCTTTTTTCTTTCTCTTGTTTCTTTAGGTTGTCTTTATTTGGAGGTGAAATATGGTGGATGGAAAACTTTGGAGAGAAAATGAGAAGGAAATTTTTTTTAAGTGTATTTGGTTGGGTGGGAATGAAGGAAAATAAATTGTGGGGCCAAAATGTTTTCTCTCCAGGCCTACCAAAAAATTTTCTCCCAAAATGGAGAAAAAATAAAGGGAAAAAATGAGGCTACTTAATGTTAAGAACAAAGTTTCTCTCTAGGGGCCGATGATTTATGTCCAAATTGCCAAGTAGATAAGGAATCAGCCTTGCATGCTCTTCGAGATTGTGCTAGGGTTAGGGCTGTCTGGTTGCAACTGGGAGTTAGTTACACGAATCAAGGCTTTTTGAGTAATGACCTTTAAGAGTGGTTAACAATGAAAGGGAGTAAGGGTAGCAAGGTGATGCATGGAAGAAATCATTGGAGTATACTATTTTCTTTTGCTATTTTGATGATATGGAAAGGTAGAAATCAGATGGTGTTCTCTGGTAAAGCTCATAATCCGAAGCTCTCGACTGAAATTGAGAATTTGTACACCGAGTTCATGTACTGTGCTAGCTCTCCAAGGTGCCCCGTGCCAAGGGTGGTAGTTGCGTGTCATTGGGAGAAGCCTCCTGAGGGATGGATCAAGTTAAATACGGATGGGTGTGCGGCAGGTAGTATGGGCTTGGCTGGCTGTGGAGGAGTTGTGCGTGACAGTCATGGGGAGTGGATTTCTGGGTTCTCTAGGCATATAGGGATCAGGAATAGTTTTGTGGCTGAATTATGGGGATTAAGGGATGGCCTTTTGCTGTGTAGTAACTTGAATATTCCCTTTCTTATTGTAGAACTGGATGCTAAATCCATTGTGGAGATTTTTTGCAACATGGGTTATGTCAATGATGTGATCTCTCCCATCTTGGATGATTGCAGGATGCTCATCACCAAGTTTCAGTAGGTGCAATTTAAACACTGTTTCCGAAAGTCGAATCAATGTGCAGATGTACTTGCAAGGTTAGGTGCTGATCAAGACTTAGATTTTAGAATTTTTGAAAGTTTGCCTGTGGACGTCTTTGTTTTGTTTGAACAAGACAATAATGGTCTTTGCCTTAACAGATTGTGTTCTTTATCTACTATTTCTTCTTAGTTTATGATATCATCTCTTTCACCAAAAAAAAAAAGTTTCTCTCCAAACTAATTTGGAGAAAAACTCTTCAAACTTCTCATATATTTTTTTTTTGGTGTAAAATTTGAAAATTTAACCGTTGAAGTTCATGTTCCTTATGTTCTTAACATACGTATCAAATTTTGTTCAAATTGAATGTTATTTACTATTTGATCAATTAACTTATTTTTTATATACAACTTTAGATCACAAAAACTTGAAATTATAACATTTATTTGATGACATAGCAATTGATCTTTGATCTTCTTGAAATTTTGTAAGCATTAAGAATGTAATAAGAACATGCAATATAACGGTTAGATTTTCAAAATTCACACTCAATATAAAGATATATGATGAGTTTGTAGGATTTCTCTCCAAACTAATTTAGAGAGAAACTTTATTCTAATGTTAATGGACAAAAATGCCAGATCCTTTTTTTTTTTTTTTTTTTTTTTTGCGCTGGGTACGCTGCCTCTTTCTTTTATTTTTCCTTTCTTTTTTTTTTCTTTTTTTTTTCTTTTCTTTCCTGGACAACTGGACGTTGCTTTTTTTTTTTTTCCTTTTCTTTCCGGGACATTACTTTTTTTTTTTTTTTGGGCTGTAAGTGTGATAGTTGTTTTGTTTTTGTTTTTTTTTTTTTTTTGGTTTAACTAGACATAATTGTTTTTTTAACATGATTTTTATTTTTTAATAAATTGGGTGATTGCTTTTTTTTTAGTTGTTTGTCGCTTTTTTGTTCATTTTTTAACAAGTGTGTATTCACATCTTATATTTTCGAACTATTATATTTTTCCATTTCAAAATCTACTTTATCTATTATGCTATACTATTTTGCAATACACCCAACATCCTAATTTTTATTTTAGGATACAACACATTAAAATAATATGAATTATACAGTAAAATAATATACAAATTATTTATCTCTCCTCTCTCTTGCTCTCATTTTTGTCCCTGCCTCTATGTCTATATCTCAACAACCAAACAACCCAATTACCACCATACCCATCACGCCACCACTAACCACCAAAATCTCATCGGAACCAAAAACCCAAATTAAAAAAAACAAAAACAAAAAAAAAACCTAGTAACCCACCAAAAACCCAGCAAACCCATAGCAAAAACAATCCAATCACCACCACCACCATTGCCCAGCACGCTAACCCAAACCAATCAATCCAAATCTAACCCAAACCCCATCAGAATCCAACCATCAAAATCCATAACTCCTCAAACCATCGCACCACAACACCCAAAACCATCGTAATTTAACCATCGGATTCCAACCATCGGAATCCATAGCCCCACCACCATCACACCACAACACCCAAAACTATCGGAATCCATAGCCCCTTAAACCACCCACACACAGGGGCGTAGCCAGGAATAAATACTTGGGGGGGGGGGGGCAGGTTGTAACAGAGATATACTAAATATAATTATTAAGTTTATTGGATACAAAATTATCAACTTTCATATATCATTATATACTTGAACATGTTGGGAATTCAACTGAAATTCCAAACCTGTGAGAAACAAAAAAAAAAAAAAAAACAAAGCGCCAAAAGAAAAACAATCACACGCACAAGACAGTATTTACGTGTTTCGGCAATTTACCTACGTCTACAAAGTTGCAGGGATTTCACTATTATCAAAGAAAATTACAATGTGCGGCTACAGTGTTTTTCTTTCTCAAAAACAACAACAAGACAAAACCCTAATCACAAAAAAAAAAAATGGCTTTTATATCCTACACATAGGATTCACAATGGGCTACAAAACGGGCCAAAAATTTTTTGTCGGCCAAAGCCTCAGTAATTCTCCCATTATTCAGGTCAGGTCGGGTCATCAACTGGATCAAATCATGCCTAACGATGATTTTTCATGGAATAAAATTCATCCATTATCATCTCTATAGTGAAATTCCCTGCAATTTCCTTCTCTATATAAATTATCATATTATCTGCCAAAAGCTCATCCTCCATTCTATTGCAAAGTTTTGTTTTTAACAACTTCATAGCTGAGAAAGTTCATTTTGTAGTTGTTGTAGAAACTGGAAGGGTCAACACAAGACGAATAAGTTTATCAATCAAAAAATAGATTTTAGACTTTCCTGAAATTTTTAATCCCCTACATAGCTCGGAAATTGTACTCATATTCTGAAAATATGGATGTTTTATCACATCAAGCTCATAATGTTACAATTAAGACTCCAAAAGTTATTGTTCATGTTCAGTGAAATCTTGAGGATAATATTTCTTAACCAAATTGCATATATGAACAATTTTGAATAATCTAAAAGCATCCTTGGGATTTAAAGCTGAACTAAGAATGACAAGTTCCGTTGTTAGCTCACAAAATCTACTTTTCAATTCTTGCAATTGAAAGTCTATTGCAACTATAAATATGCCAATTCTAAAATGATGTTTCATTGTTAAATCATCATCTTGACGACGATATCTACCTCAACATTTAGTGTAACGAGTATTCATATCAGGAATATCAATTTCATGTTACTCACAAAATGATATAACACTAATAAGTAAAGGCTCCCATCCATCATCTCTCAACTTTTGAATAAGTGATTTTGTAGTTGAAACTAAATACATGGCATTTAAAAGGTCTTGAGAATGTTGTTGCAAAGCTTGACAAAGAATATTAGTAATTCCCATTATCTCTTTCATCAAATGCAAGATTAAAATAAATTCAAATGATGTTAATACCTGATAAGCTCCCTTGGCATCATCGCGTTGTTTATAGTTAGCCCCTTCCTCAGAGATAGTGTTGATAACTTTACAAGTAGTATCAAACATTTTAATCAAACTACAAATAGATTGAAAATGAGATCCCCACCTAGTATCTCCAGCTCGTTGCAAAGTACCAATCTGGTTTGCACTTCTTCCAGTCTCAATTTCATTAGAAGCAATCATATTCTCAACTTGTTCTGCTTGAGCATGTTGCAATTCATCATTACGCTTACTAGAACCAACAACAATATTGATAATATTAACCAAATGATCAAAGAATTGATGAACATCTTTTACTTCTCTAGATGCTGTAACTAGAGCTAATTGCAACCTATGAGCCATACAATGTACATAATAAGCATATGGGCAATCTTTAAGAAAAAGAGTTTGTAATCCATTCCATTCACCACGCATGTTACTAGCCTCATCATATCCTTGACCTCGAATATTTTCAATGTGGAGGTTGTAATGAGAAATGACAGCACATATCTCATTCTTTAAAGTCAATGTAGTAGTGTTTCTAACATGCACAACATGAAATAAACGCTCTTTAATGAAACTTTCTTTATCAACAAACCTCAAAATGATGGCCATTTGCTCTCTCTTCGACTCATCCTGGGCTTCATCAACAAGAATGCAAAATTTTGCATCCCCAATTTCTTCACGAATAGCATTTCGCACATTACTAGCAAGAATATGCAAAATCTCCTTTTGAATTGTGGGTGATGTATATTTGGCATTTCCTGGAGCATTTCCAAGACAACACTAGCTACTTTGTCATTGAAAGTTTATGTGAATTTTATCAATTTAATAAAATTACCTTTATTTTTCGAATCAAGGCTTTCATCATGACCTCTAAAAGCACAAGCTTGGAATGCTAGCCATCAAGCACACTCTATTAAGGTTTTGAGTCGCAATCGATTATTCTCTAATTCTTTTGACGTTTGTTTCTCAATTAGCTTGTCAATATGTCGTGAATAATTCTTTAAATCCTCGCAACATTTCACAGCAATTTTATGTGGGGAGTTTGGTTCTTTCCCTACATGATGAATTAAAGGACAATTCCTTCCATCTTTCACATTTTTCCAATTATTAAAACCTGTTGAAATGAATGCATCTGATCCGGGACGACCTATTGGTTTCTTACTAAAAAGGTATCAAGGTAGACAATATATCGCATCCATTGAAGGTGAGTATTCCAACCAATCCTTATGTGAATCAAACCATGAAGGTTGAAATCGACGACGATGAGTATCATTATTGTATGGATAATCTATATTTTTAGGTTAATATGGACATTCTATGAGATAAGCTCGTCGGATTTCATCTTGTTTGTTGATAGAAAATTCACATATTTGTTTACGTGATCCTGGATCACGATCTATCTCTTCAAATTGAAGTTTTGGACATTTGGAGGGGTGTTCAATTGTTTTTCGTTTGCGCATAATTCTTTTAGCTTTAAGAATATGACTCAAAAATTAACCTGAAAAGAATTTTAAAAAATAAAATTTTAATTAGAAATTTTTACTTAGTTATATGAATGTTATTCATACTCAAGAAAAAAACAAAATTTCCACTATAATTTAAATAGTCAACCCATTTTTAATACAATTTTAATTAATAATAATCCCTCAAACAAAAACAAAAATAATTTAATTAATTTGTCTTTTATAATGTATTGGTTAATTTAATTATATAGCTTTAATTATTGTTGTTTAGCGTAACAATAAACTATATTACTTTAATTTATTTGTCATTAATTATACTGCTTTAATTTGTTATATTGTTTAGTTCCTTGTACATATTACATTAAAAGAGCCGAACATTATACATTCCATGTGCAGCACAATAATTAAAGCAGTGTAATGTGCTGCACATTACATTGCTTTAATTATTGTTTACCTGGCCCCATGAGCCCAGCTACCCCTTCCCCACCCCACTCAACAGACAACAGACAAGCACAACATGCGCCCCAATCACAATAGCCAGCTGCAATTAGAAAATTTCGCAATGCCAATCACAAATCACAACACATGTTACACTAAATGACAATCAATATTTCACCAACACCAACACACTAACCAACAAAAAAGGATAAGATTAAGCCAAATTTAAAAAGAAAAAAGCAGGAAAAAAGCAAAAGCCAGTCAATAAGAGACTCACAGTTCAAAAGAGAGAGAGACTTACTGAGATCAGATAGGCTATTAAAGAATAAAGATAGAGACTCGTTCATAAATTTCATTTCATTTTTTCATTTAGTGAGATAAAGAGAGAGAGACTGAGAGAGAGTCAGAGAGAAAAACCTTAAGGGAGGGCCGAACTGCCGGAGGGAGCAACGAGCACCGCTGCACCGGAGCAGAGGCAGAGCGATCTGCGATCTCCGATGACCGATCTATGATCTGCGAAAATTTCATTTCATTTTTTCATTTCAGTGAGATAAAGAGAGAGTGATTGAGAGAGAGTCAGAGAGAAATACCTTGAGGGAGGGCCGGAGGGAGCACCGAGCACTGGAGTAGAGGCAGAGCGATCTGCGATCTGCGATGAGGGGCGAGTGACGATGACGACGACGAGTGAGCTGCGGCGACGTGACCGTGGGTTACTAGGTTTGGTTTGCTGGGGTTTGGTTTTGGTTTGTGTATTGGGGAATTTTTTTTTTTTTTTTTTTTTTTTTGATAAACACCTCTGTGTTTGGTTTGTTGGAGTTTGTTTTGCTTTTGCTCTGTATAGACAGTATTGGGGTTTGATTTCTCTGCCAGCAACGTGATGGGTTTCATTTCTAATTCTCTGTATTGATTTTTTTTTTTTTTTTTTGGTTGAGAATCCGTGGGCTTGCCGTGAGCGAGCTACCTCTATTGGGCTCGCCGTGGGCTTGGCTCTGTTACAATTTTTTTTTTTTTTTTTTTTTTTTTTTCAGATTTTAGTTCAAATTTCTTTTGGGCTTTTTTTTTTTTTTTTTTTGCTTGAAAGTAGAACGGATAATTTTTTTTTTTTTTTATTTTTTATTTGAGGGTGTTCCTAATTTTTGATTGAAGGCTGGGAGAATGGGTGAGAAATGGGTAGGGGGGGTCGGCTATCTAATGTTGGGGGGGCCTATTTATTTTTTCTTCATAGTCTAATGGGAAATTTTTTTTTTTTTTTTTTTTTTTTGCAGGGGCCACGGCCCCCCCCAAGCCACTATGTGGCTCTGCCCCTGCCCACACACCACAACCACCACTAGACCCACGCCAGAAAAATCACAACCCATCACCGGCGAGCTTGAGCAGCCTATCATAGGCGAGCTTGAGCAACCCATCATCGAAGATGAGGTTAAGCGCCTCCATTAGAGGACCACGCCGCTGAAACCACCAAGCCCATGGTGTCGCCAGACCCACGTCGAACCCACGACTCATGCTAGAATATGCCCACCGATGGCTGTACTGTGACAGTGGTACCCAGTGGAACTTCTCAGCATAAACACGGTGGGCCATCGTGAGAGAGAGAGAGGCCAGGATAGGGATGTGATGCGAGAGAGGCAGGAACGTTGTGGAGAAAGTGAGAGATGAGAAATAGAGAAAATGAAGAGAGAGAAAGAGGCAGATACGTTAAATACAAGAATAATAAAAAAAATTATTTCGTTTTACAATTGTGCTACAGTACCGTCACAAATTTGTGATGGTACTGTAGTACAATTGTAATTTTTTTTTAGGATACAAGACTAGGTAATGCTGCATTTTTGTGTTTTGATAGTAAAACATATCTACATATGACATATGGCAGTGCATGTGTGAAAGATCTTAGGTTTGGATTTATAGCAAAGCGGTCAATCCACCAATACCATGTGTCCATCCAAGGCTAGTAATAAAACTCACAGCGGTAATTAAAACTTTGTAAAAGTTCTTTCTCCAAAAATTTAAAATAAAAAAAAATAAAAAATAAAAAAAAAAACTTGTAAAAGTTATAGGATGCTTTAAAAGGATATTGATTTAGAAAATATTTTTAGAAATTTTCTATTGGAAAAGAAAAAACTAATATTGTTTGCAGTTTTTTATATTTTTCATTAAAATTGTATATATATATATATATATATATTTTTTTTTTTTTTTTTGGTTTCCCACAGTGTTTCCTCAAGCTTTTTAACTAGAGACTAATCACTGTTCAAGCCGGGTGGGCTCACGAAGGGGTAAAGCGCTGGCCTAGGAAATTCTTTTCAAAGTGCAGGTAGCAGGACTCGAACTAGGGAGCACACACAGTCGAGCCCGGTACAAGCACCTTGAGACTGAGAGCCTAACCAACTCAGCCAACCCCCTGGGTTCATTAAAATGGTATCAAAACTTGGCTAAAATTATCTATTACCAAATGCCCTAAGAGCACATATTAACTAGTTTGGACTTAGGGTTACTACATGCTTTCCAATTAATTTCAAATACATGGTTGTTTTGAATTTATATGAAAATATCATTTTGACCTTTACATTTTGAGGCAAGTCAATTTAGTGCCTACATGGCTACATCTTGGCAGCACACAACTTAATAAAAGCCGAGTTTAATTACTAACCACATACCCTTTTTTTCTCCCCCCACTTTAGGATTGGATTTTGCAGCAAAGTAGCCAATCTGTCGATGCTAGTAAATAATAGTAATGCTAGTAAATACTAGTAATACTAATAATACTAGTATCCAAGCAATGCTAGTAAATAATACCAGCGGGTGTAATTATAACATAGGGTTACTACATTAAGCTTCCTAACTAATTCAAATGTTCCATTAAAATTTTTTAATTTCAAATGCATGCCTATATTGAATTTATTTGCCCTTAGGAAAAAAAATTGTGTTTTGTTGATCAATACAACTATGTATTTGAATTTGATTAGAGAGTCTAATGTGGATGCATTATATTATTAGGCAAAACATAGATACATGACATTTGATGTAGTATGTTAGAACTATAGGACTTAATTTGGTAAGGCAAGGACCATTAAAGTGACAAAAACATAATTTTAGCCTTATATATATATATATATATATATATATATATATATATATATATATATATATATATATGAAACGAAAGTGTTTGCCTAATGGTTGGTGGAGCTTATGTTAATTAACCATCTTCTACAAGTCCACAAATGACAAGATAAATAAATTCAATTAACTAGGACACCACTAGGAATCCTATAAATCACATTCAAGATCTAGTGGCTGTAAGTTGTAACACCCAAAAAAAAAAAAAAATTTTTTTTGGGGTTGAAGTTAGAAATTTGTTGTGGAGAGTAAAAAATAAAATGATTATTTTTTTTTTTTTTTGTATTTAAAACTTTCATATTATCTATACTATATATAAAATGATTTCTCTCTTTAGACTAAACTTTTATGTGGTTCAGAAATACCCCTAGACCCTACATTTAATAGGGACAAAACTTAAGGACAACTTGGTAAAAATATATCTCCAAGACTCTAACTTCACATAAAATGCTTACAAAATAGGACACTCTACTACTAATCCATGTCTTCAAAACAAACTTATCCAAAAAAAAAAACTTCTCAATCCATTTTGATATTTCCTTCATGACCATGTTCCATTTTTTTTTAACTTGATCAAGACTCACCAATTTATTTTATTTTATTTTTTGAATTTCTAGTTTCCTTAATTCCTAATCCCCCGTACACTAGTATACAATAATCTAAAAACATTATTCTAATAAAATTTAGTGTATAATACAACTATATTGTACAATAGTTTAAAAAAAAAATTTGATGATGCACAGAAAACCAGTAGACTGAATGCTCCGGGCTTCTATGGTATGGTGGTTGTTCGGAAGGCCTGAAAAGAAGATAACAATAGATCAAAGGTGACCGGGGTGGACCGGCCAAAAACCCTCCGATGTTTAAGTTAGTCTTTGTCTTTTGGAAACTTAGGAATTCCCAACTTTTATGGAATAGTGAAAACTTACTTTTATTTTGCCTGGATGAGTCTTTTATATAGTACATAGAAAAACAATTTCATTTTGTTGTCAACAACAAAGTAAGTCAGAGTGTTTATTTATTTATTTTGTTTAACGAATGAGCAATTTTAAAAGTAATGCTATTGACATAACACTTTCATAATAAAATCTACATGGCAAGTTGTTAAAGACATGTAAAAAAATAATATCAGTTGTGGGTCTAAATAAAAACTAATTACAACTTACAACTTAACTTGTATTGTAAAACTAATGTGAAAATATGTATCATAAAAGTAGTACTAAACTAATTATATTTGAGTTTATTTCAATTGGGTTTAAACAAAATTTAGGATTAAAATATTCAAAATTTTATTTTAGAAGGTGAAAATAGTTTTTTTTTTTTTTTCATTTTATATATAATTTTTTGAACCCCTATGTTGGCTGCAGTGCTACCCATGTTTGCATTAAAAAATAATCACCATTGCCTATTTTCTAGGTATAAACACAGCTGAATTATTATCTTTGACTTTTATTTCTTAGTTTTTATCTTTTATATACTGTGTTTTTTAAACTTCACTTTTTTTGTTTTTTTTTTTTTTAGGGTACAAGAATATATTTTAGCACACTTACAATGACAAAAAATTTCAATAAAAAACAAAATAAACTGATCCAGCCGAACACAAAAATGAGAGTGAATGGGGTAAAGGACAGAAAAACAGTAATCTAAAGAAAAATTAATAAAAAGATAATTAAAAAAAAAAAAAAAACCCTCCCATAAGACTTTCCTCACGTTTTCTACTATAGCAGTAAATAAAGATAAAGAAGAAGAAGAAAAAAAACCAACAAAACCCTTGACGACCGCCGCTCCCAGTTGGGGTCCCTTCTCACCTCTGTTCTCGTTCACTCGTCTCTCTCTCTCTCCGTTTCACTCGTCATTGCTTTGCAAGGTAAGCCTTAACCTCTATCTTTCAATACAACAAACCAATTCATATTTGTTATTATGCTCCATGATTCCCCATTAAAGGTTCTTTTTTTTTTTGGGTAGAACTGAGAAACCCTAATAAAAATTATATCTTTTTCAAAAAAAAATTGTTTTCTATTATCTGGGCGTGTTTTGTTTTTGAAGTGTGTATGTGTGTGTGAGAGGGAGAGGGAGAGGGTATTGTTTGGCTGAGGTGGTTTCTAGTGTTTTGTTGTAGGAACTAGGAAGTAATTTTGTGGAAGCAATTAAAGCTTCAATTTCTGGAGATATGAACTACACCCACATAATTTTTTTGTTTCTGGAGATATAACTTTTGTGATTGGATTTCATTCTCTTTCATTTTGGTGATTGAAAAGCTTGAAATAAGTGAAATTTTCTTTACCAAGTTGTTACTAGTCTATTAGGGGTGTGCGTTCAAACCGAAAGACCCTAGTAGCATGATATAAATACCACATTTTATCTTTTCTTTTCTTTTCTTCAGCCGCCCCTTCCTCAATTTTCTCTCTTAACTCTTCTCTCTCACTCACTTCAAGCTGTAGCCGTTCTCCCCCACAACTCAATTTCTTTTAGTCTCTCAGAAAAAAGTTCAAGAATCCCAAAAACGTTTAACCAAAAAAAAAGAAAAAAGAAAATACAATCTTCTTGATTCTGAGTATATGTTTCTTGTGTTTACTTGGTGTTTGGGTGCTGAGAAAATGTAGGAAAGTAAAGGGAAATAGGTCTTTCCTTATTTTGGCATGTTCTCTAAATATATACATGATTTTGAGTATATTTTTTTGTGTTTTCTTGGTGTTTGGGTGCTGAGAAAATGTGGGAAAGCAAAGGGAAATAGTTTTTTTTTTTTCTTTGATCTGTTTGGTTTCTAAGAAAACACTGTGTGATGTTTGCTTAATCTTAGTTTGTGTTTTATGTTTTTTTTTTTTTCCTGTGTTGCTCTGTATTTTGTGTTGAAAACAGAGTCTGTGTTGGTTGTTTTTCTTGTTAGTTTTTGTACTGATTTTGTCTTCCAATAAAGTCTCTGTTTGACGAAAAAAAATTATTCTTTTCTATTTTTTTTTCTTGCTTTTGTTTCTCACATACCAAACACCAAAACCCGACCGAACGGAACCGAAACCAAATGCAATTGGTTGGCTTGGCGTTCCTTCCTTACAAGTCGGTTTTGGTGCTCAATATGTTAAAACCGAAATTCTCGGTGCGGTGCAAAAACTGTCTTCAACACCAACCGAACCGAACCAATTACACCCCTAGACTTTACATTATATACTGGTGCCTTGTATGAGGTATTGTATTCCCAGGTAGTAATTTGTGTCTACTATTAAGCTTTTTCAAAAAAATGTCAACCCCTTTTGTATTGCAATTGTGCATTGCCGCCAACATATTAATGGAGAGGATATAGGAACTCAAAATATTTTTGTAGAGATATATTTGCAATGTGATTTTCTTCTAATTTTTTTATGTGTTTTTTTTATATGATTAGAGAACTCTTGGTTTGTGAAAATTATTGGCAATATGTAATACAAATAATGGTGGTTTTGAGTAGCATTATATTACACAGCTTTGGAATTGTCAAGTGTTGTAATTGGGTCTGTGAGTGTATGCATTACTCTCTAATGTATTATTTGGGTTCTCAATGATTTATATATATAGTTTTATATATTTATTTTGTTTCTAAGAATGCTTAGTTGTCTTGTTTAATCGCTCCATGTCTTTATTGCAGGATCTTGATCTTAGAAAGCCAGGAGTAAGGAAGCCTCCCAAAAGGCCTGAGTTTGAAGTTCCTACAGAGGAGGTTCTGAAAAGTGCATTATAAAAAGATTTGAAGGTAAGCATTTATGGTTTTGTACATTCCCTCTTATATGATGAATAAAAAAGTACATTATAAAAAGATTTTGCATTCTTTTTAATCATGGAAGTGGGATTGCTATTGCTGTACAGTGGTAGGTCCAATCATATTCCATGCTCATTGCTAAATTGAAACACTTATTTCTGAATTCTTTATATGAGTGGTCTTCACCGTCATTGTCAATTTTCTGTAGAGGGGGTTCCTAGAATCTATGGATTCCTTGAGTTGTTGCTGTTCCTTTTTGTTTATATTTTGTGTTCAGTTTTGTGTCTACTTCTGTACACAGCCCATGTACTGGGGTAGCACGCATTTTGGCTTTTAATGAAATTTTTTTTCACAGATACACACACACACGCTTGCACGCACACATACACAAATATATATAAACCCGAAAGATAAAATTGTAGTGGTTGTGATTTTTTGAGTATTGATCAGCTGGCCCATCTGTATGTATAATCATTGAATTGGGAAGATGCTGAGATTGTGCATTTCTTTGTCTTCGTTTTTGTTACTGATTTTTTTTTTTTTGGGTAAAATTAATAATTGAATATGAAAATGGGACATTATAGAGATCAGACATTCTTAGCGGTCATTTGAATAGTATGCAGCTTCCTTGACCTTTTTCATGACTCATGACTAGACTTAATAATCAAAAAGTCTTGTTCCTTAGGTAGCTTACTAGGATGCCTTAGAACTTGATGAAGGTAGGGCAGAAGTATTACTGCCAGCAGTAAAATGTGTTTATGTTAATATCAATTAAAAATTTGTCTTAAGAGTCTTGGAAGTTTCAAAGTCTTTGTCTTATGATTCCAGCTTGTCTTATTTGGTTAGTTTGGCATGAACGTAACAACCGTATCTTTGAAGATAATGAGAGATCCTTAGATCTTTCAAAACGTCTTCTTTTTTGGTACTTTATTTTAGTGGACTCGCATTTGGGGTTTTACACAATGTATTTCAATTTCTGCTTTCCTACAATCTGTTAGCTTTAGCTCTTGAGATTTTTGTATTTTTTCATGTCTAGAGTGTTCATCATCATGAACACGATGTTCATCATCATGAACACGATGTTCATTTTATTCAATAAAAGTTTTTATTACCTATTAAAAAAAAAAATTTTAATTTGTGAAAATGGTGCTTCCAGCTTTTAAGGTGCTTTGTATGTCTTTTTCCCAGAAATTATAGGGCTCATAATGCCTTTGCAACTGTTCAGCTAGATATCTATTAGATGTTTTGTAAACGTTTCTAAATATGTAGTAGATGTTTGCTAAAACTTCCTTGTCCAAATATTCAGTAGAAGCCATTTCAAAAGAACCTCATTTTTTGGGAAGATGGGTTTTGTCTCAATTTATTTCATTTGAACTCATCTTTAGGAAAGACAAATTTCAAGTGAATTAAATTTTATTTGATCTTGTTTTTAGAAAATTCAAATTCTAAACTCGTTTTGAGGAAAGACAAGTTTAGGACTTATGAACTTGTCTTTACAATAGATGATTACAACTTGGAGAGCACAAAAGAACATTATATGCGTAAGGTTTTTATCTTTAATTAATTAATTTATATATTATTAATCAGAATTTATTGATAAAGACACAAGAACTCTGTGTTCACAATGGTGAATGCAAAGTATCATAAACCATTACAATCAAATCAAAAAGAGAAACTAATAGAATGCTGGAAATAAAAAATGGTAGTAAAGTGAAAAAATTCCAGATTTTATGAAAACAAATGTGTACAATTATTTGGTTGAGCAAATTCCAGATTTTATGTGTGAAGAGAGCACAAAAGAACATTATATGCATGTAATAGGTCTTTAATTTATTATGTTATACGGTCATATTAAATTGTATGTGGTTGCCAGTAATCATTAGGACATTTGTGAGTTTGACAGTTACATATGATGTACTCTGTGTGTGTTTGGATAAGTGTTATTTTCACTTTAAAGCCTCACATTTTCTAGTACATAGCTTCTTTTAAAGCAAAGTAATAAGCCAATGAAAATATATTATCTCAAACAGACCCGTGTGCGTGCAAGACTGACATCTTGATGCTATTTACTTCTGGTGATATTTAGGAAGGCTGTGAGTTTTTCCTTGAAGTGCATTTCTCTCTTCGTATGTTTCTTTTATTGATTTTATTTCTTTTTGTATGTAATTCTTTGATCAAGTAACACATCCCGTGTACATGATGTCTCTTCTATTTTTACTAAAATATCTATTACTAATCAAATCAAAATATTTGTATATCTTTTAAACTCAAAAGGATGATTATGATTCTTATGTTTGAGGTTTCCTTCTGGTTATTGTCATAGTAAATTTGAAATTATGTTGGTAGCATTGACATTTCGGGTTGAATGTTTTGAGATCACTTCAAAGGTCTTATGCTTGTTAGAGAACTTTGACCTGTTCTAAGTCTGTGTATCTGCATGTGGAGCTTTAGATATATATACTGCAACTCTATTTTTTTAGCAAGTTGAACTATATTATGGGCTCTACCTTGTGAGTTCTCTTAGAATTTCAATATTTTTTAGTTTACAATTAATGTTTGTCTTAGTTGCTAAATATTTTACAAAGGTGGTGGATCAAAATGAGAAATAATTTATGGTTAACCCTGAATATGAAATTACTGTTCCATGATATAAAACATTCTGTGTAAGAGGCTTGCACAGCTGCGCCTATTTATGTGCTTTTTTTCAATAGCACTACTTACTTTAAAAAAGAAGTTCCATGATATAATTCCTTGACTAAATTATGTTTCAGTTTGCTGTAAATATTCCAAAGCAAGAGATCTTTTGGCTGTTAATTTGTACACCATTTAAATTGCATTTTGTTTGGTTTTGCAGAAGCAGGATTTTTCTTGCCAAAGATGAGTTTAATATCGCAAAATATTCCCCCCAAAAGTAAAGCTAAAAAGACTAAAAGGGAGGATATCAATGACCTCTCCTCTATGCAAGGGAATGAAGATGCTCAAAACGAATATTTGGATGTTTCAAGGATGAATAAGAAAAAGAAAAAGAAAGAACACAATGAAGAGAATGAAAAGCTAGTAATTGAGCAAGAAAGAGAAATGAAGAAGCTTGAAAATTCTTTGTTTGGATCTCTATATTCCCCTGTTGAGTTTGGGAAGGAAGATAAGGAAGAGATTCAAGACAAGCTTGAGAAAGGTTCTGCTTTATTCATAATGGATCGTTCTGCAAATAGCATGCTTTCTGTTCATGAAGAGGATGCAGAATTATCAGAAATAAGCAATGACGAGCTAGAAACTAAGCAAAGAAAACCAGTCTGGGTGGACGAGGAAGAGGATAAAACCAAAATAAATATTGCTAAAGTTAACAGATTAAGGAAGTTGAGGAAGGAAGAGGATGAGAGTTTGATTTCAGGTTCAGACTATGTGTTGAGATTGAGGGCTCAGCATATTAAGCTGAACCCTGGCACGGAGTGGGCCCAATTTGATTCAAGGTCAAGGAATGATACATCTTTTGATGATGAATCATCAGATGAAGAAAATGGGGCAGTACTGGCCCATAATTACAAGAATGTTGAAGCTGTTGAAGATATCCTTCAAACAAATGAAAACCTAGTTGTGAGGAGCAGCACTAAGTTGTTGCCTGGACGTCTTGAATATTCAAGACTTGTAGATGCCAATGCAGAGGATCCTTCAAATGCTCCAATAAATTCAGTTCAGTTCCATCGAAATGCGCAGCTGCTACTAACTGCAGGATTGGATCGAAGGCTTAGATTTTTTCAGATTGATGGCAAACGGAATACCAAAATACAAAGTATCTTCCTTGATGATTGCCCCATTCGAAAGGCATCTTTCTTGCCTGATGGGTCTCAGGTTATTATAGCAGGAAGGAGAAAGTTCTTCTATAGCTTTGATTTAGTGAAAGCAAAAGTTGATAAAATTGGCCCCCTGGTTGGCAGGGAGGAGAAAAGCTTGGAAGTTTTTGAGGTTTCCCCTGATTCAAGTACAATAGCCTTTGTGGGAAATGAAGGTTATATCTTGCTGGTTTCTACCAAAACAAAGGAACTGATCGGGACACTAAAGATGAATGGAACAGCTCGTTCTTTAGCTTTCGCTGATGATGGTCAGCAATTATTGAGCTCTGGTGGTGATGGCCAGGTCTACCATTGGGACTTGAGAACAAGGGCTTGCTTCCATAAGGCTGTTGATGCAGGTTGCATAAACAGTACAAGTCTTTCAACTTCCCCGAATGGAAAATTGTTTGCAGCTGGTTCAGACAGTGGGATTGTGAATGTTTACAACAGTGAGGAGTTCTTAGGGGGCAAGAGAAAGCCTATGAAGACCATAGAAAATCTAACCACCAAAGTGGACTTTCTGAAATTTAACAATGATGCTCAAATATTGGCTATTTCATCTAGCATGAAGAAGAACAGCTTAAAGTTGATACATGTTCCATCATTTACGGTATTCTCAAACTGGCCTCCCCTCAAGAAGTCCCTACAATATCCACTATGTTTGGATTTCAGTCCTGGTGGTGGTTTCATGGCCATGGGAAATGCTGGTGGAAAAGTTTTGTTATACAAGCTGCATCATTACAATCATGCTTAAAAAGGAATGTGACATTTTATTCCCACATACATATCAGAAGCATCATTTGACTGAGGCCCAAAGATGATCTGATTGTAGCATTTCTTTTCTTTTCTGAGATTACTGGTTGGTAAGGTGTCATATTGTTAGTGGATAAATTAAAGCCTTGAATTCTCTTTTTATTTGATTTGGTTAATTGCAGTAACTCTACCTTGTACTAGTAGTTGGTAGCAGAAAAGCGTTCTGCAGAAATTTTGCGCTATGACGGCTCGTCTTTGTTTTGTTGCACCATTTTTTTTAATGAAAATTTGTGTTGCTTTTAATCCCTCTCTGTATTAATTACAATCTGACAATCGTTCTTTTATTGAAATGATTATAAACCGCTCTCTTCCAGGAAAAATGGCTATGGATTTGTGATCTCCAAGTCAGGTTTTGTGCCTGAATTGGCACCTTGTAGCCACATTCTTACTATACCACACAAAAAAGGGTACCTAGCTGGCAACATTCTTCCCATTGGGCTAAACTTACAGATTTGTTTTAAAGACTAATCAGTCTTACCGTCCTGGATATACAAAGAGTTCAGGACCTTCTCTATCTCATTTTATTCCTACCAAAGTAACTATCCTTTTCCGCAAGTTACAGTGAAGCATCCGGTGAATGTTTTTATTTATTTTTTCTTTCCTAAGTTTAGCATTGGTTTTTCCCTGAATCCTCCTCCCAAACAAGATGATAACGAGTAGTTTCCATTATTGGCTGAATCTTTCTGAATTAAAATCCAACTGACTTGCCCCACTAGCTGAATGAAAATACCTAACAAATAGCTTGGTTCATCTTAATTTTAATTCAATCTTTTCACGTTACCTCTGTATAAGACAATGTCTTCTCTTTTCATATCTTGAACTTTCTCCCTTGATTGAACCATAAAATGAAAATCCCATATGATATCCCTACTTATACAAATCTTCAACGAGCCGCGAAGTGATTATTCAACAGGCCGAAGTGATTATGAAATTGATCCATTTCATGATTCGTATTAACTATTATAAATTTAAATGTGTATCCAAAATCACATCATATTCTTTTTTAGTGCACAAAATCATGTCATTTAAAAATTTTATATGAAACAACATTGTTAGATTTAGGAAATCAAATCGTAATATTAATAAACTGAATTGTTTTCATTTCAAGTGAAATGGAGAGAAATCATACTCTGATTATGGAAACATACTAATGTTCCCTTGCAAGTTCTCTTCAAATAATTCTTCATATATATATATATATATATATATATTAACCGGCCGGCATGCCACAACATGGCAAGATGTTCTATTATTTGCCAAAACAAGTGTCTGGGAACGGTCAAAACCTTTCAATAGCTAGAATGTATTCTTTTAAATCAATAAAAAAGTAGGCAAATTGAGTTAAGCTGGGCTCATTTTACACCTCTAATTGATCAGCCTGTAATGTAACTGGGTACCCATGATTTCATTTTAAAATAAGATAAAGATAATAATGAAAATTAGAAGATATAAAACAAATCTTGTTATTATTAAACAAGAATGTCAGCTCATGTGCAATGCACCTAGTGCCTAGTGGCATAAGCATTTCTACCTATATATACTCCTTAAGCCCACATACCCTCTTGGTTACCCAAACAGACCCCCACAAAAAATGAAGATGAGTAGGTCTAACCTTAAAGGGCTTACATTGATTCTTCTCATTGCTTTGTTTGTTTGGTCTTCAAGCTTTGAGAATTGCAGTGCTTCGCAAAGTTACATACCACAACAAAGACATTGGAACTATGCCATCTTTAATGTACTAGAGTATGGTGCTAAAGGCAATGGATATGCAGACGACACAAAGGTGAATCTAATCTATAAAGCCTTCTTATTAGTTCATAAAATTTCAAATGGTACATAGCCAATCAATAATATACTCACTATAAAAACCAAAAATATATGCTTTTTTCATATTTTAGATATAATGGTAATCTACATTGTTGTTTCTTGAGGTATAGATGAGGTAAGTTTGTAAAGCTATATACCCTATAAATTCGTTATGAATTTCATTAGACAATCAAAGATGAGTATCAATATTTTAGAAACTTGAAAATGATTTCTACTATTCAGTGAGGACTCTAACAACAAAATTTGCTAACTGATTCATTGGCCAAATGCAAAATTTTCTGTTAAGAAACAAAATCAAACATGTAGTTCCAAGTTATCAAGCAGAAGAAAGAGTCATGGAATGGTTACCCACTATGTGTTGTGGCACTTGGTGCAAACGTGAAGGGCAATCAGCTGGTTACTTCAAGATTAAAATATTTGCTTGAATATTCCGAAATGGCCACATAAGCAAGAAGGAGATAAAGTCAAAGGGAAATCATAATCATTAAAAAAAATAGAAAAAAAAAAAAAAAAAACAGAATATTGGATAGTCAACCAGTTGTTATCCCTTATTAATTTCCTTTTTTTTTTCTTTTTTTTGGTGTCAATTAATTTCTAATTTCTATTATTGTAGAGTTGGCAGAGATCCCATGTAGGCATGTAGCAGTATAAAATACAAATTAAGACCAATATCTAAATGTTATCACCCATCATCATGGGAAACCTTTAAACTCTATAATATTTATTTATTAGATGTGAATTTTGAAAATTTAACTATTAGATTGCATGTTCTTATTATATCGTCCATGCTTACAAAATTTCAAAAAGATCAAAGATCAATAGTGATGCTATCAATCAAATATTTAAATTTTAAGTTTTTGTGATTTAAAATTATGCATAAAAAATGAGTCTATTGATCAAATAATAATGTAATGCAGGCATTTGAAGCAGCATGGGCAGCAGCTTGCAAAGTGGAAGGACCAACCATGGTTGTTCCATATGGATTTGTGTTCCTCATCAAACCAATCACTTTCTCTGGCCCAAATTGTCAATCAAACATTCAATTTCAGGTGCACTAATAAATTATCAACCCCATATTTCATTACCATATCATCTATATTAATAGTCGAAGTATAACATATAATGTTATCACGCTCCTATTGAACTATATTATCGACTGAATTACTATTTTTTATTGGTTTGTTCCTCTAATTTTTTTTTAATATTAAATATATTAAACCATACAAGATATTACTAGGAAAAAAAAAGTCCAAGATGAATGTATAAATTCAATTGGTTAATATATTTAATATCATCAAAAAATTAGAATAACAAATCAATAAAAAAAAAGGTGATGTGGCTGATGATTCAGTCCAGTTCAGTACATTTGATCTATTTCGGTCCAGTTTGGTCTAATCGTTCTGTTTTGTACAGTTTGGTCTATTTAGGTCCACTACGGTCCATTATGGCCCAATAGGTCCTACTTGGTTGTTTAGGTCCAGTTCGGTCTACTTTGGTTCATTTTTGTGCACTTACTTAAAAATGGGAAAATTCAAGTTTGAGTTGAGAGTACCTATTCTAAATATGAATTTTTAAAAAAGAAACAAATTATTAAAATATAATAATTGCTAAAAAATGAAATAAAATTAAGAGTACCTATTTTAAATATGAATTTATCAAAAAATATAGATGACAAAAAGTAATAGTATTATTTTTAATTGTTTAATTTAATGATTTGTGTTATTATATTTCTTTGTATTTTTTCCCCTTAGTTGATATTAGTATTTTAGTTTTTGAGTGAATTACACAATTTTAGTGTTTTGATACAATATAATTTGAATTTGAAGACCAATTTCTAAGTCATATAGAAATTAGGAGATTGTTATAACTATGGTTCTCGTAAGTTTTTCAATGATTCGCTTAAGTGCATGAAAGCTTTTTTCTTTTGACATTTGAATCTCATCTTACAACGTATATGTTATTCAACATACCATGGTAGAAATTCATCTATAAATAAATTTCTTGGCCTCTCCATTCTTTAACAAGAGATCATATATATTTTCATACAAGCACGCAAAATAGTTAATATAACAAAACAAGGCCACACAAAGTAAGCTCTTATGTTGATGATTTTGTTGTGTGGTTGGAAGAAGCACTAAACTTTTTATTGAACAAAAATAAAAATAAAACACTGACACAAAAAATAGTAACTATCTCGCGCATTGTGTGGGCTCGAGACTAGTAACCATTTTGTGCTTATTGTAAAAAATATGAGTCAGTACTTACTAGTCAAATATAATGCAGTTGGATGGCAAAATTATAGCCCCTACAAGCTCTCAACCATGGGGTTCAGGTCTCTTACAATGGCTGCAATTCAAAAATCTTAAGGAATTACAATTTTCGGTAAAGGTGTTATAGATGGACAAGGCTCAGCCTGGTGGAATGACTATGGAAGAATGCCAAGCACCAAACCAACGGTAGCAACTTTAACTTGTGCTCTAGTATTCACGATGTTCTAGCAATGCTGTACTCTAAAGAGCTTTTGTACATGTATGGTGCTATTATGGTAAACAGGCATTGAGGTTTTATGGAAGTAAAGCTGTGACAGTAAGCGGCATAACGATACAAAACAGCGCTCGAACCCACCTCAAATTTGACAATTGCATAGGTGTTCAGGTTTTCGACATACGTATTTCAGCCCCAGCTGATAGCCCCAATACAGATGGAATTCACCTACAGAACTCCCAAGATGTGACCATTTACAGAGCTAATCTTGCATGTGGTATGTAACTCTAAAATTTTAAATGGAAAATGCTAATAGTTCCTATTGATTTTATTACATAAAACTTAATAGTGACGGGTAATGAATGTGGTAAAATTTATAGTATCCCTAGCATCACTAATTCTAAATGGGGCAGAATTATATTGCAATTTCACAAACAATATTGGCAATTATTACATTGCTGTAAGCTGAAATGAGGAACACAAAGATATTAAACGATCGAGCAGGAAATATAAAAAAGAATAAGAATTTACTTGGACAACAACCAATTAAAACAAGTGGAAGCATATAGAATCCTGTCTCTCTCTCTCTCCCTCTCTCAGATAGTAAAATAGAAAATCCTAGATCTAAAAATTCTCAATACCCACATGACTAGTTGTACAACTTGGAGTCAGACCAAAGGAACCTGTGTCATTAGTAGTTATGTAAAGGTGATAAAAAGTAAAAACTACTGCATTCTGCAGGAGATGACTGCATATCCATACAAACTGGATGCTCAAATATTTACATACACAACATCAACTGTGGACCTGGACATGGAATTAGCATTGGAGCACTAGGAGCGGGTAAAACCAAAGCTTGTGTTTCAAATATCATCGTCCGAGACATCACACTGCATAATACACTGACTGGTGTCAGAATAAAGACATGGCAGGTATAAATTATAAACACTGCATCAGTATTACACTATCGATTACCTCCTCTTAATTCAAATCATAAATGCCATTAAGGGTATATTTACATAAGCACTAACAATATTCTACTCTAGGTAACTAGAACATATTTCAAACTCCTCCAACTTACATCTCCGATTAGACCTTTTCTTATAGTTTTCCACTGCAGGGAGGCTACGGTTCTGTCCAAGGAATCACATTCTCAAACATTAAAGTTTATGAAGTTGAAATTCCAATCATGATCGACCAATTTTACTGTGCTAGTGACAAAAGCAAATGCCGTAATGATACATCAGCTGTGGCAGTGTCAGGCATAAACTATGTGAATATATGGGGAACATACACAGTAAAAGCTTTACATTTTGCCTGCAGTAACAGTTTGCCATGCACCGGTCTATCTCTAGCTAACATAGAACTAACACCACTTCCAAGTTATAACTTCGAATTGTGTGGCTCTTTCTGTTGGAAAGCATATGGAACACTGAGAACTAGGACTGTCCCTCCAATTGATTGTTTGATGCCAAGCAAGCTATCTAGCACTAGAGTTCAGTCTTATGGTAATTCTTGCTGGATTTAGCCTCAAGGACAGATGCAGTGCATGGACGCAAAGGTTTCTCATGTCCAACTTAGTTGATTTGGAGTGAATGAGTGATAAATGATGCCAGTGTGAATTTTGTTCTCCTTATGTGTTTGTTTCCTAGGAATGGAACAATCTATATTGCCAAGTCCACAACATTTATTTACTTGATTCTGGGTTCTAAATTTTTTTTTTTTTAATTTGTTTTAGTTTATACAAGTAATAAATTCCAGTTTCTAGAAAGTCTTTAATGTATTATCCCATTTGTTATATATTGCTAGCGTTCATCTCACGACCTGGATTAGAAAAGAAGTTTTCTAGAAATAAAATGGACGCATTCTTCTTAAGAGAACATTCATTCGAACAAATAAAACGGGGAAAAGTAGACAGAAATTCATTTCTTCTGCCCATTTTTTTCTATTATTCTTTCGTTCTTTCTTTTTTCTCCTAAGAAAGACTTTCAACTTTTTTAAAACAAAGATATTACTTTTCTCCAATCTCCCAACTTTTTTTTTGAAGATATTAATAAAAAAATAAAAAATAAAAAAGAAGCCAATGACACTGACTTCAAATGTCTTGCAGTGACCGAAATTTGCTTGATATCAAATAAACCAGTAGAAATTGACATTTTGAAACATTAAAGCAGACCTGCATGCTCTACAACCAAAATAATAATACAACATAGGACAATAGAGTGAAGCCTTCTAAGAAAATCAAACTGAAAACTCTAATTTCTGCATTACAAGAAAACCTATCAAACATTCCCTACCATCTCCTTGAATGGAAGAGCACCGCAACGTATAATACAATCAGCATCATGCCTAATACTCAGCTTTCCCATATGATAAGCAACCAAAAGAACAGTGTAAAATATTACAAATGGAAACAAACAAGATTAAGAATTATCAATATGGAACATGGAAACCAAATGTGTCCATGGAAGCCAGCATGTTCAAGATTTTCCAAAACCAGCAGCAGCCTTCTTCCTTTGGCGGGTTTCTATTCTTTCAGGGCTTGCCAATCCTGTCTTCTCCTCGTACTTCTTTTCTAGAGCCTGTCATAATTACCTAAACAAAATGAACATATTCCTTTTCCATTGCAAAGACAGGATCCTGTGAATTCACAGGGAAAATCTACACTACAATCACCCAAAACATAAGGCAGACCAAAACAATCTCAAAAACATTTCAATTTGCACCAAAAGCAAAGCTTTCTACAATTTTTTGTACACATTTAGTCACCCAAAAGATCGGCTAGTAATGCCCATGATGCTTGAGTTTAATAAATTTCCTGATGCCATCTAACAAGGATGGTGTATCAGATACAAGCAAAGAGCAGTTGTCACTGCTCATTGCTGGTTCACCTTTATCAATAGGTATACTTTCCAATGAAAACAAAAGGTTCTAAGCATCATCGTGGTATACACTTTCAAGGGAGCAGGGAAACTATTCTTCTGAGATCAGAAAACATGAGATTTATAGGCATGCTTGCTTACCTGTAGCTCTGTGCGAATACTATCAAGAACTTCATCACTCATTCTATCAAAGAATAGAATACCCTGCAAATTCAAGTCATCTTATAAGAAAGAATTACAGGTGAAACATAAAAATGGGCCCTGAAAAATCAAACCCTTAAGTATTCATAGGCATTAACATAGATGAATGCTCCTTTGGAAAGGTTCAATCTAAATTGTTTCACCATATGCAAAATGCATTATATTGCTGTGTTAAGAATGACGATACAAGGAGATATGTCATATCTGCACAAACCTAGACAAAATGGTTGGCCTACATTGAACAGACCATGTTACTAATAATATAGGTCCTTTCACTATGAAATATTGGAACAGGCCTGTTATGCAGCTCAATTTTATAAAGTGGATTCTTGTCCTTTATATTTAACATTTTATTTATAAGTAAGTTACACATGAACTTTGTGGTTCTTAAACCCAAAATCTCACCCTTCATCCCATTATTATGGGAGGAGGAAGTGTCAGTTGAGCTATAGCTCACTGGCCTTTTATATTCAACATTTAGAGCCAGCTCTAAAAGCCAGATTGATTTCCTTTTTAACCAAGCTCTTGAAATTATGATTTTTATTTCCAATCACCTTATAAGGTTATTGCATCGCTTGTCTCCTATTTAAACAAGCTTCTGCACTTCTACAGCCCTGGTATTTTGTTTCACTTCCTCCATAAAAATCTGTAGCCTATCAGGTTTCATCTGATTAATTTTATTTTTATAATACTTAGCCATCACAACAGTAGAAAAGTGAGACATAAATGTTCATTCTTGTTTGAATTGGATTCTTGGTGTTGTTTCAGGTTCCTTATACAGAATTAATGTCACAAAAAAGTGTATTTATGAAATGATAGGAACCTTTTTTCAAAGAACAAAATGGACCATGAGGAATAAACCAAAGAAGATGATTGCATCAATAAATTGCCTTGCTAAAGCTCATATGGATAAAACCCAGGTATATAAATGGCTCAAGGCAAAGTAGTAAGTTTTCTGAGATTCATGGCATTTAAGCAGATGCCTCCACCTAATAATAAGGATATTACATCTTTTTTTTTATAGGTAATAAGGATATTACATCTCAAAGAGTTTCCATTTCCTTGATTTGACAGTACCCTAATGGCCTAACCTAAGCATCTGTTTTAAAACCTGGTACACTATTAGAATCCTTCTTCCTTCAAATGATGATGACAGATCAAAAGCTATTAGGTTTGAAGTCTTTGTGGGAAAAAAAACAAGCAATTGGTATTACAAATTAAGAAATACGAGATGGAAATTAGTAGTTCCATTCCCTTGTCTATTTTTTTCATAGTACTAATTACTTGAAATGAATAGAACACTCATAATTTCATGCATCATTTTTGTTTCTTTTTTTTCCCCCTGTTTTGAATGAAAAGAGTGGACTCGCATTCATATGCATCTTATGAAGTTCTAACTTATTCTTATCTCTGATTCTATTGCATTCATAGGAAACTCTGATTCTATTAAGATCTGGGGAAGGTCAAAAGTGGTATGTCATATTAACTAGTGAGTCCACATTCCAGGTTAATTTAAAATTTAGATTCATTTGGACCATAGGATTTAGCTTCTAAAACTGTAAAATTTACACCTTCCTTCAAGTTTCAAGGGACAAGATTTTTGTTGTATTACCAGAAATACTAAATTATAATCAAAATGGAGGACAGACCTGCAAATGGTCAAATTCATGCTGGAACACTCGTGCAGGAAGATCAGACAAGCTGACAGTAAACCTTGCTCCTTTAATGTCGCGTGCGTCAATCTTCACAGTTTCTGGTCTCTGCAAGTACAAACATGACAGACATTGTAAGTACGGTGCATATGTAATTTACCGTTCCAAAAAAAAAAAAAAAAAATCAACAGTGTAAAAACTTGTATGGAGAGCATTACAACATATTCTTTCTGATTTGAGCTCATGACAAGAATTCAAGTGATGCCAATGAGCTCAAGAAGCTTTAGGCAGGAAATCTTAAGAAAACTTGAAAAAATTCAGAGGATCCAGCTTGGCTTTTATTAATGAATACCTAATGATATCTTAGTATTTTAGAGAAAGGTCATATTAACTCATAATTTTATTTTTTATTTTTATTACCAACAAGAAATGAGGAAGCAGCCAGGAGTAAAATACACAAAGTCAGCGAGCAATTCAAGCTTAGCCCCTATAAAAATGAATTCACGAACAAAATATTCAATAACTTCTACACATGCATTCATGATTCTCTTGCACATTGCCAATGAGCTCTAGCTCAACAGGCACCTCCTCCCCTTAAAAGTTCTAGGTGATGGGTGAGGTCATGGGTTTCATTACTAATTCAGTGCATGTGTAATTTACCACTATATATTAAAAAAAATACTCTCTTGCACATTCCAAATATTTATAAACCCAGTCAACAATGAAGTTAAGACTTATGAGAAGACCATAAGTGAATTATTGCTGAATTGGAAAAAGGTATTAATTTGCACCAAATAAAATTGCTAATTTAAAGTGGCCATGTCCTACAGAGTACTCAAAATGTAAATGAAACCAAAAAGGAGATAATAAGGAATCAATCAGCTTTGAATACCACAACATCAGCATAAATCCCTGGGAAGGACAGGCAACCTTCATTAAAAAGCACCATTTTCTTGGAATATTTGTATACTCTTGGATTTACAAGAACAATTTCCTCTCCTTCACCACGTTCTCCAACAGGATTAAACACCATGAGTTGAACATTAATTCCTACTTGGGGTGCTGAGAGGCCAATGCCATCAGTTCTGCGGAAAAGGAAGCCAACAAGTATTGTTCACACTCCTGTAAATAGCAAGGATTGTTCATAAGAATCTAACTCTATATTCTATAAAACCTAATCACAGAACCATTCAATTCGAACACAGTAAACTGTATCAGTGAATGAGTTTATTGAACCTCATGACCAGCTCGGTATTAAGAAGAGGTTGTAAAGAATATAATAGCAAACAAACAATAGAAATAATAATAATAATAATAATAATGCACAGAATTTTGAAATGCTTCATGGTAAGTGGAAAACTACAAAAGGGACAGCAATACTTCACTTCAGATTAAGTAAACAAGTCTACAAAACTAAAGATTTGATTTGGTGTTTCAAAAGATTACTAACAACAATTTTAGTATACAGTTCACCAAAATTATAAGCTCCAAAGAGATCCAAAAGGTGAAATTGGATTAGAGTAGCCACCCCCAGAAAGGATGAGGCCAATGCCGAGAATCATTAAGTGAGATTTACAACAGCACCATTGAGTAGTAAGTCAAGCAAATTTCAATTTTTTACTCTTCTTCACAGGTTGCAAGAGGATTTCAGCCAATAAATATGAATGAGGAAAGCAATATGAACCCTTTTAAATTTTTATACCTACATCTATTAATTACCTTCATGAAAATTTTTAAATAAATACTCCCAAAGCAAAGTTTTTGGCTTCCATTGAGTTACAGCACATTGGGTATATATGTAACTTACCAATTAAAAAATAAAAATAAAAAAGCAAAGCTTTTGGCCCGTGCCAATTCATTAAGGTTTCATCTTCACCAATGAAGCGATATTCAATGTAGTTGTCAAACATGGACTTTGAACACACATCAAAGATTTAACTGCAACAGGCTTATAGTACACTACCATCAAAATCACTAAATATTAAAATAAGGCCAAAACGAATGTTTAGTCCTTAAATTTTAGCTTTGATTTACATCTTTCAAATTTAAAAAGTTACAATTCTCTCCTTTAAAAAAAATTATCAATTTCACCCTTACATCCGTCCACTGTTAAAATAGTTACGTAAATGCCAGACGAGAATCTTGGGACTAAAGGTTTTGTTGTTGTTGTTGTTGTTGTATGCCAGATGAAATGCTGACATGGCGTAGAATAAGCTTAACAGCAATGAAATCAATTTCACAACTGCCGAGGTGACAATGAAATGGTGACATGGCCTAGAATACTGTTAAAATTTCACAACTGTGGAGGTGAAAGTTGATAATGGTGGTAAAAATTAAAAAAAATAAAAGTGATCTCAATGGAAACCCAAATGAGAACCAGCAAAAGCTTGCTAACTCAATTGTTGTGTCTGGAACATTACTCCAATGAACTAAGAAGCACTCTCTCTAGGACAATCATAATATTATCCCCTTCACCTTTTTCCTCCTAGTCCTATTGATCAAAAATGGGTTCTTTTAAAATCAATAAGTCAAGTGACACAAAAAAATTTCTTAATTGTTTTTTTCACAAATATGCGACCGTTTAGTTAGTTATTTTGGAAACTTTAGGCCCTGTTTGGTACACCATTTTAAATAAATATTTTCAGTTTTTAATCGATATTACATGTATTTCCACGCACTAAACGTATTTCCAAAAAAAACTGAAAATGGTTGTTAAACACGTACTAAACGGGCCGAGCGTTATTACTTTTTAAAACTCAAAACTCTGATTTGCAACCATAACTCCTCGTAGCTTTTATTACAAAAAGCTCATTTTAAGCTCAAAACCCCGTTTTCCAACAGCTTATACAAAAGGCACCCTATTTCTAAGTTGAAATTTTATTTATGATTGGTACATAATAATAAAAATAATGACAGTGCTGACTGGTGAGCATTGCAAAACTGTAACATTATAGATGGGAGAGACGGAAATGAAACATATATTATTAATTTACAACGAATAAAGAAGTGGATTGGGATAAGAGAAGTTACTTATACATAACGTCGAACATTTCGTGGACGAGTTTCTGCAAATTATCGTCGAACGAATCGATTCGCTTGTTCTTCGATCTCAGAATAGGGTCTGGATATTCCACTATTTTCAATGGCGCTTCAAACCGAACATCCTCAGCTAATTCAAAATAAACAACAACAACAACAAAAAAACGAACATATTCAGTAATAATTAATTACGAAATCAGATTCAGAGCTCCACCAAGTTCAATATTTAGAGAGAGAGAGAGAGAGAGTGTGTGTGTGTGTGTGCGCGCGCTTACGAGAAGCTACGGCGACGTCGTCGTTTTTGGATGAGAAGCCGCGCTTGGCTTGCGCGTGGACCGGAGTTGGTGATGGCCGGTTCGCGGAGGAGGAAAATAGCCGACCGGATTGGGATGAGCGGTTGAGAAGGTGAGACATGGCGGGAAGAGTGGAGGAGCGGCGATGGAGAATGGGGACGAAAGAAAATGAGTGGAGCCAAGTCTTGCAAGCCATGCCCACAAAACTAGCAAGGTGTGTGTGAGACTGTAAGAGACAGGCACGATATATATTAGTGAAAAAATATGTGTAAATGAAAATTAAAAAACCCTTCAAATATAGCCTAAAATTAAAATTTAAAAAGGTTGTATTTTCTAAAAATTTAAAATTTAAAATTAGTTGTAGTCTTAGTTACAAATTTACTTAATATTTTTTTATTAGATGTGAATTTTGACAAATTTACCATTAGATTACATCTTATTCTTGTATTTTTTATGCTTGCAAAATTTCAAGAAAATTAAAGATCAATAATTATGTCATCAATAAAATTTTTAAATTGCAAGTTTTTTAATTTAAAATTATGCATAAAATATAAATTTATAGATCATATAGTAAATAATATCTTATTGACACAAAATTTAACATATGTATTAAAAACGTAAAGAACATACAATTTAATGGTTAGATCTTTAAAATATGTTGTAATATTTATTTTTTTATTTAGTTTATAATCTCAAGCTACAACCAGTTTTGTAACTAAACTTTATCCAAATGCAAGATAAAAAAATAAAAAATAAAATAATAATAAAAAAACCTTCAAATATAGCATATGTTCTATTTTGTCCTAAAATTAAAATTTAAAAAGGTTGTATTTTTCTAAAAATTTAAAATATCTAAACTATGTTTTAACTTACGAGCAAGAGGGATATATCAACAGCGAGTGTAGTGAAGTGGTGAAGTGGTAAAAAGCTCGGATTACTGAAAAAAAAAAAAAAAAAACCATCACTTTAAACCATGTACCAAGAGGTTGTGAGTTCGAATACTACTACCGTAGAGCATAGACCGAAGATTGCACAGCCCCATGTATAAACTAATTGAAATGTATAAAATTTTCAATTTTTAAAAATAGAAATAAAACATGTTAAATTTTAATAAAAAGTTGACCCACTTACGAATGTTATTTGCCAATGTACAACCAACTCAGCTACATAACAATAGTGATCACCATACCTACGCCATAGTCACCAAATAAAATTAGGAGAAGCTTGATAGAATTCATAAAAATGTTAAAGTTACCATGACATCTTTCAAATTTACGTGTCTATTAATTTGATTTGTAATCACATTGATGATATAATAAATAAAATTTCTTAACTAATTGTTTGTTTTGTATTTAAAAATTGACACATTAATTTATAATGATTATATTGTAAAATTTTTGTAATACTCTCAACGTCCATATGTTATGAATTGTTTATATAAGTTAAGTTAAGATAAGATCATGTTAAGATAGGTCACTTTTGAAACCTTAAAAATCAAATAAAAAGAAAGAAGACTTTAATAAATTGCAAAGGGCCTATGTAATTAATTAAATTTGTGAAGCTTTGTGTATGTGTTAGAGACTGATGATGCTTGGATGATCAGTGGGCTGAACTGTCTTCGACGTTATCAAAGATCGTTAGTAAATCCTGAAAAAGAAGAATAAAACCAAAGGAGACCGGTGGAGGCCGACCAAAAATCCTCCGATGGCAAAGTTAGTATCTTTGTGGTTTTTCTTTTTAGGAAAAATGAATGGAAGTTCTGAATGGTACCTTCTCCGTAGATCAGTGCTTTTATAGCACACCCACAGAACAATCGTCTCCCTTCATGTAAGTCGACGGTTTCGAAAGTAACCTCTAACTGTTTTTGATACCGTATCGTTTGGCCTGATTGATCTAACCGTCGTTGGTAACAGTTCCCATCAATTTTGTCGATTACGGAGTGAGGTGTGACGCCCTGTGTCTGAACAGTAATGTTGACCATCTAGCTTACTCAGGACGAGGTTATGCTCAGGACGAGATTATCTCAAATCTCGTCTTTCCTATTTCGTTCAGGACGAGTTTTCCTCGTCCTGACTTTCACAGGTTGAGGTTGTAGATCAGGACGACCCATCATGGACGAGTCTGCAGTTGCAATTTTTCTAGTATCATCAGAGACCATATGAAGTTAATTAACATGGGTATTATTTGTGGGCTCTAGTTAGCTCAACTAGTAAAGTCTCTGATGGTTGTATAAGAGATCTACGGTTCAATTCCCGTCTATATCAAAAACTGATTAATCTATTGGTTTGATGATAAAGAGCTATGTAATTAAAAATCAAATAAAAAGAAAGAAGACTTTAATAAATTGCAAAGGGCCCATGTAATTAATTAAATTTGTGAAGCTTTGTGTATGTGTTAAAGACCATATGAAGTTAATTAACATGGGTATTATTTGTGGGTTCCAGTTAGTTCAACTAGTAAAGTCTCTGATAGTTGTATAAGAGGTCTAGGGTTCAATTCTCATTTATATCAAAAACTGATTGATCTATTGGTCTGATGATAAAGAGTTATCATCAAAAGCGGACGACATAAGTTAAAACTCTCTAAAAAAAACATGGGTATTATTTAAAAATAAAAATCACTAAAAGTTCATCAAGATGATTCAGCTCATGAAACATCAAAGATGTTTAATAAAAAGACTAACTAATTATATATGCTCTACATAACAATAATTATCACCATATCTGCATCATAGTCATCAAATAAATTTAGGACAAGAAGCTTGAAAATTGAAATAACTCAAGAAAAATGTTAAAGATTTGCAAAAGTATAATAAATATCACATTGGTAACATAATAAATAATTTTTAATTAATTTATTGTTTTGTTTTTAAAATTTGACACATTAATTTTTATGAATTATATAATAAAATTTGTAATACGATTAACATGAATTTGTTATAAATTCTTTAGGTAAAGTAAAGATGAGATCATGTTAAGGTAGGTCTTTTTTAAAATCTTTAAAAAACAAATAAAAAGAAAGAAGATGCTCATAATTTTTTTTTTTTTTTTTTTTTTTGAGAAGAAGATGCTCATAAATTGTAAGGAGTCCATATAATTTTACATTATTGTCCCAAAAATGACATATAGAACCCATTGAAATATAAGAACATCAATGCTATTACTATATATAAAATAAAAAATAAAAAAGAGAAAATCGCTAAAATCTTATTTAGTTTTAAAAAGTAGTGTATTCACTTTTCATTTTCTTTATTCCATATTCAAATTCAAAAAAAAAAAAAAAAAAATCACTTTTCACATTTGATAGCGTTTGGTAAATTGTTTTGAATACATAATTTGGGTATAAAATATATCATACCTAAATTTGGTCTTTTTTTTTTAAAGTAAATTTTCTCAGTTACACACACTCACATCACTCGAAAAAAGTAATTTTTTGTTTTCACGATATTTACGAATATGCCAATGTATTCATATTTATAGAAAACGAAAATACTGAACAATTGTTTTCATTTTTTGTATTCAAATATAATTTTTAGGATACTGAAAATGAAAACTAAGTACAAATTCTAAAACCAAACCAAATTTTAAGTGGTGAATCTCACAGAAAACTGAAAATGAATACAGAATATTGTACTTTTTTTCAACAAACCAAACAGGCCCTAACAATTTTCCCATTCCACAAACTTCACAAAACGACGTCGTCCGCGTTTCACACCTCCACAAAAAAAAAAAAAAAAAAAAAAAAAAAAATCAAATTTGTTACTGCGCCCAAAAAAATCAGGTGTTAAATAACGCAGAGAAAAAAATTTCATTCACGTCACTCAAAAAACAAAATATCGCGGCTCTCATCTCCTTCCTTCTTTCCTTCCTCCAATCCTTCACAGGTCATTTCTCTCTCTCTCTCTCTCTCTCTAAAATCCCATCGCAGATCTTAATTGATAGATCCATCAAATTATCGTAGGTAAAATTTTTAGAACTATTTATTCGTTTAAGTTCAATTAAACGATCCTGTTGTTTCTGAGATCTCTTTTTTATATACAAATTTTTTTTTTCCAAAATTGTTCGTTTCTATTTCGATTTAATTTCATCGCATCGTTGAATTTAAACTAATCTGATCTCAGTTCGAATCTTTTTCTATAATTTTTGTGATTATGAATAATTGAATTGATTAGGGCTTTTTTATTTTATTATTTTTTGAATAATTAATCAGGTTCGGTAGTATCAGTACTGTGAGGTTGCTTAAAAATGGGGCTGACATTTACGAAGCTGTTTAGCAAGCTATTTGCGAAGAAAGAAATGAGAATTCTGATGGTAGGTCTCGATGCTGCTGGTAAAACTACCATCTTGTACAAGCTCAAGCTCGGTGAAATCGTTACTACCATCCCTACCATTGGTAATTATTCCCAGTTTACCAATTACCTTGCAGTTTATGTATTCGAATTATATATATATATATATATATATATTTGCTTTCGTGGCTCGAAGTATTAGCATAAGGGTTAAATGATTTGAATTCATTGTTTCTTATCAGCTTAGGATTTTGGGATTTGATTTGGTTCATGTGAAGGGAACAAAAAGAGGCATAGGAAGATTTGAAATCAAATGTTAATGACCAAATTTTTCTCGCGTTTGGAGGATTCGGAATCTCCTGCCAACTCATTACTTGGCAACTCGTAAAACCATTCCGTGTATATTTTTAAACTAGTCACATGACTTATTAAATAGGTCTTGTGACTAAAAAGTACAAGTCGGTCTGGAGGAGTTTTTTGCACACTGGTCTAGATGTAAGCCTTTTCCAATGTTTATTAAGGAGGTAACAAAGAGTATGGTTTTTGATTTGAAAGAATGGTGAAGAAGAATACGTGTGGCGAACCCTGACTAGCATGTTGAGGATCTATAGCCAGCCCTAATGTTTTGGGACTAAAGCTTTGCCTTGATGTTGCTGTTAGGCGTCTGGAATGAGTTTTTAGTTTGTCGTGGTCCTAGTAGGTGGCCTTGAGTTTTGGACAGTGTCTTCATTTTATATTCCATCTAAAGTTAAAAATTCCATGTTGTTATGGCCCACTTGTTAAGAGAGAGTTTGGGTTTAAATGAAATTTCCTATTAGTTGTGGTTTTTGGGAAAAGTAGTTCTTCATCAAAGAGAGAATGTAAAATTAGAAAAGGTTTTTAGAGAAGGTTTTCGCCTTGTTTTGTTTTCAGATATTGTTCTTTGAGAAGTCTTTTGATCTTTTTGGATCTAGTCTTTATGATGGGTAAGACAGTGGACCTTGCACTGTTTAATAGATGAAATGTTTCTTTGGATGGAATGGGACTACTTGGTTTGCCTGTTTGTGGGACTAATGGTGCTCTAAGTGAATTTGCAGATTTGAAATAAGGATTATTTTATGTCTCATTGGAACTTTTGTAGCATGTCATTGGCACCTCCTCCCCTTGCAAAAGCAAGTTGGAGGGTGAAGTCGTGGGTTAAAATCCATTATGTTTGAGCTCAGTTTGTTTAATAGTCAAGCCTAAACTTAAGCTTGAGCTTGGCCCATTTGCTAAATAAACAAATATAAATAAGTTTTTCCCTGAGTTGAGCTCTAGCTGTTCTGTTCATTTACAACCCTAGTTACAATTTGTGAATACTGTAGCAGAATCTTGTATATGTAAGCTCTATATGTCAATAAACTGTCGTGTATAACAAAGATTTTGAATGAATGGTAGTTAGAAGCTTAGAAGGCTATGTATACGCTGCTGTACTAAAACTAAGTCGCCTTTGTAGCAGATTTTCAAATTTCAGGAGGATAATTGGAGTATTTATTTGATTTTAAATGTTAGTATTTAATTTTATATAACTACAATGTAGGAATCTTGATTTTTGTGAATGAATTACTCTCACTTGGGAACTTTATTTTGGTTTGTTGAAATACTTTTATTGTCCCAGGTGTACCTTAATTACTTTTGATGAATTAATTATTTTTTTTTAATCCCTATCATGATTTGAATGATGATTTTCCCAATTCATTGCAGTTTTGACATCCTGTTAATGAAAGTGGAATTAATTTTTACCTTAATCATGGGAGGATTTGCTCTTTGCAGGATTTAATGTGGAAACAGTGGAATATAAAAACATCAGTTTCACTGTTTGGGATGTTGGTGGTCAAGACAAGGTACGTCCCTCTGTGTTTGTGAAAAAATCATGTCATGTGCAGTCATTATCTACTTATTTAGAAGTATGTCTTTGATATTTTGAGTTGTTCCTTGTTTTCTGTTATTCATGGATAGTAAAAATGCTTTTGTGTTTAATGCACACACTCACATGTAATGATGTACATATACATACATTTGTACATGCATCCATACATGTGCATGTATATCTATGGGTTTGCTTAAAATGTGTAAGTGAAACATTTCATGCTTTTGTTAATAAAGGACTAAATTAATGCCACATAGAAGGTTCTTGATTCAATTCCTGTTCTAGAATATTTAACATAATAGGCTTTAATTATATATAATCCTTTTATGTAAGATTATTTAAACTCAATGAAAAATTGTGCAATAATAACTTAATAAATACTCCAAAGACTTTAAACAAAAAAGAATTTAAATTGGACATTTGTATTGTCTCTCTAATTTACTTATTACTTCATTCTCATTTTTTAGATTATTTGTTCATAATTTTTGGTCAAAAGAATAAAAAATTAATTTTTAATGGATTTTCCAAAATTTGGAAGGGAAGGGCATCCAACCGTCCACCTAGTTCCGCCCTTCTATGAAGCTATTTTTCCATCAACAATGCGGGACAAATTTCAAATGCATCTGCCTGATGAAAAAAAAGTTGATTATTGTCTGCAAGATTGGTATTATTTTCAGATTTGTAACAATGCATGAGTAGTGTGGGAAACAGTTACTCAGCTACCTTTAGCGATAACAATCATATATAGTTTAAATGTTGCAACATGGGCTGAGCATTTATAGGTTATGAGTTATCAGATAATGGACCAAGATTGTAAAATAGGGTTACATGGAGTGAAATTATTTAAAAAAAAAAAAAAAAAAAGTACTTTCAAAATATGATTATTGATTTCAAACTGATGTTGCATATTTGTTGCATTTGTCATGTCAACATGTGTTACAGACTGTACATTGAAGGGGGGAGTGTGAATGTTATCATAGCAGTTTGTATTTTAAATAGAATTTTAGAAGTGGAGCTTTTGGTGCCAAGAGGAGGAGTGGAAGGGTTTCGAACTATTGATCTGAACCTTCATAAGGCATGGTCTCCTACTGATTGTACCATCCTCTGGGGTTAAGAATGTGTGTGCATGTAATATGTTAACTAAATAAATGGATATCCACTGTAGAATTATGTAACTAGATGATGATTCATTGATATAATTTTTTTAAACAGATCCGTCCATTGTGGAGGCACTACTTCCAAAACACTCAGGGTCTTATTTTTGTGGTTGATAGCAATGACAGGGATCGTGTTGTTGAGGCAAGGGATGAGTTGCACAGGATGTTGAATGAGGTACATTACCACTTTCATGTCTTCCTCTTATGCTTTGCATGTTATGCTTCGATCTCTTGGTTTCCTTCCGTTATGTGCAACTTAAATTGGACTGACATTTTGCTGCTTTATTCAAAAAAAGGACTGACATAGCTGGGTTTGTATACATTCTTAAATCTGTTCTAGATTGCTTTTATTGCTATATAAGTATTTATTCACATTTTGGAATATAAACAACTTTTTCCTGCATCTTTATTGTTATTTCACCAGGTTCCATTCCTCTACTCTATACTTACATATGTGACATAACATCCCCTTTGCTTAGAGAAATACTGATGTTCCATCTTTTCTCTTGCCAATTTTCTTGTACATTTTTGAGTTTTAACTTGCTTTGTTTCCTTTGCTGTATATATTCTTTCCTGAAGTCACCCATGTAATCTTTATGCAATTGTCAGAGTACATCTTAATTGCTTCCTGCATACTATGATACAACTCTTATTAAGTTCATTGGTAGTAGTTTAGGATTTCACTCACAGGATGCTATATGACATCCAAGTTAAATCTGGGGTTGTTTTGTGCCTTGATTGCTTTTGGTAAATTTCAAAATCAACTAGCACTGTGGCAACTGTTCTATGAACATCTATTTACTGATTATCAGTAGGATAAGTGGAATAGCTAGTTCCTTTAACTAGTTCATTATTGCTTTCTTGGCCAAGTATCTGTTTTATCCTTCAGTGTTACAAGCTTGCAATATTGTTTGATATTGGTACTAGGTTTATTAATTCAAATGTTAATCTTGTTTCAGGATGAACTCAGGGAGGCTGTTTTGCTTGTATTTGCCAACAAACAAGATCTGCCTAATGCAATGAATGCTGCAGAGATAACTGACAAGCTTGGCTTGCATTCTCTCCGCCAACGCCACTGGTAATGTTTTCTCCTTGTTTCTGCCTCAACTTGGGGTCATTTCTTGAATGTTCTCCATGGACATGGCTACTAGATTTGTTGACTTTCCCTTATTCATTTGACATGGTGCTCTCAAACTGATCTAAAAGAATTTCTTTCTCCCTTGGGACAATCAAGCCAATTTTTTTTTTTTTTTTTCTCCTGAAATTTTGAATGAAGCTAAAGGAGTGACTCTTTTAGCATCATCATACTTCTAACAAGTCAAACTACTAAATAATAAAGTTTAATGGAATTCTTCTTGAACTGTATTGAATTGTGAAAAAAAGAAAAAGAAAAAAAAAAGGGCCAAAATTCAAAGCACTCCCTTTAGTTCTCAAAATCTGACGTTCCTGACAATATGGTCCTTTTGTCCATCGCCATCTATAAAATTATTGTTAAGTCTAGTAGAACGATGTTGTATTTCTTGTGATAGTATTAGTTTTATTAATGGCAATGGATGGAAGGACCAACTAGACAGGATCGTCAAGTTTAAGGAGTAAAATACAAAAATTAAACTTAGGATGAAAATGACAATTAACCCAAACATAATGGAGATTATTTTGGATTTTAGCCCCGCGGGCGCGGTGGGGTGGGGAGAAAGGACCGGTTTTAACTTTTGTTGATGCTAAATGGTGGTCCATTTCAGGTACATTCAGAGCACATGTGCAACTTCTGGAGAGGGTCTCTATGAGGGGTTGGATTGGCTTTCCAACAATATTGCTACCAAGGCAAGTACATGAATTTTATAGAATGGACAGTGGCATTAAATTATATAATGGCTTTAAGCTGCTATTTTTATTCTCCAAAAACATAGTGTAATGGGATATCGTTGCGAATGCAAGTTTCATGCTACACCTGTCTTATTCCTTTCGTTATATGTTTGTTACAACCCTCCCTTGCTTTCTTTTCAGGCATGAGCCATTAAAGAATTTTGGTTCCTAGCGATTTGGGAGAGGACGCTTCCACTTTCTCAGTGTTGTAATAGCTGAATGTTTGTCTAGAACTTTATATATTTGGCTTGTATGGTTCCTATGTTAGCTAAATACTTTTAGCTGTAAACCAAACTTTCATGTTTGTTCCAATGCCTTTTGGGCATAGCCGCACTTAATAGTTATTTTTGCTTGCCTTATAACTGATTGGTGTGCAATGCAATCTTTCTATTGTACAAAAGAGTGGAGCTACGACCATTTAGGCAATGGCCTAAAGGCCCTCGATTGGAAGAGAGGCCTTAATAGAATATATTATATTTATTTGTTTTATAGTATTGCAAAAAAAGGTTTTAAAAAAAGTATTGCAAAAAAATAATTAAAAAAGTAAGGCCTCTCTCCTGGCTAAGACCTTTTCTATTGGCCAATAAATTGTCTTGTTTATCTGTCTTAGGTATAAAAAATTTACAAGGCCCAAAATGTTTTATCATCCTCTCTCTCTCTCTATTAAAATTAAAACTAAAATTAGAATTAATAGTTTTCTAGATAAATTTATTATTGAAATCTATTGTTCAAATATTTAAACTATAGTCCAACATCGTCAAAACTCAAAGGAGACCATGACCATTTCAAAAGTAATATTTATTTGATATTGATTGTTTAGATTTATTTTTAGAATTAAAAATTTTAAAATACATTTTATATATAGATAAAAATAGTCCAATAATGTATTAAATTATATATATATATATAAAATAACATATTAAATTATATAAAAAAAATGCCAGATTTTTTTTTTTTTTTTTTTTGTTTCTAATGCATGTATTATTTATAAAATATTAACTAACAATACATTTTATATTTGTGTTTGCAAAAAGAATTTATTCAAAATTAAAATTGATAAAATCATATTTAAGATCGACTATTTCACTAAAAAGATTAAGTGGATTATCAATATTTCCATTTAAAAAGTAAATTTTAAGATTAAGTGGATTATCAATATTTCCAATTAAAAAAAATTAGTAGAACTTGGACACAAAAACATAATTAATAGTAATCTTAAATTTAAAAACAACGAGAAAAATATATTTTTAAATATCAAAATATAAATATTATTTGATTAATATTTAAAAAATAAGAGAAGGCTTACTATAAATTTGTTGCCTTATGCCCAAAAATGTGTTGGGGGAGAGTTAAATTTGGCTCAATTATTATAGGCCGTGAATTTAAGTAAGGTTTGAAATGACATTTGAAGTTGAATTGAAGTATTTAACACCATTTAAAATTTATAAGTTTTTAAACCTTTTTATTATATATTTAAAATATTTTATGCATATGAAAAATCTTCGTAGCAATACGGCCATATTTTGTATGAAAGACAAGTAACATGTCAATAACATGCTTACTATTTCGTGATTTTTGGCATGATCATTGAGGTATTAATACAAAGAATCCAATTTACTTAAGACTAAAGTTTTTTAAAATACACAAGTATCAATTCTATCAAATACTATCATTTGGGATATTGGAAGAAACCAATATCCCAAGTTATATTCCTAAGTTATCGTGTTGTAGTTCTTGTTGTATATTATGTTGATCTCGCTTGGATGATTCAAGTGCATATGAATAAATATTTTAAATGAATGGGCAAACTGGGAAAATTTAAATTGCACTGCTTCTGCTTTTCTCAGGAGGCGACAGACCCCACCTCCACAGCCATAGCATGGAAAAGCAGCTTTCTTAATTTGCACTACAACCAATTTAAATTTTTTCTAAATTGATATATGATGTTAAATCGAAACTGAGATAGAGAGAGCGGGTTGCCCTTTTGTGGGCTCTTTGAGACAAAAGATCTCATAGGAATGATGCTCATTCCCATGTTTCTTCTAGTATCGTTTGGTTTCGAGAGATCACATTGATTTATCTTCTTTTTTCTGGGTAGTTCAACGGACGGTCGGAGAAAGTAGAGAGACATAATAAAATAATATATAGGTTTCAAAATATTACACATTTTTCTTCCAGGAAAAGTGTCCATGAAAATATCATCGATCTTGTGGCATATGGGAGTATGATTGCTAATTTGAGTACCATCAATTTATTACTGTATAATAATTATCTCATGCATTTGAAATATGAATGATGGATTATCTTTCCCAACATATGGACCAATGTATTCCATTTTATGATCACCATTCATTCATGATTTTTTTACTGTGGTTTTTGAGATGAATATTGCCGATTGTTTAAATGAGAGATCTAAGAATAGACACTATTAGAACTAGTTGTTAACCCATCGGATGCACGGAAAAACTATTGACTCTGAAAAAAAAAAATCCAACAATGAGTAAATAGACATTGTGAAAAAAAAATTAATTGAAATTAATCCAAACAAATAATTAATCAACCAAAAATATAGCTTTTAATAAGAAAACTAAAAATCACATGAACCTAAATAAAAATCATTTAAGGTAAAGAATTAAGATCAACTTACTGAGATGCAAATACCAAAAACCCCAAGACTTAAAACTTCAAAATTTATAGAATCCCCAAATTCTACTTTAGAACCAAACCAAATTCAATAAATTTATATATAACATATCAAATAAAAATTTATTGTTCCCTAGGCTAGAATACATAGGTTGCATTTTTTATTTTTTTTCCAAAAAAATAGAGATTCTTTATCAGCCATGTACAATATAAAAAAATAATTAGTAGAAATTTCAACACAAAAACCAAACCCACGATTATCAACGTGAGACTCTTTTTTTTTTTTTTTAGTCCTATCATAATTTTTGTTTTTATATAGATTATCAACATTTGAGTTTGAGTTTAAGTTTAAGTTAGACTTATTAGAGAGATAGAGTTTCACTCCTGGTTAAGTTTGAACTAAAAAAAATAATTTTATTTAAATATTATGTTGATATGAAAAATTATGAGAGTTTTAGAGGGTTGGATTATATATATATATATATATATATATATATAGATTAGAAGTGTATGGATATTGTCAATTGTATAAATGAGAGATCTAAGAATAGACACTATTAAAACCAGAAGTGTATGTTTAGATCAGACCCAAATTACTTTATTTTGCCAAATGAAAGAAAGCAAAAACTAAAAACGACATTGTATCATCAATTCTCAAATAACTTAAGCCTTAACTCTTGTCTTAAAAAAAAAAAAAACACTTAACTCCTGGAAGGCAAAACACAATTGTTTTACTTCTACTTAAACGACATCAAGTCAGTTCACCTCGGCAAGCTAACGATAATTACGGAAGCATAAATTGTGGAGTAGTTCAATCTAGAGATTGTTATAACAGATTTGTAAAACTGTTTTTACTGTGTAACGGATTGATGGTTAGGGCAGCTCCACATAGTCTAGGGTGATCACAAGACCACTTTGACTTGAGAAAAAAAAAAAAAAAAAAAAAAAGAGGAAAAAAAAGTAATATGTATCAATTTTTAAAATTTATGATTTTTTTTCTTAAAAAAACTTTGTGACCACCCTAAATTTTTCTTAGTCCCAACATAATTAAACTTTGACAATAAACTTGGTTGTAGAATAAGACTACAATTTCATTCAATATTTTTTTTATTGGATATAAATTTTGACAAATCCACCATTAATTATATTTTCCTCTTATATCCTCTATACTTGCAAAATTTCAAGAAGATCAAAGATGCTATGTAATCAATCAAATGTTTAAATTTCAAGTTTTTGTAGTTCAAAATTTTATATATAAAATAATTTTATGGATCAAATAGTAAATAACATCCGATTGGTATGAAATTTGACATGTTTTAAGAACGTAGACAACATACAATTCAATGATTATATTTTCAAAATATATAGTAATGTTAAATTTTTTTTTTTTTTTTTTTTGTGAGAGTTATAGCCTTAAGTTACAATTAAATTTGTAGCCAAACTTTATTCTTAAACTTTGGTCCCCATAACAATATATTAGGTCCTTACAAACAAAAAGAAAAAGTCCAAAAAAAATTTTATTTAATTAAAATTTTGAAAGAGATGTAGCTTGCAATATTGATAATGAGACTATCATGTAACAATTTCAGAATGAGAAAATTTGTGAGAGGAAACTGTAAGACTTTATGTGTTTGTGCATATGTGTGTTTTTTTTTGTAAATATATGAAATTATCTTTTTATTAGATTTTGTATAATTTAAGTTTTTTAATAACCATCCAAAAAAAAAAAATTCTTAGAACCGAGCCGCCACCGCTGATGGTTATGATTTGGTTTAACTTAGACACTTTTGTTTTCGTATATAAGGTTGCGTTTGTTTCGCCTAAAAATAGTTTCAGGAAATTATTTTACACCCTTGTGGGTGTTTGATACCTACGGAAAATACGGTCAACGGAAAATACGGTACACGTTGACCGGAAAATAACCCCCTAAGAGTGTAAAATCATTTACACTCCTATTTTACCTTAAATGAATTTCCAGAAAACACACCAGAAGAGAGAGAGAGTGAGAGAGAGCTCAAGCACACTCCACCTGAAGACAGAGAGATAGCTAGAAGGGAAAGTGAAGAAGACAGCCCAACCTTCGCCAGTTTGACCGCGCCGCAGGTTCATGCCTCAGCCTCACCGGACCGTCATCGTCTTCGCCACAGATCTACACCGCCGGTCGAGTAAGCTTTCTCTTCTCTCTTCCTCTCTCTTTCCCTCTGACCAACCAAAGCCAAGAAGCTATCAAACCCACCCACGATCTCTAATCTACAAACCAATCTTGTCGCCGTCGCCTCCTTCAGACCTACCCACCAATCTCGCAGCTATCAGACCCACTTGATGATCTCGCCGCTGTCAGACCCACCCACCGATCTCTTCTCCTTCAGACCCATTCACTGATCTGTGGTCCTTTACCTCTCTCTTTCTCTCAATCTATCTCTCCCTCTCCCTCTCTCACGATCGGTGCTTATATTTGAGAAAGATTGATTTTTTTTTTTTTTTAATTGTTGATTTGGTTTACATATTCAGATTTCCTATTATAATATTTGTTTGGAAGCTGAGAAAATGTGAGAAAATGTGTTTTCTAGAGGATTTTCAGAAACACAACCAAACACTTGAAATCATTTTCATTTCCGGAAAATATTTTCACTTGAAAATATTTTACACTTTGAAATCATTTTATATTGAACCAAATGTAGCCTAAGACACAAAACTAATTATTGTATTATCTCTCTCATTCTTAAAGACTAATTATTGTATTAACTCTCTCATTCTTTCATTCTATTAGAGATATTTTAGCCCAATATAATATGCCCAAGCCCAATTCATCTATGCATGCAAGCCAAGTCTCCTACTTGTACTAAAATTTTATTAACCATAGTTAATGTATGGTTAGTTTAGGGTTTAGTCTACTATATATACAATGTTATGGTTCATTGTAATATATAATTTGTACTACACTATCATATTTTAAAGATGTAGCCTTTTAGGGTTTCTTTGTGGATGTAGGCCGTTAGACTGAACCATGTAACTTTCCTGTATTTTATATTTTATGCTTTTGCTTTTACATCTATTATAACATATTTAACATGGTATATCAATGCTAATATTTAATATGGTATTAGAGCCAAACATCGTTCTTGGCTTTTAGTAAAATATCTCTATCAAGCTTGCTCTCTCTTCCTTCAACCTATAGATCTGCCCTAGCGTTCCTCATGCCACATCTCTCTACTGCCTGGTTGCAGTTGTTGTCAACATCTTCAACAACCACTACGATCTCGAAATTCTCAAGCAAGTCGTGTCTATCCCCTAAGATTTGTGCCTTTCAAGCCTTCCTTTGTTGAAACTGAATCCATAGGCCTCATCCTTGGCATCCCGCGAGAAAAACCCAAGAATCTGGTCGCTAGAATCAATGCCACATGCAGCCAATATGTTTTGTGGCCAATCCATGTGCCTCTCCTGTTCTCATGTGCATCTCATCGATGGCTACACGCGCCACTCAGTCAACTTCTCCATTGTTCTATCTGCAAAACCTAGAAATATGGCGACCATCCATCGTGCCACGCGCCTTCTATCGATTCCACACTCCTCCTATGTTTTCACGCACTTCCACGCGCTAGTCCTCAATGTTTGCCTCTCCTAACGTCATTTGAGCCACGCAAGCCCACCAGATCATCAATAGCTCAGCCATTATGTTTTCGCCACAAGTCACATCTTGATCTGTCCTCGTCAGCTAGTGCCACTTTAGCAATAATGCCATGTCATCGCCTCGTTAGTGCCACGTCCTCTCACTCAGCTGACTCAGACCAACCCGACCCGGAATACCTAGATTTGACCGTGGACCAAAGCCAATTTGACCATTAACTCTTTGGTTTGACTTTGACCTTAGGTGGACTTTGACTAAAGGACTCTCCTTTGCACAAAGACTCGCAAATCTTGCTTCATCAAGATGTTGTCTTCATCAATCTTTTTTAGGCCTTCAATATAGCTATTATCTAGCCATAGCTACCTTTCTTGCTCATTGAAGCAAGCCTTCTTTTGAATTTTTCTGATGTCGTTTTTTCTATGTGCATGTCTCCATAGTGTTCAATCCTTTTGGTCTATTCAAGGTCATTCTTGAATCTTTCTTCATAGCTTCTTCAAGACATTTTCGTGGTCAATTTCATGGTTTCCTCAAGGGATCTTCTCAAGCTTATCCAACCTCAAGGTTTCATCGAGCTTCCACCTTGAGTTTGAAAGGAGGTGTTAGAGATATTTTAGCCCAATGTAATAGGCCCAAGTCCAATCCATCTATGTGTACAAGCTAAGTCTCCTACTTGTACTAAAAGTTTATTAACCATAGTTAAGGTATGGTTAGTCTAGAGTTTAGTCTACTATATATATCATGTTATGGTTCATTGTAACATAAAATTTGTACTACACTTTCATATATTAAAAATGTAGCCCTTTAGGATTCCTCTGTGAATGTAAACCTTTAGGCTAAACCATGTAACCCTTCTGTATTCTATACTTTATACTTTTGCTTCTGCATCTATTATAGCATATTTAATATGGTATATCAATACTAATATACACATTCAATCAATAAACACTCAAGATTTTATTTTTTCTTGAGATACTTTCTCTGGAGTGAAAGGGTGAGAAACTGAACAAACACATCATGTGCTCTGGACGTATCAATTGCAAATAAATAGATGAATCATTACTACTAGCAACCCCGTTATTTGCTCAAAGGATCCAAATCGTGATGCCGAAATGATGGTGGAACTTTGGTAGAAGCTTGGTCGAAAATCCTTAGTCCAGGTGAACCTTTGTGAAGCGAAGCTATATATGGCAGGACAAAAGTTTAAAGTATATAGTTATTAAAGAGATGCAAGCAATGTGATCAAGTCATGGCTATCAAGAATGAGGTGGAGGATGCTTCCTGGTCCATCAGATGAATTTATTGGAGAAACTAAGGGGGTGTTTGGTTTATGTTTTTAAATAACCATTTTCAGTTTTTAAATAACATTACACACTTTTTCACACACTTTTTCACCCACACGTATTTCCATAAATATTTTCAAATAACAATTTTTAGTTTTTAAACATATGTACCAAAGGCCCTAAGTCCTTTCTGTCCTGTTTTGTGTGTTGGGATGTGGTCTACTTTCCAAGAAACTCCATTTTTTTTTGGCTCATAATATTACAAAGTGGTCTCAGGTCTGTGCATTGTAAACCCGGTGGTTTTTTTTCCCATCTCTACTCTTCCTCCTTGGGTTATCTACCAGGAAGAAAGAGGAGTAGGACCATCCTAGTTCTTTTGATGCTGTTTTATTGTCCATCATATCTTTGTAATTATATTCTAATTCTTACTCAGCCTAAAAAAAAAACTAGGAAACAATGCAATTTAATGAAAACTTAAACAAGTTTTTGTTTGGTTTTCAATTAAAACAAAAAAAACTACCCTATTCTTTAAACTATTTCTAGAAAAGTCAAACTCACCAGATAAGGTGAGCCAGTGGATCGAGTCTAACCTCATCCATTAAGGGTTGGGTGGAAGTAAGCACCACTAAGCCAATATGCTCTTGATGAGTTTAGGCCGAGAAGGTATTCCGTGTATTTAGCCTTTTACAACATGTGGATCTCATTACATACATGAAAAATACTCGCAAGTCTAAACTCTTAATTAGGCTCCACCAAAATGCAAGATATATGTTTTCATTTAGAGTTTAGACCTATGAGTTTTTCTATGTATATAATAGGATTCATATGCTGTGAGAGACTTAATGTATACATCACATACAAAATATATATATTTTTTCATTTAGACCTATGAGTTTTTCTATGTATACAACAAAATTACACAATAAGTCTTTCTCCAAAAAAAAAAAAAAAAACTTACACAATAAGTAAGGTTTCAACCCACCATTGATCAAAATAAAATTAAAAAGATATATGAGACTTACTACAACTCAAAATAAATATATTTGTGAAATTATCAAAACCCAGACCAGACCAAACAGTCCAACCCGGTTACCCGTGCCCCAACCCACTTCTTTAGCAAGTGAAAATGGGTTTTGAAATAAATTGGGAAAAATACATGCTTCAGGTATTTAACCAGCAACCATGTAGGAGTTTTGGACCTTTGTCCAACATGCTAACCACTGAACTAGTTAGCTTCCTTGTGTCCTTGAAAATTTATACTTTATGTATTTTAATTTTACAAGATTAATAGTTTTGGATTTAATTTTATCACTATTTACTTAATAGTATTTTCTATTTTTTTTTGGTTCAAGAATTATTCTTTCACATCAATAAATATGAATATGAAAATTGTAAATTCATGTTAAAAATGATTTTATTTTAAATTAAAATGCATTTTTTATTTGAAAGATTAATAAACACAAATTTTTAAAGCTTGTTTATATTTATTAATTTCTATTCACTTTATAAAAATAACGAAAATTCATTTGAAATTTGTTTTAATTGCTTAATATTTTTTAAGGGTAAATTTTCATATTTTTACACATTTAATACATTTATTTGTATTTTAATTAATATTATATTAATTTTAATGTCATCACGGTTCGACCTCGGTGGAACCTTAATCCGATCTTAAAAACCTTGAACCTCTCCCTTCTCCGATTCTTTGAATGGTTCGAGTCTGAAAACCATGACCATAAGTCAAAATTAAAATTAAATTTAATATATAAGTGAAAATATTGTGAAGTTTTGTTGTGTCTTTAAACTTTTTCTTAGACCTATGTATCAAGTACATTGATGAAACCGTGCCAAATTGAATAGTTACACAACTAGAAAAGGTGTAGTTTGGACTTTTTTTCTTGGATGCTAATCTATGGATTTTGGATATGTAAATTAGGATGGCTTCCATCCAGATATTAATTACTTTTTTAAAAAAAATAATCCTTCCTATGAGTTTATAGTTCATACATATTTGAGGTTCGATTCTTACTGACACCAACAAAAACTAATTGAGTGTCTTAATTAGTTTGATAATAAAGAGAAATTATTTGGAACAAACAATATAGATTGAAACTCTCTTAAAAAAATAATACATACTTATCTTTTTTTTTTTTGGTTGCATGATAACATACAAACCCTCAATTTAGGGCATACATTGATATATCTTCATTTGAGTTCATACTACATACTTATCTATTTTTCTGCATGATCACATGCAAACCCTCAATTAAGGGCAGGCATTGATAATATATCTTTCACAAGGCTTGGTCGTCATATATATAGTCATATCATATCATCGTTTCTCTCTCTGACATGGCACAAAGTGACACATCTTCTACACTAGATGTATTCCATAAAATCATAAAGCTATTCTAATATTTTCATTTATAATTAATTGCAAAAGTGGCATCATTTATCCATAACACTATGCTTGTCTGAACACCTTAGCTGAACGCAGCTGGATCCCTTCTTAACCACGAATTGCACATGTGGTTAGGGTTGAAATTGAATCTTTTCTAGCAAAAAGTTGCAGCCCTAGTGGGTCTTAATTGAGGATGGGCTGTTCTCACATGGCAATGCTTAATATCTAGAAAAAGCTTCTTTACTTGCTAGAGCCACTAATCTTGGAAGAAAAGATAGCTAAGATGCTTCTAATTAAGGCAATGACCTCACACAAATGGACTCATTAGACCACAAAATTGTGACTACATTGAAGATTATAAATGCTCCTAGTCTTACACCAACTAAATAACGCGTGACGAACACCTTCCAATAAGGACACTAGGTTTATAATATTCGATTACTCGATATGGTAATTGACTCTAATACCAAATATTACAGACTCATAGATAAAACTCACCTTTGAATACTAGCTTGTAAGGGGAGGGTGCCCCAAATCTTATATATATACGCATACATGGTTAAACTTATATTTAACCCATATGAGACACTAAAATCATTAGAGTTAGGTCAATTACCTGTAGGTTTTATGGATACGAAGATAGTCCAAATGACCCTTCTTTAAAAAGATTCTCTATGTCAATATATGTATATCCTTTCATGCCAAAAAGATACTTATTATGGTGGAAACTTATCAAGTAAATTGAGAGAATATTGGTTTTAACTATTAGAAACAAAGATTAAACAACAACAAAAATTCTATACTAATTAATCATAGCGAAAAATTTTATGTAATGTAAAGAAAGTCATGAAGGGTTTGTAGGAAATGAGATACACGCATCTTGTGAGTAGTGGGTTGAAATTCACAAAGCCGCTCAATTAATAAGAGCCACAAATAGGTTTCTAAAATTAGTATTGCTTTCATTCAACTTTTGCAGAGTGTCAAAACATTTGTCTAGTTATGGGTTGGGGAAATTAAGGAAGAAGACATTTTGATATGGTTTAATTATGAGTGGGTGACACTTTGTTGCAGGACCTTGCTGTTAGGAATTAGTCTTTGTAACAACATTTTAAAGTTATTTTAGTCTAAACCATGGATCATAATCCAATAAATGGCAATTTATCCTTTCTTGCCTTTCGATGTGTGGATCAGAACCAAGCAAACCTAATTTGATCCTTGATCTTTCATAATCTATTGACTAGCACTATACTTAGAACCATATAAAGTTTTTTTTTTTATTGACTAGCACAATCTATTGATCAGAACCAATAAATGGCAACATTTTATTATTATTTTTTTTTTTGAGAATAAATCATGGTTTAATATATTCATAATTGTAGCCATAGTACACATGGTTGATTATCTAATTTTGTTAAGTTTCATTATCATATCCCTCAACAAATTTTTTTTTTTTTTTTTTGAGAGAACCCTCAACAACATGTTAAGTGAGTATTAATTAGCCATTTCAGTATGACTATTTAGTGCATATATTTTCATGACTTTTAAACCATTAGGACTAATATTAAACTAACCTCATTCCATTATTAGATTATCAATTCTTTGTCCTGAAAACGAGATTCACCACCGCGATGGTTGTGGCAAACGATGGCAATCGGTGAGAGGAGCTTGACCAAATCCAATCTCGTTGGATTCTCTCCTCTCCGATCTAATCTGAGTTGTCAAGTTCATGTTTTTGTGGTTTTGAACTCTCTCTCCCCAATTTGATGATCTCTCTTTATTTGGTGGTTTTAAGGTTGATTTGAAATTGTGTATTATTATTATTATTATTATTTTTTTTTGTGTGTAGTTTGGATGAATTTCTGTTTTCAGATTAATTTGTGTATAGATTGGTTGAGACATATCTTTTGATTTTTTTTTCCTTATCTATTTGTTCTTGGAAAATGTTCATATCCAAAATTTATTTATTTATTTTTTCAAAATATTTTTTTTCATATATTTTAATTAAAGAAATAAAAAATTATCAAAGTTGTGTTGTTTTTTAAAAGACCAACGACACAATTTTGACAGAGACTAATAGGGAGGCTTTGATTGAACAGTTTTAAAACTTAGAAGGCTCAATGAAAAAAAGTAAAGTTAAAGAGCTAAAATAAATTTTGTTCAAATTTAAAGGATGTATTTTGCATTTTGCCTAAAATTTATTAATTGTCATTTTTTAAAATTTTAGATCCTAGAAAAAGTTCTGTAGCTGTGGGTGGTCGACAGCTCCATATTCCATATTCCATACTATTATTAAAGCCTAAAGGAATGATTTTACTGCGGGTCCATGTTACTATGAAAATTGGAAGTCAAGGTATTTTTTTTTTCCATAGACTCGAGGCTTACGCTTAATGGTCACTATCTACTCATCTCCTTATAATTAGTTACTTGAAAAAGAAAAAAGAATTATTTCCAAAAGCTTTTTTAATTAAATGCAGGAGGGGATTAATTATTGATATAGTTGAAGAGAGGTAATTAAAGGAATAGGATCATCTCTATATCAGGTTAAGATTTTATTTCTTATAACTAATATTGTACATGTCATGTCATTTACGATTTTTATTGATGTGGCACAAAATACATCTTTATATTTTAAATTTAATCTAAACTATGGAATATTAAATCTATTTGAAATAGAGAGGAGAAAAAATACTTCACATGAACCAATGATCTTGAAAAAATCAATGATTTTTTTATTATTTTTTTATAATTAGAATTCAATGATGATTTTTTTTAAGGAAAAAATTATTTTTTATATAAGAATTCAATTATGATTTTACGCTATCATAATGATACAAGATGAGTAATGCTACAGCCATAAATTTTTTTACAACATTTTTACAAAATGTTAATGTGGCCAACCACGTATTGGTTTTCATTTAGGCCCACTATTAATATTACTTTTTCATTTATAAATAATCACTTTCTACATTAACAATTTGTAAATTTTTTTGTAAAAAAGTTTGTACCTTTAGTATTATTCATACAAAATATTCATGCTTCTAGAGATATTACAAATTTTTTACATAAAACTTACAAATTAATGTGCTAAATTACAAAAATATAATAAAATAAAATAAACATTCATTTATCAGGTTATTGAAAATACACTAATTATATTCATTATCATATTAGTTTGTAAAGATTTTGTAGTAAAATTTGTAATAACTTTTGCATTTTCCAATAGTTGAAAATTTCTTGGCCTTTTTTAGCTCAATGAATTTGCATTTCTTTTCATGACCCCAATCCATCATAAAATCCACTTCTGAATTTAGCAAAATGGAAGAAACTGGCGTTAGAAAACAGGCTAAACATCTTATTGTTTTATTTATTTCTTTTTTTCTAAAATTTGTGAGGTTTTTGTTTTTTATTTTCAATAATTCCTACTTAAAAAAAGAGATTTTGAGGAATTTCAGGTGCTCCAATGTGAAAGCAATAAAAAAAGAAGAAGGAAAAATTGCAAATTACATCCCTAAAGTTTAGGGGTGTTTGGATTTTACACCCTAAAGTTTCAGAATTTGGATTTTACCCCCTGAAGTTTGGGAGTTTTGGATTTTACACCCTAACATTTTAGAATTTGAATTTTACCTCATAAATTTTAAGAGTGTTTAGATTTACTCCCTAAAATTTAGGAGTGTTTAGATTTTACACCCCCAAACACTCTCAAACGTTAAGGGGTAAAATCCAAATTCTAAAACGTCAAGGTGTAAAATCCAAACACTACCAAATTTCAAGGGTAAATTCTAAAATTTGAAACTTCATAGTGTAAAATCTAAACACCAAAAACTTTAAGGGTATAATTTGTAATACACCCATAAAATAATTATCATTTTACATTCTATTCAAATAATTTTGAACTAAAATTTAATATCCAAATTCTTTCTTATCTATAAATACCTTTATGCAAACAAACCATAAAAAATTCTGGTAAGTGGTTAAATCATATATTTACAGTAAATTAGTAGGGATTTGGCTACCTTATTACTTAATTAAAGGTCAGATAAACAGTGAATTTAATAAGTAGTTTTGTGCGTTTAACTAGCTTATTTGCTTAAAATTGGGAATTTTTTTTCTTACCTTCAAGAAAATAAATTGTGGGGATCAATTATCTCTGGGGTACTATTGAGGCTGTATGAGATGGGCCTACGGCCCAATGATCCAATCCGAGGATACTAACAGGTTCGAGGATGGTCAGCTAAGGTGATAACGGGAGTGGCGTTAATGGAAGAACTAAAAGTTATTATGGTAATTCCCAACCTATCTGAGGTGAAGAGTCACCTCAGAACTTTTGTCCGAGGTGGTTTGAAACCTTCTTATCCTTCTGAATACTTCTTTAATGTGACCTCATGACAGGGAGTCGAACATTGGATAAGGGGGAGGGAGGAGGAAAACAAATATCTACGAGAGCTGTTACCTCCACAATAAATGCTGCCCAGCTAACTCTCTGGCCGCATTAATGTGGAGGTGATACCTGAACAATGAACGAGCAGCCTTACAACTAGTAGTGGAAAGTGCAGGGAGGTGTGAGATGGGACAGGAAAGCACCACCAGAATCAAATTTACACGTGTATGGTAAAGATGATACAGAATTCAGGGTATATAACGTGAAAGGGTCGCCAGAGAAAAGGGATCGAAAAAGGACCAGAGAAAAAGTACTAAAGAACAAGTTACTAGAAAAGAAAAAAGGATTTTAAACAAAGTTAATATGTCTGAGTTGTTCAGGCTACACTAAGAATAGTTTTTGTATCTAAATTCCTTATTATTTCTTCCAAACCATCCATGATTGTTACCTCTTTTCTAAAATCAGACTAGTTCTTTTTCCCACACTCTACAAATTCATTGTTTGGACTTATTGGACCAAAATCCAGACCTGTTTAAGGTCCAAATCAAAACTGGTCCTTACATAAGTTATTAGAAATTTGCATGTGTTTGCTAATTGCTTATTTTCTAAAAAAAAATTGTCTAAGTATTTTTTAAAAAAATTATTTAAATTTTAATTAAAAAATAAACTAGTTTTTATCTTTTTGTTTCACATTTAACATAAAAGTTATCAAAAATTATTTTCTAAAAAAAAAATTGTCTCAATTTATTTTAAAAAAAATTATTTAAATTTTAATTAAAAAATAAACTAGTTTTTATCTTTTTGTTTCACTTTTAACATAAAAGTTATCAAAAATTATATCTTTTGATAAATCCTAAACAAATAAGTTACTAAAAAGAAACAATCCCTAAATTTCTTTTTGATTTTAAGAAATTGTTCACTCAGTACATATAACACTACTAAGTCCATACATATATTCCATCTGTCCCACTTTGTTTGTCCTCCATTACATTTTGGGATGTCCCAAAATATTGTTTTGTTTCTAAAAATAAAAGTAATTAATTTACTAAAGTTCCTATTATACTCCTATTAATTACTAATTCAATTTTTTGATAAATTTATTTAATGGTAGTTTTGGAAACTTATACATTTTTAAAAGGTAGACAAGACAATAAATGATGTTTAATTTGACTTTTCAAATCGGGCAAACAAAGTGGGATAAATGGAATATATTTTGGGAATAAATAAGGTTTACACATTTAAGTGCCAATAAACCAGAGGACTCTATAATTTTTCCTATTTGTGATCCACTTATTTTGTTGAAATTGAAAACTTTTTACTGAAAATACTGTAGATAAAGATAAATGTTAGTTGAAATAGTACACTGAGACTCATGAATAATATCAAAAAATACAGTAGGACCCATGAATAATAGTAAAAATAAATTGAATAACAAAATAAGTTGGTAAAAAATATGCTAATCAAACAGACACGAAGTGCTAACAGTTAGTCGGCCCTCGCAACCCATTGTGAAAAATAAATGATGGAAAATGATCGATCATAGGTTGGTTCCTCTCTTCTTTCTGCGCTGCCTGCATTATAGTACTTATATATCACCATAGACCTCTCTCTCTCTCTCTTCGAAAAGTGTGATAATCTAAACAATATTGGGCAATTATTGCTACAACAAAAAGCGACTTTCTTTGATAATATCAACCCTGGTCCTCTTCAATCGACAAAGTTTTCTCATTATCCCTTTTATTATAAAGTTTAGGGCAATTATCGTTGTCATGTTCAATGCTAGATTGCAAGAGAGTGAGCTTGATGATTGGTTTAGACATAAATCATCAACCCACCGGCCCCTACAATTTTATACTAAATTCCATGAGCTCAGCTAGATTGAGAATTAAAAATTTAAACTTGTTAATTTAATTTTATTTCAAACTTGAGTCGTGTTTGAGTTTATCACCAAACAAGATTACATATTTAAATTTTGTTCATTTTCTTGTCAAATAAGCTCGAACTCGTTCAGAAATTACTTAATTATATAAATTTTTTTTTCATATATAGGAAAATAATGACTAATTTTTTTACTCCTTCATAAATTTATGAATTTTTACTACAAATAAGTTATTTATATTATTAATAAATTACAAATAATAATTTGATATCATATAAACATATTTATAGACTTATACAATTTAATCTCAAGTTTATATAAATATATTTTTAGAAAATTATAGATATAAAAATACAATATTATACATAGTTAATTAGATCAAGCCTCTCGTTCATGAGCTTATTCATGAATACATTATTATGTTTGAATTTGGTTCGTTTAATAGTCGAGCTTAAACTTGAGGTTGAGTTTGACTTGTTTACTAAACAAATGAACATAAATAAGCATTTTCCCAAATTAAGCTTGAGCATTCATAAACATCTTGGTTCATTTATAACCCTAGTCAACTCTTGCCATATTAGGATACAAGCAAGTTCTTATACCAATTGACATAGAACAAAAAGTGTGAAAGGGTTAGATATCGTTTTAGCTAGACACAAACCCTTAAATCTATTAAAAAAAAAAAAAACCTTCTTGAATCCATAAGGAAAAAATCTAGAATCCATTGCAAAGAATAGAAAAACATCTTTGAAAATATTATTGATCAAATTATGAATTTAAATTTCATTTACATATTATAGGCCTATCTAAAGGCTCTAGAAAACTTATTTTTAAAGAAAAATATTCTTAAACATATCTTAATTGATACAATACTATAATATGACTCCGTTTTAACTAATAAACCCCTTAAAACACCTAAAATTAAGGAAATAAAATCTCATCTCCTAAAATTACAAAAATTATATACAAATTTTTTCTTCTTTTCTAAAACCCATATTTTGTCCTACTTCATTTAGATTAAAAAAAAAATTGAGAAATATAGAGTAGAAATAGAATTAACGTGGTTTATTTTGGTAACCTACATTTATATAGTAGAAAGCACTAGAACATGCAACAAGTCTTTATTATATTGAATTATATATTACAATAAACTTAATTAATATATATATATATATATATCTTCAAGGCCAAACCGTGATTCTGCAAAAACATAGTAACCCATTTTATTTGACAAAACCTTTCTGGTATCTATTTTGTATTCTAAGAAGTATAATTAATTACATATCTTACAATTGTACATTTGAAATAGTTTAGCTTTACATTTCAAATTAAATATTACAAATTTAAAGTGTTTACAAAATTATATCATTTAAAATTTTACATGACATGACATTTTGTGTAATGTTAAATCCAATAAATAAAATTTTAAATGCCAAATTGAGTATTCATTTTCGGTTAGAAGAGCATCCTGTTGTTACTTATTAGTAGCCCTTATGTGTAGGTTAGTTAATACGTCAAACAACGTAGTGACGTACTAATGAAACCACAATAGAACGTGCACATGCGACAATTTAAAGGTAACAATGTAAATGCTTTAAAGATATAGATATTACCATAAACTTTTAAACACTTTGAAGTTGATCAACTGAGAAGTACGGACACAGGTATTGAAATGAACATGGATATAATACGGTAATATGAACAATTTGAAAAAAATTATAATATAAGATAGTTAGTATGGGGTTGATATGACACAAGTATGACATGATTACAATATTCTAAATAAAGTGTCTGTATTTCTTAGTTGATCAATTTATTGATAGTAGGTTACATATGAATTAGATGGAAGAAATCGTATACACTGCCCAAAATATTTTAAGTTTAGTGCTTTTTTCCCAATAAATATTCATTCTTCAATGGCTTTCTCTTTCATGATGAATCCCTTATTCTACAATAGTACACTCTACACCTCACCATGCACGTGATTTTGTAATGCATTTGTTCTTTTTTCTATTTTCCCTTGGAAAAATATATGTGCACATTATGAGTACTACTGTACTACTACTAGTACCTGTTTTTCTATTTTTTTATTTATTTTTTATTTATTTTTGGTACACGGAGAGATTAGCATACGAAGTTAAACGTGGTCATGCACGTACATAAAATTTAATAGATATTATGTTTTTTGTTTTCTATTTTTTTAAAAGCTTCTTTGTGGAAAGATTAAAAAAAAAAAAAAAAAAAAAAGCTTCTTTGTGGAATTAATATTAATTAGAAGTGTTATATTCACAACATTTTTAATACAAATCCTAATTATTAGGTAGTTACGGGTTTTAATTTTAATTCACTATTAAAATTATTTTCTTGTCCACTAATAACAGCAAGTAATAACCTGTCATATAGAATTTGTTGTGAAAGTATTGTGAAAATGTAATATATATAGCATTTATCTTAGTTAATTGCTCAATTGCAGTCACAAATTGTCTTTACAAGGTGGAGCCACATGTAGACTAGGGGCCAATGGCCGGATGGCCCCCAAAACTTTTTAAAAAATCTTTATTTCCCCTTATATTATTATGAGATTTACAATTAGCTCCTAGAAACAAATGACATTTTCCCCCTCGACATATTTTAATATTTAAATTCTTGTTAGTATAAGCAAATTAGTCACAATTCTCCCAAAATATATTTCAAGTGATGATATATATATATCATCACTTTCTTATACTATGTCATATAATTTTTGGGCAAAATGTAGGTATAGTTACCTAAGTGCAATACATTAGGCTCTCTAATTAAATTCAAAAAAAAAAAAAAATGTTACAACACAAACAATATTATCTATCCCAAGGAGAATTAAATTTAATTTAATTATGTGTTTAAATTTAATTAGAAAACCTTTTGTATTGCAGCTAATTAGGAACTGTATGTCTGTATATCTAAGTTTTTTCCTTAGTTTTTAATTGTTTAGATCTCATGTCGATGATTGATTATTGATATAATTACAATTTTAATCCAATGTATTGTGAACAAATTGTTAAATTATAAAAATAAAAAAAAAGTGTTTCATATAATATTCATGTGCTAATAAATCATAGAGTACTTCATATGTGATAATGACGTTATAGGTTTACAATCAAAATAAACACATAAATAAATAAATCTATTTTTTCTACATATAAATAATATATATATACACACACATATATATATTTTGTAGTTTTTTTTTTTTTTTTTTTTTTTTTTTTACAAGATAGAAATTCTACTCTAATCTAATTTAAGTGTATATGTGTGTGAAACTCCTTCCTAGAAACTTGAACCATGATTCTTACTCCTCACACCCTTCAAGCACTTATACTTGTGAAGTGACCACTACACTAAAAGTATGCGGTGGTTTATCCTCCTTTTAAATATGGAGTGATTAGATATAATTTATTATAAGATTACGGTTAATTGAGGCCCCTCAAAGAGAATTTCCTGGTTCTGCATGTGACTAGTCTTTAGGCTTTCTCTATAAAAACCCAAGCTACTTCCATTATCTCATTAGCTTCCTCCACATCTCTCTCTCTCTCTCTCTCTCTCTCTCTCTCTCCACCCTCACACCCACCCCACCAAAAAAAATGGAAAGGAATAAACTATGCAATTCATCCCAAGATGCTGAAGTGAGAAAAGGGCCATGGACCATGGAAGAAGATATGATTCTGATCAATTATATTGCAAACCATGGTGAAGGAGTATGGAATACCCTAGCCAAATCTGCGGGTAATATTCCCTTCACCTACCAATATCTTTGTAAAAAACAAACAAAAATAAATAATTTTTTTAATAGTAGTAACCTTGGTGATGATTTATATAAACTTATTTTAACGTACAAGATTCTTGCTAGGTCTTAAACGAACCGGAAAGAGCTGCCGGCTCAGATGGCTGAACTATCTGCGACCTGACGTTCGAAGAGGCAATATTACAGCTGAGGAAGAGCTCCTGATTGTGGAATTGCATGCTAAGTGGGGAAACAGGTACAATAATTCATCACTTTAATTTATATTCTATAGGAATAATCAGTTTTATCTTAAAATTTATAACCTATAGACTATATATACTCATCAAAATAGTAATTTTGACTAAGAAAAAATACACTTATGTGAGAGAGAGAGAGAGAGAGAAAGAGAGAGAGTCATGATCACCACAAAGAGTGCAATATATATGGCCACCCGATCAAGCCCTTTGCATGATTGGTTCTTGAATTTCATGGCTTTCAAGCTGGTTTTGATTTCGTATATATGTTTATATCATCCACTATATAGATGTTTTCATCAATTAGAAGGATGATATAGGATCGTACTTTAAAAAGGTAGGTGTATATGATGGAGCTGGGGCATATGAAATCTTTTCCAGATCCTCCAGGCAGTACTAGTACAAATAGCATGTCCTTAGGTCCCCCATCTTGAGCAAGGCATCCAAAAACCTTTTGTTTTCTTCATTTTTGAATTTCCTTGAGCACTCTTTTTTATCAAGTTGATCATAAATCTAAATCCTTTATATCTAATCCAAGTTTGACCCTTCTATGAAATCTAAAAATGGTTTTGTAAAAGAGCAAGGCTTGTGCAGAATTATTTGATTTTTGTAGTGTGCCATAATCATGCGGTTGCGATACTAACTGGGGGTAAGGAGCATAGAGGATGATCCATATCCCCGCTCCATGGTACAAATTTAATTCGTACTTACTAATTATCTATAACTTAAAAAAAAAAAAAAAAATGTAAAACATAAAAGGGTTATAAATTATATATCTAAGATCCTTATATCATATGAGGGATATTCTTTGCCAATAGGTTTTATTTATTTTTTTATTTTTTTCCAAAATTCTAAATACCTTTTATGTGTAAATATATAGGGCACGTTGAGCAATACAATTTTCCATTTTAAGCTGAACTCATACCGATTGGTCACATGTAAACCCTACCTACCTCCTAGGAGAAAGAGACATTTTCTGAAGTAGACATAAAACACATCGCTTTGGCACTTCATAGATAAGGCCTGGCCCCCCATATAATTGAAGTCATGCATTCCTAAAAGGATAGCTGCGATGCTTTCATGAATTGCTGTGGACAAAGTGTTATCATTATTTCATGGTTATTGCTAGACAATAATACTGTTTTGAAGCCTCTTTCTCAAATATTTTTCCTAACTTCCTTAAATTATTTTATGAAACAGTTCTATGAGATTATCTTCTCTCTCACTATGTAGGATTCACATGTCTATGAGTCCCTCAAAATACAATTCTATGATATTATCTTCTCATAGTGTATGAAGCCCACATATCTCTACAAGTCTCGCATGTTATTTGAGAGTGACTTTTAAGAACCATTCTATAAGATAATTTCTTTTCCCATCTCTAAAAAAGGAGAAGGTAAATAAGTATTATAAACTCTAAAGTGTAGTGTAGGATGGTTTAATTTAATTATAGGCCAACCAAATCAAATGAAAGCTACATAAAAAAACATGAAAACTTTTCCTCACTAAATACTAAAATAAAAAGAATAAGAGAAAGATATCGGAGGCATTCAGTACGTAACTTGATCAATGATTGATGAGCCCTACTTACCCTAAATAAAAAATTATTGATTAGCCCTAGCCTCAAGCAAGGCATCCGCTACATTCCAAAACCTTGATGATCTAACATCAAATTGTCCTTATATAAAGTCCAGCATATGGACGACTTCGATTTTGGACCATGGAACATGGCTTTGAGTAAGTCACTATAATGACCTAAATGTTCTCTCTCTCTCTCTCTCTCGGCCCCCCCATTTATTAGTTATGGTATATGGTAGGTTGCATTTTTACGTTGCTATCTTTGACATTTAGTTCTAGAAAGTAGAAACAACATGCATTGGAAAGTAATTATGGAGTATATATATATATATATATATATTTATATATTTCTTCTATATTATATTTAAAATTCTGTATATACTTATTTTGTCATTTACTACAGCCGTTGCCCAACAAAGAATGATGGTCTGTTAATAATGGCAGCCTTGTATCTAGGCGGCTATATTGCTTTAATTGATAAATTTTGACTTATTTGTCAAATTAAAATGGAAATATGAAAGTTACACATGGACAATGTGAATAGCACTCATCTTATAAACTATCTTTATTAGTCAGCATATCCATCCACTCCTTGTCTCATTAAATAGTCGACATCTTTTAAATGATACTTTAATCTTTCTTATACCTTTTATTAATTCAAGACTTTGCTGAGTTCTAGACAAAGCTGATGTTTTGTGAGAATTTGAAAAGGGAGTCGTAATGAGTCTTATAGCTTAACTAATATTCTTGGTGTTTCAAACTAAAATATTTAGAGTTTAAAACCCTCTATCATGTTATAATAGTCTAATTATCCAAAAAATAATTTTCTTTTACAAATTATTTACTAAATCAGGTGGTCCAAAATTGCAAAGCATCTGCCTGGAAGAACTGACAATGAAATAAAGAATTACTGGAGGACTAGAATCCAAAAGCATATTAAGCAAGCAGAGAATTTACAGGGACAGACTTCTGAGGTCAATGACCAAGCAAGTTCAAGCCAAGCGTCTGGCATGGCTGAACCTATGGATGTCTACTCTCCACCATTATACCAAAGAACAATGGAGCCTATTCAAGTCCCTTTACCCACTCCTGAATCAAATGAAACCTATTGGAGCATGGAAGACATCTGGTCCATGCAACTATTTAATGGGGATTAAATACAAGGATATACATATAATAAATGATGTCCAAATTTCTAAACGATATTATATATTTATTAATTAGGCTTGTCTATAGTTTGAACTTCAGTACTTAACGTATGCTAATATATAATTATGGCTTGTAATAGGATCTTATACTCCTCTCAATTTCTTACTATAGTAAAATGAGTAATTGGTTGGCTTATTATCTCTTTGATACAAGAATACAACACAATTGAAGGAACTCAAGCCAAGACTTGAGTGTGAAATCTTGGTAGATATCAAATGTGATGTCCCTTTCTCAATCTTTAGTACCCTAGAAAGTCATTCATACATATGATATCCTTTCTGGTATTATCTATCAGTTGATGCTAACCCCTAAATCCTAATTATTAGCTTGCTTAGCTGACCTAGAATTTATGCGATTGCTTATTAATGGATTGAAATTGATTTATTAGCCTTGATAAGGTTCAATTGATAGGAAGACTCTTTAAGAATAGAGACATGTAGTTTATGTAGCTCATCATACTAATATGATATTATCATAATTGTCACATACACAAATACACACACATATAAAAGTGCGCATGGAGACCACACAACTAGCTAGTTTGGGTTTGAATTAGCTCCTGTCCATGCACAAAATGCTTGGGAGTTTAGAGAAGAAAAAGTTTGAATTTCGGGATTAATAACATATTGTAATTATTTATTAAAAAAAACTAGCTAGCTTGGTTTTGAAGTTTGAATGAAATCAATATGAATTTCATGATTTAATATTTTTCTTAATATAATTTCTAAAATATTGATTAAAACTTTCTTAAACGTTTGGTACATTTCAATTAATATCTGGTGGGATCTTCTGGATTCCGGGTTTACATATGTATAGATGCTCCATTTTGTTTTCTAATATGGGAGAGAGGGAGAATAGCTAAGAGCCAGTTTGGCTTCACTTTTTCCATCACTTAATTTCCATCACTCATAACTCATAACTCATCACTCAATTTTTCACACCCGTTTGGCATCATCACCCAATTTCCATCACTCAATATTTTTCACACTATTTGTGGGCCCATACTTGTCAGCTGGTACAGTTTTTTTTTTTTTTTTTTTTTTAGTACCCAAACTCACCGAAGCTAATATATATAAAAAAAAAAAAAAAAAAAACACCGAACAGCCAACCCAGGAAAAGAAAAAAAAAGAAAAAAAAAAACGAACAGCCAACGCCAACCCAGAAAAAAAAAAAAAAAAAAAAAAACTGAACGGCCAACCCAGGAAAAGAAAAAAAAAAGTCAAAAGGTGGTCAAAAGTTGCGGCTGTGGGTCCCCTATGTGTGTTTAATTACAATATTGTCATTGAGTTATGAGTTATGGAAACTGAAAACAGCCAAAAATTGTTTTCAGTTTCCATAACTCATAACTCAAAAATCAAAGAATTGAGTGATGGAAACAGAGTTATTGTTTGCCAAACAAACTTTTTGATATGAGTCCCACCATTTTTAAGTTATGAGTTATAGAAACAAAGAATTGAGTTATCAAAACTAGCAATTCAAACAGGCTCTAAGATATCTTAGAGCTCAAAGCTGGTTTCCAATAAAGAGTGATATTCATGCATGCGTATGAAGTTGGGAGGCATGGACATGCATAAACACACAGTTATGTATGCCCATATCCATTAATACCAAACTGAAGCCATAGGGAATTTGACACGTACATAGAAATGCAAAATAGTGATAGATGTCATGTTCCATCAATGCTTTTCATGAATTAATAATCCATTTTTGTAAATAGTCATGCAGAATGAAGCATGACGTTAGCCTAACACTAGCAAGTACCAATAGCTACAAGGAAGTCTTCACGTAGGTGTCCTTCTGGTTCCATATATACTATCATAACTTTAATACGCATATTGCAGTTCCTGTTTATCGTTTTACATGGGTTCATAATTTATTTTTTACTATCCACAATTAAGCATCAGAGTTGTAGCGTAAAAATTATCTCTTTTTATAACTAAATTCACACATTCTCGAGAAATTTTAGTTATTAAGAAATGTCAAAAGCAATAAGCATAGCATTCTACAAATTACCTCACCAAATGCCATGAGTTTCATGTGCCTCAACCACAATGCTTGGTATCTTTTTTTTCGTCATCATACATGTAAAAAAGTTAGGCCCTTTGATGACATTGGACTAGCATTTACAGTGAATACTGTGTAACTCTTACTACAAACGCTATTGAGTGATTCTCAAGCCCCATTTCCTCGGATTTTGCATTGTCTTTATATGGGAAATGGAAAAGAAAGATGACAATTGTTGTGGGTATTCAAACTATTCATTGTCATATATATATATATATATATATATATACGGAAAGAGGATCTCCATCTTTGAGCCACTAAATTTTTTATTTTGTTTTTTTCAATCACATGTTTCATGTGGAAAATTCACTTCATAGAGATAGTCTTCATGTGCAAGATAAGGAAAATTCACATGACGGGTCGGCCACATGCATGAGTGCCCATATTAAAAGAGTAGGAAAATGATGAAAAACAAATACCCACTAGGCTTCATTTACCATAATCACTTTTTGGTTTGCTCTGTTTAAAAGATTTCCACATTGAATTTGGCTTCCATTCAATACTTTAGTGTATTGAATAAGACACATGTTTAAAAATGATTACATGTAACTTCTGTGTCCGCCTCTAATGCGCTAAAGTATTAGAGAGAAGCTTTAGTCTTTTAGTACTTGTTTGGGTACCGAATAAAATTGTTGTGTCTGCGTTTTTAATGTTTCACGCCTTTTTTTTTTTTTTTTTTTTAATTGAGAAGCACGTGAACACAGATTTGCCAGTGGGTCCCATGCACTATGCACAGGACCCACTACCTCTTATCACGTCCAAACACAGCACTAAAATGTGTCACACTAGTGAGTTCCATGCACTGTGCACAGAACCCACTACCTCTTATCACGTCCAAACACAGCACTAAAATGTGTCACACTAGTGAGTTCCGTATACTGTTCATGGGACCCACAAATCTCTTTTTTCAATAACTATTTTATTAAAAATGGGTCATACGGTATTATTCACACATTTAAAAATTATTTTGCTACAGTGTTTTCAGTTTTTAGCCAAATAAGCGATATCCAAACGCACCCTTAATCTAACATATCAATAATAATGGAAAAGGTTACTAATGGTGACATCCATTTTGATGTTAATTGTTGCAATTTGATGATTGTTCATCGTAAGATTCGATTGTAGACAGGTCATGATAATGAGCAGTCAGTGCTCCAACAGGTAATTTTAACCATAGTGTGATCGATGACCCTTCATAAACACATGGGGGTGATGACTAAATTATACGTAAGATGAAAGTACTTATTCCACAAGAGAGGCCACTCTTATTATTACTGTATAAATGAGATGTTTCAAGGAGTTTGGAAACGTTTCGTGTTGTATTAATACTATTTCCACATGCATGTGCATGTGTGTAATGTGAAAGCTTGAAATTGAGAATTCTTTCCTTTAATTATCACATACGAGCCATAATCTTTGATTTTCCTTTTCATATTTCTTCACCAATTCCCTAAATGTAATTGGAAAATTAGAACCTAATGAAAGAGACGCCACGAAATATAAGCTACTTTACCACATTCATTCTGATTACCTTCCAATATTTTGGAAGAAACATTGGGGAGTTTGGTATATATTGTCCACTAAAGAACCTTAGCTTAGAATCCTCTAGAATTTTTAAATAACTCGCTAAAGAAAGTCACTACAAGAAATTTGTACTATTGCAACGGGTTTTTTGCGACAGGTGCAAAAATTGCCGCTATATGTCGCATATTGCAGCGTTTTTTCGAACCACTGCTGCTATATGTCGCATATTGCAGCGTTTTTTCGAACCACTGCTGTACATTGGATCTATTGCGGCGTTTTTTGGGACTGCCACAATAGTTCTAATCTTTTGCGGTGCACTATAGTGGCAGTACATAGAACCACCGCAATATGTCTGTTTTAGCGGCATTTACATGGATATAGCGACGCTCTAGAGAACCTGCTACAATCAATATAGTATTTGCGGAGATATCATAGCGGTGGTATCGAAAACCACCGCAATATGTAAGTTTTAGCGGCACTTTTCCTTAGATATAGCGGCAGGTTTGTGACCACCGCAATAGACATTTGATTTGCCCATAACTAGTTCAATTTTTTTCCCTTCCCCCCCCCACCCCACCTAAATCTATCAATTTAGACCCTAAGCTTTTCATTTCTCATCCAATTGTATCCCTCTAAAACACACACACACACACACTCTCTCTCTTTCTCTCTTTTGCTCTCAAATTAAAATCTCACATCATTGATCTCAATATCCAAATATCGATATTCCCACCACCACCATGCATTCTCACTCTCAAACCCTAGATTGGGCCTTTCTTTATTAGCACTCACCATCGCCACTAGCCGATTGAAGCCCCCAGTGATCAATATTTGAATATTAATTTCACCAAGTCTAGTGGTATCGGGACTATTTATTAAGTTTAACTGGGTTTGACCAACTTAAACTAAACTTTGACCGCGCCTTTCTCTAAATCCGATCATTTGATTGTGACCATAATTTACCAAAATTAACTTTTCATTACACTCTTCAGATCCAATGGTTAGATTTCAAATCTAAGTCTGGCGCGTGATAAACATGTGTTGTGTACCTGTATGGTTATGTTTTCTCAATCTGACCATCCAATTGGTCTCAAATTTCACCAACACTAATATGTCACCATACTCTTCAATCCCAATGATCAGGATTTGAATATGATTTTCACCAAGTCTAGTGGTCTCAGGACCATCTATTAAGTTTGACTGGGTTTGACCAACTTTGACCGCAACTTTCTCTAAATCCAATTGTTTAATTGTGACCATAATTTACCAGAATGAACCTTTCATTACACTCTTCAGATCCAACGATTAGATTTCAAATCTAAGAAAGGCACGTGATGGACATGTGTTGTGTACCTATATGGCTATATATATGCTCTCAATCTGTCCATCCAATTGGTCTCAAATTTTACCAACACCAATATGTCACCATACTCTTCAATCCTAATGATCAAGATTTGAATATGAATTTCATCAAGTCCAGTGGTATCAAGACCATCTATTAAGTTTGATCGAGTTTGACCAACTTTGACCGCGCTTTTCTCTAAATCCAACTGTTTAATTGTGACCATAATTTACTAGAATGAACCTTTCATTACACTCTTCATATCCAACAGTTAGATTTCAAATCTAAATATGACATGTGATGGACATGTGTTGTGTACCTATATGGCTATATATATTCTCTCAATCTGACCATCAAATTGGTCTCAAATTTCACCAACATCAATATGTCATCATACTCTTCAATCCTAATGGTCAAGATATGAATATGAATTTCACCAAGTCCAGTGGTATCGAGATCATCTATTAAGTTTGATCGGGTTTGACTAACTTTAACTAAACTTTGACCACGCAATTCTCTATACCCAATCGTTTGACTATGACCATAATTTACTAGAATTAACCTTTCATTATACTCTTCAAATCTAACGGTTAGATTTCAAATCTAAATATGGCGCATGATGGACATGTGCTGTGTACTTGTATGGTTATGTTTACTCAATCTAACTATCCAATTTGTCTCAAATTTCACCAACACCAGTATGTCATACTCTTCAATCCTATTTATCAAGATTTGAATATGAATTTCACCAAGTCCAGGGGTATCGGGACCATCTATTAAGCTTGATCGGGTTTGACCAACTTTGACCAAACTTTGACCATGCCTTTCTTTAAATTCAACCGTTTGATTGTGACTATAATTTACCAGAATTAACCTTTCATTACATTCTCCAAATCCAACAGTAAGATTTCAAATCTAAGTATGGTGCGTGATGGACATGTGCTGTGTACTTATATGGTTATGTTTACTCAATCTGACTATCCAATTGGTCTCAAATTTCACCAACACCAGTATATCACCATACTCTTCAATCCTATTAATCAAGATTTGAATATGATATTACTTAATCATATTATATTTTCAATTAACACCCGAATATACTATATCATATTACTTACCATGTGTAATTCTTCTATTAAAAAAAAAAAGAATTACCATGTTTAATCACCCATCCATAGCATACAATTCCAATATCATTGGATTTTCCAATTCTTATCATTTTTTAAAAAAAAATTATTAATATCCAGACAGTTACACCCCATGTTAATTTATAAGATAAAATAAAATAACCATTTGTGAAAGCAAGCAATTAAAATAATATATTAAGAGATTCCCTGATTAATGTGGGACCTAATTGCATTCGTGGATGTGGCCCTCTTTCATTGACATTTGGAGGAAACAAGGTCATGTATATGTGTTATTTGCATACAAAAGAGAAAAAGAGCCTTCACTGAAAGCACTTTTAACCGTCCTTGCCTGGCAAAACATATCTTTCATTTCCCACACAAAAGTTTCATTTCTCACACAAAATTTTTACTCACATTTCAGCTAAAATTTTTACTTTTTACTTGCCCAATTAAAAATTTTCATTTCCCATTACACAAATTTCATTTCCCACTCTACAAAACTCTCTCATTTTCTCTCTATCTCTCACACAACCTCTCACATTCACACACACACACAAAACCCTACTGGCGCCAACGAGCAAAGCCTAGCCAGCGCCAATGTGCCGAGCCGAGTCGAGCGCCGACGAGGACAAGCCCAGCCCAACCCAACCCAGCGATGATGCTGATGAGGCCGAGCCCAGCCATCAACTCCTCTCCTCCCATACCCATCAGATCTCTTTACCGTCGACCCATACCCATCGGCTCTCTCTCCCTCACCACAAGATCCTTTCCCCCTCTCTCCCCTTACCACCCCCATACCCATTCATTTTTCCTCACCATATCCATACCCATACCCATACCCATTCTGACTTTGCTTGGTAAGTTATTTATTTGATTTTTTGTTTTGATTATTGTGAAATTTTGGGTTTGGATTTGGATACTTAACATTTAGGTTATTTATTTAATTTTCAGTTTTGATTTTTGTGAAATTTGGGTTTGGATTTTGTGGTGTAATATGTAGATACTTTATTTTATTTTATTTTTTTAATGATTTTTTTATGTACAGTTGAGAACCTTAGAATGATGCAGAAATTGTTGATGCTAAGCCTCTTGTGCTTTCAAGAGGAACATTGCAAACTACTGATTCAAAGGAACCATTTGCAAGGTTACATCTCTTGCAATTTTGTCATCTATAAAACGTAGATACTTTTGATGATTACATGTACTTTAAGTAGTTTTCATTCTTAACTTATGTGATCAAGATTTCATATAGTAGTTAATCCATTCAGAAACTTATTATGTTGCTATAATTTTGAAGAGTCTATTAAATTCTAGTATTACTTTTCTTTTAAGAAATTATGGGAAAGAGCTTATCAGATAATTAAAAATTATGCAATCCGTATGTTTATGGCATGGGGTCTTACTAAAGTGTAGACAAGTGGTGGTGGAATATTGTATTTCAATAATACTTCTAGTTAGTGGGAATGAATAATTGGAGAGTACATCTGTTCCATGAAAGAATAATCACAATAGCCTGCAAGATCTCTTAGTTGGGATTTTTTTGTTGTTCTAGTATGGTATTAAAATATGCATAAACTTTAATGATCAAGGAAAACTCTAACTTTTCCTCTACTCCTACATTTTAGTTTACACAAAATTTTTGGCCATTCATTATATTATTGAATTGCAGTGTAAATTTAATTTCAAAGCTAAAAGAAGTCACTGGAACACCATTGTTAATTCCTTTTTAAATTTAATTTCTAAAGTATCATCTTTTATAAATATTTATTAAGTTTCTAATGGTTGTACCACTGGGAGAAAACAACTCATTTTTTCTAATAGACTTTTTCTTTTTCTTTTTTCATTTCACTTCATTCAGTGAGAGTCTTTTATAAACTACGTGCTAAAATTGCTTGACTCACCCCATCTAAGTTTTACTTATTGTACCATACTTGGAAAACTTACTCAAAGTGAAGACATGCCTCTTGGTTGATAAATCTCTTAACGCTATTTTTGTGGCTTCAATATTTGGCAAATGGCACATTAGTCATGATCAATGTTACAATATATAACAACTAAAAGATGGTGGTTTTATAACTTACAAACCTAATGTCCACATTTTTTTTGGTTTTTTTTTGGGGGGGGGGGGGGGGGGGGGGAGATCCTCCAAAGATGAGGTGGGGTCTCCAGGTGTCATAGGCCATAAAAAACTTGTAATGAGAGCCAGGTTATCTTATTTTTCTTAACACTATTATTTATTTCTTCTGTTGGAACCTCCTTTGCATGGTTGTAGGTTGGATAAGCTTATATTAGAGGCTATTACCAATCTGAAGGAGCCAAGGGGTTCTGACAGGGCTACAATTGCTTTGTACATAGAGGTAATCTCACTTGTGTAACTTTAAGCTATGACTTCATGAACCTATCATGCTTGTAGAAACTAATACTAAGTGGTCAAACTTTAGAACATCTAGTGCTTGTAATGCTTTTAAGTTGTAAAGACCTTCTTTTCCAATTCTTTCTTGAGCAAATTTCCTTTTCTACCTTCTCTTAGTTTCTAATAAATTGGTGTTCATACAGATACCCATTCCGATTTTGCTTGGTAAGTTATTTATTTGATTTTTTGTTTTGATTATTGTGAAATTTTGGGTTTGGATTTCAATACCTATCATTTAGGTTATTTATTTAATTTTCAATTTTGATTTTTTTGTGAAATTTGGGTTTGGATTTTGTGGTGTAATATTTTAGGTAAAATTTTCTAAAGTTTTATCTTTTCATACAAAGAATCACTGTTTGGTTGCTAAGAAAGCTAAGGAATGAGAGAGGAAAAGAAAAAAGAAAAAAGAAATACTCATCTTTGATTCCCAATTTTTATTTTTATTTTTTTTGAATTTTGAGTTATGGGTTACTCTTAGAGACACTAAATGATTATTGGGTTTTGTGCTGTTATTCTCATGAGTTTGGAGATTGGTTTATATTGGGTTTTCTCTGTAAAAGTGTATAAGCTTATATTTAGATGAGAACCATGCAAATGCAAATACTTGGATTTTGTGTAGGCATAGGTGGATCACAACTCAATGCACATCAACTTTGGTCCACAAAATCCAATTCATTTGGGAAATCGCCCAAACTAATAATTCAAAGGAAATCAAACCGAGTTGGAACTAATCGCAAGCTGTATGTTCGTGCTGAATACAAGTATGTCATTCTGGACTCCAATCTATGTCAATTTTGATTTAGATATGTATATTCCTTATAAAATGTACTGGGTATTTTTATATATATATATATATATATATATATATATATATATATATATTATCATTTATATTTATGCTGTGGTGATTATATAGAGAAATGTCGATTGACCCAAATATCTTTTAATTTTTGTGATGCATATTTTAATTTTTGTGTTTAGGGGGCATTTTCTTATGGTTTGTTCGTACTCTTTCTTTTTGTTCATGTCTATATCACTGCACTATGACACTTGGCTAGCGTGGTTTCTGTGTTGGAACCCATTTATGGGTTTTCTGCTATGAAAAAGAGCTATGAGTTGTTGAAGGGAAAGACCCTTTATGCCTTTGGGCTTGTTTTTGTGTACTTGGCGATCTATGGGGTTATATTGCTCTTGAGTACCCTCCATTTCTTGGTTGACTTCTTGTTGGAGGAAACCCTTGTGGGGATAAGTGGCAAGGTGTTGAATGTGTCTTCTCAAACATAACAGAATTGTATGTTGATTCTCTCACTTTTGAGCTCTTGTCAATAATAGAGTTTTATTCCTTCGTTGATCTTCTATCCTGTCTTGGTCTACAGACGGCTTAGTGGCACAAATTTGGGAGGAATATTGGGTGATAGTTTGGGAGACTTTGGAGCGATCTTGGCAAAGTATGTGTCTAACTTGTTCTGTAATTTTTGATAACACGTATGTATATGTGTATCATATGGGTGAGTTTCATATCATTTTGAGTGACTAATGGTGAAATTATTTTAATTCAATTTGGTTAACATTGTCTCAAAGCTCTAATTTCATATATACTTGTTCTATCATTGACAAAATGTTAAGTAAATAAACCTCCCCCCCCCCCCCCCCCCCACACCTCACATTCCAATACTCTAAGGGAACTTATTTGTTGAAAAGTGAGCTATAGTTTCACTTGTTTAGTCATTGCCAAAATGCCAATGGCAAAAATTAGGCCGTTATTGGACTTTGTGATTCTCAAGGCTTAAGCAATAAAATACTTGATTTACTAAGTGGCCACTCTTTCCTCGGAGTAATTTTTTATGTGTGAGTGGATGGCTGCCTGTATTAGATGACAAGTAGGTGTTTGAAAAGTATAATTGGACCCATGTCATTTTGCTTTTGAGTTCCTCAACTTTTGTCTACATTTTTCATGTGTAAAGGATAAATTTTTGCAAAGAACTTGTTAAATTTCTTGTTATAATTATGGCCATTAGGTGGTCCTCCAAAAGCTTGGCCTGCATAATTGCAAAGTTGGTAATCTGATAATAGTTGGATCCTGTTACCAATAGAAAAGAATTATTTTAATTATGGAGATTCAAATGAAAAATTGAGAATCCTAGTACTCTAGAGATGTTAGATGTGTATTTGGGTTTATAGTATTGTAGATTGGGATTGATTATTTTTACTTTGCCAAGGTTGTTGTGCTTTGTCCAGTGTGCAGGAGAATGTTTATGAAGATTGCATCTAGGCTTATACTATATTGTAAGGAAGTTTGGGGCTTCCTTACCTTTTTTTTTTTTTTTTTTTTTTAATGTTATTTTATTTTTTATAATATATATCTTAGATGAAAGATTAAGGCTTCCTTACATTTTTTTTTTAAAATATATATCTTGGATGAAAGATTGAGAATGTGATCATGCATAGACGTCTGATAACACATAGGGGTGGCAATTCGTGTTCACGTGTCGGGTTCGTGTCGGGTTGAGCTGTAAGTATTACGTTATATGGGTCAACCCAAACCCGACCTGTTTAATAAACGGGTCAGGATTCCTCAACCCTAACACGACCTGTTTATTAAACGGGTAACCCGACACGACACGTTTAACCCATTTAATTAGTAGGTCATAATAGGGTTGACACAAATAACCTATTAATAACCTGTTTGAATAATAAATCCTAACTGACTCGAACAACCTGTTTAATTAATAGGTTAAATTTAACCCGAATAACCTGTTATCAACTCTCATATATCTAAAATTATAATTCAACCATAAATTAAGTAATAATAATTTAAATAATAACGAAAGCAAATATTCTTTCATTCCTTCAAAATAAAATTACTAGTCCAAAAGGTTCCAACCTCCATACAATCAAATTCAATAATATGTCAAAGTTCCATAATAATAAAAACCAAAATTATTACATGGCATCCAAGTGCCATATAAAAAACTTTAAAGACATTACATATTAAGAAATTAAAAACCAGCATGATTACATATATGGCATATCAAAATATCCAAGATGGAAAAATCTAATTCCAAACATCCAAGTGCCATATCAGAAAGTAAAAGTCATCATTGATTAAGGGACTGGATCCATTGAGGGTTCCATTGAAGATGTGTCTTCCTTGTGCTCATCCTTATTGATATTCATGTTCATTATATCTTCAGTGAGCTCCTCCAATTGTGATTGTGCAAGTTCTACGTCAAAAAAATTTAATGAAACATTAAAAACTTATCAAAGCATTATAAATAAGAAATTTAGAAACTGTGGATAATCTATGCTTTTTGCTTCAATTAAATAAATAATAGTCATTCGCACAGTAGTAATTACTATTAATGAACTTGTGATGTCTACCAAGTCTGCCAAAACAACATCTATAAACAAATGTATTCTGCCAAAACAACATCTATACAACAATTTTATCCAGGGGAAACTAAGACCTTGGTTTATTGTTCTATACTATTATTTGACATTTTATGGAAATGAAGGTATCATATCATATACTAAATTACAGAAAAACAAAACAAAATTAAAACCTATTAGAACCAAACACAAATTTCTAGTAGGTTTCTCTAACTTACTGTTATAGTGTTATACAAGACCAATGAAAGGGGCATTAACAATAACATTTTCATTTAACATTAACATAGAAGAAAAAGTTGATTAGGCCAATATTCATTCTTTCCTTAATCTGTAAATTCATTGAAGATTGGGTCGTAAGTTGCTACCATGACTCATAACGTCAATCAGACCTTGCTGCCATGATTCATAACGTATATTAGACCATAAAATGGGTAGTGGAGTAGAATATTGAAAGGGAAAATGAAGCATTCTACCAGATTTATCATCAAAATGAAATTTGACTTTTAAAGATAATAATATGGAATGTTGTTTGCACAAGCGCAATCAGGTGAATCATCTCACCTAAGACAAAGTTTCCCATTTATATCTATCCTATAATTCGAGTTTTATTTTTAAAAAATCATCATAAAACTTAAAACTCATTCAGCCAACATGTAAATAAAAAATACATTACCTATATTTGCATATAACCAATCTCTTGTACAAACCAATGCCTCCACAACATCCGGCTTAAGTGCACTCCTGAATTGATCAATGACTCGTCCCCCAACACTAAAAGTGGATTCTGAAGCAACCGTAGAAATAGGAATGCTCAAAATATCACGAGCCATGGCAGCAAATTCTAGATACCGAAATTCATTTCCTTTCCAAAAAGCTAGTATATCTAGTTTTGCATTCCTATCCACTCTTGGTTCATCCAAGTAGAGCTCCAATTGTGTTTTTTGTGCTTGCCTACCCACATCCATACTATAAAAGGAATCAAATTCCTACATATAAAAACAATATAATAAATGTTAATCTAAGCAGAATATAAATGTCATAATATAATTTTTTTTTAAAAAGAATAATAAAAAAATAACATACTTGCATCGTAGACAAAGATCCCTCATTAGCATACTGTTCTTCAATTTCTTGAGTAGCTTGACCAGCCATTCCGGAGGATGTTGAAGGTGTAGGAACATTACTCACATATTCTCCAAACAAAGCAAATAATTTTTCACGAACCTTCAAATATTGGAGTGAACTAGCATACCCATAAAGCTTTTGATAGCACAAATCAATAAAAGACAGCTTATACCTAGGGTCCAAGACCACTGCTATGGCCAACACAACACTAAACTTTATCCAATACTTATCAAATTTCACAAGCATTTGATCAGCCATTTTTCTCATATACTCATCCTCACTATCACTTTCTTTCTTCAAGGTAAAATAAACAATAAAAACTTGTGGAAAATACAAGTTAGCTGTTGGATATTTTGTTCCAGAAAAGACCAATGTAGCATCATAAAAAACAGCCAAGAATTTCTTAATTTTTTCTGCCTTTTTCCACTCATCAATAGTAGGACAATGCTTAAAATTATAGTCAGTTAACTCTAGGTGTTGAAAAGCACATCGATAATAGAGAGCACTTTGAAGCATTAAAAATGTAGAATTCCATCTAGTAGGCACATCTTGCCTTAAACCTTTCTTACCATCCAAATCCATTTGTTTAACAAATTCATAAAAACTTTTTTTCCTCCCTTGTGAGCCTCTTACATACTTAATGCTTTCATGAATTTTTTGGACAGTAACATCAATTTCTTTCAAACCATCTTGTACAACCAAATTGAGAATATGAGCACAACAACGAAGATGAAAAAATTCACCATTACAAACAAGTGCTTTCTTATTTATCAATTGAGTTCTTAGCATGTCAATAGAAACATCATTGGAAGAAGCATTGTCCAACGTCACACAAAAAATCTTATTCTCAATACCCCACATAGATAGCAATTTATAGACCTTTTCAAACAAAGACACACCATTATGTGGTGGTGGCATATGACAAAAGTTCAACACTCTTTTCTGTAAGACCCAATTAGCATCAATAAAATGAGCTGTAACACACATATAACCATCAGTAGCTATAGAAGTCCACAAATCAGATGTCAAACAAACTCTACCAGGAGCAGATGTCAAGACAGATTTCGTCCTTTCTTTTTCCCTCTTATACATCTTAACCAAATCATTCTTAGCAGTATTTCTAGAGATATTAGGGACATCAACACACAAGTAAGAAAAAATTGCCCGTATACCAACATACTCAACAAATTGGAAAGGTAATTCATGCATTGTAATAGCAACACATAACAACTCCCTAAATTTTGCAGGATCAAATTTAGGTGAACTTACAGACATTGCATTTTGGCCAAGTATAAGCTGGCCAACATCCCTTGTGTCTTTTCTTGGACATACATCCAAATGGCGCTTCAAATTTCCTGTACCGTATGCTCCGGCAGCAATATATTCCTTTCCACACTTCTTGCATTTACATATAGGCTTTTCTTCATCTTTTGTAGGAAGCAGCTCAAAGAAACTCCAAACAATTGAAGTCCTCCTCCTTGTGTTGTCTTTGTGATTTGTCTTATTCTTAGACTTAGTCTTAGCCTTCTTTGGTAGAGGAAGTTCAGCCACTTCATCAAGTTCATCTTCTAAGTCAATGTCCTCTCCTTCATACTTAATTTCAATAGGTATCATCTCATCACTTTCCATCTAGGCCAATTTAAAGAAAAATTATTGATTAGAAATTTAGTAATTCTAAGATGACAAAAACAAAAAAACTTGAAAAGAAATCATAAAGAACAACAAATAAATTTAAAATCAACAAAACAAACAAACAAATCTACTATGCCTATTAGTACTAAACAGTCAACATTATAGTGATTAACACAAAATACAAATTGATCTTCAATTATTTTATTTTAAGATGATTAAATCAGAAAATAATTGAAAAGAAATTAGAGAGCAAGACAGATTATTTTAAAATAAAAAAAGAGATAAACAGATCTACTTTTATTTTTTTATTATCAGTAAACAGATCTCCCATTAGTACTAAAAATCAGTAGTGTGGTGATTAACACAAAAAACAAATGGATTTTTCTACAATCAGTTTTTCTGCACAGTTTTTTTGCTGTGTTTTTTTTCTGTCTGTTTTTCTGCAAAGTTTTCTGCTGTGTTTTTTTTTCTGCAGTATCAATTTTCTGCATAGTTTTTCTGCAGTGTTGATTTCTGCAGAAATAGGTCTGATTTCCCCTGTACTGTTTATTATCTTTTTGGTTTTCTGCAGTATATGGTTCTTATGTACTGATACTTAATATAATAAAATTTCTATTTTCTATTTTAAAAAAGAGAAAATAATCAACATAATAGTGATTAACAAAATAAAGGAATGGATCTGCAATTAGTTTATTTTAAGATGATAGATACAAAGAAATTTGAAAATAAATCAGAGCAAGACCCAACTATTTAAAAATCAACAAAAAAACAATGATTGACACAATAAAAAAGATCTACCATTATTGAAAATTTCAATAGTAAGAAAACAAAATAAAAATATATAACATATATACCTTGCTAGTGGTGGATTTGGTGGTTGAAAGCTGCAGAAAGAGAACCGGTGCAGCACAACAGTCGTGAAGAAGAACAGAGAGCAGAGAGGACAGCCACGGTTTTAAGGGAAAGAGAAACTAAAAGGGTCGGCTAGGGATTTGAGGGGAAGAGAGAATAGAGGATTGAGAGACATGGGAAGGCTAGGGTTTTGATTTTATATTGTAGATTCAATGTATCTATAGAAGTGTAAAGATGATTGGTTGGAGTTTTGAGGAGAAGAAGAAGAGTCAGAGACAAAGAGTAAAGACTGACGATGAAAACGAAGAGGCAATAGACTGAGAGAGGTGTGAGGTTAGGTTCTGACTCAAGAGAAGAGATGATAAATAAGCTTATATACTTAGGTTATAAGGGTAAACTGGTAAAATTACCTTAATAAGCTAATTGGGTCAAACGGGTTAAACATGTTAAACACAAACACGACCCGTTTATTAAACGGGTTAGTAGTGTCAACCCGAATATGACCCGAATCCGTTTTGGCTCAACCCATGACCTGTTTATAAACGGGTTAGTCATGTCAGGTTCACGGATTGTGTCGAATTTTGCCACCCATTATAACACGTTGTAAGGTCCAAGTGACGTAGGCAGGCTCCCTATATTATGTGGTTTCGTTTACACCAAAAAAAAAAAAAAATCAAAGTAGTTGACAAACAAGTAGCTGCCAAAAGTGGGTGTCAAATTACCCCTATGAGCATCTCAATGAACGTGCCATTGACTTGAACCAATCATGTTGAATCTACCACCCATTACATATGTAATATATTAGAAAGATTAGAAAGAATTAGTGTCATACTTTATTTTCATTTTTTAACTCAGTTTTCTTTGTTTGTATGAAGTTGAGGTTTTGATGTTTTGTTATCTAAATAGTGCATGGGCTTGAATAAATTGATTTGTTATTTCTTCTTATGGTTTTTCTGGTTGTGTTTGAGTAATGTTAGATTGTAAATAGTGCAAGCTCTAAGCTTCGGTTTTCTCTACTTTTTATTCTTTTGGATTATAGCTATTTTGGTTGTAAATAGTGCAAAATTGTCATCTTATTATCTTTATTTGTAAAAATTATTTGTAGGGTACTAGTGCACTAAAGCATGAAGAGAAGGGCAAATGGATTAAGACAAAATCTTGTGCAACTGGCTTTAGTATAGTAAGTATTCTATATTGAATATTTGTAAACTTGTTTAACCAAAAAGTTGGCATCATACAATTTTTGAGGAGCAAAGGTTTCAATGACATTTGTGGTAGTGGGGAGAGCTCATCTACTAACTAGAACACACTTTGATTAGTGTTTTATTTTCCTGCCTAGTAAGCAAGGTTTATTAACCTCTCATTGTCTTGGATATTTGTGGAATTTTGAGGTCTTGCAAACATTTTTTTGGTTGCAAATGGTTTAGGTACTCTTGGAAGTGTTGAAGGATTTGTTTAAATACTTTGGAACTTTGATAATGGTTATAGACAATGTTATGTATTTGATAATATATTTTTATGTGGGTATAATGTTAGTTTGGAGACATTTGTGGTGTTATCTAGTTACATTTGTAGTATTGTCTTAGTGGAGCTAAAATTATTACAGGTTATTTGTAATAGATATGTGGGTTTAGAACCCAGGAGGGGAAAAAAAAAATTTGCTTGCTACTGAAGGACTAACATTTTAATATAATTGAAGACCTAAAGTGGCATTTATCGCCTGCCACTAAAGCTACAAACTTATAGCGGCGGGCGAAATTGCTGCTAAAAGGTAGTTGTACATGAAGCCCTATAGCGGCACTTATTACCCGCCACTAAAAGGTTATTTGACCCGAATGGTAACCTTATATGGCAGCGGTTTTTAGCCCGCCACAATAGACCAAAAGTGCTGCTAAATGGCAGATCTATTGCAGCACTTTTTATTCCTACCACAATAAATCTATAGCAGCACCACAACAGTGACAGGAAGAACCACTGCAATAGAATGGACCTTTAGCTACCCCTTTTTGGGCTTTTGCGGCGGTTTTGGCCCGCCGCAATAGTACTTTTTTTTGTAGTGAGTATAAACATCTACATAGATGTGTGGAAGGGAATGGAGTTTCATTTTTAATATCAATATAATTTTTTTCTACTTCAAAAATTTATAAAGTCATATTTCCCAAGGTGTTGAGTAAAAATTTTTCATATCTAAAAAAGAACTCAAATCATTATTAGTTTTTTTTTTTTTTTTTTAATGCTTATAGTTTAACTAGTTCAGTGACACCTCCTAATATTTGTAAGGCATACAAAGTTCAAATCACTTTTTCCATCATTGTAATTATCAGATTATGAAAAATAAATCAATACAAAGCTTGGAATAACTTTGCTTTGACTAAAATAGTTGACTTGGAAAATATCTGAAATATGGCCAGCATCATCCCGTCCTTAACAAAACTCGGGAACAATTCTTAATTAAAATAAATAAGTAGATAAATAAAATCTAGGAAATTAAAATCACATTATCACGAAAACAAAAATGTATTAAAAAAAAATCTAATGTGGTTAGTCCATAAACGAAGGAAAATTATTGAATACTTCGGAAGTACTATAAATGCATATTCTATCCTCTCACATGAATTGTGAGTCACATCATAAATTTAATTAGTAGGAACCACAGTTATGTGAGAGAGGAGAGTATGCATTTATGGTATTTCATGAATTGTGGGTCACCAGATCGCCTCCTCTATTAATTTCCCACCATCAGATTTTTAAAAAGAGAGGGAGAGAGTCTTTTTTTTTTCTTCTAATAAACCTCTGATTAACAAATTTCATTTATGCCTAGATTGCCCTAAGAATTTTCTTTAATCACATCAATATATTGGGGGTTTTGAGCATTGTACATAAGTTTGCTTAAATAATTGAAATGATAGGAAAATATTTATCTAATCTCAATAATAAAATGTAAAAATATATATTTTTAGTCAATATTGATCAATTTTCATATTTATTTTGTTTACTTTCATACTAATTAATTATTTAATTGGTTATTACTTCATCCTAATTTAACCTTTGGTCTGACTTCTAGACCTTGAACCCATTCTCTTTCTAGTTTATTTAACGATTCAGTTTTTTAAACCATATATAGTATGAGGAGGATAGGAATAAAAAAAGTATTTGGAAAACACTATAATTTAAAGACATTAGTCACTATAGTTTCAAAAGTAAAAAACTCTAATATTTCAAATAGTAACAAATTAAATTGTATAATTTCAGAAGTAACCAATTAAATTTTAAGATTTGAAAAAAATATCAAATTGATTAAATTTCAACCCATTTAAATATGAATTAAATAAAACATAATACCCAAAATTAGAGATCACAAACAAAGACATACAGAAAATCAATTGGAGATGTGAGATTGTGGAAAGCACTCACTCACAAGTCACAACAGCTTTGGCTAAAGCTCCAATAAAAAGACTTCCGCATAACGAAATAAAAAAATAAAAAAATCACTTCCAACAAAACAAGATCATTAAAAACAAAATATAACACTTTATTTTATGGGGAATATTCCCCCATTCAAAATCTCTTATTCCCTTTAATTTTTAGTCAAATATTATGTGATTTATATGGATTTTTTTTAAGATCATTAAATTTTTTAAAAAAATATTATTTGTGTCACTTTTGCTTTAAAATTAGAGAAAATTGAAAAATTTTAAATGGGAAATTAATGGTTTTATCACATGGGCCTTATCCCCCATAGTTATACAACAAAACATTTCCAATCATTTACGAAAGACAATAAAACGTTCCGTTTGTATTGTGTTCCTGTCTCGTATTCATAAAATACAATTTATGCCAAATTTCAATCCGCATTTCGCAGTATATACAAAAACAATAAACACCTATACAATCTTATCTCTATTAGCATTTTTATTCAATTTTCAGCATGTCACTACTTTCTGTTGGTAGGTACAACAATATGTTTATGTTATATATATGGTAGTTGATTCTATGTATTGGCAACAATGATCAGTAATGCAAAGCAGTGCTAGATGATAGAATCTTATATATTAAGCTGAATTGTGCCGTGAAGCAATTTAAGAATCAAGCTCTTAGACATGTCGTGAAGAGTGTAGCGTGCATCACGCATGTCATTTGTCCTAATTAACAAGCTTAGGATAACTGGAAGTTGCAAGCTATATCAATTACTGGTTGTAATTAGTGGATAGTTACTATTTCACACTCCTAAATGTAAAATGTTTCACACAATGTCCATACTTTTAAGTCATATATCCATATTTTACACATGATATAAAAGAGTATGAACATGATGTGAAAGAGTATGAACACTTTTAAATATGAAAGAATTAGTAAAACCCTTGTCTTTTGTTTTATATTTTACCCTGTGTTGCATTTAGAAAGAATAATCTCTATTTCTTTGGCCAGCATCTAATTTCTTTTTTTATTCATACGTACATTAAGTCACTGACTCTATGTAGAAAAAAATAGTAAACCAATGTCAAATGCTAATTAAATAAACCAAATCTCATGGCCTTTTCTTGGATGGAACCCTAGAACCATTCTTAAGGAGAGGAGGTTAAGGTTTCAAGCTTTTAGGGTGGCTGGCTACATGCCTACATAAAAAATACTACTATATAAGTTCTATAATCTATGATTCTATATAATCTACAGAATTTCTCCCTTAATGGACTGCCCACATTTGCACCATTTGGGTTTGGATGGGCCCAACTTATATGGCCCAATACTAGTATGAAAGCTTTCTAGTATTTTTGTTTGTTTGCTTTCTTTTTCCCCAAGAAAGCAAGAATTGGAGCGTGGATAAGTTCAACAAGAATGGGTGTGTGGTAGAGGTGTGAAGCCTTATCCACATTTTTTTTCTCCGGTAAAGGAAGCCTCATCCACAATTCAGTTACACAAGGCCTGCCATAAATTTATATGAGAAATGCTATGTCTATATTATTTTTACAATATTTTTATAGCAATTCATAAGTGACAGGTTATTATTAACGAGTTACTGATAAACTAAAAAATAGTTTCAGTAAAAGATTCAAATTATAATTGAAAACAATTTATCATTTATAATTTATTATGAAAATATTGTGGATATAGAACTTTTTCGGTGTCTATATATATTGCTGCAGTTCCTCACCTCCAACTCTAATTTGATCCTCAAATGTTCAATCACATCATCATCGTCCCAATTCCCAACAAAATCCACCATCCATTATCCCATCACTACATCCAAACGTGTCACCACATGACTGGCTAGATCCACCTTCAACTGGTCCCACATCCACATAATCACCCTTCTGAGCCTCACTCACAAAAACACAACCATAACAAAACAAAACCTGTCCTAACCCCAAGTCCACAAAAATGGAATTTCTAAATCGAAACCTGATAATCCATTAATGTTTCAAAACATGTCCTCAGCTTGATTGGTCAGCATTTTAATACAACATACATCTGGAAGCACAGAAGATAAAAGGGCAGTATGGTAAATTAGATATTGTCAACATCATAGAAATTTTGGATTAAATATTGGTTTTTTGTTTTCTTGGGTGTGTGTACATATGTTTGTGTGTCTTCAAAGCAAGCGCTACCCAAAAATAAAAATTCAACACCCTCAAATACAAAACAATAAACAGGAAGATACACAGTGAGTTTCAAAGAGAGAAAGAAATGGGAAGGGCATTTGCGTATGTGATTCTTGGAGGAGGAGTGGCAGCTGGGTATGCAGCTCTTGAATTCACAAAGAGGGGAGTCTCTCAAGGTGAACTCTGCATAATCTCTGAAGAACCAGTAAGCTATTTCTCTCTCTCTCTCTCTCTCTCTCTCTCTTGTTTATTTCATGTCTTTGAAAGTTTCATTGGGTTTATGTCTTTAATGTGATGAACCCTTTAGTTTCTAAGAAAAAAGAATGAGAATTGACTAGTCACCCTTCAAGAAGAAGAGTAGAAAGGGAAATTTGAGAAAGAAAGTGAGAAATTTGCTGTCTTATTTCTTCAGTGCTAAAGTGCTATGGATGACAAGTATTTGTACAGGTTTCTTGTAAATCTTATTAGCCAAATTACCAACTTGGCTCCACCTCTTGCAATCTTACAACTAACTAAGTAATTAACTAACTTGACTATTCCTGATTATGAGGCTAACTTTGTGATTACAAGAATTACACCTATAGTTAATGTTTGGGCTTATTACATTTAATGGGTAATCATTATTTTGATTTAGTTGTGTCTGTTCTTATTGTGTTCCAATATTTGGTTTATAGTATAATATAGTTTGTTTATATGGCTTTGTGTGAAATATAAATGTGATTAAAGAAAGAATTTTTATTATGAGTTTTAGAGGGGGCGTTTGTTGATTCTTTTTATCATGTTGTTGAGTAATTTGAAGAGCAACAGTCTCGTATTATTTTATCATGTTCTATTTGCTACATGCTATTAGCTGATTGGGTATTTGGAATTGTGAACTTCCAAATCCAATATATGCTTTAATACATCCAGGGCACGTATATTTTAAATTTAACCATAAATTGCTGTTTTATTTGTTTCTTCAAGCAATAGTGCTAATATTTCAATTGAATTGCAAGTTGCTTAATGAGTACAGTATAATTCACTCAAAAACACAAAAGGGATGTCATTTTCAAATATTATGTAGCTGACAGCTTTCATGATGTGGGTCTGCAAGGATAATCTGAATCTCATTAGTAAACTGTCATTCTCCTTTTCCATTCTAGAAGGCCTTTTCGTTTTGGTTTAATTCATAATTTGGTAAAAGTGATAAATTTATAGCTTTGTACAAGCAATAATTTAGTGAAAAGTGCTTGTGGCAAGACTGATGGTCCTGATTTATCTAAATTTTTAATGATCAATTGAACTTTGGGGTACTCTACTATATAATGTAGAAGAAGAGATATTACTATCTATTGGTGCATTTTAACAGTACCAGCAATTTTCAACAGATCCTTTGATTGGACTGGATATCATGTGTAATGGTATTTGTGAGAACTGTAGTTATGCCATATAAATTTGATAGATATTATGTGTATTGGTATTTGTGAGAACTGTATATATGTAGTATTGAGAGTGCAATGTGAGTTGGATGGAGAGATTTGTGAGAACTGTAGTTATGCTATATACATTGGAAAGGATATTATGTGTTTTGGTGTTGCTAGGGACAGAGCAATACACAGAAACTTATAAGCCTCATTCGTTGCAGTAGATGATAGTTGTAAAATACAAGATATTGAATTCCTCATGTCTTGTATTTTGTTTGAGTTGTTTATTGGATATGAGTTACATTTGTTAAGAAAAATGTTGTCATTTTAAGTGTAATTTTCTGCCACATTTCTTTTAGGTTGCACCTTATGAGAGACCTGCATTAAGCAAAGGCTTTTTACTTCCTGAAGGTATGCATTCTCATTATAAAACTTTGTGAACTCACTGTTTTCTTTAGTATTTTCTATCACTAATATTTGATGATTCTTACTAGCAAAGATGAAATCTGCATTTGTTAATAAATAATGTTTTTGGAACTTTGTCATTCGTTAATAAAATTTCAAGAGAAACTTTTAATCAATCAAATTGTCTCCATAGGAGTTCAATCTGTGCTTATATATACTATGACTTAATGTTAGTTGACTTGGGAAAGCCCAATTATTGAATTACAAAAAAACCATTGAGTATAGGAAATTAATAAAATAACCTAATTAACTGCTAAGACTTAAAATAAAATACAATTGACTTCCGAAATTAATAAAACTAAACTTTACTAAATATTTATTTGCACTTCCTGCATCAAGGTCTTCTCATAAATTTTAGTTGGTCAGTCATGTATATCTGAAATGCTTTCAGTACCTTCATGTTAACTAGTTTGATTGGGTGTTCTGTCAGGGTTCAGATATCCTTGTGCCTGTGGCCTGTGATTTTTCATTTTTACCCTCAATTTCACCATAGTTAACCATGGAATTGAATCATTCTGTTGGGCAAAGACAAATTTCTGCGTAGCACAAACCACAAATCTAAGAAAAACCAGAAGCATCCATAATCTCTAAAAAATTATTTTTTTTGTGATTGCACACATACATTCTTGAAAAAGGCTTCAATAATATTTTTTGTGAATTATATTTGTTTCCCTGCTTAGGGTATGACTGCATGATGTTTAGAACTTTCATATATGCATATGGTTTGCAAAGAATCTTATCTATTTTATGTTAAATTTTGGCTTCTTTTGCCTTATTAGGTGCAGAATCTTGTAGCTAAATTTTTTGCACATAAATTTTGGAATTTCTTCTGTAATTCTTAGTCAATTTTTTAAAATAAATTTTAATCTGTAATAGTTAAATCAACCTTAAGAATTGGTTGAACCCATCAAAATTTTGCTCTGTTGGTATCTGGACATCGCTATGAATACCTCAAGGGTGAGGAATCTGGAGTTCTAGGGTAGCACTTTGGCTGGGGTGGGAATTAATTTATTTCCTAATGTTCTCAATTGATAGGCAAATGTTGATTATTTCTTGCTTGATTTTCCCCTTTTTCTTCTGTCCTTCCTGCTAAAAATCTGAATTGGTTACTGAATTAAGTTTAAACATGCAGCTCGTGCACGGCTTCCATCATTTCATACATGTGTTGGTGATAATGAGGAAAGGTTAACTCCAAAGTGGTATAAGGAACATGGTAATCATTTTCTCATCCTATGCTCTTTTTAATCACAGATGCTAATGAGAAATGTACCAAGTAGCATGTCCTTTCTGAGGATATTTGTTACTTTTGGTGTATGTTTCTGCACAATATTTAGCATTTATTTGGAATTTGGCTCTTTCCATAGGAATTGAGTTAGTTCTTGGAACGCGTGTCAAGTCTGCTGATGTAAGGCGTAAGACACTACTAACAGCAACTGGGGAGACTATAAGTTACAAGATTCTTCTTGTTGCTACAGGTGCTCGGGTATTGGAACAATTCTAATACTTCTCTTGCTTTTAGTACTAAGTTGTTCTTAATAATATTGATAATGCTTAAAAGAAGTTTACATATAAAAAGGGGAATATTTTTGCTTGGGAAAGTGACAGATTTGATAATGACATTGTTTTCCTTTGTATTTGGTAACAGTTGTGACATCAATATCACTTCTCTAGGACAAATATGAAATTGGAATTATAAGATGTACTAGACCTAAACAAACACTGACAGTTTTTTGGGGGGTTAATTTTTCACAATTTTGGTCCTTTTGTTATAAATAAGACATTATGTCAAAAGAATTGATTATAATCTTATAAAAATAGTAAGAATGTGTGTAAAAGTGTTTGGCCTATCAAATTTTCAGAAGTCCTGAAGTTTATTAAAATACAAATGGTAGTGGCTTTCTCCCTTTCACTGATTAGTCTGAGTTGAATATAGGCTTTGAAGCTTGAAGAATTTGGAGTGACTGGATCAGATGCTGAAAATGTGTGCTATCTACGAGATTTGGCTGATGCAAATAGAATTTTTGATGCAATGCAATCCTGTCCTGGTGGGAATGCTATTGTTATTGGTGGTGGCTACATTGGAATGGAGTGCGCTGCATCTTTGGTGATAAATAAAATAAATGTAACCATGGTTTTCCCAGAAGCACATTGCAGTAAGTGCTTCTGTTCTATGTCTTTATATATATATATATATATTGAATGAATCTGTCCATGGGATATCTAAAAATGTTGTCAAATATAATTTTATTCATTTTTTGTCATACCTTTAAAAAAAAAAAAAAAAAAAAAAAATTAAGATGACTGAATATTTATGAGATTTTCTGTTCTATTTTTTTTTTTTTGTCTTTTCTTTTCTTATGTGCAGTGGCTCGTTTATTTACTCCCAAGATTGCAAGTTATTATGAAGATTATTATAAGTCTAAAGGAGTAACTTTCATTAAAGGAACTGTCTTGTCATCATTTGATATCGACTCTGATGGGAAGGTAAATCTTATGCTGCTATAAAAGGATTTCTTTTGGGTTCATTGGTAGTACAGCAATATGGACAAGAAGTCCCCATGTTAGGAATGTGCAAGGATTAATACCGTTAACGAATTTTTATAATTACCCAAATTAAATAAACTGGCTTCAAGCTGCTATAATAGGATGTCTATGGTCATTTCTTAAAAAATAATACCAATAAAGATTTTCCTTTCTTTTTTATTCAAAAGACAAGAAGTGTTATTATCCTACAAGCGTATTGATATTAGCGGTGCATCAGTTTGATCTCCAAAGTGACCTGATCAACTCCTTTTCAGGTCACTGCTGTCAATCTTAGAGATGGAAGTCTACTACCTGCAGACATGGTTGTTGTTGGTATAGGAATCCGCCCAAACACAGGCTTGTTTGAAGGCCAACTAACTTTGGAGAAGGGTGGGATCAAAGTAAATGGAAAGTTGCAGTCAAGTAATAGCTCAATCTATGCAATAGGTGATGTTGCAGCATTTCCAGTTAAACTATTTGGTGAATCCCGTAGACTTGAACACGTGGACTCAGCTCGAAGGTCTGCAAGACATGCTGTTGCTGCAATAATGGAACCAGAAAAAACGGGTGAATTTGACTACTTACCATTTTTTTACTCCAGAGTCTTCACAATGTCTTGGCAGTTTTATGGCGACAATATAGGGGAAGTAGTCCACTATGGGGATTTCTCAGGAAATACAATCGGCGCATATTGGGTAAGCAAGGGTTACCTTGTTGGATCTTTCCTGGAAGGTGGAACCAAAGAAGAGTATGAGGCTATAGCCAAGACCACCAGGCTCAAGCCAGCAATTGAAGACCTGGGTGAGTTGGAAAGGCAGGGTTTGGGCTTTGCATTGACAGTTAGTCAGAAGCCACTGCCATCACCACCTGTTGAAGTAAATGGTGTTGGTCTTGTTCTGGAGAGACCAATATATGCTTTGCATGCAACTGCTGGTGTCATTGTGGCTGCTTCAATAGCTGCATTTGCGTACTGGTATGGGAGGAGGCGCAGAAGGTGGTAAGAAACTGTTTTGGCAGTGGGGGTGGGAGTAGCTGAAGGCTATTGGTGTTGCTCATATGAATTTGTGTAATCATGTTGTAGCATTGATACGGATAGGAGATTTTTGATTCTTAATCATAGGAGATGACTTTTATCTGATCTAAAGAATAGTTCCACGATATTATTCAATACAGAATCTATATATTCATAGAAAACTTGTTGAGAACTCTCATTTCAATGATATTTATACCTTCTTAGGACCTGTTTGGATTGGTCCCTCTACTTCCCCTCCCTCCCCCTTAATCCAAAAAAAAACCATTAATGACCAGTCGTTTGCACTTTTTAGTGGTTGAGGGAAAGAAACAGTGTGACTAATCACAGTTTCATCAAGCAAAAGCATCCTGCTTAACATAGTAATGAATGTGACACATATGGAACTGAGTATTGACCAATTCCTTTTTTATGTAACTATTCACAAAATGTCTATCTTGTAAAATGATTCCAATTGACAGCAATCATGCATTACTTTTCTAGTTCTTAAATTTGATCTTGGATATTGCTTGATGTATTTTATTTCTTTTCTAAGTGATTATTAAGTTGAAAGTTATTATAAAATTAAAATGTTGGATGAATTTGAGTGTTGCGTTTGTAATGAGCTCCTGAACTTGGGATACAAATACAATTAATGGTAGCGTGCCATTTTAAATGGCTTTAAAAAAAAAATTATAATAAAAAATAAAAACCCCGGAAGGTTAACCAGTTCCATGTGCTAAAAAACCAGTCAATTCAAAAGAGAAAGCATCTCTAGTTCTTCACCTAATAATAACAAAAAAAAAAAACAATCTTATTTTAGAGTTATATACACAACGCTCCTCTTAACATATGGTACTTACACACGTTGATATCATAATACTACTTTCATAATTGGGTATACCTGGTTTCAATGTCAAGTTATACTAACTCTATTGGAATAACAACACATGTTTACTTTTGGTCATATGTCATCATCTTAATGAATCCAGTGCAAGAGATCCAAGCCAAGTCCATAAAAGATTAACTTTTCTCCTCATTTCTTTTCCTTTGTTTGTGTTTGTTTCTTAAGGGGGAAAAAAAAAATCCTTTTTATTTAAAATAATAGTAATTTAAAAGAAAACAATTTTACACATTTGAATATCACAGAAATGAACGAGAAACACAAACTTGTGGCTGTAGTTTAGTGGTAAGAATTCCACGTTGTGGCCGTGGAGACCTGGGCTCGAATCCCAGCAGCCACACAACGCTCATTTTTTCTACCTTTTTTTTTTTTTTAATTTATTTATCAAACGAATCACAAACTAACAGATTAATAAGTATTGCAATTACTTTACAGCAGCATATACCAACACGAGGGCATTTGGTCTAGTGGTATGATTCTCGCTTTGGGTGCGAGAGGTCCCGAGTTCGATTCTCGGAATGCCCCTATATCTTTTCTCTAATTTTTGTTTTTCCTCCAAGGGCAATCTCGTCAACCAAAAAAATTAATACAAAAACCCAAACCCAAACCCAAAACTCTTCTTCAAGGGCTGATTACTTTACGGCCATATTTTTTATATCACTCCATTGATCCATTACCTTATCCTATCTTCTCTCTTTCTTTCTCTCACTTCTCTTCAATTTTCAGTATTCACAAATGGCCACAAACACTCTCTCCACAATCTTCCTCACACTCCGTTCCCCCTCCTACCCTTCACCCACACCAAAACCCACTTTCCTCCACTTCCCCACCGCCAAACCCACCCACCGTCGTCTCACCCACTTCCGTCCCATCTCCGCCGTGTCCGCCCCAGAAAAGATCGAAGAGCTCGGCTCCCAAATCTCCTCCCTCACTCTCGAAGAAGCCAAGATCTTGGTCGACTACCTCCAAGATAAGCTCGGCGTCTCCGCCGCCTCCTTCGCCCCAGTAGCCGTCGCCGGAGCCGCCGTCGCTGGAGCAGACGCGGGACCAGCCGTTGTCGAAGAGAAGACCGAGTTCGACGTGGTTATCGAGGATGTCCCCAGCAGTTCGAGGATTTCGGTGATTAAGGCGGTGAGGGCGTTGACGAGCTTGGCTTTGAAGGAGGCTAAGGAGTTGATTGAAGGGTTGCCTAAGAAGTTTAAGGAAGGGGTTTCTAAAGATGAGGCTGAAGAGGCCAAGAAGCAGCTCGAGGAGGCTGGAGCTAAGATTGCTATTGTGTAATTTGAATTTGATTTTGATTTTGATTTTGATTTTGGGGTTTCTAATGGTTAATTTGTGTTTTTGGGTTTAGTTTGTAGTTGGGTTTTGGTGGTACAGTGAAATGTGATTGATGTTCATGAATGAATTTCGCAAATTTAGTTTTTCTTTTTTTTGGTTGCACTCCTTATGTTTGTTGTAATGCCACAAAGAATGTGAGAGACAGAGAGGAGCTTGTGAAATGATAGTGCATTTTATAGACTTGTGTTGTGGTTTTACACTTTTTGATGGTAGCGTTCATTGAATTGGATAAGACTTAAAAAAGATAGCAATTTGCGATTAGTTGAGTTGGGAGGGATTTCATGAGTGAATTTCGTGACTTGGTTGTCACTATTTTGAAGGGTAATGCTTGTTGTTACTTGTTTTAGTTGTTTTTAGTTGCACCTGTTTTGTTTGTTTTATTGCAACAGAGGAGGATGTTGAACAGGTGAGGTTTGTGGAATGAGCTGCATTTCTAGATGTGTGCTTTAGTAGTGTTCATTGAATTGGACAATGAACAAAATCTAAGAAAAGTGCAATCTCTTTTTTATATGTAAGAAAATAGTTGAATATGCCTTATCCAATCTAATTTATATCTATGAAAATAGCAGCATTTCTATGCGGTGTGTTTTACGTCCTTGTATACTTCTTCACTTTAGAAATGAAGGTGCAAAAATTAGAGAGAGGGAGGGTATCATTTTTCTATGAAATACTTTTGTGGGAAATGGAACTCAGATTGGAGCCCCATGGAGTCAAGGATACCCATGACTTGGATCCGAGCTCAAAGATTCAATGCAAATGTAGATTAACGGTTGCTAGGTGGCAATCACAGTGAATGGTTGGAAAAAAAAAAATAGGGTTCAAATCGTTTTGAAGTTATTGCCTTTCCACTTACTGTGTGGCAATTAAATATATTATTTATGTGTAATTTTTAATCACAAAGCTTTTTTAATAAGTTATTTGATTTGCTTAAATAATACACATTGATGATCTTATAAATTGTCACATAATAGATTAGAAAAGATAGCTCCAAATCGGTTTAAAGTCAAATTTTATATACAGATAGAGATCACCAACCCAATCTTGATGGAAGGATTTAGACGAAATTTGGCTCTAAACATGCCTACAACACCTACTAAAAAAAATAACATGATTACATATTTTAAAAATATAACTATTAAATTTAAGGGCATAGTCAGAAATTTTTGTATGGGAGGCCATGTTACGACACTAATATATTAGTCAAGACAACCTCCTCCCCACATACACACATCTATACTAACTATAATAGGATTCCCCTATTTGAATTGGACTTTTATACGGTTTGAAATACTCTTAGACCCTACGTTTAATAGTGACAAAACTTGAGGATAACTTGGTAAAAATATATTTCTAACTTCACATAAAATGCCTACAAAATAAAACACTGTCTTACTAATCCATGTATTCAAAACAAACTTATCCAAAAGTTTAAAAAAAAAAATCTCAATCCACTTTGATATTTCCCTCAAGACCATGTTCCAATTTTTTTTTTTAACTTTATCAAGACTTACTAGTTTCTTTTTTTTATTTATTTATGAATTTCCGGTTTCCTTAATTCCTAATTTCACATACACTTGACCAAAAAAAAAAGAGCTTAATCGCACGCACTTGTGAGAGGCTAGTGTGTGTCTACACACACACATTTTTATTTGATAAGTTATATATGTACACCCACCCCCCCCCCCCCCAAAAAAAAAAAAAAAAGAGCTTAGCATTTTATATCAAAATTATGTTTCATGATGATCTCTCATAAATTGAAATTTATCCTTTTCCATATTCATAGTGAAATTCTAAAGAATTTCATTTTTAATACAAGTTATCAATTGTATACCAAACTATTTCAATTGAACTAATAAGGAGTGGATGTCATATATTGAAAATTTCTTTAAAAAAAATAAAAATAAAAATAAAACCTAGCTTGATTTAATAAGAAGAGGAAGAAGAAATAAACACACAAATAATAGATTTTTTTAATTAAAAAATTATAATCGAGCTCAAAGATTCAATGCAAATGTAGATTAACGGTTGCTAGGTGGCAATCACAGTGAGTGGTTGGAAAAAAATAGGGTTCAAATTGTTTTGAAGTTATTGCCTTTCCACTTACTGTGTGGCAATTAAATATATTATTTATGTGTAATTTTTAATCACAAAGCTTTTTGAATAAGTTATTTGATTTGCTGTGGCGGCAATGGCGAAAAAAATAATCAAGCCCCACCAAGGATATTCAGAACAATGAAGTGGTGGAGGCTAGTGCCCAGCCCCACCAAGGACAATGAGTATTTTATGTTGGAACTATCAGGGGCTTGGGAACTGCCAGACAATTCAAGAGCTCGAGGACTTGGTTCGGGCACAAGATCCTGCGGTTGTGTTTTTAGCTGAGACATGGCTGCTTAATGCAATGCTAGGAGGAATTAAAGAAACATTGCAGATGGGGGATTTTTTTGGAGTTTCAAAAGTTTCATTGGGCGGTGGTTTGGCCCTTTTTTGGAAAAAGGGTGTGGTGGTGGACATTGAATCATCTTCGTTAAACCATATCGATGTCTTAATAAATAAAGGGAAAGAGGATGAGTGGATGTTTACAGGTTTTTATGGTCCTTCGAAGACTCAAAGGAGGGTGGAATCGTTGGATTTGATAAGAAGCTTACATAATCAGTTCCGGGTTCCGGGTTCCTTGGCTTGTTGCAGGTGATTTCAATGAGATTACCAAGTCTTCAGAAAAGAGAGTTGGAAGGTTACATCCATATTTACAAGTGCAAAATTTCCGTGATGCATTGGATGAATGTCGATTGAGGACTTGGGTTTTGTGGGATGTAGGTTTATTTGGTTTAAGAAGTGTGAAAATGATGTTTATGTGTAGGAAAGATTAGATAGAGGAGTAGCAACAGGGGAGTGGTTAGACAAGTACCCAGCTGCACAAGTTAATTTGTTGGAGTGTGGTTCATCAGACCACAAACTAATTCTCATCTATCCAAATGGGGTGCCTATAAAATTAAACAAGCCATGGCGTTTTGAGCAAGTTTGGCTTGAGGATGATGGGTGTCATGACACAATGGCAAGTGCATGGAGTGAGGGCGAAGGAGACTTGCCGATGGGTAGGGTGATTAAGAAGGTAAGGAGCTACCAAGAAAAACTGAAAAGATGGAGCAAGTGTTGCTTTAGTAATATCACTTAGGAAATTGCGGAAAAAAAGAAACAGATGGTGCATGTGGAGAGAGCGGCGATTAATGGTGGGGATGGGGCTGCCTTGGTCAAATTGAAACAAGAGTTAGTAGGTTTAGTGGTGAAGGAAGAAAGATTGTGGCATCAACATTCTAAAACTCATTGGATGAAAGAGAGTGATAAAAATTCTAAGTATTTTCAAGGGGTTGAGAAATTCAAGGGGTGATATGTGTATGGAGGATGATAATGTTGCCGGTTTGTTGGAAGAATTTTACAAGGAGCTTTTTAAAACCTCAAACCCGTGCAATATGGAGGAGGTTGTGCAGCACACAGGTAGGGTGGTAACGGAAGAAATGAATAAGGAATTGGTGGAAAAATTTACACGTGCTAAGGTTGATTTGGCTCTTTGTTAGATGGCACCATTGAAAGCACTAGGACTGGAAGGGATGCCACCACTCTTTTATCAGCACTATTGGTCAAGCATTGGAGATGAAGTATCCAAGGCAGTTTTGGATTGCCTGAATTCCAGGAAGATACCATCAGGTTTGAACCATACATTCCTTACTCTTATTCCAAAAGTGAAGGGTCCTGAGAAAGTTTCTGATTTTAGACCTATAGCACTTTGTGATGTTTTGTACAAATTAATATCCAAAGTGCTTGCAAGTAGGTTGAAAAAAATATTTCCTCTAATTATTTTTGAGTCTCAAAGTGCTTTCCTAGCAGATAAAGCTATCTCAGACAATATATTAGTGGCTTTTGAAACTTTACATCACATGCAAACCAAGAAAACCGGAAAACATGGTTTTATGGCAATGAAATTGGATATGAGTAAAGCCTATGATAGGGTTGAGTGGAATTTTTTGATAAAAATTATGGAGAGGATGGGTTTTCATCCAAAGTGGGTAGGGTGGATTTATGAATGTGTGAGTATTGTTTCCTTCTCTATTATGGTGAATGGGCCTAGGGGGCATGTTGTACCCTCTAGGGGATTGAGACAAAGGGACCCTTTATCTCCGTATCTTTTCCTCTTATGTTCTGAGGGGCTTAATGGGTTGATAAATAATGCAGTGTATGAAGGAAAAATTCAGGGTTACTCTCTTTGTAGAAATGGTCCAAAGATATATCACTTGTTTTTTGTAGATGACAGCTTGCTATTTTGTAGAGTGAGTTCGGGGCATGTCACAACCATCCAAAATATTTTGGAGGTATATGAATCTGCATCTAGTTAACAAATAAATAAGGAGAAAACCACTCTCTTCTTTGGCAAGTTTGTTAGTGAAGGGGTAAAAAATTTTGTGAAAGAACTCCTTGGGGTATCGAAGATAAAACAGTATGAAAAATATTTGGGCCTACCAGCAATTGTTGGGAAAAATAGAAGAGCAAGCTTGAATTACATAAAAGATCAAGTTTGGAACAAATTGCAATGGTGGAAGGAAAAGCTCTTATCTCAAGCCAAAAAAAGAAGTGTCGTTAAAAGCAGTGGTACAAGCTATACCTACTTTTGCAATGGGGTGTTTCAAGCTCCCAGTGGGATTATGTAGGGATATTGAGTTGCTTATTCGGAAATTTTGGTGGGGACAAAGTGGGGAAAGAAGGAAGATTCATTGGAAAAAATGGGATATACTTTGTAAACCAAAGAAAGAAGGTGGGTTGGGCTTTAAGGAGTTAGCAAAGTTCAATGATGCAATGTTGGCAAAACAAGTATGGAGACTTATCCATGATAAAAACTCCTTATTTTATCGTGTGTTTAAGTCGAAATACTTTCCAAATGGTACCATTTTTTATGCCAAACAATCCTCGGGGTCATTTGCTTGGAAGAGTATCTTGAAGTCTAGAAAAGTAATTTTCATGGGTGCAAAATGGAGAGTTGGGGATGGTCTGTCCATAAGCATTTTCAAAGACAAGTGGTTACCCGATGCCTTGGGTGGGAGAGTGATTGGTACAGTACAAGGAGTGGATGAAAGCATGAAGGTGGCTGACTTGATTGATGCTAGATTGGGATGTTGGAAAAATCATTTAATTGATTCATGCTTTATGCCTTCGATTGCAACAAGGATTAAGGTAATTCCTTTATCTGACTTACCCCAACCAGATATGTTATATTGGGCTTTTGAAAGGAATGGAGCTTATTTAGTTAAATCTGGGTACCGTGCTCTATGTGAGGAAGAAAGGAGTGGTGAAGCCTCAAGTTCAAATTCGGGGCTAGTAGCTTGGTTTTGGTCGAAATTATGGAAGCCGAGGGTGTTGGGGAAAGTTAAGCATTTTCTTTGGAGAGCTTGTACAAATAGCTTGCCAACCAAAATTAATTTGATGAAGAGGAAAATTATGAGTGATCTGGTCTGCCATCTGTGTGGCTGAGCTGATGAAGATACGCTCCATGCATTGTGGGGCTGTGAGGCTATCAAGCAGATATGGGACCGTGACTTCAACTGGGTGAACAGATTTGAAGCAGCACATGGCTCATTTCAAGACTTGGTAGAGAAGGTCCTGTCAAAACCAAGAGTGTGTGAAGACTTTGCAACAACAGCTTGGTTTGTATGGGCATATAGAAACAAGTCTAGACTGAATGAAAAAACAACTCCACTCAATGGTATTAGAGAGGCTGTACGAAATTTTCTGCAACTGTTTCAGTCTTGCCGTGAACCACTTGTTAGTAATAAGAAGTAGAGACGATGCAACTGGATACCTCCAAGGCCAGGTGAGTATAAAGTCAATTTTGATGGAGCATTGTTTAATGAAAGTGAGGAAGCAGGTTTGGGCATTGTGGTATGTGATTCAGGAGGATTAGTTGTGGCGGCAATGGTAGAAAAAAATAATCAAGCCGCATTCTATAAAGTGTCTTGAGGCGCTGGCAACAAGGCGTGCGGTGATTTTTGCAAAAGAAATTGGGTTACAATAATCCCACTTTGAGGGTGATTTAGAAACCGTCATCAAAAGGCTATTGAGAGGGAGGGGGGGGGGGGGGGGGGGGGTATGCAATCCTCATCTATAGGGCATTTGTTTAGAGACATTTTATTTCATGCTAGCTCCATGCGGAGTTTTTCTTTCGCCTATGTTGTAAGGCAAAGTAATGCGGTAGCACATGCTTTAGCCCAAAGAGTAAGATTATCTTTTCCTTTTTTTGCTTGGATGGAGTTTGTTGCATCAGACATTATTGATTTTGTAACTGCTAATATCCACATTGTGGAATAATCAATAAAATCAATAAGCTATCTTTTCTCAAAAAAAAAAATAATAATAATATACATTGATAATCTTATAAATCGTCACATAATAGATTAGAAAAGATATCTCCAAATCGGTTTAAAGTCAAACTTTATATACAGATAGAGATCACCAACCCAATCTTGATGGAAGGATTTGGACGAAATTTGGCTCTAAACATGCCTACAACACCTACTAAAAAAATTAACATGATTACATATTTTAAAAATATAACTAACTATAAGAGCATTCTCCTCTTTGGATTGAGCTTTTATGTAGTTTAAAATACTCCTAGACCCTACGTTTAATAGTGACAAAAGTTGAGGATAACTTAGTAAAAATATATCTCCAACTTCACATAAAATGCCTACAAAATAGGACATTGTCTTACTAATCCATGTATTCAAAACAAACTTATCCAAAAGTTAAAATTAAAATAAAATAAAATAAATCTCAATCCACTTTGATATTTCCCTCAAGATCATGTTCCAATTTTTTTTTTTTTTTTTTTTTTACTTTGTCAAGACTTACCAGTTTCTTTTATTTATTTATTTATTTATTTATGAATTTCCGGTTTCCTTAATTCCTAATCTCACATACACTTGACCAAAAAAATAAAGAGCTTAATTGCACACGCTTGTGACAAGGCTAGTGTGTGTAAGGTGTTAGTTTGAGCAAACAGGGGCCTGGCTACCTCGGATTAGTCACTAGAATTCTCATCTCACTTCTTTTCTTTCTTTGTCATGGGTGGCTCTCTCTTTTTCTTCATTGAGTCTAAATCTTTTGAATTTTCTGTTGAAGAAGGGGGGTACTTTTTTCTTATTACGCATTTTTGAGAGAGGCAGAGATTCTTTACGATCTGTGTTCATGGGCAAAGAGAGTGCAAAGAGAATGTTAGCTATGATGGAAGACTTTATTTTCTCTGAGCCCTCTGGACACTTTGCGCGATCTGTTAGAGATGGAGAGTCGGTCCTTATTCTACAACTGGGCTCAAATGCACATGGCTCTTTTCTTATGATTTCAGAACTTCTACATGGCCGTCGGAAAGGTTTCATAATAGTTCCAGAAGGAAAATCGGGCAGTGGTTGGAGAGGATTTTGTTTGCACTTAAGGAAGGCGATAGCTCCAGAGACTCTTGCCATCAATCTGCCTTCGAAGCCTTTTCCTGGGTCTAACATTAAAAACTCCAAATCTTTTGCGGCAGCGGTGGTGCAAGGCCGACGTAGTGAACCCAAAACTCACAGGCAGGCAGCGGTGGAGAATGCTTTGAACCAGGATAAGCGTGACGTAGTTAATCCTCCGCATTTAATGTTGGATTCTCGAAAATCTAACTTACCAAATCCGAGTGCTCAGACCCAGGATTCCCGTGAGAGCAATTTGGGGAAGGAGAATGCTCTGTTCGGAGCTGTCTTTTCAGATGATACTGAAGATGGGGTGCTTTTGAAACTCTATATTAGGCTGGTACGTGGGCCTCATGGTAAGTGGAGGATTAGCTGGTCCAATGTTACTGAGGTGGACCATTCGGTTGACCAAGCTTCTGACCCAAAGCCTATTGATTTTATTAAGCCCAAACTGAATTCTGTCCTTTCGGTTGGCCATAATCCAAATCCAAAGCCCAGTGGCCATGAGCTGGACCCTCCGATTGACCAAGCCTCTAACCTAAAGCCCTTTGACCTTATAAAGCCCAATCCTAATTCAGCCCCTTCGGTCAGCCATAACCTAAACCCAAAGCCCAATGGCCATTATAAGTCCAAACACAAACACAAACCTGCTCTTAAATGGAAACCCAAAAAATCCTAGCCGTTATTGACACAATCTCATACTCACCCACAGTCTAAGTTCTCTTCGCTTGTCCCTCCCTCGCATCTATTCTCTCCAGCACCATCAATAGCTAATAGCGATCAGTCCGACACTTTGCTATCGCTGACCCACATGGAACCGACATGCACAGAGAAGTGTCCCTCGGTGCTCGACAACTCTGATGCCTCTGTGACTGAGTCTATGTGCTCCGATGCTTCCGTGGATGAGTCCCTGTGCTCCGATGGAGATGTGGCCTTGCAACGTGACATTCAACGGATCATCCATGAGCACACAGACAACGTCATCAAGAAATGGGGGAATTCTGAGCAGTGGGTTCTTGAATTACGTGATGGGAAGAGGGTGGCTGTCCTGATCCAATTTTCTTTGCCACCACGAGAGGTCATTGGCGGAGTGGACGACTCGCATCAGTTGCCGACGGCACCGGGGGTGTCATCGAAATGTAAGGAGCTAAATTCAAAACTGGTAAGAGGGGCTGATATTATTTTGGAGGAGTGGGTTTCAGATATTTGTCCCGAGGATGCATCTCAGTTTACTGATTCTTCGCCACCTCTAAATGTCAAACCTCTGGCTTTCTCTTTGCCTATGGGTGTCATGGATTTTCCTGAAGGGTCAGCAACTCTGGATGAGGAGAAATTGCTGGATAAGGACAATTACTCATAATGGTTTTAGGAAAAATTCAGTGGCTTTGGTGATTTTCTTGGGACTTCCCTCAAAGGATTGGAAGAGCCAGCAACCAAATTCCTGTTGGCTATTGAAGCTGAGTTACAGCAGAGGGCCATTAAGGAACAAACTGTTAAAGCCGTGAAGAGCTCAGGGAGGAAAGGAATTAGGGAATTTAGGGGTTTATTTAGCTCTGTCAATTATGGTTCAGCTTCTTCAAGGCGCATTGGCAATGGTAAGGACAGGGCTCTAATCTCTTTCCAATGAATTTGAAGATCATATCTTGGAATGTTAGAGGTTTGAATGAGAAGGAAAAACGGCTCAAGGTTTGTAATTTTTTACATTCTTGGAGGGCTGATATCGTTTGTTTGCAAGAGACAAAGTTAGAATGGGTTACAAGAGGAATTGTTAGAAGCATATGGAGCTGTCCTTTCATAGATTGGTTATATTTGGGTTCTGAGGGTGCTTCTGGTGGAATTCTGCTTATGTGGGACAGAAGGGTGGTTGAAAAGATAGAGGAAGCAGTGGGGTTTTTTTCGATTTCGTGTAGGTTCAAAAACATCAGTGACCAATTTGAATGGCCTTTCACAGGTATCTATGGTCCAAATTTAAACAAGAATCATCAGTTTATGTGGGAGGAGTTGGCAAGCTTGAACAGTTGGTGGAATTTGCCTTGGTGTTTGGGAGGAGACTTTAATGTCATCCTCTTTCCTTCGGAGAGGTTAGGGGCAGGAAGATTTACTCGCTGCATGTATGATTTTTCAGATTTTATATCTCTTCATGGGCTTATGGATAGTCATCTGGAGGAAGGCCTTTACACATGGTCTAACTCCACCGCTGCCTCCAGAATAGATCGGTTCCTCCTCTCTCCGATCTTGGTAGATTACCTCTCTCATTTTTCCCAAAAAAGGCTTCCTAGAGTGTTATCCGATCACTTCCCAATTCTTTTGGAGAGTGGGAGTCATCGCAAAGGGCATATTCCTTTTCGTTTTGAGAATATGTGGTTGAAGGCGGAGGGGTTTCTAGATAAGGTGAAGTCTTGGTGGGAAAATTACCATTTTCAAGGGACTCTTAGTTTCATTCTTGCCAAGAAGTTGACTGCTCTAAAATCAGACCTAAAGAAGTGGAATGAGATTAATTTTGGCAATATCACAATCAAGAAGCAGCAATTATGGAGCAAGTTGAATGCTCTAGATGTAAAAGAGGACAATCAACCTCTATCTGAGGAGAAGAAATTGGAAAAAGCTTCCTTTCGTGCCGATCTTGAGAAGGCAGTCTTGTTAGAGGAGATTAGTTGGAGGCAAAAGTCCAGAGTGTTGTTTTTAACGGAGGGCGACTCCAATACGAGGTTTTTTCAGAGGATGGCTAATTCTAATAGAAGAAATAATTGTATTGAAAACCTTATGATTGAAGGGGGTTTCTCTTCCAACCAAGATAGGATTTCTGATCATATTGTTCAATTCTATATGAACCTATACTCTGAGCAGCAAGAGCAGCATCCTTTCCAGGATGTACTGGTCTTTCCAAGGATTTCAGGGGATAATGTGGACAGGTTAGAGAGACCTTTTGAGGAATTTGAGATTTTTGAAGTCATCAAGGAGTTTAATGGGGACAAATCTCCTAGGCCTGACGGTTTCTCGATGGTTTTCTTTCAATCCTGCTGAGGGATTCTCAAATCTGACCTCATGGCTTTGTTTCACCATTTCCATGTTATTGGTCAATTTGAAAAAAGCTTGAATGCAACCTTCATTGCTCCCATTCCAAAAAAAGCTACAGCAGTGGAGGTTAAGGACTTCCGGCCTATTAGCCTTGTTGGGGGGGTCTATAAAATTCTTGCTAAAATTTTGGCTACTCGTCTTCGCGAGGTTTTAGGAGAGATCATCTCAGCTCCCTAGAACACCTTTATTCTTAATAGGCAGATTCTTGATTCCGTTCTTATCGCTAGTGAATGTCTTGATAATAGATTGAAGTCTGGTCAGCCAGGGTTGTTATATAAATTGGATATTGAAAAAGCCTTTGATCATGTGAACTGGGGTTTTCTTTCTAACTTGCTTGAGCGTTGTGGGTTTTCTAATAAGTGGAGGCGATGGATTTCTTTTTGTTTATCTACGATTCGTTTTTCTATTCTTATTAATGGTACTCCCCATGGGTTTTTTGGAAGTTCTAGGGGGTTGTGTCAAGGTGATCCTTTGTCCCCCTTGTTATTTGTGTTGGTTATGGAAGCCGTCAGTAGAATGTTGAATAAGGCTGTCTTTGAAGGTCGTTTGTTAGGTTTCAGTGTAGGTGCTTCTTCTGGAAGATCTTTGATGGTTTCCCATCTCCTTTTCGCTGATGACACTCTGATTTTTTGTGATGCTAATATTGATCAAATTCAGATTCTCCGTATGGTGCTCATTTGGTTTGAGGCAATGTCTGGTCTGAAGGTAAACTTGGATAAGTCTGAACTAGGGCTGTGGGGGTAGTTCATAACATGGACCTTTTGGTGGCTGTCTTAGGTTGCAAGCAAGGGTCTCTCCCAATGAAATATTTAGGTCTTCCTTTGGGGACAAAATTCAAGGACAAGTCTATTTGGAATCCTATTCTAGAGAAGATGGAAAGAAAACTAGCAAGTTGGAAAAAATTATATTTATCCAAGGGAGGTAGAGTCACTTTAATAAAAAGCACTCTCTCTAATCTCCCTACTTATTTTCTTTCCTTATTCCCTATTCCTACTTCAGTGGCAAACCGAATTGCTAGACTTCAGCGGGACTTTCTATGGGGTGGCCTTGGAGACGAACCCAAATTTCATTTGGTTAATTGGTCTACAGTGTGTACTCTGCTTTCTTCAGGTGGGTTGGGGATTAGGAACCTAAGAACCTTCAATGTAGCTTTATTAGGGAAGTGGTTATGGAGATTTGGGCAAGAAAGGGAAGCTCTATGGCGCCAAGTGATAGAGGTGAAGTATGGTTGTGATTGGGGTCGTTGGTGTTCTAGCACTTTCTCTGGTCCTTATGGAGTTAGTTTTTGGAAAAATATTAGAAGGAGGTGGCATTCATTATCTCGGTTTATTCTGTATGAAATTGGAGATGGTTCAAAAGTGCAGTTTTGGCTAGATCGTTGGTGTGGATCTTCTCCTCTCGCAAACCTCTATCCTGATTTATTTAGGATTTGTAGTAACAAAGAGGCAAGTGTGGCGGACCTAATGAGATTCACCAATGGAGTCCTTCATTGGGATTTTCAGTTTTGCAGGGAGGTGCATAATCGTGAATTGGAAGCTTTCAGAAGCTTCATCAATTCCATTTATTGCACTCCTGTTAGGGGGAACGGGGAGGATAAGAGATGTTGGCTGCCTTGTAAGAGTAAGGGGTTCACGATTAGTGCTTACTACCATCTTCTAGTTGGCCATAGTGAACAGTTTTTCCCTTGGAAAAGCATTTGGAAGCAGAAGATTCCCTCTAGAGTGGCCTTCTTTGTTTGGACCGCAGTCTTGGGGAAATGCCTAACAATTGACAACTTAAGGAAAAGAAAGGTTTGCATTTTGGATTGGTGTTATATGTGCAAGTGTAATAGTGAAACTATTGAGCATCTTTTCCTTCATTGCCCGGTTGCTTTGGAGTTGTGGGATATGGTTTTTGGGTTATTTGGAGTTTGCTGGGTTATGCCATTCTCTGTTGTTGGGCTTTTGGCTTGTTGGCAAGGTCATTTTGGTTGCCATCGTAATGGAGATATTTGGATGGTTATTCCTCATTGTTTGATGTGGTGTATTTGGAAGGCGAGAAATAGTAGGTGTTTTGAAGACAAGGAGCGTTCCAGGCCTGATCTCAAGCTTCTCTTTTTTAGAACCTTACTTGATTGGTTCTCTGTGTGGAGAAACCATCATTTTCCTTCTATTTTGGATTTTCTTGATTTTTGTAATGTTCATTTTTTATTTGTTCTCACCTGTATACTCCCGGTGTACTTGGGTGTATCTATCTTTTTGATATCAATGAATCTTTATTACTTATCAAAAAAAAATATTTTTATTTAATAAGTTATATATGTGCACACACCCCAAAAAGGAAAAAAAAAAGAAAAAGAAAAATAGCTTAGCATTTTTATATCAAAATTATGTTTCATGATGATCTCTTATAAATTGAAATTTATCATTTTCCATTTTCATAGTGAAATTCTAAAGAATTTCATTTTTAATACAAATCATCAATTGTATACCAAAATGAGTAAAAAATATTTCAATTGAACTAATAAAATTTTCAAAAACATGAATGATTCAAAACTTAGAGGAACAAGTTTGGTTCTAAACATATTTGGAGCTATCTTGCGCTAACCCATTACTTGGCAACTAAATAAACATTTCATGTGTAATTTTAGTCACGATATTTTTTTAATGGTTGAATGACTTTTTTAATCGCTACATAATGTGTTGAAAAGATACATTTAAACATGTTTTGAGCTAAACTTTATAAAAAAACTTAACACATATAAGAGCACATTTTACAATAAAAAATGAAATTGAGAAAAGTAAAGTATTATCTCTATAACTATTAGATCATTTTTTTTTAAGAGTATCATTTGACTAACTCAAATATTTGGGGGAGCCAACTCCTTTTTTCGTAGATTAAAATTTCAAAATGTTAAAATAAATAAATAAATAAATATATATATATATATATATATATATATATATATATACACACACACATACAAACATATACTAACTAAGGAAATTTCAAAATTTTGGGGGGACCATGGTGCCCCACCCATGTTTGTAGCTCCGCCACTAGTACTTGGATTGTATGTTCTTAATGGATATGTCAACTTTTGTGCCAAATAGTTTCTATTTACTATTCAAATCCATAAACTTATTTTTTAGGTATAATCTTATATTACAAAAAAAAAAAAAAAAAAAAAAAAACTTTAAATTTAAACACTTGTCAATAACATAATTATTAGTTTTTTGATTTTTTAGAAATTTTGTAAGAATAAAAGATATAAGAAGAAAATGTAAGCCAACGGTGGATTTGTCAAAATTCATATCTAATAAAAAGATATTGAGTGGCGTTATAACTTTGCTAGAAAGATTTTAACCCTTTCAACACTAATGGCCTGTTTGGAAGTTTAGAGAGGGAGGAGAGTAGAGGGGAGTAGGGGGGAGGAGAGTAGAGGGGAATAATTATCCTCCACCTTATTTGGATGTTTTTAAAATTAGTAAGAGGAAAGGGAATAATTAGTCATTCCTCTTGTTTGGATGTTTTAAAAATTAGGATGGAAAGTAGAGGAAATGATATAAATAGACAAATTTACCCCTATTTGAAAATAGACTTGCAACATTGGTCTATAATTAATTTGTTAGATTAAATAATTATTTAATCAACATTCTCATTCCATCAAATACCACTAATAAAAGTATAAAACTCCTATTAACTATTATAAAATAATTTTTATTACCCAACAAAATTATAATAAAAAATAAATAAATTTTCTTTATTTATGGAAAATTTTCAAGAAGCGGAAGCAAGTCAAGCAACCACCTTTACCAAATAAAAAAATAAAATAAAAATAAGTCAAGCAACCATGACCTGAACCTATCAAATGAAAACCCTAATGTCACGTCTGCCAAGGCATCGACGCTTTCGTCTTGTGCTTGATCAACGACCGATTTCTTTGCAGAGTTTCGGTGCAAACAAATGGTGCGTTTTTGTCATCGAATCGATGCAAGGGATTGAAGAACCATCCAAAGATTTGGAGACTTTGAAGCATATTCTCGAAGCTCTGCAAATCAAAGGCCTTTTGCATTCAAAGAATGCTAAAAACCAAATGAGCCACTAGAACTTTGTTTACAATCGGAACAGCGAGTCTCCGATCGTCGTGATGAAGCCAGCAAGGTCTCCGACAAGCCGCATTAGTCACGGTGGAAATGAATTGCCGCCTTCAAGCATCAGATCGTGGACTGGTCCTTGTCGGAATACAAACGAGGTGTCACCGGCGGTGAGTCCGAGGCGTGACTGGCCAGTTTCTGTGCAGAGTTCCGGCATCGACAAACGGTGTGAATGTACAACTCCAAAAGGTGTGAGGTCCTGTTTATTAGCAATTTATTTTTATTTTTATTTTTTTCATTCACCTTAAATTTTCTCATGAAACAAACAAAAATTATTTAATGTAATTTTGCTAATTTAGAAAGGGTAAATTGGGAAATTCATTTGGTCAATAATTTATTTACTCCACTCTCCCTCCAAATCTCTCCAATTTGAGGGAATTAAAAATGAGGAGTTAGAGGTAGTTGAAACCCCTCCCCCTCGTTCTTTAAAAAACTTCCAAACAAGGTAATTGGATTACTCTCCCTCCCTTTACTCTACTCCCCCTCCTTTTTTTAACTTCCAAACATGCCATAAAAGAAAGAAAAACATTGAGAGAAGTGAAGAGAAGAAACTACAAAAAGTGAGAATCAAGCCCAGAAAAGATTTGAGTCTAAAATGGTGAAGCAAACAAAATTAACATTCACCGAAAAAGCACATTCACCAATAAAGCATAAACCTACTACAATATTCTCAAATGACAATTAAATAAAAAGAAGTGTTATGTTCACAATATTTTCATAATAAATCATAAGTGGTTAGTTATTATTGGTGAAACTATTTTTGCCCCAGTAATACAATCTGTCATTTATGATTTGTTTCGAAAGTATTGTTGAATATAGTATTTCTCTCGAATAAAATATACTCATATGTTTGTATTTAATGTACCACCCCTAAAAAATTGGACAAAAGTTTTATCCATTAATGACAAATCCAAAGCCATATGAAAAAAGAGATTAAAAAATGAGAAATATTACGTCCATAATATTTTTACAATAAATTTTATGTGGTAGGATGTTACGAATTGTTATTATTGAGATAGAAAAGTAATTTCAATTGTATGTTCAAATTAGAACCAATATCAACTAAACACCTATAATTTATTGTGAAAATGATATAGAGATAGCAACTCTCTTAAAAAATAGGATTGATAATAATAATAATTGACCCATTTAAACCATAGATAACTGACCCAACTCGTTGTTTTAACCAATCATCATTCGAGCTGACCCCGTTTTTCAAGGGTTCAGATTGTTTTCACCCATATTCATGTTTATCGTTGAAAATGGATAAGTGAATTCGAATTCAATTTTATCAAATCTTAAAATAAAATTCTTTAAAAAAAATATAAAAAAAAAATCTATACGTAAAGTTTCCTAAATAAACTTCAAAAAATTAAATAAAGAAACCCGTTTTTAAGTACAAAATAAATCAACTTTCTTCCATTAAATATATCCAAAAAAAAAATTTCTTCCATTAAAAAAAATTAAACCATTAAATTATTTTTTTGGCAGAAAAATTATAAAAATAAATAAATAAACTTTTTTTTTTTTAAAGAATCACATAAATAAATAAACCTAAACACACGCTAAAAAACCTAAGCGTGGAAGTAGACCGTTCGATAGCGACAGCTAAAAAAGAAAAAAGCGCCGAGTCACCACCGCTTGAAAATGAAACCAGCCTCTCTTTTTACCACGATATTTTCATTTCCCAGGCCCGAGATATTCCTCTCTCTTTCTCTCTCTCTGTAAAACCATTTTATATTCCTTTCTCTCTCTAGAATTGGATTCCATTCCACTATCCTCTGGAAAAAAATGGCCTTGAGAATCGCTTCCAAAGGTTAAAGCTTTGCAAAACCTAGCCCTGGTATATATCTTTCTTTTCTCTGCTTATGTTTTTTTTGCTTTTGTATAAAAATATTATCTTTTTTTTTGTTTAAGGTGGTGTTTTTTTAAAATCAAATGTTAGTGTTCAGCTTTTTGTTCAAGAAACCCAAAATCTCATTATAGAATGTTCTGATTTATAAGTGGGTTTTGATTGTTTTTCATTTTGCCTTTTCTTTTTTTTCAAGTTGGTGGAGTGTGATTTTCCCAAGAAATCTATTTTCCTGGAAATATTAAAGTTCAGCTTTTTCGTCAAAGAAAAAACCCCAAAACCCCAAATAATGTTCTGATTTACATGTGGGTTTTGTTTGATTTTTTCGTTTTCGTTTTTTATTTTTTCAGTTGGTGGAGTTTGGTTTTCCCGAGAAAAATATTTTCCCGGAAATGGGAACGGTTGAGACCAAGTCTAAAACCCTAATAGCTGAACCAGCTAAACCTCAAGTCCATAAAGAGAAAGACTTTGGATTGGGTATTGATGGTTCGGCCGGTTCTGGGGCAGGTTCAGAGGGGGCACAAGAAAATGGGAATAGGGTTTCTGTAAATGGAAAGGAGGGTTTGGATGGTGATTTGGGAGGTGGGTTTGTTGAGGGAGTTAAGAATCAGGTAGTTGGGACCGAGATTTCGGTAGAGGAGGGTTTGGGAGGCCGAGATTTTGATGTTTTGGGTGGAGGGGAGAAAGGTGGGCTCGAGGATTGTGAGATGAAGGGAGTAACTTCTTTGTTGAAATTGAGAGAAAGTGTGAAGGTAGTTGAGGTTCAAGATGGTGGTGAGAGTGCGAGTTTCAAAAAGTTGGAAACTTTAGGCGTTGAGGGAATGGCCAGCGGTGTTGATGGGGTGTCGTGTGTCGTAGATATAGGCGGGGGAGTGTTGAATAAAGGTGTGGAAGAGAGGGGGCATTTGGGAGAGGAATTTGTGGTTAAGGATAATGGCGGTGGTTTGAGCGAAAATGGGCAAGACCCAGATGGGGAAATTGGGATTGTTGAGGTTCCAGTTGAGGATATGGTTGTGAACAATGAGATGGAAGAAGAGGAGGGTGTGGTTGATGAAGGGCATAAGTTTTCTGTGGGTGATTTTGTGTGGGGTAAGATTAGGAGTCACCCTTGGTGGCCAGGCCAGGTATATGATCCTTCAGATGCTTCGGATTATGCAGCGAAGTTGAAGGTGAAAGACCGGTTGCTTGTGGCATACTTTGGAGACGGCACGTTTGCTTGGTGCCAACCCTCTCAGTTGAAGCCTTTTGAGGAGAATTTTGAAGAGATGTCACGGCAGAGTAACTCAAAGACCTTTGTTTATGCTGTGCATAAGGCTGTGGATGAGATTAGTAGGCTTTTAGAGCTAGAGATGACTTGTTCTTGTGTAACAAAAGAGAACGGAGATGGACTTGATAGACCATTGGCAGTGAATGCTGGAATCAAGGATGGAGTCAATGTGCCAGAAGGTGGAATTGGGAAGCTTTCAAACATTATGACTGAACCAGGGGACCTTCTTGGTGAAGTGAAACAAATTGCGCAGACTATTTCCTTTCCCTGCACGCTTGGGCTTTGGGTGTTAAAGAGCCGGCTGGCAGCTTTTTATCGTGCAAAGGGGGGTTATCCCTTGCCTTTGTTTCATGAACTACAACCAATTCCTGGCCTTGAAGACGATTTGAATTATGGGGCAGCAGGCATAAGTAATACAGTGGAAGTCCCAATCCAAGGGCCATTTGCTGAAGAGTGGCTTTCTTCACCAATAAGTCCTAAATTTGGCCAAACTGGTCAAACCACATTGCAGAAGTGCCTAGGGAATTCAGATGATAGACTGCATCAAAGAAGGAAGCAAAAAAGTATTGCTGAAATTATGGAAGGGAACAACGATGTTACAGCAAAAGGCAAGGATGGAGATGTGGCTGAAGAAGAGGCAACCACAGGCAAATCGGCAACATCATCTGCGAGGAAGAAAAGGAAAGGCATTGATGAAACTGATTCTCATCTAGGCAATGAGGCAACTTCTGTAACAAGGACTAAGAGAAAGGCAAGGATGTTGGGGTCTCCATTAAGTACTAATAGCAAAGTTTCTAGTGTAAAAAATGATGGCATTGGTGGCAAGGAAGAAACGAAGAAGAGCCCCTCGTCTAGAAGAAGCAAGAAGAACGTAGATGTCAGCATTGAAAATGATGGTGTTGGGGCCAAAGGAAAAATTGAGATGGGCTCTTTGTCAAGGGAAAGGAAGAAGAGCAAGTACTTGTCCCCTCCCTTCACAAGTCTAATTGGGGTGCAAAAGAAGAAAGACATAGAAGCAGAGTCCCATAATGAAGCTCAATTAGGGGAGCAGATTACCACTGCTGCTGGCCACCTTGCTGGGTCCCCTCCAATTCTGAAGCGTAGTCGTGACAAATTGCAGAAGAAAATTTCCCCAGAACTTGGGCTGGGGCATGAGCCATCTAATATCTCAAGTCCTCAAACACCAAAACAAGATTCGATCCCAGTCATTGATCCGATGAAAGTTAAGGCACCCGCTAATCAAGTGCTCACTCAAGTTCGCTATGCTGCTCTTAATCCCACAATGGAAAACAAATCCCTTGAAATGATGGGCAACTTTATGTCCATACTCAGAAGTTCAGTCTATCGTGATGGATCAAATTACAAAGCGTACAACAAGCGTCAAACTGGTAGAAAGAGAAAGAATATAGACACTGAGCCTGGGTCATTGGGTAAAGACAAAAATCATACTGACCACAAATCACCTGGACATGAATCCAAGCGGAGGAAGATCAATAAGAACAAGGAACCGGAGTCAAATCAGGCTAAACTAAAGAAATCTGCTGAAATACCAGATGCAAGGCTTAAAAAGCCTAAGTCAAAGCAAGCTGCTGGAAAATCCAATATGAAGACCAGTGTTAAGGAGAATGAGGGGGAAGCTTCTGCTGTAGCAGCGCTTTTTGCCACATTTGGACCAGGATCCTGTTTGCCCACTAAAGCTGATCTTCTCAAAATTTATAGTAAGTTTGGCGCGCTAAATGAAGCGGAAACAGATATGTTCTACAACAGTTTCTGTGCTCGGATTGCCTTTAATAGGAGCTCTGATGCAGAAGAAGCCTTAAATCAGTCACTACAAAGTAACCCTTTTAAATCTGCCTATGTCACTTTCCGGCTCCTATATCCCAAACCTGGATCGAAGACCCGTGAAATAAGAGAGATCCCACCACCAAACGCTGTTTCTGTACCCAGTGTACAAGGCAAGACGCAAGAGAAGTCTTCTGATTCACAGCCATTACAACTTGACTACCTGAAGCAGAAACTTGAGATGATGAACTCAATGCTGGAAAACTCAGGTGGTAAGGTGTCACCCGATACGAAAGGCAAATTGGAGAGTGAAATAAAAGGCCTATTGGAGAAGTTGAGCACTGAGCCAGGATCTTCCTCATCTTAGATCAGAGAATATGAGAAACTGAGCAATTTGGTTCCACACACAGTTTTACAGCATATAGCTATGATCCATGTCTAGGTTTAGAAATGTATTATGTTACTTTCTTTTGCGGATGCTTGCAGAGGATGTAAGAGTTAATTCTCTCACTGTTGTTTCTGTGAGTAGGTATTAACTTGATATAGTTGGGTTGGTCTTGTTAGCATTTAAGTAAACTAGTTGCATATGCTCATCAGTATAGAGATTATCACCTTTTAGTCCATCTTTTTCTATCTTAGTTTGTAATTGATCCTCAGAATTAATGGTAATACGTGATCTTGAGCTTATTCAAATCTGAAAATTTCCAAGTTAAAAATTATGGCCAGAAGCTATTCCAGCAATCTTTCTTAATAGCACAGTGGTGATTATATATTTGTTCCAAGTGCCAATCCATGTATATTCGAATCTTTGTGGATTAAGAGAATTGGCCTAATTAGGAGAACGTAAAATTTGTAAAGTTGGGCTACTTGTTTTGTCCAAAGATAGAATTGAGTCTCTTTCGAGTTAGGGTCCGTTTGGATACAGTTGAAAACTGAAAATTGAAAAACACTGTAGCAAAATAATTTTTAAATGTGTAAATAGTACCGTGGGACCCATTTTTAATGAAAAAGTTGCTAAAAAGTGAAATTTGTGGATCCGTGAACAGTACACAGGACCCACATATGGCTGAAAATTCATTGAAAAGTCAAACTTTTCGGCTATTAAAAAAAAAAAAAAAAAAACAAAGACAGAAACGCAAACGCGTCTGGGAAGCACAAAACGCGCTTCCCAAATGTAACCTTAGTATAAGAAGTATTTTTTTCCAGTACCCGTTTGGATACAGCTTTTCCCACGTTTACGTCTATGTTTTTTTCTTTTGAAGTGCGTTTCTGACTTTTTGTGATTGTGGTGATTTTTTAATGGGACTCGTGCACTGTTAATGGGACCACAAACTTCTTTTTTTAACATAACTTTCATTAAAAATAAATCCCACGATACCATTCACACATTTGAAAATTATTTTGCTACAATATTTTCAGTTTTTAGCAAAATAAGCAATATCTAACAGACCCTTAGTATCATAAGTCCTTTCTTCTTCTTTTTTTAACTCCTGAATGGTGCGTTATGGCTGAGTTTGGGGATTTTGTAGGGGCTCAAGTGGCTAATTTCTTATAACGTACCAGTTTAGGCTTTCATCAGAGCCAAATCGAAACTAAAGGTTTTTTTTTTTTTTTTTTTTAATTTTTTTTTAAGTACCAAGGGTTCAACTATAAGCACCTTTAGAAGTAATACTTGATCTTGAAATGCATGTTTTCACCTACAAAAATAAAAATGAAGACAGAAATGTATCTTTCAGCTTTTTTTTGGAAGTCAGTGATAGAAGCATCATTGGATATCTTACGTCAATGATGCAGTGTCCTTTTAGTGGTCCGGGCCCCCAAATGTCAAATTATAACCAGTTCTTCTGGTCACTGATAACTGGTTTGTTAAGACAACTAAGAATCTGATCTGGTTCATTAGGCAACATAACTTATTTTTTTGGGACAGATTTAGGTAACACACATGATCATTCCGGATTGTTGACATAATCCAACTTATATAAAATATGACACTCAATTGACATCTGGAAGGCCTACATAAATCCACAAACTTTTCACCTTATACCAAAAGGAAGGTGCAATTTAAAATAATAATCTATCCACATCAAAAAGAACATATCAAATAATCCATACAAGCTGAAATTACCGAGATCAAGGTTAAGGTTTAAGAGAGCTCCAAAAAGGAGTCTGCAAAAGAAGGGGAAGACCATATAGAAAAAGCAAACCAAGCGAAGACCATATAGAAAAAACAAAGTTTCTCCATGTATGCAAAATCTCCACAATGTGCAATTCTCGCAAGTGTTTACCATAGTTAATTATCCAGCTGTTAGAAGCCTATTAACAGAATGAAACAATGAAAGCACATTTCAGGGACAATCAGTCATCAACAGGGTCCTGAGGAGCTTCATCTGCACTGCGTTTGATTGTGATGACAGGGCATTCAGCATGCTTCACACAGAATTCACTTACAGTTCCTACAAAAACCCTGCAGAGGAGCACATGAAAGGAATGGTCTTAGTTTTTGAAATGTTCTTTAGTATGTCAAGGTATAGCACAATATCTCAACAAGCAAATCTAAGAATTATTAAAGCATGGATTATAGATTTATGTTTAAAGAAATGGGAAACGAGAACTTGAGTTTTATATTCCTTGTGTTAGTAGGCATGTCTGCCTATAAGAACATCAATCGCTGTGGAAGCCAGATATATCCATAAACAAAAGCACCAAAATCATACCTCTGAAAAGGGCCAAGACCCCGACTTCCCACAACCAGAAGATCAGGTTGGACTCTCTTCACCTCATGGCAGATTACTTCTTTGGCATCACCTCTCTTGATCCATGCCTCGCAAGAAACCTACATTGTGGTTAGATATTACTTGATCTAATATAAATATAGAACACTAACATGAACACACTCATAACTGCAATTACTTCAAGTTTCCCTCTGTGAGAGAGAAATTCAAAACAAATGTACATTCGTACCCCAATTTCATGACATCTAGTAACAAAATACTCAAGCAGGTGAAGCCCTTTTGCCCGATCCCTGTTCATCAAGCTTTTAAAATCTTCAGGTGACGCATAAATACTATCCATGTCATCAAAACCTAGCAGGAGAAAGTTATGGCACACTGTCATTAGCGAGTGATTTTCTTCACATGTACAGAACACAATTGCAAATTCATATCAGCATATGGGATAAAATAAGTAGCCTTACATACCGTGCATGAAGTTAATTTTACTCTTCATCAAATTTGTTTTACACAAAGACAATAGGATTTTTTTTTCCTTACTTAGGCATTAAATGGAGAAATAAAGAGAAATGGGTAAAGATCTTTATTTGATTTTTATGGACCCTTTTTTCTCCAAAAAAAATCATTTGATTTTTATTGACTTGGATAAAGAATATGACAAGATACAAAGAATCCTGGAAAAGAAAGGAGTTCCTCCACAGTAAATTAATGTGATTGCAGTTATATATAATGGAGCTATCACTAGCTTATATTGGGAGTATCACAAGTGAGTTTCCTGTAAAAATATGTTTTTATTAAGAATGAACATTAAGTCCTTATTTCTTTGCATTGGTTATGGAGAGCTTACTAGATTGATTAAGGATGGCATCCTTTGGTGTATGCTTTATTTTGGATGATATCATGTTATTCAATGAATCTTAAAGCCAGAGTTAACTCCCAGTTGGAAGTTTCGAAGGATACTTCAGAATCATGTTAATACTTTTGGTATTTTGGAACAAAAACATTCATAAGAAAGGGGGAATGAGGAGAGAGTGGCTCATAGAATTAATGCGGGGTGAATGAAGCAAATAGGTGCATCAGGACTATTTCATGATCATAGAATATCTATAAGGTAAGTTATGCTATTATGCCTATTAATATGTTCTTAAAAACGTGTAGCTAAAATAAAATTTTCAAGATAGATTAGTGAGAACAATAAGAAAGATAAGATAATGAATTAAGTCATTTGTTCAAAGGCTTAATCATGCCTCCTGAAACGAAAGCCGGTTAATTTTAAGAGTGATTTAGTTCAAGTTGCCTAAGTGAAAAGAGTTAGGAAGTCCTAAAAAAGAATAGGGATAGATGCAATGAAGGTGGATATGTTAAATGGGGAGGCAACATAGGTTATGATTTTAGATGAACAGAATGACAGAAAAGGATACATATGGCCTAACCCACAACGATCATCCCTATGATAGTCCATTGAAACCAATTCAACACCACCTAATTTGTTTTTGGTTTGAGCATCCTATCATGTAACACAGACATTGAACTGAAAATAACAAACATGACCTAGGCCTACCTTTTTAGAAGACAACCTATGCATGATCATGTACTTGGTAACAAAAAAATGGAAAACCCCACATAAAAAAAAGTCACAATTTACAACATTTGAACCTCTATCTTGAAATATTAGAAAAAACTAAACCGGTAAACTTGTTCTTAATTCAATGTAAACAGTATATATCAAAACCAATTTTTTGACATTCAAAAACTAATTCCCTTAAATTGAAATAGAAAACTCCAAAAAACACCAAAAGGGTCAAAAGGGTGGGTTTGAATTGGTAAAGTTACCATCTTCATCGGGGACTTGGACATGAAGGAAGAGAAGCTTGAAAGCAGAGGTGTTGTGGCGAACGATCTTCTGGATTGTCCAATCAAAAGCTCCTCTGCTGCTTATGGAAGCGTGTGGGTGCCCTTTGATTGTCGACTCGCTAACTCCCATCAATATCCGAGTCACGGAACCACCCTCTATCTCTATCTCCATCTCCAACTCGCTCTCGAAATTAATCAGAATTTGCAGACTCTGTCTCTCTGTGTTTGGCTTTGTTTAGATTTGTGAGGCTGAGAGGGAGGGATACGGTTGCGCGTTACGTACTGCGGCGTAATTTAGTGTAACTAACTCTAAGATTGCTAAAGTGAACCGCGTAGTGTCACACCACGAAAGCTACTTTGAAATGAGGTGTCAGTCCCTTCACTCGTGTAGTTTCTCGTAGAAGAACTGGCGGGGTGTCACCGTGGTACGGGTGTATACTTCCTCCCACTCACAGCTGTGTGGGTCCCACCAGCTGTGAATGTGAGGAAATATACACCCTAACCGCGTGTATTTTTCGTCACCGTGTCACTTGTTTTTACTTTTGTTTTTGTCCTATTGATAAATGTTTTTAAAGAACATTATTGGGGAGTTCAAATTTTCTGCCTCAATCTTTTATCACTTTACACTTCACAAATAAAAACAAACAACATATCATTCTATTTAATTAAATGTTAAATTTATATCTTCTATGATTTCAATTATCTAAAATAAATAAAAATTAAAAAAACTCAACATATTCCCATAACCCCATCCCCACGAGAAATTATTATTTACATCGGAGAACTACTAATGTGGTCCTCTCTGACCAATGAGTTGATGTCATCTATGTAAATATATGTATGAATTTCCTAATCAGCACAAAGAATAAAAAATAAAAATTACCAGATGATGTCACATTTGCATAAATAACAACATTTTATTGGTTGGGAGGTTAGGGAGGACTACTTCAGCAGTCATCTTGGTGGACCTAATAATTTCTCCATCTCCACCTTTGCTAGCAGCCAAGTGACATGAGTTAAGAGATAAGTTTAATTTCTTCTAAAGGACAGTAACATGTCAGAGTAATTCTTTATCACCATACTATTTTGAATCCATTTGCTTCTTCTGTAACACTCAATCTATTTGCATAATTAATTTTATGGGTTTATATGTTTGTTATTATCTTAACTAGTGATAGGCCGTGCTTTGCATGATTTAAATTGGCTTAAAAGTCATTACATTAAAAAATAAAATTATAAAGATGATATATTTTATTGTTACATACTTTGAGAAGGGTTTGACTTACCTCAAATATTTTTTTTACTGGACATGTTATTTTGTTAAAAATATACAGTGGCAAACGATAGTGGGTTTTAATTTTCACATTTTATTTAGAGTGGGTAATATGATAGTCTCTCATTAAAATAAAAGGAAATTCTAATTAAAAAAAATACTGAAGGTAGGTCAAACCCCTTTAAGAAAGATGGTCACTGAACTACCAAAAATGTTAATGGGGAATTAATTGTCTTCATAAATGAGATTTATTTATTTAGTTTTCTTCACCACGTTTTTTTAACAGCAAATCATATGTAATTTAAATATTCATTTTTACAACTCGTGGCTTTTAGGTTACTAAGGAAACTTCTTCTTCTTTTCTTTTTTTTTTGACTGATACTAAGGAATCTTTTATTTTGAAATAAAAATGGAAATATTTATGGCGCAATTTAAGAAGTTTATAGTGGATAATTATTAAAATGATGGAATTGATAATGCAAATTTAAGTTTTTTTTTTTTTTTTTTTTTTTAAATTTATTGGTGACACATAGCAAAATGATTTACACATGCCAATAGTTTTCTGCCATATGGTGTTTGAGAAGTGACATTTACTAATAGTTGTCCATCATGTGGCATTTGAGACTTGTCATTATTTTTTGCATTGTGAATGAAACATGTGTCATCATTTTGTGTATCCACCAGTTTGTAGAATCCAACTTTTATAATATATTAGCTTGTAATTCTATGTATATGCACAAATACAATTAAAAATAATCATAATTACATATATATAATTTAGAATCTAATTAAATTTAGACTCTTCTATTTTTGCATTCATTATACTTAAAAGATACACATTAAGATGCCTAGTATAATAATCTTAGATATATAATTTAAATATTATTGATGGTGATTCTTATATATTTTTTTTAACTCTTTAAAAAGTCTTGTAAGAATGTTATTAGGTAGAAAATGTAAATTGTTCATTTTTTTTAAAACATTTTTATGTTCATTAATTCTAGACTCTTTGGTTTTTGTACACAATAACTCACTTGAATAGATATTTATGATATAGCTCCACATTTGATTCCAAAATTATTAAAAAAAAAAAAAAAATCATTCAAACTCTAAAATATAAAATCATTCAAACTCTCTCTTCCTCTAATTTTATATACCGTGTTAGACATATGATTATATTTTTTATAATTTATATATATTGGACTCGTCATTTTCTACTCTAAATTAACTTATTTAGCACAAAAAATTAAAAAACTTCGATTATATGGAACACATGCCGTAAAATTAAATTCTAATTGAAATCTAATTTTTACACTGAACTAACTAACTTGGTTTAAAAATTTGATTAGATGGGACACATGTCGCAAAATTAGATTTTTATTGAATTCCAATTTAAAATCTAATTGGATTTTCTCTTAGCTTTACTTATTAATATTAATATATATATATATATATATATATATATAGACGACTTATAAACTTGAATTGTTTTTAGTTCTACAAAAAAACAAAAAAAAAAAGACTCATAAATAGAAAATCATTCAAAAATTATGTTTTTTATGGTTTACTTATATTGGACTTCCCCTTTTTTACACAACATTAACTCATTTGGTACAAAAATTAAAAAACTTAGATTAGATTGGATACATGTCGCAAAAATAAACTCTAATTGAAATCATTTTTACATTGAATTAACTCACTTGGCACAAAAATTTAAAAATATAGATTAGATGAGACACGTGGCGTAAAATTAAATTCTAATTGAATTCTAATTTGAAATATAATTGGATTTTCTCTTAGTTTTACCTATTATTATATAATATATAGATTACTTTAAGTGCATAAAGTTTTGATATTGTGATATTATAGAAGATATATGCTCTTTTAATGTTGTAGAAAGGAGTTTGATGGGACCCGAGATTGTGCAGATTACAGTTGATAAAATCCGGTTGATTTGAGAACGACTAAAGGCTACTCAGAGTAGGCAGAAAAGCCATGCTGATAAGAAATGACGAAACATTGAATTTGATGTGGGAGATCATGTAACATCCCAATCTAATTGCATAATTAATTTTATGGGTTTATATGCTTGTTATTATCTTAATTACTTTAAGTGCATAAAACATTGATATTGTGATATTATAGAAGATATATGCTCTTTTAATGTTGTAGAAATGAGTTTTATTAAAGTAAGGATATATGTGCATAGTCGTTTTAATATTTGGGCCTTTCTAGAATATAGAACTATGGGAGGGTGAAAAGTATAAATGCTGAAAGTTGAAAAGGTGGGTCATAACCTTTTCTTTTATTTCCTTAGTAAGACACGTGCCCCCACAAAGTCTTTCTCCCTTATCTTGTCTTGGCTGCACTAGAAAGTTCATCTCATGCTCTTCTTTCTCTATTCATTTTTCTTTGTTCTTATTTATTTCTTTTTCCCTTGTTCTTACACAGCAGCACCATCTCACCAACAACCCTCCCTCTCTCACCAACAACCATATATGTCTCTCTAAGAAGAAATTAAACTCTTACTAAAGTTTTAGCTTCAGTTGTGGGTAAGCATATATGTTTATTTTCTGTTATGGGTATTTTAATGGTGTAATGGTTTGTTTTAGTTTCACTTCTTTGTTCTCTAATTTGATTGTTAGAAGCTGAATCTTGTGGTTTTGTGTTAGCTATATGAAAGATTGAAGATATCATGGTCTTTTAGATGCCTATTCGTGTATTCTAACATGTATAGTATAGGTATAAAAATACCCACATGAAGTGAAGGCCAATTGCTATTAGTTGATGATTTTGTAAGAAAATATGTTAAAGCTGTCACTGTGACAGATTTGGTGTTTACAAGAAGAAAATTTTGGATTAATTCATATTTTGTGAATTAGGATGCTAGGAGTAGTTTTTATGAATTCTAAGACACACATGGTTGTAATGGAAGTTGTCTCATAGCATTTGGATTGATATAAAAATAATGGTTTAATTTCTAAGTTGCATAAAATTCTGTCACGACAGATTTGAGCATGTGGTTTTGTATGATTTTTAATTTATCATGGTTTTATATTTTGACTTTGAAATTGATATAGTATATACCAAACATCCAGGAGAGTGGTTCTATAAAACTGCATGACATTTGGATGTGTATGGACAGCCCATTTGTATTTTACAAATGAGGTGTATGCTGCTGAAATGAGCAGTGAACAGCATATGATACACTTGACTTTGTGGATTTAATTCTAAAGTTAGGGTGAATGTTTTGAGCTATAATTTAATATGCTTATCCTTTGGTATGTTTGGATCATAGATAAATTTTATGCCTTGGTTTCTCTATGGTTTGGCTATATAATGTGTTTGATGAATATATCATGTGCTTTGGAGAACCTTGTGTGATGGGAAGTAAGGATTTTCTTGAGTTTGAGAGTTAAGGTTGTGATTGATGTATAAGTTTATATATTAGGAAGAGTTATTAGTAATAAGTTTTGGTCTTTCATCTAGGTGACGAGAATGAGAACGTGAACACTTGAGCTCCTCTTATACTAATCTTTCATGTCTTCTATTTTCAGGTAAGGGATGTAAAAGAGTGTGAAGAGCCGGAATCAAATAAAACATGAGCAGTTTTAGAGCAAATATTTAGAGTACCTAATACCACTTCCGATGCTGCTTGCGCATCTTGTTCCGTGGGGGTAAAAACTCTTCCTTGGACCATAGGCCTCTTTTATCCACTTCCAGCTGTGGAGTTCCTTTTGTTAGAATTATTTAGACAATCCTTAATAAAATGACCAGGTTTCTCACAACGAAAACATGTATTGTTGGCAGAATGACATTCCCTAGAATGAGGCCTTCTACAGTGGGCACATTTTTCTACAACTCTTGGTGGGTACTTAATGGTATTCTTCTTGGAGGAGTTAAAGGAGGATTTTCCTTTTCAGGCCTGATTGAACTTCACTGTTTTGCCTTTATTCTATTCTAGCGCAGTTTTGATTTTTGTACATTCTTGGAGGTCTTCTTCTACAGTTTCAGCAAGTACAACCAAAGTCTTTAGTCTTCACATCGAGAAGTAGTCAAACGTTGTCTGATTTTAAATTCCAGCCCATTGCGAAACTTCTTAACCCTTAAAGCTTCAGTAGAAACAAGATGAGGAGCAAAACGATACAACTTTGTAAACTTTGCTTCATATTGAGCAACCCCCATGCTTCCTTGGACAAGTTTATCAAAATTTGTAGTTTGTTTATCTCTAAAGCATTCCGTAAAATATTGCTCATAAAATTTCTTCAGAAACTCTGCCCAACTAATCTGGGCATCATCACCTCTTCCTTCTAATAGAAGTCTCTCTACTGATGTCCACCATATTTGAGCAAGACCTTCAAACATGTATGTAGCATAATTCACCTTTTGAGAATCCATACATCCAAGGAATTTAAAAATCTTTTCCATCTTAAAAACCCAACTTTCTGCTTCTAATGGATTTGTAGTGCCACTAAAAGAAAGAGGCATTTGCTTTAGAAAAGCCTATTGGTAGAACCTTGACTAACTCCAGCTAGAGGATGGATATTAAGGGCTTCGCAGCTCACCCTATTATATTTAGAAAGTTGGGTTTTTAAGATGGAAAAGATTTTTAAATTCCTTGGATGCACGGATTCTCAAAAGGTGAATTATGCTACGTACATGTTTGAAGGTCCTGCTGAAATATGGTGTTATGATGATGCTCATGAATTGTTAACTGGAAATATGGTATGCATTCTTTGCTTCACCTTTTTTTTCCAAATGTTTTTTTATTCATGAGATTTATCTCTTTTCAATATTGAACAAAATATAATTTTCATAATATACGTTTTGTTTAAAGTTTCAAAATCATTATACTTTTGTCGAATCCAATTATGAAGTGCGATTAATTCTTTGCCTTAAGCAGGGATCAAATAAAATTCGAGGTATTATGTTGCGCTCACCTGAACCAATAAAGGTGTCATTGAAATCTAAAGTTTTCAAAAGGATGAAAAATCTCCTGCTCTGCCTCATGTATGGGATCAACGGGCTTTCAACAATGTAGAAGAAGATTCAACGCTTTCAATGGAATTAATGGAAACAACCGCGTTAATGGGTTTGAAGGCTATGATTTGACTTTGCTGCCACCTGGCTATCCCGTGGGATACGATTACACTAGGCAGATTTCTTTGCCATCCGTGGCTTCTAATGGATACCACAATTGTGTCTGAATTACACTTTGGGTTCATCTTCAATTGGTCATGCCCTTGTAAACGATGAATTGGCCTTGAATCTGTATCCACCATCGAAATGGGAACATGTCTTTCAAACTTGGGAGAAATTTGACTCCATCCGAGAACAACCTTTAAATCGAGAACTGGAAACCAAGCTCTGAAGATTGGCATAACAAATTAATTGTCTTCTTTCTTTCAACAATATTCTTCACTGGTAATGTTAGTTATCATTGGGTAAATTTCATTTCTAGATGATCATTTCAAAAGTTGGCACCTCAGCTTACTTTCCTCTGGGGCCTTGATTATAGATATGCTTTACTGAGTTGATGACTAGAATTCTTTTAAATGCCTTATACTTGTGTCACTTACAGGATATTCCTTCTTGAACAGCTGAAGCTGTGAAAGGGCACCCTGGTGTGCCTTTATGACATTACTGTACCTCTTGGTCTGCATAATCTACTTGTGGTATAAAATTTTATCCTTGACCTTCTATTGGGCCAAAATCTGAATAACTGTCTCTTAAGCTTTGCGAAAAGTTTAAATTGTGCTCGTCTTTATGTTTGGGCTATGTGCTCTGATTTCTTTCTTACTAAAAAAAAAAAAAAGTTTTTCCCTTTCTTCATAAGCAATACTTTTATATAATTCTCTTGATTTCATAAATTAAAACTAGCACCCTTGTGGGCCCAATCTGGTGGATACCTTGCTTGAAGTTTTTGGTAATATTTAGATAGACAGGCTTATATGTCCTTAACTTAGATGGTTTAATATTGCAGGATGTTGTTAATGACAGGATATTCCTTTATTAACTGCTGAAGCTGTGAAAGGGCACCCTATGTGTCTTATGACATTATTGCTATTCTTATTCTTTTGATGAACAAAAATGGGTAGGGGGCAATCTGAGTTGGCGTCTTCTATTTGAGCGTAACCATAGTGATACTCTACCTGCTGGGTTAGGACCTGCAGAAACAGGAGATCCAGATGAGTCATAACTATGCACCTCTTGGTCTGCATAATCTACTTGTGGTATAAAATTTTATCATTTACTTTCTATTGGGCCAAAATTTGAATAATTCTCTTATGCTTTGCCAAGAGTTTAAATTGTGCTCGACTTTATGATTGGGCTATGTGCTCTGATTTCTTTCTTACCCATAAAAAAAATTGTTTTTCCCTTTCTTCATAAGCATTACTTTAACATAATACTCTTGATTTCATAAATTAAAACTGGCACCCTTGTGGGGCCAATCTGGTGGATACCTTGCTTGAAGTTTTTGGTAATATTTGGATAGACAGGCTTATAAATGTCCTTAACTTAGATGGTTTAATATTGCAGGATGTTGTTAATGATAGGATCAAACACTGTTTATGCCATGTAGCAGGAGATCAGATGAGTTTGCAGCTTGTGCATGCTTTATTAATTTAGATATTGCTGAGCATATTGTGGAAATCTTTTTTAGTAAGAGGCTACTTCAGTGTGAAATCTTATGGAAGCGTCTTGCAATTGGATATATATGGCTTATGCAATTGTGTTGTAGCCATGATTTCAAAGGAAGCACTATTATTTGGAGAGATAAGGTAAATGGAAGCTTTTATTATTAGCTTACGTTGTACTAGCAATTAAGATTTACATTATATACTAATCAAAGTATACAATTTTGTACACTTTCTGCAAATATTAAGACTTTTTGTATTGGAGACGTTTTGTTATTATTATGATATTGTTTTGTTATACACTTTGAATTGCTAAAAAGTAGTTTGATTTGATATGATAAACTTAATTGTAATTTTATGTATATTTATATTAATGAAATAAGTTTTATGAAAAAAATTGTAACAAGCGTGGAAGGATTTTTAAAATTTATTTTTTGACAAAGAATTTAGGAAACATGAAGACATCTTTGGCATTTTCCACATCATGGCGTGGGTCATAGGAGGGGCTGCCTTTTGGGCTCACGGCTGTTTAATAGAATAGGCAGGCTTTTTACAAGTATGGGCCGGATTTTAGAGTAAAGTTCAGGTCGGTTTTAATAAGTTCCACACACGATTATGTTGCAATTTTACTGTTAGCCTGCTAGAAGCAGTATTTGTCATTATGGATCCACATGTAAAAGTTATTTTTTTTTTTTTGGGACTGAAAAGGTAGGATCCACATGTAAAAGTTTAAAAAGCCTAAGGCTTAAGGGTTTTTATTTTTTATTTTTCATTATTATTATTATTATTATTATTATTTTCCTTGTGTTTGCTTGAAAACAAATGGTTTTTGAGTTACAATATCCTTAGTGGTAACAAATGGATTTAATTTAAGAGATTCATCTTTCATAAACTTTTTATTTTCTCGAGATGCTAGACAATAAGATAACATTATTCTTTCTATGTTATTCTAAATTCAACTCAAACGCATAATTATCTTTATATCAAAAGGAGCCCCTCTTTATTAAATGAGGAGAAATAACTTGCAATATGTCCTGATTTAATTTTAAACAACTAATTAAGCATTCTCATCAAGTGTGTCAAATGCCAAATATTTGGTATTTGGCACACCAAACATTACTGTTCAAGTTTCATGAGGTGTTCTAAATGTTCTATAATTTTAGAAGATGCTACGGTATTGTCTCAAATATGAGACGATACGGACACAAATGTCATTTCAAAATAATAATTTTTTATTCAACATTTTCTCTCTCCTCTTAATATTTAATTCAACGTTTTCCCTCTCTTCTCACTGTTTTCTCTCTCTCCAACCCATGTTCTCTCTCTCTTTCTTCTTCAAATCACCCTCCCTCACCCTCAAAACAACAGTACGGCAGCCTCACCGATCAAGCCATCTCATCGTTCTACATATGCCATCATTCAACGTTACGGTGGCCTCACCGATCAATAGTACGCCATCGTTCTACGTCTCTATCTAGCATTCTCATCACCCTCTCGCCACGCTGATCTCGTAATCGCTGATCTCGGATTTGTGGGTTTGTGCCGGTGCCGGTGCCGGTGGTGGACGTGGATGTGGATGTGGGTTGGTAGATGTGGGTTTGTGCTAGTGGTGGGTTTGGGATGTGGATTTGTTTGGTTTGGTGGATGTGGGTTTGTGTCGATCTCTCTGGTTGTGTGTGTGTGTGTGTGTGTGTTTTTTTTTTTTTTTTGAGTTGGTGTTGGTGGATGTGGATTTGTGCTAGTGGTGGTTGTCGATGTTGTTGCGGCAGTGGTGCCATTGTTGTTGTTGTTGACAATGAGGATGAGGATGATAGGGAGTAATTAATATATTATTTTAATTTGTAGTAAGTATTATTTTAATATATAGAATTGAAGTATAGAAAATCTGATAAATGGTATGTTGTAAAATGATGTGCTAAAATGATAAAGTAGGTTTTTGTGTGTCAAAATAGTATTTTTTTATGAGAGAGATGATGAAAATGATCTTAGGGTTTTCCTTTTTTTTTTTGTGGGGGGGGGGGGGGGGGGGGGGGGCGCCAAACAATAGTATTTCTTCTCAACCTATATTCCATAAACTATATTAAAAACCGCTCCCCATTTTTTGAGAAAAAGCTTCTCCCAAAAAAAGATATATATATATATATTTTTTTTTTTTTTTTTGAGAAAAAAATATCTCTTTTGGTCTTAAGGTAGAGGGTCATTTCATTCTTCAAATTTAATTTTATGAATTTGAAAATGTACATGGTAGTATCATCATGTTATTTAAATTGTGCCCCTTTAGATAATTAAGGAACTATAATTGATTTTAAATGTGTGGCACTATATTCATATTTAAATTTGTTAACCATCAAATCCCTATCCTGAAATAGACTCACAAACAAATGGAATAGGATCCTGAAAACTAGCCCACCAGGCCCCCACAAAAGAAAGAAAAAGAAAATAAATAGAGGCTTAAAACAAGTTCATCTACTCCCTTGGCGGCATGCTGCCTCCTGTAACTTCAGTTATTCATATTTGGCTATGATGTATTGTCTCTTTGCATTTGTAATCTTTCCTTTTTTGGATAATGCCGATATCTTGCCTCTTTCAACGTGTGAAAACACACACACACACACACACAATATAAGAAATGAGTAAACAAGTTGTGGTTGAACTCATAAACTTGTCTTCGTGGATACTACCTAATAGGCTAAATTCCTATATGACATATAGCTCGAAAGTTAATTTATACCTCGAAAGGTTTTATTTTCTGCTACATGATTAACAGCATTATTATACTCCAAATTTGGTAAATCAAGGAGGAAAATAGTAGGAATATCTGGCTTTTCATATTTGAAAGAACCAATTAACTACCTACCAAACTAGAACTTGAATGTGTATAACAAATTGAAAATAAATCTTAAAATAAGAAAAAATAAATCGCAATATAATTCACAAAGAGGCCTATCTTCAAAAGAAAAATGGCTTGTAAATTTTATAAGCTAAATCCTTGCAGAATCATAGAAAAGCACCTCATGCTCATCAAATTAAACTAAGCCAACCTCAGTGAGACCTATATATCTATACCCCACAGCATAAGGGTTAATAGTTAATACTTCAAGACTAGTAAATACTTATAGAAGAAAAAAAAAAAAAAAATCAAAGACTACTAAATAGTAATAACAATTGTGTTAACTAACTTTTTCTTCCCTAATTTCCCTTACCCAGAGATTGAATTCCAGTGAAGGAAACCCTCCCAAAACCCAAATGACCAACCTGATACAACTCTAGCCAAACTCTCTCAGCTTCAAACCTTGCACTACCGCTTTCCATTCCCTCTTCTTCACAAAACCCAGATGCAATTTCAGGCAATATATCTTCCTGATCAACTCTCATCCTTCTCACATTCCCAATATCTCTCTCCACCACCACACATCCACTACTTTCACTCCTCTTGCTGCATTTCCTCTTCGTTTCCAGCCTGCTTTGACTCTGACCCTTCTTCTTTTTCTTGAACCCCAGCCACAATCTCCTCCCAACCATCCATGGAACTTTCACAAATGCAAGAGCAAGAAAGTTCACCACCGCACATGGACAACAACAGAGGGCTACACAGTCAGCTATCAATCCAGCAGTGCATGCTTTGCAGTGCTTGCCAGAGCACTCGATCTGATCTCCTCCTGCACCATCTTCAACAACGCTGTACCGGCTCTTCCTACTACTGGTCGGTCCAACTCTTGAATCCTCTAGGTGGGTCCCATTTTTAAGTGAAACTCGAGGTGGGTTCTCCTCCATTTGATTTCTCTGATTTGATCAAGTTCAACCCTGCAAAAGATATTGATGAGAGAGAGAGACTTCAAACACTTTTTCCTCTTCCCCTCTTTAACATTTCTTTCATTCTATCTGTATCTTAGCACTATAAAGATTTCCTTGTAGGCTTTGTGTGTCATACATACGTATTGAGGCGTTGAAATGTTTCTTCATGCATTTTTATCCGAGTAAATTTCCAAATGGGTAAAAGTAAAACGTAGAAGGGTCAGTGTAATTATTGTGTGTGAGAGAGAGATGCAGCCACGCGCCTTGGGGGGGAGAGTGTTTAACACGACTGGGACTTTGGTCTCTTTGGCTTTGTTTGGGGCACAAAGTACGTTGTTTGGGTACTTGTAGCTGAGTGTTATAACATTACCTTAATTTTTGGTCTGGGATAGAGTGATTGACCCTTGAAATCAAGGAGAAGGGCACAAAGTATTCACACTCTCTATTAAAGACGCGCGGAAATGCATCTTTTGCTTCATTTTTTGGGATATTACCTAAACATAGCAGTTTTTGGCAGATAAAACAACCAATAAGAATGTTGTGATGAGATAAATGCCCTTGTGAAGTTATGTAAACCAGTGAATGAAAAAAGCTATAGCTGTCAGCTCTAACTTCAATGATGGGTGCCAATGACTCATGGAGGTGATTAGGTTCAAACTTCAAACCCAAGAACTGCATGTGTTTGTAATGGGGGGTGGGAATTTCTTTTTAATAAATGTGGTGAAATCTTGCGGTTAATTTTAATAAAAGGATATTAGTAGTAACATTATGTTTGGACAATCTTTTCAGGAAACTTGATGAATTGTGAGGGGTAGGAATACAGACCTATCATTTTCATTATACTTTCATTCACCATCATTGTTTGCCAATTCAATATAAGTTTGTGAAAAAAGTTAATGTAATTATTTGTGTATAGATTGATGCTAACAAGTTGGTGTGGAGCATAAATGCACAATGGTAATATAGATTGATGCAGAAGATGTATGAGTTGTTGTCACAAGGGGGGTAACATATTTTTCCATGAATAAAAAAGGTGAGATTGATAATGGAATGTGACTGAGACGAGACACATAATGCAGAGGCCACATTCATGAAAAACTTTTTCCCTCATTGTATTTTTGTAAATAGAATGATCATTTCATATCTCGTGCCTAATTTAGCTTTGCAACAATACTCGACCTGTCCTTATGTACAGGCTCTTCATCTTCAGCATTCCATTGTCAAAGAATAACATCAGCTTTTTATGGAAGATAATTACTAACCCCAACTCTTTCCAGTCTGGCCCTAGTTGTCTCCTTCATTGTCAATATTCAAACTGGTTCTTGGAAAATCTTATCCACCCCTACCCCACCTTTCCCGGCCCCACGCAAAAATAGTTTTCAGGACATAAATAAGACAATGAAGTGAATTAATAACGCTTGTTACTACAATTATCTCATACTGTTTCATTATTATTATTTACTAGTGTTCAATGTTCATTAATAGCAAGTTAATTATCAAATGTTAAATATTTAATGCTCTTTCTTAGTATGATAATTTTATATGAATTCAAGGTTCTTATCTCAGCTTTTTCTGTAACTTAATTTTTTGTGAGTGAACATTTTATTCCTCTTGAAATATAAATACGAATATATATATATATTTATATCTTTTTGTTGTGACTGTGAGAGTGACATTAAAGGACACCCTTGTAGTATGACAAAGAAAAAGGCAGGATACTAATCAATTTCCTATTTTTTGAAACATCATGAGCTCTGGTTCAGGGGGAAAAAATTAAAAAACATCATGAAAATGCATTGTCAAAATCAAAGTCACTTTTACGAGACTATAGTCAGTGTTGAAATACCCTCAGCCTATAATTTTCAAGTCCAGAATACGGCTTTTATTTCCAACTAAAAATCTATATAAGTAATATAACACCTATTTTCGTAAATTGGATACATTAACTGCAAGGCCACTGGGCCTCATGGTTAAAAGTTTTCAAACAGGAAGTGATGGTGGTTTGTACAGTGCCAAAGATTAGCCCAACAACATAGCCCGTGAATGTGATGAAAGAGCGATCTAAAAGAAAACAATGAACCATGCAGTAGAGGACACACAAAAGAAAGTTAATTAATACATACATTAGGACAAACAACAAGTAATTGTATTTTTGAATCACAAAACAACATTGTTGATAAAATAATTTTTTTGTTTCCAAGAGCAAGTTTGACTAGTATTTATTGAAAATACAACTGTACTAGCCATGCATAGGAGGTAACAAAATTACTAATTTAAAGCATTTGTCAGGTACGATGATGCTTATGCCAAACCCAAACCCAATACTATTTTCCATTTTGTGATTTAAAATTTTTAAGATTAGTTATAAATCTTCAACAAATTAATCAGTTTAAATTGGTCACATTCAAGAATATCTCAACGCGTATCTGTTGTGGATTTAATTTGCAAACTATCAATTTAAAATTTTCCTTGTGAAATAAAAAATATAGTTCAAAGCAAAGTTAGTATTGGTAAACAATACAAACTGTACAACAAACCCACCCCTCCATGTGCTAGCTTCTTGTTTTATATTACTGTTATCATTATTACTTAGCGTGCTAGCTGATATTCTCTATTATCTATATTTGTCAACTATATAAATTTCATTTATGTGGCTCCACAGTTGGAATGATGTGGTGCTTATGTCAACAAACTATTCTGCTCCAGTGAACCTTACTACGCTGGCATGAACATTTTCCTAAAGTAACCATTTTCTTAATTCCATTATTTCAACCATACATTTAGATATTCTTCATCTAAGGATAGTCTTGAGTTTGTGAAAATTTTAGTTGATCTTAATTGGTGACTTTGTATTCCAATATTGTGACTACCTAGAATCACCTAGCGCTAGCATGCATTTAACTTAACGTGAATCCAAATCAAAGGTTTCCAATTGAAATTTCACTTGCATTGCATACATGATGACTCGATGAGTATCATTAAGAAAATGAACTGAAAAAGAGGCAGAATCCAGCTCAGTAATTGCAGGATTCTGAGTATGTTGAAATGATTGTGACAATTTTAGTCTTTACTAAAAGGCAATATTGAGAACATTTCACTTTGAAGGAGCTGAAAGTGAACACTTTAAAGCACTGGCTAATGCACCTATAGACAATGGTGGTGGTAAGATCTAGTATGAACTTACTGTTAGACAATACGTACAAACAGTTCTAGCATGAAAGTGGATATTGTATATACTGTATATTCATCCAAAAAAAGCACATGAACTACCTGACCATTGTGGTGACAAATATTCAAAGCAGAAACAAAGTTGCGTGTAAATGTAGTGAATGTGTATTCATATAAAAAAAGAATGTGGGTTATGATTCTTATGAATATGAAATGAAGAAAATACTAACCTTGGCACAAGAAGGTACTGTTGAGAATCCAATGTAGCTGCTCACTGCGTCTTGAAGATATTGTATTTACCAAATGATTCAACTTCAATGTTGATTTTGGAGGTAAAACTCTCAGTCTCAGCTGTGTGAGAAAACAAACACAACTACGATCTGATCTGGAGTACCTAGATGATTTAAACTCTTGTTTATCTAGCATTTCTGCAATCAGAATCTGTCTCTCTCTCTCTCTCTCTCTCTCTCTGCCTTTTATTAATCTATTTTAGTCACTTCTAAACCTTTCTTAATACTAAAACTAAAAGCAAAACATTTTCTTATAAGATACTCTGGAGGAGTCAGAATATAAAAACTATAGGTATAGTATATGTGTGTATGTCTGTGTGACTGTGTGTGATTTTCCGTGAGAGAGAGAGAGAGAGCTATGAGATGCGAATTGGTTTGATGAGTACCGATGAAAGGGAATATAGGGAACTGTTCCTCTTCTACCTAGCTCTTTTTCCACTTCTTCCTGCAGTTTGAATTTTTTTTTTTTTCACTTTTTATGAGTCATGCACGTGCAGCCACATTCATCTTCGTCTAAACTAATAGGAAATACAGAAATTGACTAGGACAATGTGGTCATGGGCTCTCCACCAGGGCCTGTCAGGAATTAATACTAAAACTAACTAATACAGCTTAATAAGGACTCTGACATATTGTATAAATTGTAAGCAATAAATCTTATCTGTTTCATCTTTTGGCTATAGCAAATCAGACCCATAAACTATTACAGCTTTTTAACATGGTAATTTTATACTATCTTTTCTGTTTCCTTTCCTACCTAAAGCAAATTGGATTCAAGGCATTCAAACTATAGACCAAAGTAAAGCTGCCATGCCCATGAAAATAAGAGGAAACAAAAAAGGAATGGAAAAGTAAGGTGTATTTTGGTTTATACACCGACCAACCAAAGTTCTTCAATTCCTAGGACCAGAAAGATTTTCATTTTGGCATTGTTAAGAACCGACCAAGCAAATTTTTTTTTTTTTTTGGTTACAAATGCTGTTTCGGGTGTTCACTTATTCATTCATTTTGATGGTACAAGTGTGACCTACAAATGAAACATTATATTCATGAACATCTTATTTATGTCGTTAATCTGAAAAGAAAAAAAAAAGGGCAAGTTGAAGTTCCTGTTGGTAATTTGCATGCTATGAATTTCTTAAAATGCTATTAACATAACAATTTCGAAAGTACCTTATTGTCTTCCAAACTACAGCACTAGTGAATCTCTGAGGAATTAACCTATTGAAGATCATCAATTTAGTGGTCCTTTAGAGAAGATCTATTAGTACACAACATTTTTCACAATTGCAAACAAAATTTGTTGTTTTCAAGAGAAACATCATTTTTACTAAAATGTATTATTGACATCACTTTTATCATGTATCATTATCAATTACTATATATTTTTTCTAGTATTTGTGTGGAAAAGAAAATGACCCAAGACTTATTGTTACCAATTTACCACTTGTGTACACTCTTTTTGCCACCACTCTTGTTAGTTTCCACATTAGAAAAGTTTCAAGTCCATTATATTATTCTAATCAAGATTTATTGTATGGAACAAAACTTAGATATAATTCATTGAACCTTATTCTCATTCAATCTAGGCAATCTTAATTATTTCAATTTTCAACTATACTCAATCGGCATGTGCATCTTTCTTCTTTGCCCAACATTCGACTTTCTTTTTCATCACATGTAACTACCACCCTTAGCCGATCGAGTTCCTCCGACCATGCCATTGATTGGTGACCCTTACTAGCTTTTTAATTTTTTTATCATGTGTCTTTTCCACTCTCAAGTCTCAACCAAGTTTTTCAAATTGCCTCCAATCCGTAACCTCAACAAGTATGAGTTGCACTACCATTACAAACGTGGCTTTAATCATTATGCACCTGTTTGGCATCTAGCCTTCATTCCAGTTTGTCATTTGCGCTCCAATCTCTACCACATTTTTATTTTAAACTCAAGTTATCTTCAATTCTTTCACCTAAAAGTTTAAGGGTGAACGTTAGAGATATAAAAAACCAAGCCCGTTATATATATATTTTTTGCTGAATAAGCCCATTATATTATTCTAGTCAATGATGATTGAATTATCTTGGACCAAGTACATAGGAATACGAATTCTAATCCTACTAATACACATAATCTTACCATTGCAACCCTAGGGACTTAGTTCAAGGCTCGATTATAGTTAGACGACTATATGTACCTTTCAATGGATTTAATAATTTTAATGCGACATGTAGAGCTTAATAATAAATACATAGTCACTTGGGGTTTTTTTTATTGTGAGTGTAAATTGATAAGATCGAATCACATTAATTCTTTACATTTTCCCACTCTCTTTCTTATTGTTATCTTTTCTAATCTTAACATATTATTTGAAATTATGGGTTGTATTTCCATTTTCTCTCTTCTATCTTATCCCTTATTCTTGTTCTCTAGTTCTTCCTTAATGTCACAGTTGACTTTATATTAGGATTGTACTCTTATTATTTACAATAAATTTATGTACACAACAAAATTCACGACTCTTTTTATAATTGTTGAGGTGACAAAGTTGTGATTAGTGTATAATAAAAATAATGTTAAATTCAAATGACAAAGTTGTCATTTAAATTTTTTTTGCCCATGGTCTTGCTAAGTGGGCTATTTTTTTTTGGTCGTAGATATGGGTCCCTATTCATCTTCTCTCTTCTTTCTAAGGTTTTTGTCCTGGAGGAAACGGATTGGAGCCTTCCTCTCATCTTTCTTTCTAATAATAGATACTTATTCATTGAAAAAAAAAAATTATTTGTATTACAATAACTTTAGGTACACAACATTTTTCACAACTGTTTACCTGATCTGTTATAATTTGTGTATATTGAAAAAGATGTTAGTGGTGAGCCCAAGTATTAGAGATATTCTCCCATCACAATAGATCACAATAGATCGTGTTAATAGTAAAATAAATTCAGAAAAATAGTGTGTACCTAACACTAACATTACTTAATTTGTACTAATGTCTTTTAATTCAATTATTGTCTCCATTTTCATATTATAAGCACTTGTATTATTGTCTAAATCTTTGTGACAAAACTTGACAGTACACTACATGGTACTTTATTCATTCACTCAATATTTAAAACACTAATCTACACACTTAGAACCAACTATTTTACGGTAAAATTTCTTGAAGTTTAGGGAAATGTCAAAAATTCTCACATATTTTTAAAATAGTACTTACCCCCTTATGGTTATTATTTTTTTAATTTCATAAAAATTTTCTTATTATATAACCAATTTGATTAATAAATATATTATTTTGATGTTATTTTAGTCTTTAGATGAGAATTTAATTTGAAAGAGATGTATTTCGATTTAATTTGCAATGTCATTAGAGATATTTGCTATATTATAAATTAAAACCTCATTAACATTTTCTCTCAATGGAGGTTATTTTAATTTTGTATATTTACAAATGTAAGATTTTTTTTTTTTTTTTTTTTTTGAGAAGAACAAATGTAAGATTAATATATGTAAATCAGCTAATTTTGTTTTATTTATTGAAATTGTAGGTTCATTGGGCCTATAGATTGTACATGACAAAAGAAACCCTCCCTGCACTTGTCTTTTGGGGGCTAATTGGGCTTTCTCAATTAAATAGTCTTTCCAAATAAGGTTATATCAGTCCACTTAAATATGGGCTCATTAGGGGTCAATTAGCTTCGATTGAAAAAGCCCATAAACAAACATTCTATAAATACTACAACCTCTCCTTCTCAGAAACATATCTCTAAACCCTACTTCAGCCGTAGGTTGCCTCTCTTTCTCTTTTTTTGTTTTGTGCGTCTCTGTGCGTGTTTTTGTTTTGTGAGAGAGTTTCAATTTGTGTATGGATATGAAATGGGCAAAGATGATGATTGCATGAGTTCTGACACCTCTTGTATGAGAAGAGCTTATTCAATAAGCTCTTCCTTGAGCAGAGACAGCAACATTCTGAGCCCCCACCCTTTATGCTTTTTTTTTTTGTTAATTAAACTGTTTAACCTAGATCTGTGTTTGGACATAGTTTGTTTCCTGCAATAATTTCCTAAGCTGTATTTGATTGTCTCTCTTCTTATGATTCATGCTTAAATTGTTTGCTGGGATTTGATTGAAAGAACAAACTTTTCCCTAACATTTTGAGGGAAAATTGAATTTTACTCTTTATAATTAATGGGGTTTCAAATTAATCTAATGGGTTTCATTGGTTGCAAATTAAAATTTGAATTTTTAAATGGGTTTCAATACAAACATTTGGAGCTAATCTAAAAGTTAAAAGCTTGTATTGAAATAGATTGAAAAGTTTAATTTGAGACCATCCTTTCATTTATAAGGATTAATTTGTAACTCACGAAATTTTAAGAGGTTTAATTTGAGATGCTCCCTAGAATGTTCTCTCATATTTCTTTTTTTAATACTTATGTATAGTACCTGTGTTCGTAGATGTTGAGTATATATTACCTCTTAGAAGAATAGGTTTTGTGCGATGAAATAAGAGGCTAATTCTAGTATTCAAAATGAGTATCTATCATCACAATTGAAAATGATCCAACAACATTATATTATGGTTCAATATTCCATTCTAGTGCAAATTTCTTTAGGAATTGACATTGAAGGATAAGGAGCAAAACTATTTTGTGTCTTCCAAGAAATCGATTACTGACGTTATTAATGGAATAAATTGAAAGGATTGATGCATGAGAGTCCCGATCTTTTAATTACTGAATCAAGAAAAAAAGAGTTCTTATTACTAGAAAGATCATCTTAATTGAAATGACCCAACAATCAGGGGCTTGGATTTAGTGGTGGATTTTCATTATATCTTGGAATCCAATATATCTTAAATGGATTTAAGTGGAGATTGTATGAGATGGAAGTTGATGGAGAATGAAAATTTTGACATCGTTCATTTTATAATGAGCTGAGAGGCTCATTTTTCTTCACCTTTTCTTGGACATGTATTTACCTGAAGAATAGGTTTTGTGCAATGAAATGAGAGGCTAATTCTAGTATTCAAAATGAGTATCTATCATCACAATTGAAAATGACCCAACAACATTATATTATGGTTCAATATTCCATTCTAGTGCAAATTTCTTTAGGAATTGACATTGAAGGATAAAGAGCAAAACTATTTTGTGTCTTCCATGAAATCGATTGCTTACGTTGTTAATGGAATAAATTGAAATGACTGATACATGAGAGTCTTGACCTTTTAATTACTGAATCAGGGAAAAAAAAGTTCTTGTTACTAGAAAAGATCATCTCAATTGAAATGACCCAACAACCAGGGGCTTGGATTTAGTGGTGGATTTTCATCATATCTTGGAATCCAATACACCTTAAATGGATTTAAGTGGGGATTGTATGAGATGGAAGTTGATGGAGAATGAAAATTTTGACATCGTTCATTTTATAATGAATTGAGAGGCTCATTTTGCTTCACCTTTTCTTGGACATGTATTTAGAAAGTTAAGGCACTTCGGCAAGTTCCATTTTTTGTTTGGACTACATTATGGGATAAGAATAAAAGTTCTTGTTATGAGAAAAGAAAAGTATATTTGGACTTTGAGAGCAATGCTTAACCTTTAGGCCGAATATCAATTTGGTCCCTAATGAAAAATTTTAACCTGACTAACGGTCAAATAAAAAATTATTTTCACATCACCTAAGATGACATGTATACTGCCACATAACCTAAAAAATAAAAAACTTAAAGTTCAATTAAAAATACAAATCGAATTTGATAAGATTTATATCAATCTACCACTGTAGATCTTTCCGATTTCCAAATTGAAGTAAGAAAATAAAAAATGAAGGGATTTTTAGGGGGGAAAAACTGCACCTGCTCTAAAATTATTTTGCTTAGATTCGCATCTCACTTGAACCCTTTCTCACATATCTCACAAAAAGTAAATGTCCTCATCAAGTAGTTCCATCATCCATGACGTTGAGTTCAACTATTTTTGAGAAATTATTCTCAAGTTTGAACTCTTTGTCTAATGGCTCCTGTTTAAATGAAACTACATATCCGATGAGAGTTTCAAAGGGGTTGTTGGGTTGGGTATGAATTTGGTTGCAGGAGAGGAGGGCGGCTGTTGACGATGATTTGATAGATGGAGAAGATGATCTAAGAGGAAACATGTCCATCTAAGTTCGAGTGCTAGACCTAGGTAGAAAATTTCATTTTGATGATCTGTGTATAGAAATTATATTTTTTTTGTTGAATGCATTGAATATGTATATAGAAATTTGTATTATTTTTGTTGAATCTTTTTTTTTTTTTTTTCAATCCTTCTTTGTGCTCTTCTTGGTTGGTTTAGTTTCTTTTTTGTTTTTATATTTTTTTGGTTAAAATGCAAAATTCACCTTCTAAGTTTCACATTTTGTCATATCAGTCCTTTAAGTTTTAGTTTTACCATTTCAGTCATCTAAGTTTTAATTTTTGTCAATACAAATCTTCATTAGTCTTCTGTTAAGTCCTCCGTTAGCAACCATTAGTCTCCTTGCAAGAAGGAAAAAAAAAAAAAAAAAATTTGAACCGTAAGAAACAGAAAAATTATCTGTAAGTATAAAAACTTTTTGGGATGTTAGAGAAGAAAAAAGAAAAAAGGAATTAAGATAATGGAACTTGTTGAAAGACACACTTAGATGACCACCACTGGAGATTGTTTTCTTTAATTGGCTCAAATGAAAACACTATCTTCTCAACAAACAAACAAAAAAAATGAAACACTACAGAATAGAAACCGCTGAGATATTTTCGTTAGTTTTAGTGAGATACAAAAATTGTTTGTTTCAACAATAAGATTTTGTCTTGCCAACCTTCGCTATACCGGCAGCTCCACAAGATTCTATCGACGGAATAGTTGACGCCATTGATTTTTCCTGTTCCAACTTGCAAGAAGACTTTTTTTTTTTCGTTTTTCTTGCAAGGAGACTAATAGCTGCTAATGGGAGGATTTAACAGAAGACTAACGGAGGATTGTATTGACAAAAATTAAAGTTTAAAGGACTTAAATGACAAAATTAAAACTTAGAGGATCGAAATAATAAAATATGAAATTTAAAAGGTCAGTTTTGCATTTTAGCCTTTTTTTTTTTAATAATCTTTTTAAATGTAAGTGTATAAAAAAAAATATTTTGCTTAAGCCATTAGCCCCGCAGCATTTTCCATCTATCACTTAATGACAATAACTATTTTGACACGATACTGAAAGGTTAAAGATTAAATTGACACATTTAAAAGGTTATGAACTAAATTGACATTCAACCCAAATATTAAGAACTAAGGGTCAGTTTGGATACAACTTATTTTTCTAAAAACTGAAAATACTGTAGCAAAATAATTTTTAAATAAGTAAATAGTTTCGTGGGACCCATCTTTATTTTTTTTTAATAAAGTGGTTGTGGTCCCATGAACCATGCGTAAATAATGCATGAACAGTGTATTTTGTTTCTTGCACAGTAAATCCATGTGCATGAACAGTGCGGGTTACTGTTCTTACGCTCTGAAGGAAAAAAAATAAAAATGCAAACTCAGGTCCCTGACGCGCATCCAAAGGGGCACTAAATATGTAGTTTACCCTTTTATTTATTTAAGATATTGGTTTTGAAATGAAAATGAGTTATTTCCTATAGTTTGTTTGGCAAAATTGATTGTCCGTAATTCGTTTTTATTGCAGTGGAGTCGTTTACCAGGAGACTAAAAGGTATGCTTAAATATAAACTGAATTTTAAGATCATTGAAACTCAAATGGAAAGACTAATTTTATCAAAACACACACTGAGAGCAACTCTCTCCGGAAACTTTCCTCTACTTTCATTTTCTCTAATTGAACATGCCGTCCAATATGTATAATCTAACTCAAAGGGAGCATATAATACGTGGTCTAATAAAATTCTTTAACATTCACTGTAACAACTCCGGAGTGTTCTTGACATAAGACTACAAAGCTTCTTATTAGACAACTCAAACCGAGCTTCAATGTCCCCATTTCCACAAATCTTGTTTATAGGCATTCCTGTTTCCCTTGCTATGTTCTCAGCTTCATCCCTCCCAATAACATTGTCAAAGCAAAGGTATCTGCCATGTGCATTCTTGTCCATTTCCTCAAAAACACATACTTGTGCCCCAGCCAATCTGTCAACATCAACAATTGCTAGAATTCCATTTGAATACATCTCTTGAGCTCCTGTTTTGACATTGACAACCTAGTTAAAAGGGTGTGTTTTGCTCCAACAAAAGGAGGGTGGTAAATAAATCTATTAATGAGTTTTTTCAATGGATGAAGAATGAAAACAATACCTTTAAGATAAGCAATTGTTGCTGTTGGATTTCTTCGACAAAAATTAGGACCTGTAATGAGTCCTGGACATAAGGTGGCCAGTTTTAACCCGTTCTCCTTGGCTATTGTCCATGCAACCTTCTCTGCCCTCAGCTTGCCCAAGGCATACCATAGCTGTCATGTTTAAGAAAATCAAAATTATGTTGTCTAGCGCAATACTTCTGTACATTTTCAGCTTTGTGTTTGAATTTAATTAGGGAAACTAATATACTGTAACTAAGAAATTGTATCTAAATTTTGTCCGAAGCTATGTCTAGTGCAATACTTCGGTACAATTATTGCCTGGATCACCCAGAAAACGTAATTGGGTTTGATCATTCATGCCAAATGTATTACCTTTTTGTCTGTGCATAGTGTTTCATCACTCCAGCAGTCATGGTTGATAACAGAGGAGACATCATTTTGGGCGTTGTCACGCCACAAGCATGCAACAAGTGAGGATGTGAGCACGCATTTCCTTACTGACGGTGTTCTTGCACATGCATTCATCACATTCTCATTGGCCTTCACTTCTATTTCAGCCATGGATTTCTACATATAAAAAGCATGTTAAAACCCATCAATGAGTTGAGTAGGTAGTGAAGAACAACTCAATAGAATACCTAAATCACATAATTATTATAAAATACTAACGTATTTGCATGTGCAAAATTACTATATGACCTAACATTATTTTAGTTTTGGGGATCAGAAGTGAGATTCGCTGAACTAGATCACTTGTTCAATCATCAAAAAATCTACCAATTGAGCTAATTGTAATCTACTCCAACTTCTTTTTTCAATTGTAAAAATGTAAAGAAAAATATTTGTATATGCAACTTGATATTGTATTGGTTGTGACTTGTGAGCAATAATAATTGACATAAAGCAATAATAAATGCGTGGTCCCTTGGATGTTGCGTTGGGTCCAAAATAAACACAAATTCAAGATGGTTGATGTCGTGGTGAGTTATTACCACTGAGAACCAATTTATGGGCCTAATTGAGACATCCATGCTGCAAATTTTTTGGGCAGAGGCATTGAAATCTTCTATGTTGATAATAGACGTATGAAGCACATCAAGAGTGGGCGACCGTTCTTGTTGTTGCAGTATAAATGCTAAGAAAAATAGCTTGATCATGTTGTAGAATGTCTTTCAGTACAGCTAATATAGGGTAAGCCGCTGAATGGCCCTTGACTAATGGCACCTCTAAGCGGAGGTCCACGTAATTAATACGAGAATATCACGTGTGAAGATACGTATATTCGATAATGAGTTACTTCATTTTGAGCGTAGCATCGATTCAAAGCAATGCACCAACTCCTCTTATCGGATGAACTTGAAAATGGACACCATTGACATTCATTTATGATCAATAGTGCAAGTAATGACAATGACTACCAAATTCTAATGGTAAAATCTATAATAGTTGAATAAAAAATATAGGGTTGAATTTCCGCTACATAAAAAATCGATTGGTATTTTGGTCTAATGATAAAGAGTCAGGAGCGGACATAATAGATTGAAACTCTTTTAAAAAAAAAAAAAAAAAATCTAATTTGATTGTTAGGTGCACCCGAGACCATATGAACTATCAAATGCAATGAGAAAGTACTAGGAGATAGAGACAGGACTGAAGAATAAATAAGAGTAGCTAGGCTCACCGAATAGCCAGAAAGGCCAGCAGGGTCGGTAAAGGAAGAGGTGTGAAAAACGCCACGACAGCCTTGGAATGCTTCTGCTAAGCTTTCAACCTCAGTCAGCTTTGCCATTACTGCTGATACATTGTTGCTAATTGTCCTCATCTCTCCCGACGTTTCCATTTCTCTTAACATATTTATATCTTCTGCATTTTTTAGCCAATCGAATATGTAAGATTTACTAAACAAATTCTTTTTATTAAAAAAATATATCTATATATGTATATTTTTAATATTATTTGATTCTTCTGGCAAAGTGGCAATCAAGAAAAAGAAAAATTGAGCCTCGACTCTACAGGAGCCATGACTCTATGGTATGCAGTAAAGAACAAATGAACAATACTAAAAAGATCAAATAAACAAAAAAAAAAAAAAAAAAAAAACAAAAGGAATTCATTAAAAAAGCATATTATATATATATTTTTTAAATGTTACTCTAAAATCTGCAGATAATTCCTCAAAGGACAGAATCGAATTTTATATTAGATCATGCTGTTTTAGCCTGCCGGGATAACATGAAAACAAAAAAACTAAAAACTAAAACTAAAACTAAACAAACAAACCACTTTGGATCTGACTCCATAATATCTTTGCCTTGCCATCAAACTTGGCCCAAAAAAAAGCCCAAGCAGTGTTTGAAGAAACAAATAGTACCCTCTTTCTTTTGGGATGGGTCTATGCATGCCAAAGAATCTAAACCCATCATTCAACATTTCTATTTTTTATTTTTATACATCATTTGCACATTTGTGATGATATATTGGAATGACAAAAACAAAATAGACATGGTCAATCTGGACTAATCGGTTGAAGATTTATAACTGAGTCCGAAATTTTGGAATTAAGACTTGATTGTTGTTGTATGATACGACATGTCTGTATTACTATATTAAGATATACTTCTGATTATACAATGGAAAATCAACTTTAAGTTTGATAACAAAAATTACCTTCATTTTCCACAATGATCCGAACTGAGTAGCCACGAAGCAGGAGCTTGTTCACAATAGCAAGGCCTAAATAAGAAACACCACTAGTGACACATACCAACTTCTCTAGTATATCATCTTTGTTTTCTTTGGATGACACTCGAACCCCTTTAAACTCTTCTTGGTCTTTCCTCCTCTGTATGCCGGCACACGCCACCAACATGCGGCGGAGCTCCTCCAACTCCAACTTCCTGCTCTCCTCCGTCCTTACAATCCCCATAACTTTGATGAAGATGATCGAATCAGTTTATGCTCCAAATGATAAGAGAGAACTATTGGAAAGTGACAAGGTGCTTGTGAGTTTATGCTCCAAATGGTTGTTGCTCTTTTCCTTTATATATTTGTATTATATTATAAATACTGGCCAGAGACCCTAGCAAAAAAACAAAGAGAAGGACCTAAGTAACAAATAATAGTCATGCATTTTTCATTCTTGACCCCTCAGCTGTGAAATTGGCTCAGCTTAGCTAGCTTAGCCAGCTTAGCCAAATTTTAATTAAAGAAAATTCTATGAGTTTATAAGAAATGTTCATATTTGCTAACTCTAGGGACACGTGACGTGACAGTGGCCTCAAATTTGGTAACTTAAGAGTCAAACTTGATCATATAGGTTTACCCAAAAAATAAAATAAAAAAAACTTAATCATATTTACGTGTTAGTCATAACTGTTAAAATTTGAATAAAACCATGAATCAATTTTTTTAATTTATTTTTTAAAGGATAAAGTTTAGTTACAAAATTGATTGTAACTTAAAGTTACAAACTCACTAAATAAAATAAATATTACAATATATTTTGAAAATCTAATCATTGAATTGCATGTTCTTTACGCTCTTAATGCACATCTTAAATTTTGTGTCAATCAGATATTATTTACTATATGATCTATAAACTTATATTTTGTGCATAATTTTAAATTACAAAAACTTGCAATTTAAAAAATTTATTGATAATATAGTTATTGATTTTTAATTTTTTTGAAATTTTGCAAGTATGGAGGATATAAAGAAGAAGATCCAATGATAGATTTGTCAAAATTCACCTCCAATAAAAAGATATTAAGTAAATTTGTAACCTAAAACTACAATTAATTTTATAACTAAACTTTGTTCATTTTTAAAATGACATTGAAGTACAACCTCAACACAAAACCTTAACCTTGATCAAACAACAAGCACAGTAATTAATTTAACTATTAACTTTGAATCCCCTCCAAATATATATATATATATATATATATATATATATATATAACCTTTGAAAGACTGTTAACCATTTACTTTGAAAAAACAAGTATGCCTTTTTTGGGGGGAGATATTTTCTACTAATCCATTATACTATTTGTTATTAGAATTTTGACAAATTATTACATTATTGAACTAACCAATAATAATAAAGAAATATTATCAAGATTAGACGTCATAAATTAAAATTATCTAAGAAAACAAAATACATTAGGTGAACTTATTAATAGAAATGGGCCTCAAACTTTCTAAAAACTCATTTGGGAGAAAATATTGTAGCAATGGTTGGTCGATTCTTTGCCTTGTAAACGTTCTAGAAACTCATTTTGGAGCCAACAAAGTAATGGCTGTTGTCAGTTGTCACTGTCCTAGAAGAAACTCATATTCGATCCAGTAGGACCAGTACACTAGCATCAGGTTGACTCTCTAGTTTCCCCAGATTCCCAGAAAATCATTTCTACACTATGGTATTAGTGGGTAGATGAAACATATCAATCATGCATTAAAAGTTAAAAGGGTATATATTTGTTATCCATACCTAATTTATTTCCACAGAAATGAGAAAAGATGTCAAAAAACGATTGGGGATAACCACATATTATCATTGATGTTTTTATGTCAAGTTTTCTGTTGTTTGGGGAAGAGAGGGGTTAGTAAACTATAGTCTATAGGGGTCTTCATTCCCTTTTGGAAATTTAATTTTGATTTAGACTTTGTGTGATGTTTGTATCTTTAATTTGTTTCCTTTACAATTGCCTAACAAAAAGAGGAAGAAAATGTTATCACTAACATCACATTTATGCTTACGAATAATTATTTAAAAAATGTTAAAGCCACATTAGTAATTTATAAAAATGTTATAAAATTATTTGTGTTTATAACATTACTCATACATAATTACCTAACAAAATGGAAATAACGCAACGAAGTTAGGAAATACCGTCTTGCCTTAAACATTTGCTTCGAATTTAGAATGCTACATTCAATTAATTGAGGTAGCCAAAAAAAGGAAGACTTAGCTTTGGAAGTTTGGCTTAAAGTGACAAAAATGATGGACAATTGTTTACACGTACTACCTTAAGAACACACACACACACACACACACACACATATATATTAGTAATTGACGCTAATTATTGCATTAGGTTTGAGTATGGATCATGGTTGTCAAAATCGCGATTTGGATCGTAGGATCACACGATTTTACGATCCCACCTCACTAAAACGTTTAGGATCGCACTAGAATCGTATGTAGGATTGTGTAGGATCGTATAGGATCATATGGGATCCTACCAATCTACCGATCCTACCAAAACATTAGTTTTTGAGTTTTTTTTTTTTTTTTTTAATTTTATGGGATTGATTTTTGGTTTTGATGAAGCTTTAAGGGTTTTTTTTTTTCTATGTTGTGATGGTATGACTTTTTATTTTTTTATTTATAAAATTATGTTAACCTAAGCAAATATTTTCTAATTTAGTTTACTTGTAATCAAAATGATGAAGGAATGCTTCATCATTTCTAAATGAAAAATTTATATTGGCTTTGCTACATTTTAAGTTATAATGTTGTTAAATTTGTTTGATCAATATACTAATTTGTGTTATAATATTACTAAAATTTTATTCTTATATATAATTTTATTAGTATGCTTGTATTTGCATATTGATTGATTGATTTTTTTTATCACGCTCTGTAATTTGTTGCTGAGTGGTATAATTTGAATAGTTGAGTGTGAAGTTATATCTTAATATCTTTTGTAGCTCTAATATATAAATATACAATGTCTACATAGATGATGAAACGGATGATGATGATTAGGACGATGGTTATAAGAACCAAAAAAGGGAATAATTAAAAATGTTCACTTCACCTTAATATTAATCGTGCTTTTGGATTTCATATTTTAGTTAGCTAGTTTTCATTTGATAACTTATTTTGGTTTTTAAACTTGGAACTTGGAACTTAAAACTTGGAAAATATTTCCATATGTGTTGATAAATATTTTGGTATTTGGTTGCTAATTAAACATTTATTGAACTTTTTAGATACATTGGGTCAAAACTTAATTATATTTGTTTCGTTATTATAAAAGTAGCTATGTATGACATGCAAATTACATCATGTGATGTAAATCTTTGTTTTTTTATGGATAAATTCACAATTTACGTGATTATTCAACATACAAGTCATTATCAATGTGTTTTTGGCTTTAAATCTGAAAATATGTAGGATCTTATGATCCACGATCCAATCCTACAATCCACGATTCCATCTACCTTCTACGATCCACGATCTCACCTACCTCCCATGATCTCACCTACCTCTCACGATCCTACGTAGGATCTCGATTTTGACAACCTTGCTATAGACATTTCACAAGTGCATGTGAACATGGAAATACTCTTCCTTACAGAAGGATAAGAAGAAAAAATTATGATAATGAAAAAAAAAGGCAAGGGAAAATTCCATCTTAAATCCCATAGTTAAATAGAGCTAGTTTTTCAAATTAAATAAATCTCATTTTCTAAAGTTTCAAAGAAAATTTTTACAAAATTGTATACTAAATTTTAAAAGTGTTTCCATTGAACATGCTTAGGGTTTAAATCACCCTTTTTATTATTACTATCAAATATTTCGAAAAGTGTTTTAAGTAGGGCTATAAACGAGCCGAACTTTGTCGAGTAGTGAATGTTCAGCTTGGCTCAACAGCAAAAGTAGAATGTTCAAGCTTAACTTGAGTTTGATACGAGCCTAAAAATAATGTTCAAGCTTGAGCTCGTTATAAAGTATGAAAGCTTGAGCTCGGCTTGGCTTGACTTGATTCATTAGTCAAGCCAAACTCGAGATTAATATCTAACCCAAACTCAAGTTCAATATCATGCTTTTGAGCTTTAGATCCAACGCAAGCATAATATCAAACCTATATCAAGTTTATTATTTAGCCTATTTTGTTTGGATGAGTGGTCTCAACTTATAATTAATTAAAGTCTTAGAAGGATATGAGTTTACTTATCAATTTCATATCAATTTTATTACCAAACTTATAAATAAGCCTAGGCTCAACTTGTTTTGTTACTTTTGTATCGAGCCTTGGTGTTCACAAACTTGTTCATGAACAATTTTTGTTACTCAAGCTCAGCTCATTTATTAAACAAGCCTAAAATTAAAATTTAAGCTTAACTTATTTATAAACAAATAAACATGAACGAGATTTTTATTGAGCCAAGCCCAAGCTGTTTATGAACAGCTTGGTTCATTTACAGCCCTAGTTTCAAGTCATATTTCAAAACCATAAACTTGTTTACTTGGACACCGCGAACAAAACAACATTTTATTATTATTTTAACACGTGTGCCTATTATATATGAATATTATAGGTACACTTCAACCCTTTAATAGTTTCATGCATAAATGATAGATGATATGGATTTATGGTTTAAATTGAAGCATTTTTGAAAGTATTAAATTTAATCTGTAATATGTATAAATTTGTATTAATTAATCATGCACATAGTGATACTTAGTTTAACTAGAAGAGAGGAGGAGGTGATAACCATGGTTGTCAAAATCTTGATCTGTATCCTAAGATCCTACGATTTTATGATCACACTTGTCTAAAACGATCTGGGTCTTTTAAAGATCTTTGCGATCATTCAGGATCGGTAGGATCGTACAATTTTGACGATCCCAAATGACCTCGACTTCTTGTAATCTTCTTTAACTTGACAGAAGGCTCAATTAAACCCAAATGAAAAATAAAATCTCAATATACTGAAAAATAAAATCTCAATAGACCAAGTTTTTCCACTCTTATGTAGAAAGTGTGTCAATTGGATCCAAATAAAAAATATCCTAATAGAGTGTCATGTTTTGAGGTTTTTGGCCTCTTTAAATGATGCTTACAAATGGATGAAGTGATGTATGGTAATTATATCAATAAATGTATAATTTATGTGATTATTTAACATACCAATGTGTATTTTTTGTTTTTTTCTCAAATAATGTAAGATCTTGTGATCCACGACCCGATCCTACAATCCACGATCCCACTAACTTCCTACGATCCTACGTAGAATTCCAATTTTGACAATCTTGGTGATAACATAAAAACCTAGCAAATAAGGTCATGATTCATGAACTCATAATACATTACCACTGGTGGATATATAATTCCATTCCCATTGTTCTTAGTTTGACTGACTTTGAGATAGTCTAATTTCTTTGTTGTTTAGTAATTATATATATATATATATATATATATATATATATATATATATATATATATATATATATAGAATCTGTTGTTTCATACTTCAATCAGGTACACTTCAAGAAAAGGGGGAAAAAAGAGAGGTAATTATTGGGTTTGTGTGGATAGAGCCATAGAGTGGCCGCAGACTACTAACACACATATTAGTCATATGCTTAAGAGTCATTAACATTTATACAAAAAAATTAATAAATAAATAAAGCACTCCAAAAAAATAAAAGCTACAAAATAATAAATATATTAAATAGTATGGTTATGTATGACTTATTATTTTATAGGAATTATGATGAACCACCCCTTCAAATGCATATTTTCCATGCTCTTATTTCCCAACAACAGCATGGTGAGGACCGGAAGTGATGTCACCCACAAGATTATTTATATATGTTAAAGTATATTATAATTATCTATCATATGATATCATAATTTATTATTTTAATACTACAAGATGGATCCTAGTCTTACACACTGTTTTTGTCAATTTGTGTAATGCGACTCAAGGTAAATGTATATCCTATTATCTGTTTTCATTGTGTGGTGTATTATAAATACGTTAATATAATTATTATTATCATAGTTTACTCAAAATTAAGCTCAGCTGTTAATATTTCAATAAAATTAAAATATCATTCTAATTAAAACTCAATCATCGAAAAAATTGCCAAAAATTCGATCTCACGTGATGTGCTTTCATTACATCAACTAACTTTTGTTAATTTATTTTTTTATGATCGATTTTATATTTCAATTTCAATTACTATTAAAATAGTTTTTAATATATATGAAATTTTATTACTACGTAAATCACAGAAAGAAAGTGCTAATTTCATCTAGAAGAAGTGGAGGTAAAACTTAAAAGACGAATAGAAGCAAGGTCGTGAAACTCATGATGCCAATTGTAATAATACTAAATGGATGAGAATGATGAGCTCAGGTCAATTACTTTTGTTGTTTGACAGATTTTGGGTTAGTTATTTATTGGGGAAAATTATAGTAAACCACCTGTAGTTAGGCCCATTTTTATTTTGCCTACCAGTGATTTAAAATTTAACATTTTGATCACCTGAGGTTACTTCTGTTAAAGTTCCATTACCCATCTCTGTTAAAAAGAATGTTAAATATGTATTTTTGCACTATTTTTATGTCTCTCTCTTCCCAAAACATAAAACACATAAAAATTCAAGAGAAAACAAGATCAAAATGTGCTATTGGTAAAAAATATTATGTAATTTCTTAGAACTTCAACTTGTATTTGAACTTATCAGCTCAACCACAAACAAACTAATTATACATCTAAAAGCATGATAAAGTCATATGAGAAAAATTGGATAAAAATTAAAACTCCTAATCTAACTCAACAACATTCAAATAAATCAAATCAAGTCTCCTACTCCTCATGTCCCTGCCAACAAAAATTGAAAACCCATAAAAGTTCAAAAACTAGAAACCCAGAACTAGCACTACAAATGCCATTAGATCCCATAACTGCCACTAGCACACCCACAGTCCACAACCACTGCATCACTATCAGTCAATGCTATATGTAATTTTCTATCCAAAACAATAATCCACTTGAGTGACCAAACGTGGTGCCAGCAGACCAGAGTGGAACTTGAGGGGAGGCAATACGTGGGGAGACATGAAAGTCTCACCATTGAATGATTTGTGTGAAAAAGGAGATTTTGGAAATGGGTCACATCCAATCTTCTCTGTTGAAGGAGATCGAACTAGTGGGGGTTCTTCCACTTGTAAATCTGATCCCTGAAAACCCAAAACTCAAAAAGATGAAAAAAAAAAGTAATAGAATCAAAATGAAAGTGAAAGAAGTAGATTAGAGTTAGACCCATAATTTGAAATAGAAAGAAAAGGGAGAAGAGAACAAAACAAAGAATAAAGATCTCAATTTTCTGTAAAAGAAAGAATAATTTTCACAATACAAAATGTACATGTTTGACCCACTTGATTGTGCTTTCATTTAGGCCTTCAGTAAACATCTTTGTGTGCTTTTTGGTTTGAGAAAAAGGGTTTGGAAATGAGCAAAGCTTGATTGAAAGGATAGGAGAGAATCTGAGAGTAGAAGTTGAAGAAGTAAAGAAGAAGAGAGAGCGTGAGTATCATGCTTTAGGGATTTTCGTGATTCTAGGAAAGAGTTTAAGTGCTCGTGGTTTTAATCCATCTTATGTTGTGATTTCTATTAAAAATGTGTTTTTCTAACGTCTAAGGATGAGGTGGGTAACATAAAGCAAACGGATTGAAGCTTAGGTGGGCAAAGTGTTAAGTTTTAAGCCACATGTAGACAAAGTGAAAACGGACCAAACCACAAGTGGGTTTACTGTAATTTCCCCTTATTTATTTCTGGTCTTCATTGTTTTGTCCTTCAACCGAAGTACATCTTAGGAATTCTTTTGTTCTAATTGTATTAAATGTGTGGCACTAAAGTACTGAAGTTATCTTAATTAGTTTATACCTTTTTAAGGAACTCATCTTAGAGATTAATAAATGAAAATTTATAGACACAAGTTTTGTGCCACAATTTTTTTCACAACTTTGAGGTGGCTAACTATTGTCTATCACGTTAGAATTGTAGTGAAAATTATGATGCTCGAGTTGTGATTGTAAAAGAATTCATCATATGTTTTAGGAGACTAATTCCTTGACTCAATAAAATAAAATACACTTAAGTAAAAAATAAATTTAAAAAAAATACAACTATTTTATAATATAGTTATGTATTGCTAATAATATTACCCTAGTGATTTGGAGGAGATCTCCCGAAAAGTATTTACTATTTAGTTCCCATTTTAGCCAGCTTATCTCCATCATCTTTCATTGACTAATTGGCATTTATTTCCACGATGCTCATTTTTCCAATTATGAAGCATGATATCAATTTTTTTATATTTTTTAATTGTTGTATTTCTACACTTTGAGAAGGTTTGGTATTGTTATGAGTTTTAATTTAATGAATGATATATTTTACTATGCCAGCTCATCTTCATCATCTTTTATTGACTAATTGGCATGTATTTTCACGATGCTCGTTTTTCTAATTATGAAGCATGATATCAATTTTTTATATTTTTTAACTGTTGTATTTCTACACTTTGAGAATGTTTGGTAATGTTATGACTTTTTTATTTTATTTTATGTTTTATGAGTTTTAATTTAATGATTGATATATTTTACTATGTCAACTCATCTTCATCATTTTTTATTGACTAATTGGCATGTATTTCCACGATGCTCGTTTTTCCAATTATGAAGCATGATATTAATTTTTTTATATTTTTTAATTGTTGTATTTCTACCCTTTGAGAAGGTTTTGTAATGTTATGACTTCTTTTTTTATGTTTTATGAGTTTTAATTTAATGAATGATATATTTTACTATGCCAGCTCATCTTCATCATCTTTTATTGACTAATTGGCATGTATTTCCACGATGCTCGTTTTTCGAATTATGAAGCATGGTATCAAATTTTTTTTTTTTCATTGTTGTATTTCTACACTTTGAGAAGGTTTTGTAACGTTATGACTTTTTTTTTATTATGTTTTATGAGTTCTAATTTAATGAATGATATATTTAAAATAAAGTTTTAAGAAATTTATATGAAAAAACAAATTGTGTTTGGTTGGACAGGCAAGTATTGTGAGTGCCAACTTAGACAGGGGAGTGAAACAAAACCTTCCTAAAGCGAAAGTGGGGCAGGGGTGGGGGGATTAAGACCTGCACCATACTCACCTAATTGTCATCCCTAACCTTTGAAGAATTATATATATATATATATATATATATATATATATATATATAAACACACATTATATTGGAAAAGCTCTAAAAGATTAAATCTTATAACAAAATTTCACAAAACTGAGGTATCAATTCACCATAGATCAAAATAAAATGAAATAAAATAGATATTATGTCAGATTTCGTAAAAACTCAAAACAAATATATATTGTGGAATTTCTTTGTATCTTTAGACCTTCTCAACAAATAAAAGGCTTTAAAAAAAAAGGAGGGTGAAAAGAAAAATAAAAGTAAAACAAAAGCAAAGTTGTTTACGCTTAATTAACTCATTCAAAGAATGGAAATAGTGATGGCTCGGCTAGAGGCTTGGAGAGAAAATTAATGTCTTAGTCGGTAAGTAGAGAAAATTCGTGTGGGTCACGTGTTTGAGTGACCGGTATGCACGAGATATCTACTCTCTCTCTTCGCCAACTACCCCTACAAGCTCAGGGGAAGTTGGTCTCATGGGAATTGATTTCCCCATATTGCTATTTTCTTCACGGTGATAATTATTACTTATCTAAAAATAGAATGCTTGGGGCCATATCAGTAAAAGCCTGCCAAATTCCAAGACCTGACGGAATTTAACTTCTTTGGGTCCAAGAACTAAAAAAGAGAGAGTGAAAATAATCCAAATCTATGTTGTCATCAATTATACTTAAGCAAATTAATACACAAGTTTTAATCAATTTACTCTAAATGACTTTCATGGATTGGAATCTGAAAAAAATAGGGTGAGGCTTAGGTCCAATGCATATAGTACACCGGACCCGTTAAGATGGTGATATATATTTAAAAATAGACATATGTTATAATCTCAACGGGTCCAGTGCAACTGGACACTGAACCCAAACTTCAACCAAAAAAATATATAGCAACATTAAAATATATCCCTATAGGATTAGCCAAAAGAGTTGGTGTTTATTTGAGAACAACTTATCTAGTTTTTTACTAAAAATATTTTACTGAAAAATGTGTTAAAAAACTGTATAGAAAAACTAAAAGTTAAAAGTTAAAACCGATACCAAACAAACTGTAATAATATTGGTTCAAGGACATAAGCTTTTTAAGAAAATGATTGACTCTAATTAATGTTTTGAGTACTAAACGCAAACTAATTCTTGTTATTTTCCTGAGAAAAGTTGCTCTGGACAAATTTTCAAACAAAATTAAGGGCACATATGTACACATTTGGCTAGAAAACAAAAAGGTACCCTACACTACATTCTTGCTTGTTTTTTTTTTTTTTTGGCTAAGCACATTAGAGGAGAATCGTAGCATAAAGATTCCCTCTTGTGGGGTGGATAGATCGAAAGGGATGGAACTGCAACAAGGAATGTAACTAATCTGTGCTCGTATGGGCTTGCGTAACCGAGCTGATACTGTACCAATTAGAACGTGAAACCTTGATTCTTCCCAGACCAATCACTAGGAAAAGTCAAGAATAGCAACTTTGATGGCTAAGAGTATTCGCATCGGTTCTTGTAAAATTTGTTTATTTTAGTATAAGAGTCTATTTTTTTTCTTATTTTATATATTCACTTTTTAAAACATTTTACATCAGATTATTTATTTTACATTACATTTCATTAAATTATCAATTTTTCTTGATTTTTCTTTTATTATTTCTCTTTCTTTACATAATAACCACCATCCACTCATTTCCTTCATCCTCAAGATACGTAAAAAATAATAAATAACTAAATGCAAAATGAATAATACCAGTTTAAATTTACATAGTTATTATAATAAACTTATAAATTTACATAATTATACACAAACTGATGTGCGTCATTTTTAAGCGAAATTATGTAAATACTACATCTTTTTCTATTATACACGAACTGAATGCTTAGTTAGTATGTTAAGATTTTTAGGAATGGAATATTGAAGAGTAATAATGATTCTTAATGTGCACATGGTGTGGGGGTGATGAGTTTTTTTGTAGGACATGGAAAAGGTGAGTTTGCTGGGTATTTCTCCCAAAACCAATTATTAGGCCTGTCGCTACTAGTTTATCCCTCTCAGGTTAGCTGAGGAGACGTGTGTCAAAATTACAACCTCAAAATTACAATGAAATGAACAAGTCTAATCATAGTTAGTGTGCGTTTGGCATTGGCTTAAAAAGCCAGCTTTTTTTACTATTCAGCTTATTTTTGATACTATTCATATGTCTCACTATACTATTTCAGCTACATTTTAGCTTTACCTACAATCTTTTCAGCAAAAAGTTTTTAGTTTCAGATAAATAAGCTGTTCCCAAACAAACACTTAATGTAATTAATAATTGGTAAGGCATAATAAATGTTGATGTTAGAGAAAGGGGATGATAACACTCCCCTCAAGGAAGATTGTTTATACCAATTGATACCCATAGGTCTATGGACACGTCATCTCTAAAGCACCCAATTGTTGTGGTCGTAGGGGCCATTAATTACCGGCCCATTTGGATGGAGGAGGGAAAGAGAGGAGTATAGAGTAGAGTTAACTGAAAATTGACTAATCTTGGACTAAGGGTATGTTTGGTTAGGGTGAAAACAGGGAGGATGGAAAATAGGGAGAGAAAAACATGGTGAAAAATGACATTTTTCACTGTTTCATTCAGGAGAGAAAACAAGAGAGATAGAAAATAGGGAGAAAAATTTTCCCTCCGAACCCACCTTTTTTTATACTCATAATTTGGGAGGAAAATTGAGAGGAAAAAGTGTTGAATGGTGTACTTTACACAAATATCCTAACTTTATTCATCTCACCTACCCCTCACTTTATTCATCTCACCTGTGACCTGATTACTTTGCTGACCACATTTTTGTTGCCCCCCTTTTTGTTACCCAGTTAAGTTATTAGTGCAAGATTTGATTTATACAAGTTTTAGTGCAAGTTGATTTGCCCAGTTAAATTATTAGTGCAAGTTTTGATTTATATAAATCAGTGCAAGTTGATTTGCCCAATTGCCTAATTAAATTGTTAGTGCAAGTTTTGATTTATAAGTTTTGCCTAGTTGAATTGCTTAGCTTATTTGTTGCCCACATTATAGGAATACCCTGGTTACAAGTTGATTTGCCCACATTGTTTTTTTTCCTTATTTTCTGTTTTCAAAAACAATTTTTTACTTTTGAGATTAAAAAACTTGTTTGGCAACTCAAAATGGACAGAAAACAAAAACTGTTTTCAAAATTCAATTTGTGAAAGAAACTGAAAACATGCAAAAGGTTGTTTTCAGTTTATATTTTTCAAAAGTCAATTAAAACACGCATTTAACTTAATGAATCTATCTCATTTAATGAATTAACATTAAAGTTCAAATTCTAATAACAACATATTTTAGTATTTTCTATTTTTTTTCTTAAAACCCCATCTTTTTTAATTTCAACTAACCAAACATGTTTTTGATTTCAAAAATACAAGAAATTTGTTTTTTCTTTATATTCCCAAAAACAAGTTTTTGAAAATAGAAAACAAAAACTGTTACCAAACATAACCTAAATTTTTTTCTATCTTCCCACTTTTCCATCCTCCCATTAATTTTCTATCCTTCCACTTTTACATTCCTCCAACCAAACTGACCCTAAATTTACTCTACTCCCTCTCCCTCTCCCTCTCCCTCTCCCTCAATCCAAATGAGCTAAGGGCACTCTCTTTGCTGACCAAGTTTTTGTTGCCCCCCTTTTTGTTGCCCAGTTAAGTTATTAGTGCAAGATTTGATTTATACAAGTTTTAGTGCAAGTTGATTTGCCTAGTTAAATTATTAGTGCAAGTTTTGATTTATATAAATCAGTGCAAGTTGATCTGCCCAATTGCCTAATTAAATTGTTAGTGCAAGTTTTGATTTATAAGTTTTGCCTAGTTGAATTGCTTAGTTTATTTGTTGCCCACATTATAGGAATACCCTGATTACAAAATCTTTTGCCCAGTTAAATTTATATGTACACTATTGTAATTTTTACATTATAATAATATAAATAATAATATAAATTTATATGTATGATGTGATAAATTTTATATTTTTAATGAGTACAAATAAATCTATTTCTTACATATTATGTAATAATGATATAATAGTTAATTTATATAAACTACATTTTCTATCCTCTCACTTTTATTTTCAACCAAACAAAAGAGTTTTCCACATTTCCACTTTTCCACCCCTCCATCCAAATACACACGAGGAAAAACTAAATTTTTTTCTATCTTCTCACTTTCCATTCTCCCATTAATTTTCTATCCTTCCACTTTTCCACTCCTCTAACCAAACTGACCATAAATCTACTCTACTCCCTCTCCCTCTCCCTCTCCCTCTCCCTCAATCCAAACGAGCTAAGGGCACTCTCTTTGCTGACCACATTTTTGTTGCCCAGTTAAGTTATTAGTGCAAGATTTGATTTATACAAGTTTTAGTGCAAGTTAATTTGCCCAATTAAATTATTAGTGCAAGTTTTGATTTATATAAATCAGTGCCAGTTGATTTGCCCAATTGCCTAATTAAATTGTTAGTGCAAGTTTTGATTTATAAGTTTTGCTTAGTTGAATTGCTTGGCTTATTTGTTGCCCACATTATAGGAATACCCTGGTTACAAAATCTTTTGCCCAGTTAAATTTATATGTACACTATTGTAATTTTTACATTATAATAATAAAAATAATAATATAAATTTATATGTATGATGTGATAAATTTTATATTTTTAATGAGTACAAATAAATCTATTTCTTACATATTATGTAACAAGGATATAATAGTCAATTTATATAAACTACATTTTCTATCCTCTCACTTTTATTTTCAACCAAACAAAAAAGTTTTTCACCCTCCCATTTTTTCACCCCTCCAACCAAATACACACAAGGAAAAACTAAATTTTTTTTATCTTTCCACTTTTCCATCCTCCCATTAATTTTATATCTTTCCATTTTTCCACTCCTCCAACCAAACTGACCCTAAATCTACTATATTCCCCCTCCCTCTCCCTCTTCCTCAATCCAAACGAGCTAAGGGCACCCTCTTTGTTGGTTGAGCCTTTACAGACTTCAAGTTGTGATCTCCTATTCACCAATCACATCAATCCTTAGGGGAGTATTCTTCATTTTCCAAAATGAAATTTGTGTGGTCTTGACGATATGGAGGTTGATGGAATGTCTACATTAGGTAGAACCAAAAGGAAGACATAATATTGAAATACAAAAAATATAAAAACGAAATAAAACTTAAAAGAAATAAACTGAAAACATTTCAAAATTAGAGTATAATTTGTAATTTAGTTTTTTTATTATTATTAAATATGTGAAGAGGTGAGAAAGTGGTCAAGCCTTAGTATGATAACAAGTACCTTCCACCAAAAGTGATAAATCTTAGATTTCAGTCTAGGAATCAGCATCACCAAACGAAAATGGATTTTTCTGCGCTGGGTACAGCCTTTTGTGTAAAGAAGTGAGATAAAACTCAAGCAGTTTATGTTTATAAACTCTTCTTATTATATTGAAGGTAGGTCATCTTATTATAAGATCATATAGTTTGATGTGCCTGTTTGACCTATTTGGCATCTTGAACTATTTTGATAGAGGAATATGATTATTTTGAATTATGAAAAATATGGTTTATTTTTATAATATTTGTGGACTATTTTATATTGATTATATAGTTGATTTACACAATATATATGTTGTACATGTTTTGAGTTATATAAAGTGTTATCAATTTTTTCAACTATAAAAAATATCAGAAAATATTTTCTAACTCGTTTTCTAGGTCACTATCAAATATAGATATAAACGAGACAATTTTTTAGAATTTTTTTTTTTTAAGAAAAGACTTATGTTTTAGTAATACACTTTAGGTAGAAAAAAATTGATCATTCAGAAGCAAAAATTCATCAAAAATCTCAAGAAGTAGGCAAACATTTTGCCAATTCTGCAGGTAGTTGAGTTTGCCCTTCGCAATCATTCACTCTCAGATGCTTGTTTGTTCAACTACATATGAAAAGAGAAAATTCGAAAACTGTTTTTGTGATTGACATATGTACGATCGAAATCTTGAAAATCATTATTTCCTAAGAAATAAACTATGCATGTTATGACTTTTGGGAACCTATCTATTAAGAGAGGGAGCCCCTCTCGCTACCATAACCAAACTCCCCTGTATTTTCCTCTTCATTCAAGTCACCTCTTTAAGCTATTTAAACAAGTATAAGAGTTTATTTAGATAACGCTTATTTTACTGAAACTAAAAACTTATTACTTAAAGTATTATAGATAAAGATAAAAGTTAGTTGAAATAGTACAATAGAGCTCATGAATAATGCCAAAAAGTACCGTGGGACTTATAAATAGTAGCAAAAATAAATTAAATAGTGAAATAATTTATAATTTTAATCTACATCCAAACACACACTAAGACTCTAGACGTGCAAAACTATATATATTACAAAATAGCAATGGCCCCTTCTTGAGAAATTGGCATTAATTATGTTTAATTTTGGTCCTGGGCCCTGGGTAGGTTAAATTACCTCTTCTTAAGTATCTATCAAGTAGTTTGGTCCTGTCCTTATGTCGTCGTGTCTCTTTTTTCAAACATTATTAGACTATTCTTGTAAAGGAACCTTTAAGTATACATGCTATTACAAGTATATTTGTCAATGGACACATGTTAAAAGAACTAAGCAAGTCATCTATAAGTCTTCTTCCAAAACTAACAAAGCTTCTAGAATCAACAACTCTAGGACCATAAGTCTTTGTAATGTTATTTACAAAACTATTTTTATAATAATTGTCAATAGACTAAAAGCCCTACTCCCCAAAATTCATTCCTTGGCAAATTGAATTCGAGCCTAGAAGACTCATTCTTCTTCTTTTTTCTTTTTTCTTTTTGATGGGAAATCTGAAAATTTCATTAACCAACAACAGAAGACAAATGGATTACATCCTAAGTACACGCGTGCTCAATAAGCCTAGGAGTTTCCTCCAGAGGTTAACCACACTATTAGCTTGGGAAAAAAAAAAAAAAAAAGGAAATTTTAGCTATATATAGGGATAGATTTGGACATGAAAAAAAAACCTTTGATACATACATAGACTAACATCAACCAAAGACAAAAGAATTGCAAAATCAATAGTGAAAAGCCTGCTATGGTAGTAAGTGATGGGATAGAAGTGAACCAAATTCAAGAAGAGGGTATGTTTGAATACCGCTTATTTTGCAGAAACTGAAAAATTATTACTGAAAATACTGTAAATAAAGGTAAAAGTTAGTTGAAATAGTACAGTGAGACTCATGAATAGTGTCAAAAAGTGCAGTGAGACCCATAAATAGTAGCAAAAATAAACTGAATAGTAAAATAATTTTCATTTCTAATCCTATCTCAAACGCACACAAAAGCTTTTGAAGATTCTAACGTTTGAAATCGCAAGTGGCATTATAGATACACACATGACACATCCTTGAACAGTCAGAGATGGCTGCCTTATGGGCCTATGGCTTCATTGATCACTTTTATGCAAAAAATTATGACAACAATTGACAGGAATGACCGACGTTAACGTCCTTTCACTTGTAGACAATGGGACATTGGAAAACTGTAATGGCCTAATTGATCAGCAGTCCATGAGTGACCACCCACTTGCTTATCATGTTCTGGTTGGAGTACTTGTAGGACTGCCACTGTCCATTCGGTTTTTCACTTTTTGTGGGTGTGGGCGCGTTGCGGAAGCCAGAAAGAAGAATGCACACTAATCATTGCCTTTATTATTTGGGAAAAAAATTTCTAGGGCTACAACCAATTATTGTAGACCAATTTTCACCATTATCAGAGGTGGTTAATTGTAAGTGATGAAAAAAAGTTGTAAATTCATGTGAAAGTGAATGTCCAATCAAAGTTTGCCATATAGAATAGTTTTGAAAATTAGTGAAAATTGATTGTAGTTCTATAATAACTCTTAGTTTGGATAGTATGTACCTTGTTAGTACACCAAGACATGTGGTAGGGTTTTCTTGATTTGAAATTAGGTTTGAATTGGTGAAATGTGGAGTGATAATGAACCAATCGTTCTTAAGTTTGGTGCTGGTGTATGAATACACTATCATTCCTACTCGGGGTATTCTAGTTGTTGTTGTTGTTGTCACCGCTCCATCTCATCTTGTGCTGCCTACATGTGATCAACTTCTTTACTCTTTTTTTTTATTTTTATTTTTTAGCCTTTTCCTTAGCTGTTTAATTGCTCTATCTCTATCGGAACAATACCATTGTCCCTATATTCTCCATAAAGTGTTTTGCCTCTCCCCACATATTTTCCTCTTGTGCGAATGGTATTCTACCATCACCGATAATAAAGGAAACACATTTTAGAAGATTTTTCTTAAATCTCTGTGAGTGAAAGTGCATCCAACACAAAAGTGTACACCACAATCTAATCTTGGGAGGTTGTTTGACCTGAGAATCAATCGTATCAAGTTTTATTCTTTTTGATACATTGATAATTTGGAGTGGGGAAATTTGAACCCTGAATGTTTTTGTTGGAAACACCAAGAGTTACTAGTTAAGGTACAAGCTTAAAATTCTTGGCGCATCAAGTTGCACTTGGTGTAACTTTAAACAGTGTCATACCACCTAATAACTTTTTATTTAGTTTAAATTTTAAAAATCCCACCGTTAGGATACATGTTCTTTATATTCTTAGAAAGCATGCAAAATTGTATACCAATCAAACTATTTGATCAAGAAACCCGTCGTTTGTATATAATTTTAAAAGACAAAAACCTGAATAAAAATTTGATAAATGACATAGTTATTGATCTTTAATTTGAAAAAAAAAAAATATTGGTAGATGTATTAATAACATAGAAAACATGTAATTCAATGACATGATCTCAAAATTTTAATCTAATAAAAAGTTATTAGGTGATGTAACATTTCTTAAAGTCACACTAAATATCTTGACCCACATATATACTCTCTCACCAAGGTGAACACAATGCATTTTATGACCTAAAACAACGATTTTAAGTAGGGTATTTTATTATATTTCAATATTAATAATATAATATTTATTTAAATTTTGATAATGAATGTTGTTTTTCATAAATGAATTTGTCAATTTAAGTGCTATAAGGTAATGAACATTGGATTTTAGTAATGAATTTGCTTGGAAAACTAATAATTCTGATTTTAATTTTGATAGAGAGAAAGAGTTTGTCCACCTTCCATGTGTTTGGAAGATTGAAAATTTTACATTTTTTTTTTAATTTAATAGTTGATTTGAACCTTGGATGTTTCCATTGGAAACACCAAAAGATACTAGTTGAGTTACAAAGTTTTTGATAGAAAGTCAATCCTATCTCTCACAGTATTTGGATCCACAAAGGGACTGTCTACATACACATGAATGCAAGAGTTATCTTATGCTCTTTTATTAGTGGGGCTATTTTCTTTCATTTGGGAAACTTAGACCATTGCTTAGGTGGTCTAAAGGTTGAGTCAGCCCTATCTCTCACAGTTTTTGGATCCACACATTATGAGAGGGACTATCTCCATATGCATGGATGCAAGAGTTATCTTATGCTCTTTTATTAGTGGGACTATTTTCTCTCCAATTTTTATAATTGTTCTTTCTTTTCTTTTCTTTTTTTGATAATTTGTCTTAATAAAATCTTATTGTAATTATACATTTTTTTTTAAAAAAAAATAAGGCCTAAATGCCAAAATACTATTAGGGTTAGGTAAGTTGTAAAAACAATTCCTAGAGTTTCAATTATTCCTTATAACTCTTTGAGATTTCCATATCCGCCAAATTGACCATTAGGACTAATTTCAATAACTCTTAGGCAAACTATTATGTGACTAGTAGCATGAATTAGTTGGTGAGTCTTTTTAATATGGTCACGTGATTGCTACATAATTTTTCCATCCATAAAGCTAATGAAAATTAGTTCCAAAGGAGGTGTTATATGTAAGAACCGAAACCATAAACAATGTTTTTGCAACTGACTCAAACCTTAAGGTGTGTTTTTGCATTTTGGCCGAATAAAATAAAATAACTTCAGATCCACCTCAACCTTACATAATTGGGCTGGGCCATCTTTTGTGGGCTGATTCCTGAGAGACTGGGCTGGGCTGCAGCCATAAATCTACTCGGAGTAGCTCAACAACGTGGCCCAGTTCAGCCCAAGACTTCTGAAATTGGTCCCAGTTCACTTGCAAGACCGAGTCTTTCTTCTCAAAATCTCTCTCTCTCTCTCTCTCTCTCTCTACCCTTCTGTCTAGAGAGAGAAAGTTCCTTATGGATAGCTCAGTCCCACGCTTTCCTGTCACCTACAAGAGTCTCTCATTGGATATTAAGGTAAAAAAGACTCCGGCTTTTGCTTTTTCATTGGATTTCTTTATCTAATCTTACTGAAAACAAACCATGTTGCCCATCACCTGTTTGATTCAATGCTTCAATGTAAAATCCCAATACTTTATTCTGTGTGATTTTGGTAATAATGGGTTCTTTGTATTCTTCATAATTTACTTTGGGTTGCTTCTGAATATCACTTTACTGATAAGATTAGGTGATTTGAAGTAATGGGTCAATGGTGTCAGTGATTGTAAGATGGGCTTGTGGGGCTTTTAATTCTGGAATTACAGTTTGCTTTATAAAAAAAAAACAATGTTTGGAATAATTTCTCAGCTGGAGTAGGGGCTTTTGTGATTTTTAACCATAGTTGAATGGAGGATTCTGATTTGGCTTGTTTTGGTTTTCTGAAATTTATGTGGATTGCATACTTTGAAGACCTAACTCAAATATAAGAAGTATGATACTACATATTATGGCATCTAGTTTCTTTCTTGTTGATATAACTATGTATTTTTATTAGATGAGAGAAAAAGAATCAAGTGAGGCTTCATTTCAATGAAGTACCGGCATGCAAAGGTTAGGCTTGCTAAGAATGTGAGACAGGTGACATAGGGACATTGAATTTTATAGGTCTTACAAAGTGTGCACAAGTAAGTCAGGATCTCTAAATGGTTGTGTTTTAGTTTCAACTACCCCAATCTATTTCATGAAGGAAATCATGGTCCTTTTGGGTTTAACATTCCTTGTTTTGTTTGCTTGACTATTGCTACTAATGTGTTATTTCCCAGTTGCTTATTTTGTTTCTGCTTGTCAGGGGAACAAAACAGATGTAGTCCTTTGTAGTTATGATGATCATTTTCTTGTAAGTTCTAAGTTCCTCTTCATTTGGATTTTTTTTATTGGTGGCCCTCCAATAGGGGACGGGGTGTTGATGGCTTCATGTTTGTGTGCACTTCTAATGTTTGAAAAACTTTTAGGTGATTGCAACTCAAATAGGAGCCATGGGGACAATACTCCATGCCAGGTCTGCATATTCTTTTCATTGAACTACTGGAGCAATCCTGTGAAGTGGGATTTCTTTGTCGCTTCATAAATTATATTTCAGTTCAACGTTGCTGTAATTATGCACACTAGCTCCTTTCTCACTTTGTCCAATTCTTTGTTCATATGGAAACTTTGTGGCTTATGATAAAAATCCTGTTATTCTTTACTCCTGTTCTGTTCTGTGAAGTATTATATCATATATTGTCCTGCAGTCAGCCTAGAATGGTTGACACAATTTAGTTATTCTATTTTTTTGTATATGCTTGCTGACCTGGGAGGTTTGCATAACTTACATCCAAAAAACTCTCTCATGTTTGTTGAGTAGAAGGAATGATCTTCTTATGTGGCTTTCTTAATAAAACAAAATCTTGAGAGAGAAAAAAAAATAAATGAGGGAAAACTTGATTCCAGTACTTGATAATAAGAAGAGAATTTAAGGTCAACAGACTCAACACGGCTGAGAGGAGGAAGATTTTTTTTTTTTTTTTTTTTTTTTTTTTTTTTTTTTTTTTAAATCCTATTGTTTGACCATTTGAAAATGTGAGAGATTGATTGCATAGTAATGTGACATTGTAATCTCATCCTTGGATGTGAGAATCACATTGAACCATTAAATGATAATTCTACTGAGAGGAGCTTCTGAGATATATATCTTTCTTCATCACCAGGAAGGAGGAAGGGGTGTCAATCGAGCCAACATTCAATGTGTCTGCAGTATTTGGCAAACGAGATGAGGTAGGCTAGCTTGGGCTCTAGCCTCTTGTTTGCTCCGTTTGTTTTATTGTTTTCTCTTTTGTATTTCTCTTTGTTTGTGTCCCTCTCTGTAATCTTTTGTTGGCCTTATGTTTTCTTGAGGTTCTTTTAATATATATTTTCTTACTTATCAAAAAAAAAAAACTTATACTGATTTCAACACACTTCAACAAATGCAGCCAATGCTGCTGGCATGTGCTCGTCAGTTAATTCAACACATCAGGTATATTTCCAGTTCAAAATATTTACATAAGTTTTAAAGCTATTTTTTGTTCCTTGCTTCTCAGAGCTAGAATTTGCTAGCAATCATTTTTTCTTTGGGAGAATTTATTGGAAGTTGTAAAATCATTTATGTGAATGTTAATAACGAGGTATTCATCTTCTCACATTTAGCCTAAAAGAGGAATTACTAGCATTAATAGAATGCCAATCAGCGTAAGTGACATCCAAATATAATAGCAATGCATGTTCTGGATACCTGTTTCCGTGGAATCTGTTACCTGAATCACAAATAATTTAATGTGTCCTGTTGTGTGTTCAGCATCTCAGGCTCCTCCAGGTCATTGGTGATTTCTCTTGGACTCAAGGACCATTCTGCGGTACTATTCAAAGATATTCACATCTTCTTTATTTATAAAAATAAATAAATTCACCTCTTCTTTGGAACAAATGACACAGTATAACTCACGGTCCCACTATGTTATACAGGAGACACTGAAGGGAGTTGTTTCTGCTGTTATTGAGAACCGCCTCTGGTAACGTAATGTAACTGAACTTAAAGCAATATGCTTAAAACCTCAGATGTTGGTTTCATTCTCCAGGACTCAAGCCTGCTGCATTTGCAGATTGATAGTCGCTTTCTAGTTGCATATTTATACTCACCTAACTAGGCCTGAATGTTCAATGTGTAGTTCAATAGTTATCGCTGGGTTTCATGTCATTATATATGAATGTTCAACCATTGCTTAATGATTTGTATCTGAAACCTTACTTTAATACAAGGACTGCTTTGATTTTTAGTGCTCTCTCTCTCCTGTGGCAGGGGAAGCACTCCTACCAATCTCAGCTGCTATGGTCCAATACTTCTATATAATTGAACGAGTATAGCATGTCGGCATTAATTCCAAGTTGGTACTGAACCTACCATAAATCTGCTTGAACAGCATCATCTCAGATTATTCAATAACAAGCTCAGTTTATCTTATCAAGAATAAATAAACAATAATAATTAGTAGGGAAGGGAAATGCTGCCCCAAAGTATGCATCTCTTCAAATAACCCGCCCCCCTCTCTCTGAGCTACATAGCATTAGTTCTCATGGAAACTTTCTAATTTCCTGACACACTTGGCCTACTTCCTAGCAGAAGCAGAAACCGCCACTGTAGATAGCTTTAATGGGTTCTTCAACATGAATAAATGCAGACCTATGTTAGGGCCCGTTTGGATTGATGAGGAGGGAGGAGGTGTAAAGTAGAGTTGGTTGAAAGTAAGCTAATTTTAGGTCAATTCTACTCTACTTTACTCTACTACTCCTCCCTCTCCCATAATTTAAACAGACCATTAATCTTGAGAGCCTTAGGTGAGGAAGATCAAATTTTTTTGAATATTTACACGTGGTTCCAAGAAGTAGCCAACTTTTGTGATCTCACATTCTCACTCAAAATGCTACTTTCTTAGCTTAAGACTAGAGATCCTATAGTTTCAGCCATTTCAAAGGTCTGTATTCCATGTGTAGTTCTGCTTAAAATAACAAACGATCTGCATTAAATTGCAGATACCAATCCAAGCCTCAAGTGGAAACCACATGCTTCCCAAAGATTGCAACCAATGTAAATTTCTTGTTTAACCTAAAAATAGGATAATATGAAAAATAACTCTAAAAACTTCTCCTGAATATAATGCTTTGGGAAGGATGCTTAAAATATAATGCTTTGATAACATTGTTCTAATAATGTTGTTTGTGTTTTTAGAAATACGTGAGTAAAAAAATGTATGGAAATACGTATAATATTGTTTAAAAACTGAAAAGTGTTGCTTAAAATGCCATACCAAATGGCCCCAAATGCCCCAAGTTGTGGTTGGGGATTTGACAAAGGAGGATTCTGAGGTGGACTTATTAGATAGTCTTGACAAGTCTCTGAAGACCTCATCCTTGAGGCTTGAATATTTTTTGAAAAAAAAGCTACTTCACTTCCCATTGTGCAGGTTTTAGCAAAATATCTCACATATGAGGTGTATCTTTCACTGTTTCACTTGTATAATTATATATTGGATCTACGGAAGTAGAAAATAATCAATACACCCACTTAACTAAAACAAGAGTGATTAGGCTTAAGTAACACGAGAGAGAGAGAGAGAGAGAACAATGGCATCCCAAAGCAACCTCTTGGATGGATGTCCTGCATTAAACACCTTATAGCACTGGCAATTGCAGTTATTAGTATAAGTTGATTATAGAAAATTTGTCTTTTAAAAAATTCGACAGTTACAACAATGGGAGGGGGAAAAAATTTGAACCTTAGGTGTCTTTATTGAAAAGTAAAAACACCAAGATATGTCAATTGAGTTACAAGACTTTTGACAATAAGTTTGTCAACTTGGAGCAAGAGGTCATGTCCATTCCATGAACTTTGCTCTACATATTACCTTTACCTGCTCACCGTAACGAGCTCAGAATGATACTAAATGTTCCTGGTTCACACTTCACATACAGCCCCTAAACCTTAACATCCACAATTAACGTAAAGAACATTAATTCAATTAAGTTAAAAACAGTTCAACTAATCATATTGAGATTATTATCTATCCTAACTCCTTATCTTTCAAAGATTACTTTGTCTCATATTTATTGTGGAAGATCGTATTTTGAATAAGTTGGCTTTTCTTCATTACTTATTCTATTCCTGAGGTTGGAGCTACTTCTAAGAGAAGAGAAGTGTCAAATTGGATGAAAGTTTAATGCAATGTGTTGTTACATGTGCCAAGTAGGCATAGATGCAAGGGGCCTAATGAAATGAATAAGAAAGAAAATAGATTGGTGTAGATTGTTAGGAGAATTGAAACGATTAAATTATCACATTAACACCCAAGGAATTAACATATGTAGACCAAAAAGTTATGGTAATCATGGTTGTCAAAATTGCGATCTAGATTATAGAATCGTACGATCTTACGATCTCACCTCACCAAAACGTTTAGGATCGCACTAGGATCGTACGTAGGATCATATAGGATCGTAGGATCGAATGGGATCCTACCAAAAACAAAAAATTTTGGTTTTTTTTTTTTTTTTGGATAAATTTTTTGTTTTGATGAAGGTTTAAGGGTGTTTTTTTTTCCATATTGTGATAGTATAACTTTTTATTTTATTTTTATAAAATTATGTTAACCTAAGCAAATGTTTTCTAATTTCTAGTTCACTTGTAATCAAAGTGAATGAATGCTTCATCATTTCTAAATGAAGAATTTGATGTTGGCTTTATTACCTTTTAAGCTATAATGTTGTTAAATTTGTTTGATCAATATACTAATTTGTGTTCTAATATTACTAAAACTAGTGTTTAACCCGCGCAATGCGCGGGAACGTTTTACATATTAATGAACTTTGCATCTAACATAAACTTATCATACTTCTACTACATATATTCAACTTTAATAATGTAGTATATTTAAGCATATTGTGTCCAATACCTAAAACTATATACATTAAGCTATTATGAATATCCCCAGAACTTCTCTCACCTGAAAGGGTGGGCCTAAAGTTGGTACATAAAAGGGGGGAAAGGAAAGATGTAAAGAAAAAAAAAATTAGAAAAGGAAGTATATATTGTCATTCTTTAATTTGTAATCATCTATGTATGTTAGTTGAGGTTGGCTGAACTGTTTGTAAATCCTCAAATAATTATTCATCAACGACAAACAAATTGTGATAATAAGAACAATAATTGATGGTGACTTAGCTTTTTTCAAGTTTTGAAATGCCTTTTTCTTGGCACATTATTTAATTGCAGCTCCATGGTAAAACAATAAACCAAACATAAGGATGATCAACACATACACACCCTAAGAGCATTCACATCAGTTGGTTGGATAATATGAAGCTATCATCAAAGAATAGCTGCAAGGCTATCATAGCAATAGAAATTTCACAAACTATAAACAAAAAAATTAACCAAAAGATATTAAGATGATACCACTAAAAACCTGTCAACTTAATAGCAATCACATTCATTGTTTTATTATTGAAAATTCACCCACCAGCAATCATAAAATTACAACAACAAAATACATTTTCTACAATTGTCTACCATTAAATAAAAGTTTAAAGAACATTACACTACCAGATTTCAAAGTTCCACAATTTCAATCCCTCTTTAAAAATAGTGGAACAGGTAGGAGAGAAAACAAAAACTGAAAATTAAATTGAATTCTATAGTTGCCATTTTTCCTTCTTTAATTTTTCTTCTTCTTTGATGCATTTTGTTTAGTATCATTGTTTCGTTTGCAAAGCATTTGAATAAGCATGCTATCATCTTCTCATTTTCCATCTTCAGCAAGTTTATAAGCTGCAAATAGAGAATTGTTGTGAGGATCAACATGATATTTTATTTCATAGTAGTTAATTTTCTCAAAAGCTAAACAAACAAAAATATTTTTTTTTTTAAATCAAGCTAAATTATATTATTTTCAAGTTTGCACAGCCCAAATCTTGCAAACAGAAAATGGTAATTCTCTATCTTTCTAACATTTTTTTCAGCATTCAAGAAGCCCCGAAGGAAATTGGGAAAAAAAAATCTGTTAACTAATTGAAAATGTAAAGACTCACAGATTGAAAAGTTTAAAAATCAATACTTGTAAAGAAAATGAAACATGCCCATCAAACCAATATGCTCAAATTCCATATCCAATTTTGAAAGGCTTCCATGTGGAACATTCTCCCCTCCCAAGTCAAAGATTAACTTATAACTGAATAGGAGTTTAGCAATTATATATTACAAATCAAAACCAAAACTTACACGAATATCCACAGCAAAACTGCTTCTAACCTATATATGTACCTTAATTACAAAAATATTCAGATTATTTAAAATAAATAAATCTAAACCAAATACCTAAAACAAAACCAATCCAATCTAAATACCCATGATGATATTTATCACCTAAGAGATTAGTAGTTTATAAAAGAGATGAGATGATTGCATACGGTATTTTTTTTTTACCACGTACTAAACACCCAACGCATATCCCCATTTATAAATCAAATTACATATACCATAGGCAGGTACCAAAAACTAATTTAATTCAGATCTAATTCAAATACTCAAAACAAAATTTATTTTAAACCCAATACCATAATTAAAACCAAATCTAACTCAAATATCTAATCTAAAACAATCCAACCAAGTGCATTTGAAGATAATGATTCAGCATTAGCTAATTTTTTTTTTGTTTTGAATTCCATGGAAAAACAAAAGTAAAATTAGCATCTGTTTTAAAAGTGAAAGAGGGCATATTTAATAATCTTCTCAAAGCTACTTTTGCTCGATTTTTTTTTTTAATCAAACATCAACAAATGACAAAGAGATACAAATCTAAATAAAATCAACAATGGAGAAATTTGGCTGTACTGACCTCTTAATTTAATTCAACAGTTCTTCTTGAATGGTAAAAAAGAGTCTTAAAATCCAAGGTTGAAATGATAAACCTACAATAGCACTTGAGAATGTAAATACCATTGAAAACACAAAACATGGCAGATTTATTTGAAGTAAACAGTAAATTAACTGAATGTGACATACACAATTATAACAAATAAATAAACAAAATAAACTAATGAAACAACAACAACAATAACATATTTAAAAACACCGCCAATTAACTGAACCTAATAGCCTGAGCAGTACAAAAAATAAAAGACACCAAGTCTAATATAACAATAGTAAAATTAAATACTAATAAGAAAAAATATGTTAAAAATCATGAAATTTAGTGTAAAGATAGAATTAATTCAGCTGTATTTAGGTGTAATTCATCTAGTTTACGTCATAAACAACCATCCAAACCCACAAAATGTTCATCCAACAGGTACAAAGTATCAGTCATAATAGAACATGATAGAATTACAATGACAATACCAACTTCAATTTCATGTGGAGATGGTTTTCTAGCACATATAGTGAAATATTTCAATTTAAATTACTTCAACAAAATAGAAACAAATTTGTATCATAATTATATGATTTTGAAATTATGTAGACACAAATAAAACTAAAGCACCACTTCAAAAACCCAAAAAATCTTTTTAATTCCTCAAAGCTTTTCTAATCAATCTAATGAATCACTAAGTCAAGCAAAAAACAGAAGTTAGGATCTTGCTATTTTTTAATATTTTCGTCACACCTATAATAGTAATTCAAAGCTTATAAATGCATACTTTGGGATGAACACATCAGCAAAAAAAGCTTTGCTTTTACACCAACAAAGAGAACGCTTTTATTACAAAAGAAGTGTAAGACTATTTTTTGCAAAACACTAATTGTAAATGCAGGTATCAATTATACAAAAAAAGATTTAGAAATAAAATTTATAACAAAAATCTTTGTCAAAAGTATACTATGATTAGAATCCCTAAATATAATAATAATTAAAAAAAAAAAACAATTGAAGAAACAGATTGAAGAACCAAATAGATATGAAGAATGCAATTGCAGGAAAATACTCTTTTCACATAAACCATGCATGTCACTTAAAGAATCTGTCTCATAAATATGGTCATTAACAAATTCTTCATGAAAAAAAAAAAAAAAAACTTTGAACAAATATTCAAAACTCCACAATCTCACTCCCCCTTACAAAAAACATAACAGGTAAAAGAGAAAACAAAAAACTCAAAAATTATTATTTAATTATTAAGTTTAAAAGATAACCAACCATTAAAATTTAGGTAGGTTTCAATATTCTAGAAGCTGTATTACAGAAAGTTACTAATGTGTAACCTAAAGTTGGTACAACCCCCCATGGATTTCAATTAAAAAATACATTTGAGCAGTTCATTGAGTTACAAAGCCAATTTTTTAATTAAAACTCGAAAACTAACATCAAAAATGAAAAATTTCCTTTTAAATTGAAAATCAATAAACTACTGTACATGAAACACTTTATGCTAGAAACCACTAACTAAATATACAAAACTGGCTTGAAATTGTAATTAGTAATTAGACAACCCTTAAAGCATAGTGAACAAAAATTTGAGATTTCCAACATTCTCTAAGGCTAATGGAAATAGGGTTGGAAAAATTAAAGCAATTCCTAATTTCTATTAAATAAAAAATGAAAATAAATATCAGTAGAGACCATATATTAATAGAAAAATAATAATCAAATTAAATATCAAAAAAGGAAAACAACAAAGGTGATTGTATTCTCCAAGCATTCAGTTTTTTATTAAAATACAAACTAAACAAAAATCTGCCAAGCTTAAAATAAACTTAATCAATACTACAATGGAACAAAACTGGGCTCAAGAAATTGTAAAAATAAATAAGGAAATAGGGCTTAATCTATCTATCTGCTTGAAATGCTAATTGAATGAAAAAAAAAAAATGCCCACCTTCTGCTATTATATACCTTCGGCTATACCTTTTTTTTTTTTTTTACTGAAAATCCAAGGAACAGCAATTGAATAGGAAAACAAAAAGAGAGAGGAAAATGTCTACCTTCTGAATTGTTTATTGTTGAAGAACAGAGACAGGATAGTTTCTAAACCGTCTGTTGCAGAGAACGAACAGAGGTTTCCACCGTTGCAAAAATTTTCACTTTTGCAGAGGTTTTACTTTTCGTCTGTTTAGACTACAATCGGACAAAACAGGATTCAAAAAATTATAACAATGAATGAGAAATTAGGGGAAAATGCCTACCTTCGATTATACCCTTTTTTTTTCTACAAACCCTTGAAATGACAATTGAATAGAAAACAAAAAAAGGGGGAAAATATCTACCTTATGAATCGTTTATTGTTGAAGAGCAGAGGCCGGATAGCTTATAAATCGCCTGTTGTAGGGAACGAACGGAGATTTCCACCGTTGCAGAGGTTTTAATTCTTGCAGAGGCTTTTTTTTTTCGTCTGTTTGATAGGTTGGAGCACGCAAGTCCGATTTGTGTGTTTGAAGGAACAGCAAAGAATCGGTAGTCTGAGTGAGTATGAATTTTGGTCGGGAAATACGATTTGGGTTTTAGGGATTTTGTTGCAGAGGCTCTCTTTTTTTCGCCTGTTTGTTCCGTGAATAAGCAGTTGCGTCTTTTTATAAGGTCTTGCGTTTTTTTTTTTTTTTTTTTTTTTAAATGATAAGCACGTGGCTGTCTGAAAGAGGATCTCTCTAGTCGCACCGTACGGTATTTTAAATTTCAACTTTATACGTGTCATTTTTTTAGATAGGCTTTTTACCTAACGTGGCAGCACCTCGTTGAAACTTCTGCTTTTATATATATATATAGATATTTTTTATATATATAATTTTATCAGTTATGCTTATATTTGTATATTGATTGATTGATTTTTTTGAGCATGCTCTTTAATTGTTGCTAAGTGATATAACTTAAATAATTGAATGTGAAATTGTATCTTAATGTCTTTTGTAGCTCTAGTATACAAATATGTAATATCTATATGGTTGATAAAATAAATTATGATAATTAGGAATTTAAGACGGTAATTATAAGAACCTTAGAATGAGAATAATTAAATGTTCACTTCACCTTAATATTCATCTTGTTTTTGGATTTTATATCGTAGTTAGCTAGTTTCTATTTGCTAACTTATTTTGATTTCAAACTTGGAACTTAAAACTTGCAAAATATTTTCTATATGTTTTGATAAATATTTTGGTATTTGGTTTCTAATTAAACATTTATAAAACTTTTAGATACATTGGATCAAAACTTAAATGTATTTGTTTCACTTAAATATATTTGTTTCGTTAATATAGACTTAGTGATGTATAATATGTAAATTACATCATATGATGCAAATCTTGGTTTTTTTTGGGATAAATTTATAATTTACGTGAATATTTAACATACAAAATCATTACCAATGTGTTGTTTACTTTAAATCTGAAAATATGTAAAATCTTACAATTTACGATCCGATCCTACGATTTACAATCTCACCTACCTTCAACAATCCTACGTAAAATTCCGATTTTGACAACCTTGATGGTAACCCTTACAAATTTTCAAGGGATGTTTGGAGAAGAAAGCAACTGAAAGTTGTGGTTGCTTCTAACCTAAAGAGAGCGCCCACATAAACCTTTGTCCTTTTTGTATTTTTTTTTTTTTTTTTTTTTTGGCACAAAGAAAATATTTGTCCTTTCTTGTATCTTACAAATAACAATAAGAACACCCCCTCTCCGGGGGACTAAATTAAAAAAAAAAAAACGCGAGGCTGGTACATAGAGAGGACCAAACTGAATATAATTACAAAAGCAGTCAATAAATTACATGATAGAGTGACTCAAGGAATAGCATTTCAAAATTGGGTATCTGCCTTACACACGTTCACACATATGATACACTAAAATACAATAAAAAATGCCCTATACCTTCGAAAGTACCTTGAAGACCCTCGCTAGCCACTGAAGAAATAATCAACCGGTAGAAATTCGGCTTCCTCAACCAACTATAAAGAAATTATGCTTCTTTTTGTTCACAAGGCGGTGGTAATATGAAAAACATCATTATGCATCATCCTCTTTGTTCACCAAAGTATTTAGTTGTCTTTCTAACTGCACAACCCAAAGACAAAAGACACCTAGACTGTTCAATGACCGGAAAGCAAGTGAACAATAGAGAGAAACAAGTTCATAACCACCCTAAGAATCCACTTCAATCACTAAACCAACTCAAACCCCGTACACCCATTCTCATACTACACCAACAAATTGAGATGAGAGAAATGTTCAAGAATAAATTAGCAAAGAAGAAAGAGCTATGTTTTTATACTTTCATTTTGTGGAGAGTTAAAGAGGTGCAGGGGCATACATCTCATCATGGTGTTATTCATGGTGAGAATTTTGAAACCAAGGAACCACTATACATCTCATCATGGGGTTCATACTTATTGAATACATTAAATTTGATAAAGTGGCAATTGGTATGGAAATGTAGATGCTTTACTTTGTTAGAATGATTTGTCCTTGTGGAAATGTCAGTAGTGGCTTCTAGGCACTAATTTCTTATAAGAATTTTTTTTTTTTGATAAGTAAGAATGATATATAAAGAAAGGCTACTCTATGCATGAAGAACATAGAGCAAACCCAGAAAATACAAGAAGAAGAAAACAGAGAAAAAACAAAAAAGAAAACCAATCAATATATTAATTACAAAGAGAAAAAGAGCTAAGGAAAAAAGGGAGAGAATCACTAGTCATGAGTCTCCATACCCGAGACCAATCAAAAAGAGATCCACTAAAAGAAGCAAGCATCTGATCACCAGAACTATCCAAATCCTCAAAAGTCCGCCGATTCCGTTCCTTCCAAATACACCAAAGGATGCACAACGGAACTAAATTCCAAATCTAAGACGAGTGCTTCCCCAACCAATTCCACCAACCAAAAAGCAAATCTGGGATCAATCTAGGTATAACCCAAGACAAGCCAAAAGTTCTAAAGACAAAGCTCCATAACCAATAAGCCATCTCACAATGAAGAAGTAAGTGGTCTACCGTCTCTCCACAATGTCGGCACATAATTCACCAATCCACAAAAACCAATTTCCTCAATCTCAGGTTATCACCCATTAAGATCTTATTTCAAGCTACACACCAAACAAAAAAGGAAACTCGCCTAGGGGCCTTTACTTTCCATATAACTTTCCAAGGAAAGGCAATTGAGAAAGAGTCCCTTAATTTGTTATAGTATGACCGGGTGTCAAAATCCCCATTAGGCTTCAACTTCCATCTCATCCGATCTCCCACATCCATTGGAGGAGTATTAGCCCCCAATATATGAAGAAAACGCAGCCCTTCATCCATCTCCCAAACATTAAATTCTCGAATAAAACGAACATCCCAAATTCTTCTATCCTCTGCCCCATGCCTGAACAAAGAAGCTTCTACAGATACCTCCTTATCAATGGCAATACCATACAGCCTTGGGAAAGCCAATTGAAAAGGTTGATCCCCATACCACCCATCCTGCCAAAACCTCACTCTATTCCCCAACCCAACAACAAACTGACAATTTTTACTAAAATCCTCCCATCCCATGCAAATACCTCTCCACAAACCACACCCATGAACTCCCCTACCTAGCTTTGAGGTCCATCCCCACCATTCTTCCCCATATTTTGAAGCCACCACCCTCCTCCATAACCGATCATCTTCCTTCCCAAACCGCCACAACCATTTCCCCAATAAGGCCTTATTGAAAGTAGTAAGTTTCCTTATCCCCAAGCCACCATTGGCTATAGGCACACAAACTTTATTCCATCCTACCAAATGAATCTTGCTATCACCCATAGAAAGTCCCTTTGCAACTTTTCAATTTTATTAGCCACATGAGTAGGAATTGTGAATAACAATAGAAAATAGATAGGAAGACTAGATAGCGTACTCTTGAGTAACATCAATCGACCCCCCTTGGACAAATACAACTTCTTTCACCCGGCTAGTTTCCGCTTAAATTTTTCCAAAATAGGATTCCAAATTGAAGGGGAGTTATGAAAAGCCCCCAACGGCATACCAAGATAAGACATAGGCAACTCTCCAACTCTGCAGCCCAAAATTTCAGCCAGGGCATGCACATCAACAATCTCCCCTCTTGGAACCATTTCACTCTTATACACATTAACCTTCAAACCTATTATTGCCTGAAAACTAAGTAACAACAACCGAATATGAAGAATTTGCTCCACATCCGCATCGCAAAATAGGATAGTATCGTCTGCAAATAATAGATGTGTAACACATTCTCCACCACCCCTCCTACCCTCAACTTTAAAACCACGGATCAAGCCAGCTCCCTCCACTCTTCTCAACATTCTCCTAAACACCTCCATCATAATCAAAAACAGCAAAGGAGATAACGGATCCCCTTGTCTTAAACCCCTCAAACTACCAAAAATATCAGCTAGAGACCCATTAATCAAAACAGAGAACTGAATTGTGGAGATACAAGTACGGATCCACTTACACCACTTCACTCCAAAGCCCATTCTATTCAACAAATTCAACAAAGCCTCCCAATTCACATGATCGTAGGCTTTCTCAATATCAAGTTTACAAATGACTCTAGGAACCCTACTCTTCCCTCAGCTATCCACACATTCATTCGCAATGAGAACCGAGTCAAGAATTTGTCTCCCACCCACAAAGCTATTCTGATTCTCAGAAATCAACTGATCTAAAACCACTCTTAATCAGTTTGCCAAAACCTTAGACAAGATTTTGTACACACTCCCCACTAAGCTAATAGGTCGGAAATCTTTAATATTAGAGGCACCATTCTTTTTAGGAATTAATGCAATGAAGGTAGCATTGAGGGATTTTTCAAACTTACAATGTTGAAAAAACTCTTCAAAGACCGCTAAGACATCTTTTTCCACTACTCTCCAACAATGATGATAAAACGCCATAGTAAACCCATCCGGACCTGGAGCTTTGTCCCCTTCCAAGTCACTTGTAACTTGAAGTATCTCCTCTCTCTCAAACTTCCTCTCGAGCCAAACTTTCTCCATACCCCCAATACGATCAAATTCCAAACCCTCCACAAAAAGCCTCCACCCCTCAGTCTCCTTGTACAAATTTTTATAAAATTGTACTACTTGATTAGTTACCTCAGATTCCTCCTCAAATACCACCCCATAGATGATTAAACCTTCTATGGGAATTAGCCATTTTGTGAAAAAACTGGTTGTGTTATTATCCCCTTCCTTGATACATAACATCCTAGATTTTTGTCTCCAAGAAATTTCTTCCAAGAAAAGAAGATGCTCCACCTGAGACCTCAAAGCTGCCCTATGACCTTTCTCCCCAACAGTGAGACCAAGGTCCCCTTCCTTGGTGTCTAATTTTTTCAGCTCCTCCAATAATTGATTCTTTTGTCGCTCTACATTACCAAACTCTTGGCGATAGATTATAAGAATTTGAACAGCATCCACATAGAGATAGATTTTAACTGATAGCATTAAAGAAAAACAGCACTTTTTTGAGGGGGAGAGCAAAACTAAAATACAACATCGAAAAATTTAAGGAGTCAGAATGTCAGATGCATGCCTTGGAACTGATTTTCTAAAGAAGTGCCATCAAAGAGGATTTCAACCACAAGTAGTACCAATGGGCATTTGCACTCAATGAAAGATGCAAATATCAACTGCTTAAAACAGGCCAACAAAGCAAACACAGTCCCACTTAGGGAAATACACACCTGGGCATTTTTCATCTTCTGCCTCTGCAATTCCTCAACAAGGCTCCCAATACTAACATCAAAGATGAGATTCAGTTCAGCATAAGACTAAAAAGTGAGTATGTAATTAGATATCACTGAATTTCATCCTGTACCTTTGCTGCATATGAAACACCTGAGACTGCAGATCTCTCTCTCTGGTGGTAGCAGGAGGCATCTGCATGTTGCTCAAATTTGAGAACATTTAATTAAACAGAAAGCAACTGTTGTCTAAACATTGAACTACCTTAACCCTAAAAATCATTAAGAAAATAGTTACATAAATTCACACTCATAATAAGTCAAATTGGAACTATTATTTCCTCAGATATTCTGATTTACCAGTGCAGAAAGTGAATAAGAGAAGCCTGTAGTTTTTTTCATTGGTAATTACACAGCCAAATGGATCTTGAACCCACTAATTCATCCTCCACCATGTTTTATCAAGGGATTTAGGCTGTTATGCCATAAACTACTCATTTAGTAATTAGAAAATCTATAAATAAAGTTGCTTCAAGAATGGTCAATAACCAACAAAGGGGACTACAGACTACTACAGGATTGCTTCCTCTTGGCCAAGCACGGAAATTGACAATTGTGTTGGCAGCCAGTTTTTTTGTGTTTGAATGCATAGCCTTTACTAGTGGATGGTTTCGATTTATAATTTAAGATATCAACAAATAATGAAACCATCTCACAAAAAAGATTATATGTGCATATGCATATCATCCCCTTCTTCCCATCCTTTCTCAAATCCTATTGCAACCCATATACGATCTCCCATTAAGAGAATAATCAGTCAGATGTAAGAAAGTCATTTGGAGATCCTAACCCAAGTATTCAAAATCATATTTCCACTAGATAGTTTCATCAAGCAAATGCACTACAAGTTACTAATTACTACTTTATTTATACGATAGGTGATTGTCCCCTTCTACAAACATAACACTAAAATAATACCTGATTACTGCTTAAATTTGAATAGTCTTTGACATTTTAGTATATTTAGCAAGCAATATTTTTTAAAGTTTCCAACAAATGAGAATACCTGCAACAGGTCACTTGTGACAACCTCAGTTGACTCAGCATGCTTACCTGTATCAAGCAAAAGGGATCAAATACAACAAAACTTTTGCATGTGGGATTAACCAGCAAAGTAAATGATCAAGATGAGAGCCATACCAGAGGTTTGTTCCACATACTTGATCAATTTCATAAGTTCTTCCTGTCAAATTTTTTATAAAGGAAAAAAGAAATAAATATTTTGAGGCATAATATCTCTACATTGAAAGGTAGGAAATACAAACTTAAACTTACCCTCTGTGTGGAGTTCTGCTGCAAAATGAATTGCAGAGATGGGAGAATTGAGGCAGCTGTTAGGTTTGCGGTTGTTATACCGGTTGAACCTCCAGAAATTGAGCTAAACGTGCTGTTTGTAGGACCCTGTATAGAGAAAAGCATGGCAATGGTTATAAAGCCATTGCCTAAAAGATAAATTGCTAAGTTCCATACCTAGTTTTCAGAACTTCAAGCATCAAAGCACTTTATAAAAAACCAATCGCAAGGATGATGCTAACCAAGAAAAAAAAATGGTGAAATTCAAACCAAAAGTATAAGAAAGCCTCATATAGGAAGTAGCGTCATGGGGGAAGCGCAAAAGCAATTTTTTTTTTAATTTTTAATTATAGAAGTCAATTGTATTTTTATTATTGGTCCATTAAATTGTGTTCTAGGCCAAGAGCCTTGTAGTCAATGGCATTGCCAAGTCTTCATTATGAAGAGAACTAGAGTTCAAATCCCTCCTTGCTCACTTGATGTAACATTAAATTATCAAATAGGAAAAAAATTATTCTAGGTCTTGTTAGCTAATTACTTAATTTTTGTTTTATTTTATTTCCTAGAGTCAAGTTTATTTTTGTAATTCAATAATTGGACTTTGATTTGAGTCAATTAGGATGGTTTAGTGTTAGTAGTCTGTATGAGCATGCTATTGTGCTCCAATGAAGACAAGTTTATAGCAAAAAAAAATTAGTTGGAAATTTTCCGATGACCTAGTGCTGCCAACCATAGGTTCTGATTCCTAGGTTTTCTATCCTATTTGGTGCTAATTCTAAGCAACACTAGGTTTAGATTTTTTTTTTTATGGGTAATACAAGAACTATTATTAATGAGAAAAAATGAAAAGTACAAGTTGTTCATGATGATGAACAACAAGAAACAAATAAAACAAACAACAAAACAAAAGAGAGGGAGATCAAAAAGATAATCTAAGAAAAAACATAAACTCTGGAAGAGACGAAGAATCAGTAAAAACCCAACAATGAGACCACTCAAAAAGACTACGCTGGCATAAAACCTTTAACTCATCCAACGTCTTCTCCCTGTTCTCAAAGCAGTGACGATTTCGTTCTAACCAGACTATTCACATTAAGCACCCTGGAACCAAATTCCAAATATTTGAGTTATGCTTCTCAAGCCACTGATACCAACAAGATAACAATCCCGCCGATCCTGGCATAACCCAATGAATAGCAAAAGCTTGAAGCATGAAGGTCCATAAGGTGTGTGTAACAGGACAATGAAGTAGAAGATGAGCTACCGACTCCCCATCACAACAACACATACAACACCTATTTACCAAAGGGCGATCCCAAAGCATGAGATTATACAATGAGAGAATCTAATCATGAGCAGCATCACCTTTGAGCCGCCAACAAAGGGTATCCCTCCTATCAGGCTATCACCCCGAGGAATATGAGGTTAGATACACTGAAGTAGTGAATAAGATGCAACTAGTTTCCAATCTTCAAAAGCTCTATAAAACCTGAAGTCCCACACTCTAGAAGTACCTCCTTCCAGAATCCACAAAACCTCAGAGATGCAAGTCTCTTTGGCAACTGAACACACATAGAGCTCAGGATAGAGATATTTTAGGGTGTTGTCCCCAATCCACCTATCATGCTAGAAGCGGATACAGGTGCCTTCACCCGCTACAAAAGACAAATGCTTAGAGAAACTCTCCCACCCTTCATGAATGCTTCTCCAAAGGCCACATCCATGAGTCCTCCTGCACACTTTCGTACACCACCCCCCTTGACCCTCACCATATTTTATGGAGATAACTCCCCGCCAAAGATGGGTAACTTCATGCTCGTAACGCCACAACCATTTCCCTAATAAAGCCTGATTAAACAACGCCACCCTTCTCTTATCCCCAAACCTCCCAATTCAACAAGCAAGCACACATTTTCCCAAGCCACCAAAGGATATTTGAAACTCCCCTCAAAAGACCCCCAAAGAAAATTCCTCTAAATACTTTTCATTCTAGCAGCCACAGCTTAAGAATAGTGAAGAGAGATAAAAAGTACGTTGGAAAACTTGAGAGAGTACTCCTTAGTAATGTGAGTCTATCACCCTTAGATAAATAGAGATGCTTCCACCCTAATAATTTCTTCTCCATCTTCTTCAAAATAGGATTCCAAATCGAAACCATCTTAAAGGAAGTTCCCAACGACATCCCCAAATATTTCATAGGCAAACTCCCCACTCTACAATGAAGAATACAAGCCAATGCAGCTAGATTATACACTTGCCCAACAGGGACAATCTCACTTTTCCCAACATTAACCTTCAAGCCCGTAAAAGCCTAAAAACAAGACAACACCAACCTTATGGACAACAACTGCTCCTTAGAGGCATCACAAAATAAAATAGTGTCGTCCGCAAACAACAAATGGGAAATCCGCACACCAACAGAATTCACTGCACCCACATGAAAACCTTGAATGAGGTTATTCTCCTTTGTCTTCTTCAAAATTCTGCTTAAAACCTCCATTATCAAGAGAAACAAAAGCGGGGATAAAGGGTCTCCTTGTCTCAACCCACGAAAGCTTCCAAAAAAACCTTCAAGGGATCCATTAACAAGGATTGAAAAACGGACAGAAGTAACACAAACCTTAATCCATCCCTTCCATTTCAGCCCAAAACCCATCCGGTCCAACAGATAAAACAAGGCCTCCCAGTTAACATGGTCATATGTTTTTTCAATATCAAGCTTGCAAACCACACCCGGTAACTAGCTCTTTAACCTACTATCCAGACACTCATTTGCAATGAGCACTAAACCCAAAATCTACCTTCCTCCGACAAATGAATTTTGAGTCTCAGAGATGAGATTATCCAATACCGCTCTCAATCTGTTAGCTAACACCTTGGACAACAACTTGTACACACTGCCCACCAAACTGATAGGGCGGAAGTCCTTAATGTTAACAACATTACACTTCTTAGGAATTAAAGTGAGAAACAAAGCATTCATAGACTGTTCAAACACAGAGTGCCGGTGAAAATAATCAAAGACATCCGTAACATCCTTTTCCGCAACACTCCAACATTTCTGAAAAAAAGACATGGTTAAACCATCAAGACCAAGGGCTTTATCACCCTCCATCTCCCTTAGGACCTCGATGACTTCCTCCTTCGTGAACTCCTTATCTAAGGACTGCCTCTCCTCCTCTTCAATATATGCAAAATCTAATCCATCCATAGTAGGACGCCCCAATTTAGTTTCCTCATACAACCCCTGATAGAAGAGAACTAACTCAGAGCGCACATCCAATTCATCCACATAGAAGAGAACTAAGAGTGACAATGTCTTGCTGAGAGCACACACCCAATTCATCCATAACTGAGAGCGCACATCCAATTCATCCTGATAGAAGAGAACTAACCTAGGTTTATTTTATTTTTTGTTCCTTTGAAATTTGTTCAGCCATTGTTTTGGTTGTCCTGCGTCACAGTGCTTTACAAATTTAATGTTTTCTATTGAAGTTGGCATATCGGTTGAATCCATCAAGTAAAACAAGGTTGGAACTTGATGATGATAACGATAATAATAATAATAATAAATCCACGAAGCTACATTCTATGCTGCCAAACTTTAGGATAGGGATAGCAGGCAGTTCCATCCACAGAATGAAGGCACATTCTGAAGAAAGGCTACTGAAACTGCAACTAGTACAGTGTGACGATCTTATGCTACAAATAATGAGTGACAATGTCTTGCTATGATATGTAATTGGAAACAACTAAACTTTGTACAGACTTTATATGCCAACACTAGTATAGGTGAAACTAGCTCAACATAAGTGAAATTAGCATATGAAGTCTTCTAATTTTTTGTAGTACTTTCTGTTTTCTTCTTTTCTAAAATTTTTTCTTTACAGTCTGTGCTTTGTTCTATGGATACATCCCATTTAATTAGGTAGCACTACTTTTGATTATATTAAAGAATATTTTACTTATCATAATTATATTAATGAATATTTTACTTATCACCCCCAAAAAAAACCCCTTATATTGCTTCAATAAACTTATTTTATTTATGTGCTATGCAACATGATGGATACAAGCCCTCCACCATTCCCCCACCCCAAATGACGTTTGACCAAGACCTCTCCGGCTCTCCCCTTTGAAAGGTGAAAGTTGCCAGCTATCTAGAAGTAGGGTGCTTCCATAGACAATTAAACTTGATAAAAAGGAAAACTATGCTGTCACATATATTCATAATTTGACTAGAAATTTAAGTAAAAGGTAGTTTATTGTTTGAATTAATTAGTGCAGTTGGGGAAAAAAATTGTTCCATTCAGATCTCAAAATATTTTCACATAAAGGCTAATCCAAAGCAGAAGCTCCCCAGGGGAATGCTAGGATCATACGCGCCAAAAGAGAAGCAATCCGTACATTGGAAACATAGAATACATATATACAACCCAGAGATTAGGTCCCAAAATGGCAAAAAGATGTATATTATTTCCCACAGACATTCATCAGTCTAATGATATAAAACTCATATAAAATAGGCTGCTTTTGAATATTATATCAGACTGATGGAATCCACTTGCTAACCATAGACTCAGGTTGAGTGAAGATGATAGCCTATGAATGCATATGTACCTTGGGACTGAGGTCTGCCAAAGTGACCTTAAAGCGGCCCTTATGCTGTACAACTGCTCCTTCTGAAGAATCTTCAACTACATCAGCAGATGCAAGAATTAAATGTCAGATTCTTCATAAGTATAAAAAAGTGACATCGTCTTTAAGAAGAAGTAGGGTTGAGATAAGGAAGGAAATCATAATTTCTTTTATTGGTAAGTTATACAAGCTCCCAGTGAGTCTTAAGACCCATGACCTCAGCCTAGATTCCATTCTTATGAGGGAAATAAGTATCATTTGAGCTAAAGCTCATTGATCAATAAAATCACAATGGACGTACCAGATGAAATGTTACTAGCATCTTTCTTCTGACGATACAACAATGTACCACTATAGTTACGCTCAGCTTGGTGTTTTGATTGTAGATAATCCCTTCATAACATTTTCAAGACAGGAGTTATTACATCTTACTAAATCCAAACTTCTCAACTCAAGTACATGACAATGATAATTCAAATGTACAACATAACTACAAGACAACAGAAACCTCTTCTTCTTTTTTAAACAATAATGGTACAAACACAATTGTGAAACATCAGTTTCAAATGGGAACACTGATCTCGCCTTAAGTGTACACCAATCAGAACCAGCTATCTCAGCAGTTGTGAAAATTGTTATCAATTTTGTAGCAGCTTTAGACTTAACTTTTTTTTTTTTAACAAAATATAAGATAACATAATGTTGCACATAAAAAAAAACAAACAAACAAACTTTTAATGGAAAGATCAGTGCCCGGAAAACAATCTCGTGAGCATCAAAAAACAGCCAGCAACTGATTTGCGCCAAATATATATATAACTTATTCACGAATCACGCCAAATGAAACACAGATAACAATAGAATTGAATTTGCTTTTCCAAATCTAAGAAAAATCACAAATTTAAATCTGTAGATCAATGGTAATGAGTGTTCTGATCATAGTTTTGGGGGAGAAAAAATTGATTGGACATGCATGCAATCTTGTCCAAGGTATGTCTGTGCCAACATGGATACGCAGCCAATTTTCCATGTCTCTGCTTCCTAGGATAAAACAATACTAAAACTGCAACCATGTCACCAACAAAACTAGTACTCCCTAATTTTCATGACCTTCCACATTTCAACAAGATGAGCTTCCAATCAAAGCGACCGTATCTCTATGACGTAATGGTTTCAATTTTCAATGAAATCAGATAAATAGAAGAGTTATAAAAACATACGCAGCTCCATACAACCCTCTCTCAAGGAAGAAAGAGAACAAAAACAGGAGTCTGATAACACCAATTCATATAGAAACTGCAGAAAACCATAGACAAATAAACTGACAAAGTTGCGACACTACAACATATATACATATTATGACCAGCACCTTACTCAGAGAGGTTTAAAGACCTAGCATATCAGAAGACCACATGATCTTCATATCACAATGAGTGCTGCCAATAAACAAAATCAAAAACAAATATAACTCAAGTTCAAGGATTATATCCATGATTCCTCCTCTGCACTGAGCAAAACTAACAAGTCATCAAATATGATACTTAAGTGTGCGTTTGGCATTAGAGTTTTACTCAGCTTATTTTACTATTCAACTTATTTTTGCTACTATTCATGGGTACCACTACACTTTTTGGTACTATTTATGAGTCCCACTGTACTATTTTAGCTAACTTTTACCTTTATCTACAGTACTTTCAATAAAAAGTTTTCTGTTTAAGCTAAATAAATTGTTCCCAAACAGACCCTAAATAAGAATGTGTTACTCTTCTTTAATGAGTGAGAGCATTAAAAAAATATGAAGAGAAAAAAAATCAGGACAACAACAACAAAACAAAGTTGAATTTTATTAGAACTGGCTTACCTGTCCCCATCGCTAAAAACCTTCTTAGGAGATAGAGCATTCTCTTGTAGTAGTGAACCACTCAAGAATTTTTTATGCTCTGGAATGGCATGGCGATGTAAAATACTACCTTGACACGAACTCTCACCCTCATTTCGTCCATTTTCCTGATCCACACCAATTGGACTATTTGCAGTCTCATCATCCTCACAAATATCAAAACAACCTCTGCATCAAAAGACATGGTTGCTTAAATAAAGGATAAATTGAACTGATGAATGTCAGGGTGCTAATAATATAGGTGTCAGACTGCTAAATTTATTATCATTTGAATGAATGCAAAGGATGTAAAGAATGTCAAAAAAGAACAGTAATCAATAGCTGGAAACATTATAAAAAAACAAAATAAAACATTGCGTGCAATAAATTACTTGGCAATATTATATAGTACTTCTCTTTTTCCAGGATCCCATTAAGATCATCTTTCAACGTGATGGTTCTTGGAAAAGTTTAAACAGTATGCTCAAACCCAGTAAATGTGATAGAGAATTAAAGATTGAGTAATTAAGAATTGAACACAAGGCCAAAAAAAATAATAATAACAATTCATACTTAAGTGCTTGAAGAGGTTTCGTAGGAAATGAAGCAAATGAGCCCTCCAAATCACTAATATCACTGAACCCATCCTGAAAAAAACAGAGGAAGATGTTTCTTTAATAATAAATAAAAGGCAGACGTCAATCAGATGGAAGAATGAAATTTCAACGATTCAAGGGAATTTATGAACACAAATACAATTAAAAAAAGAGAGCAAATTCTAGCAATGTTAGTGGTACCTCCTGACTAGGATCAGCATTTGAATGGGACATGCTCTCTGCTGGGGACCCAACAAAATCATGCCCATATTGTTGCTTATTAGCATCCAGGTCTTCAGCATTTGGCATGCCACCATCCTGTATCTGCAGGCAGCACAGTTCTCATAATAAGAGAAAACAAAGCAACAGGAATAACTTTTCACCAGAAAACCCTTTGCCCAAGATATTATGAAATAAAGTAATTAGACATAAAACTAGGAACTGACACTACTTACAAGGGCAGCTTGAGTTTTTAAATCTTCGAGGTTGAAATTCCAGGCACTTATTCCTCGAATGTACTCTTGCTGCAAAGTTATGAGAATTTACATTCAGGTTGTCATTGAAACCCAACTTAGAGACTTCTTAGTGCAAGACACAAGCATAGATATTAGCACCATTTACTTTCTTTAAACATCAGCTATCAAGTAAACACTGAGAGAGGGAGAAAAAGCAACCAAAAGGACATAAACATAAAAACAACAGTAAAACCAACTTTATTTTAATTGGTAATACACATGCACTCAGTGGTGGGTATAGAACCCACAATCTCAATGTCCATCCAATCTTAAAGAAGAAGGAAGTGTCATATGAGCTAGAGCTCATTGCCAACAGCAGTAAAGCCAACTTGAGCACAACAATGAGGCAATAAAGAGAAAAAACCAGGTATAAAATCTTTAGTAAATGTAAATCAACCAATAAACCTAAGTTTGACCATTAAATAAAACCTTGAAAAAGGTAATTCGTGCAACTCCTTGTCTCTCTACTGGAGTTCATTCAATATCAATTTAAGGATTTAACTTCCACACAAGTTCACTATTTTTTCCCATCATGACAAGTTTATTAGACACTGCGAATAAGAAATGAATTCATGTATGTTAAGTTTAATACCAGATTCAACACTTAATAGAGAGTTCCCAACATTTGCTTTCAAATGTGCTCTACAGAAGTACACAGGTTTTTCATGTTTCTTGTCACATGACCATCCTCAATATTATTAGCCTCGTTTTTTTTCCTATTTAGGAGGCACTCCCCTGACCTCATAAAGCAAGTGAGCTGGAGAGAGAGAGAGAGAGGGGAATTTGGAAAACAACGTATGTATGCATTAAAAGTCTAATGCTCATATGTCTTTGCCCAATTTTATATTCCTGGTAAGATTTGAACCCCTTGTTTATTACAGGAGATGCAACGTGGTCCAAAGATTCTTGGCAAAAAAAAAAAAAGATCCTTTGAGAAAGGATGAATACAAACATATTCATTTCATATCAGAAAGCCTAAAATATGGGAACAGAGAAGAAAGAAGGAAAACATGCGGGACTAGAATGCAATATTACTTCTTTTTTTTACTTGTTCTAATGATTTTGAAGAATTCTCACCTGCGATAACTGCTCCTTATCCCCATAAAGAGCCTTGTTCTGAACAAGAAGATCAGCCTCTTTTGCCTTAAACAGAAAAGACAATGCAGAGGAATTATATCAGAAGTTGTGCTTCAACTCAAACACAGTTTAAAAACTAGAAAGAGAGATTTCAGATAAGAAAGAGACCTTCAGCATTCTAAAACGTTCACCTAATGGAGAAAGGCCATCAAGAATGGTATGAGCCAGATATTCATTTGGGCGTGCATGCTTGAAAAAAGGGTGCTTCAATAGCTTTTCTGAAGCTGGACGTTTTTTTGGATCCTTCACTAAGCAAGTCGCTACCAACTCTTTGAAAGACTGGAAAAATAGAGTGCTTCAAAAACAATATTCAAGAGCACTAGATATCAGAAAGTTTCTAGTAAACAACAAACCTTTGAAAATCTCCTGTCTCTTTCATAGTCCAAACCTGGAGGTGCATTTTGTAAAGTCATCAGCAAAACCTGCAATAATTAATAAACAAGACTAAAGGATCATTCAGTAAACATACGTGAAAAAAATCCAGTATACAAAAGCATTGTAAATCACAGAAAATTCAGAAATTTACTTTCATTGGAGGGTACTTGGAAAATGGGGCATGGCCATGTGCAAGTTCAAGTGCTGTTATTCCAAATGACCATATGTCCGCTCTATTTACAAAGATTATTAAAGAATGAGAAATACTGGTGGAAAAAAGGGACAAAAAAATGTACAAGATAAGCAAACCACTGACTTGAAGTCATAACCATGCAATTGCTGCATAACTTCGGGAGCCATCCTGACCAAGGGGAGAAAAAAGAGTATCAAATCATATAAAAAATTCAACTGCCTTGATAAATCAAGGACTCTGGTGGGATCTCAGAAAAACGGAAAATCATGGAAGGCCCAATGAAAATAAAATTCAAATAATAAATCCTACCAGCATGGAGTCCCAACAAAAGTATTTCTGGAACGCTGCCTATCTCCAGTATCAAACATGCATGCTGATACACCAAAATCAGCTAACTTGACTGCACCATTAGAATCAATTAAGATATTCCCAGCCTGCAAACCCATGTTCCCCAACATTAATAAGAACAACATAATGCATTCCCACATGCAAGAGCAAAGAAAGAATTTAAAAAGACGAAAAAACAATTAACATGAAATTAAAATACAACATATGATTCAAAACATATCCTAGCTTTCATATAAACAAGAAAACCAACCTAGAAACCTTAACCTTGATATGCTACGAACAAATAAAAAAGGTGTGAGACCCTAGAGATTCTATACTCCATACAAGCATTACTTATATCTTAAAAAACAGAAGACATGTCTTTCCTGCATCATTTAATAGATAATATAAAATATATATATATATATATATAATTGTCATCAGGAACCCTTGGTTATACAAAACTATTTTAATATGTTTTATGAAACATGGCATTAAAAAGTCCAAAATTTATAGTGGAAAAAATAACTGACTAAATGGTGCTTTCCTGCTAAAATAGGCACACACAAAAAAATCATTTAGAGGCGAATGAGTCAAGCAGGTAGAGTAAGTCACCTTCACATCTCTATGGATGTGCCCATGGGCATGAAGATAAACAAGAGCTTTCAGAACCTCACGCAATAAAGTAGCAATAACAGGCTCCTCAAAACCTTCAGGGTAACCAGATTTCATTATATGAAGGCAGGATCCACCAGCCATGTATGGCATCACAACCCAAAGGCTGTGGCCAGCAGTGAAAGAACAATGCGCCTGTAACAAATTTGGATGATTAATCAAGCTCATTGTCTGTACCTCTCGCCGGATACCATCCTGCATATTTTTTTCCAAGAAAATATATATCTCAATACCAAAGTAGCATAATAAGTTGCATTACTATTTATTTAAGCAGTTGAAAGTTTCAAAAATAAGCATCAGTCTGACATAAGAAGTGCCATGAGTAATGTCTCTACTAGAATTGATTTTTTTATAGATCTTGGCCAAAGGGGAAAGGGGGATTTGAACTAGCAGGGCATGGTTCCTAGCCAATTGTGCTACCCCTGGGGGACAACTTGGAATAGATTAAGCAAACAGGTCTTTCAAACATCTTTAATGGCAAGGAGAACAAATGTGACATACACAATGCAATATATATATATTGGAGAAATCAATGCAATATATAGAACAGAATGACTTGTAATTGAGCCATTAAACCATGTTATAAAAAAATTTACCCTCTCTTTCCATGTTCATAAGCAACTGGAGTCAACAATGTTGCAACAAATCCTCAAAGAAAATGGTAGCCTAACAAATTAAGCTCTACATATGCATAATTGTGAAATTAAGAAATTAATCAAGTAAAAAACATGATACCTGATACAGCAAGAAAATGGTAGCCAAACAAATTAAGCTCTACATATGCATAATTGTGAAATTAACCCATTAATCAAGTAAAAACATGGTATCTGATACAGAAAATTGTGTTGCAAGTGATAACAACTGCAAACCAAATATAATTGTGTACCATTTGGCAAGTATCAACTAAATGTAAGGATGTATGTGTGTGTATTTTATATATATATATATATGTAATGAAATTTGCGCATCCGGGGAATATGCATGTGTGTGTATTAATTACTCATCAAAATCTTATATAATACGAGATATTTGGACAAATGGGCACTCACCAGGTCATTATTACACTTTTCCAGATCAAGAACCTTGATTGCAACTATCTCATTAAGTGGAACACAGAGAGCCCTGTACACAGTGGCACTGACTCCCTCACCGACTTCTTCGTATAACTTATAATCTTTTGCATTGAGAGGGAATTTTTTCTCTGATACGTGCTCCATGATTTCTTCTTATGCAGCACCATTAACACCCTCTTTACTCCTAGATGTTGTAGAGTACATGAATAAAACGTATGCTGAGGAGATAGGTGTCAACGTAATGTGAGGTTTCTTCCAATTTGGTACCATTCTCTCTTTATTCAAGACAAAATAGTAAGTGTATCCATTGACTTCATCAAGCCAATTTTTTAAGAGAAGACCTCAGAAGGGCCAAGATCATCAACCCTCAAGCAATACAAGCCGATAACAGCAAGTGCAAGATTGTTATCTCAGATTGAGGGAAAAATGAAAGTATATAAGTTATTGTGTACACTTGCTACTAGAACTGCACACCAGTAAATAAGTCATGAGCCCAGAAATATCAATTACATCTCTAGCATCCTCAGCATAACCACAGGCTAATGTCCAATCCTGAACAACAATAAAAGCTCCCAACACCAACAAAAATGTTTTGTGTATAGCATGCACACAGAATATGGAAAACCAGTATTTGTTGAGGAAAGATAAGCAGATAACTCCTACAAATTCAAAAGGTTAGTTATTAGAGTGGTATTGAAGTTGATACAAAAATAATGATTTTGGCATAATGTGGGAATTGTTGAACATACAGGACCATAAAAAAACTAATGAACATACAGGAATTTTTTTTTTTTTTTTGTGGTAAGTAGAAGGATGTCATTACTCATTGCCTCCACTAGTCTGTGACTCAAATCAGGAACAGCAAAAGGCACTAACAAGTAACAAAACTCCATAATTCAAGGTATAGAAAAAATATATATGCATTTCTTGAGTTTTTTCATCTCATTCCCAAGTGCATTTTGACAACCAAATCAACCCAATATAATATCTCATTAACTTGCTCTAATGAAATTACTTACAAGATTAAGAGGATTCAATCAAACAAATACATGACATTTATCAAAGGGTATTCACATTAAAGGCATCATAGAATGGAGGAAAAGAATACATGTGAATGACCCTAACTAATCTGTTGAGGACCCATAGCTGACCCAAAAATTTTGGGACTAAAGCTTTGTTGTTGTTGTTGTTGTTGAATTCAAGTCAAAATGAATCAAGGACACTCAATTAAGCAAGACAATTCAACTGGCCCCCAAAAATACTCCATTTTGATGCACACCAAGTACCTGTAATCTTTTACCCCAAACAATCTCCATCAAAAATAAAAAACAGCTCAATTTTTAGATTCCACGTAGCACTGGCGCAAACATATTAAGGGGTCCTATTAGAAGTGCCACATCACTTAATTCCTCTACAAGCAATTGGCTTACTCAAATGCAAATTTATCTACCTTTTTTATATATATAATTCAATTGTCACAACAAGTGGAGAAAGGGGGATTTAAACCCTGAATGCATTTGCTTAATCTAGCTTTTAAACCCCAAATAAAAAAGCTCTTACAAAAGCAAATGCCAAGGACTCTCTGATTGTTCCCATAGCTAAATAAGCAAAACCCAGCAATGAAACTCTCACAACCATGATTCACTACAATAACAGTACTTGGCATTCAGATTTAGTAGTCCAAAATTCAAGTTTTCCATAACCCAGAAAAGAAAAAAATCCACAGCAACAAACAAAAAAAATTAGAAACTTCAATCCAATCCCAAATCATCAAACTTAAAAAGTTTCAATCTTTAAGTGTCCCAACTTCACCTAATCAAACTGAATCATTTCATTCCAAAAACACTGAATTCGATTTCATAAACAAAACAAAACTCAACAAATCCAATAAATAAATAAATCGAAATTAGAACCAACAAAAAATAATAATAATAATAATAATAATAATTGGAATTAAGCCGTGGAGATTTATGGTACGGACCTAGGGTTTTGGGACAAAGCACATCGAACACAGGACTGAATCTGACGGTTCAAAAGAACAGAACAAAACGACGCCGATTCAGCTGTAGTTCGACGTAAACGATGATGATGATGATGACGACGACGATGAAGAAAGGTTTTTTTGATATCTCTCTCTCTCTCTTGTTTTTTTGTTTTCTCTCTCCTATGTCTCTGTGTGTGTGTCCTTCTGTATCCAACTGTCCGAGCCTCAGGTCCTGGGATCGAATCTCTCTCCGTTTTTCTTTTTATATTACCAAATATTAATAAAAAAGCTGAATTGCTTTTCTTTCTTTCCTTTTTTTTTTCTTTTTCCTTTTTTTTTAAATAAGTTTTTCATCAGTTGTGTACTTAGAATATAATTAAAATAAACTCTGATATAATCGGTTAGGACTGTATAAATGAATTGAGATTTGTTTATATATTTTTATTTAGTAATCAAGTTAAGTTAAGTTAAGTTAAGCCCATGCTATGTTTGTTTTGATAAAAAAAAAAAATTATAAAGATAGTTTGTTTATAAAGATAGTACTCGAGGAACAAAAAAAAGTTAAGCCCATACTATGTTTGTTTAGATGAAAAATCTTTTATAAAGATAGGTTTTTGTGTTTTTCAATGTTTGGTAGAATTATAAAAAAATGAGTTAAAAGAAAACTATATTTGGTCAACGGAAAAAGTATAGTTTGTTTTTAAAGATTTGTTCAGAAAACAATTTTATCGCATAGCAAGCTAAATAAAGAAAATTATAAAATTATTTTTTAACTTATTTAAAGTTGCTATCAAACATAAAAAAATAATATAATTTTATAGAAAATACTTTTTAGAAAATGATTCATTTTCTAGAGAACATTATAGTTGAAACAAACAGAGTTCTTATCACAAAAAAAAAAAAAAGAGTTAGGCTCAACTCATAATTGAAATTTCTTTGTACTTTCATGGGGAGATATTTAAATTTAAATTTCATCTCTCTTAATTATTGAATTAGAAAAAATAAAAATCAGATTATTATAACAGGTACATATAAGTATATAACTGATATAAGATTATAGGTATAACATATGTTTATATATATAGATTTTATATGAGACTAGAAGTTTATTTATAAATAAGTTTATAAGATATCAAATTATTAATACATTATATATAATCCATAATATATACCTATCAAAAGATATATAATCCATATAATATAAAATTAAAAATACATACTTTTTTTTTTATAATGAATATGGTATGATATTGATATCTGTAGAATTGAGCTTTATAACCTAAAAGTATAAAAAGAGTTAAGAAAATTATTGTCTTTTATTTTTTGGCAAGACAGCCTATTGTTAGGTTTGCTTTTGTCGCCTTGTCAGTTGTTATGCATCAAGCATTGATTACCACACAAAGAGTGAAGAAGGCTAGCGATACATCTCATAATATTATGAAATATAATGAAGAGGAGATTCTCAATTAAGTACAATGCTATATATTTTCTAATCATGAAATTAGGTAAATTTAGAGCAGTGTGGTAAAGGGGAAAGAAGAACCCCCCAAAGAAATACTACTACTTTTTTAGATAGTTAGACGGTGAGATAAGGGGAGGTAAGGTTCGAACTATGGATATAGAACACTACAAAGAATTAATGTCATTACTATTGAACTCTTACTTGAACCTCAAAAGAAATACCACTTTGATCAGTAAGTATTTTCATAGACGCATAATTTTTTGTTAAGTATCATTAATAATAATAAATCAAAGTGAGTTTCAATTTACTCAACTATTAAAGTATTTTGTCATCGAATAAGAAATATAGCAATGTGAAAATAAACCTATCTCTTAGATAAACATCTTTTAAATAGAGTTTAAATTAGTGAACGAAATTTTTGTTTACTCGAATTAGTGAATAGAATTACTCATTAAAAGAAATTCACTAGAACTATTTTTTACACCATTATTTGTTATATAAAAATAATTGACTTAATAAACATCTTGAGTTATTTAAAATTTTCCATAATGCTTATTTATGGAAATTTTCCATAATGCTTATGTATAAAATAATAAGTGAACTCCCTTCGAGATGAGAAAGAGTTGGTCTATCATAATTTCATGATTGTGATCTTCTATTATTTTATTTTATTTTCAAATTTCTTTGTGAGAGAAAAATAGAAATGATGCCCGCCAAGAGATTTGAGTTTTAATAAGTGAAAATCTCGGGGGTTTAGAAGTATGGGATTGTATCGGCTAGTTTACTATGAGGAGTTAGGTATCAAGTCTGAGGGGGAGTGATTGCGTCACTGGGAAGTGGGTTGGTAAGGAAGTAAAACGTCAACTATGATGGGTATTGGGTGGATTTATTATATTTACTTTTTCTTTTTCTTTTAAGAATCTTTTAGATTTACAACAAATCCTTCTTTTTTTTTCCTTTTAGTTGTTACTTTTTTGGGGAATATAAATGGGGAATTTGCTACCTTAATAAGGTGAAGGGGATGGTAACGATGGTAGACTAGATGAGAGAAAAATGGAGGAAAAATATATTAAATTATATTGGATAAAGTTTAGTTACAAAATTTTTTATAATCTAAGATTTTTTCTCAATTTGAAATATATAGTAATGTTAATGATACTGAGTAAGGTTTTAGTTCTAGGATACAACCAATTTTGCAACGAAACTATGTCAAATTATATTTTTCCATCCTAGATTATTACCTTGATTACCCTTATCTTCTAAATTATTAAAAGCACAATTAAGTACCCATTTGGTTTTAGTGTCTGTGCGTCTGCGTTTTCATTTTCGACATTTTCCTCTCTTTTTTTCTTTTTTTTTTTAGCCTGCATTTGTTGACTTTTTCACGGTGAACAGTGCACGGTGCACTGTTCACATACTCACAAATTCCACTTTTCAACAACTTTTTCATTAAAATGGGTCTCACAATACTATTCACATATTTAAAAATTATTTTACTATGTTGTTTTCAGTTTTCAGTTTCAGTAAAATAAGTTGTATCCAAACATACCATAAACTTCCAAAGTTAAAACTATGTTTCAGTGTCTCATATGCCGTTTGTTTTAGTGTTAAGTATGAAAAAAAAATTTTAACATTTAAAAACTAATTTATCCTTCTCCAAAACGAATAGCAGAATGATAAATTGGTCTTTCAAACATTAAAGGGTTAAGTGTAGTGTATTTTTTAAATTGGGAGTCAGTTGTGCATTTTAATAGTTTAGGGGGTCAAGTATAGCTATAATCGATGTGATAGTCTAGAGTGAAAAAAATGTAATTTGCCCTATTAAAAATACAAGTTTTTAAAACTATAATATGTTTAAAGAAGAATTTGAACTTACATATCTATACATACATATTTAGAATTGAACAAAACAAGAAAGATAAGTAAAATTAATTTTTGTGTTATCCCTTTTTTGAGGTGAAGAAAATTTACATGAGTAGGCCAGGGTATTTTGCTATCCCTACAATGGGATTTGAACTCAAACATAAGGTTCAAAACAAAAATAAGCAACATTTATAAAACAGGCTAAAAAAGTTATTAAAAATTATTTATTTGAGGAAAAAAAAAAATTCCAATAAAAACGACATTGATTAATAAATTGGCTAATTAAAGTTTCCTATGATAACCACTTACGCTTTTTAAGAAAGATGGTAAAGATTTTGTAAAAAAAAATTAGGCATAAAAGTATAGGATGGTATAAGACAACTATCAAAAAGTTTGAATATTGAAAACCACAAGATCATGTTGAATGTTTATTGGAGATGTTGGATTTTTCTTCTTCCTTTTTAATTATTTTATTATTACTTTTTTTAGATTTCAATTTTATATGCAATAAGTTTACTACAAGTAAGTGATCACACAAGTAGTGGCATTTGAATTACAATTTTGCTACCTAAAGTTTTGTGTAATATGATAGGAAATATTATCTCCATATGAATAATTGTTGGTTCCAACATCACCCCCACTCAGATAGTAGGATCCATTGCAAATACCAATACATGAATGAGTGATTATTTTGAACTTTGAAGTGTAAAAATAACATTGATATAACGATCTTTTATTTCTTACTCAATACAAAATTATAATTATATTACCCCACATTATATACTTAAGAGATAAGTTTGTCTTCTTCTTTTATTATTACTATTATTTTTAGCTTAGTTTAGAAGCATATATCAATACTAAATATAGCCCACCCCCTGAGTCTTTAACCCGAGACTCCCTTAGCCTTAGGTAGTTGCTTAGGGAGGTGCCACTAGGCTAACATGGTTATTGGCAAGTAAAAATACATGGCGAAAATACTATTTTCGTCCTTACATTTTAACTCTATTCTCATTTTGGTCATAACTTTTTTATTTTACCGCTTTTAGTCCCTAAATGAAAAGAGTATTCTATTTTTGTCCCTACTATTACTCACTTAATAGAAATATCATACGTGACAAATAGAGTGCACTATTAATACAATAAATGTTGATGTGTCCATTAAATGAAAAAAGCATTTTATTTTTATCCCTATCGTTACTCACTTAACAGAAATATCATAAATGACAAATGGAGTACACTATTGACACAGTAAATGCAAATGTGTCCATTAAAATAATATTAAGAAATTTTATTTGGTTTTTAAAAAATGCCATGTCAGCAATTTAATTTTTAAAAAAGTCAAAAATTAAAAACTTCTAATTTCTTAATTTTAATTTAAATTGAAAAAAAAAAATCTGTTTTAAAGATTAGGAAAAAATTGTTTGCATAACTTTTTTAATTTTTTTGAAACTTTCTTGGTAACTAAACACAACATTATAACTCAAGCTCATATTAACTTCAGTCAACAATCTGACCCAACTCATATTTTCCAAGTTCTCTCTCTCTATGAAATACTCCAAGATCTCACTCTCTCTACAAAAAATCTCCAAGATCAAATGGAAATCTCTCTCTCTCTCGGCTGAAAACCCAGCTCTCTCTCTCTAAACCCATGGACAGAAACCCAAACTTTCTCTCTCCAAATTCATGGCCGAAACCAGCAATGGCTTTCTCTCTAAACCCATAGGCTAACTAAATCGGTAGCTTCGGATCTAGGGTTAAAGGTGGTGTGTGGGTTGTCGGATTTAAGGTTATGTGGTTCAGAGATGGACTTAGGTGGGGGCTCGAAGGGGCCCCGTCCCCCTTGGCCAAAAAGTTAAAATAAAATTAGTAGGTTAATTTTTAATATATAAAAAATATATATGTGTATATATATACACACTTAGGCGCCCCTTACTTTGTAACTTGGGCCTTCTCCAAAATCATGAACTATTAACCCAGCCCAAGTAAATCTTAAAAAACAAAAATGTAAATCCAACAAAATGTAAACCCAGTCCAAACGAAAAACAAATGAACAAAAAAAAAAGAAAAGAAAAATTGAGAGGTGAGATTGAGAGAAATTGAGAGGCGAGAGAGACCAAGAATCTGAGACCAATCTTACTGCCACCACGCGAGACCCATCTCACTGCCCTGACGCAGACCCAAATGGCCACACCAATGCCACCACGCAAGACCCATCTTTCTGCTGATTGCTCGATCTGCCCTGTCTAGCTTCGTTGCTCCAGCCTTCACAATTCACGCTTCACACTCAAGTATTTAATCTATCCTTCAAAACCTAATATAATGATTGTGAATCTCAAAATATGTGCTTGTGGTGTTTGTGTTTTTACTAATGAGTGATGATGGTGATTGTGAATTGAATATATGAATTTGTGATTGTGTTTGTGACTCCCTGTCTTAAAGAGTTTTTTTTTTTTTTTGGCTTTTTCCTGGTGTTTGGGTTTGTGAGTAAAGTTATATTATATATATATATATATATATATATATATAGAGAGAGAGAGAGAGAGAGAGAGAGAGAGAGAGAGAGAGAGAGAGAGAGAGAGAGAGAGAGAGAGAGAGAGAGAGATTAGAGAATATATTAGTGTTTGACTATTTGTTGTATGGTAATTGGGCAATAATAGGGACAAGTGACAGAAATAGGAACAATGATTCAACTTTCAAGAAATAAAAATGATAAAGTTAGAAGACTAGGTGAGTGATAGAAATATGGAGCCAAAGACAAAGAGATAAAGGCAGAGATACTAAGACAAAGACAGAAGACAAAGACAAATCATATGATATAATAAATTGTCACACAAATTTAAGAAAATAACAATGATTAACTTGCACCTATTCAAAACTAACATTCGTAACAAAATGGAAAATTATTTTTTACGGACTCTCTGATGTTATACATTGAAAAAGATATAGTTTTGACATTTAATTTGGATTCAATCATAAATGATTTTTAAAATTTAAAAGAGTTTCGAGTTCCCTTTTCATTAATAATGTATTAAGAAATAATAGTGTTTTGTATCTTTTGTTTTTGTTGGTAAATGATTGCATTTTAATATATTAAGAAACAATGATTTTTGTGTATTTGTCTTGGTTGATAGTTTGTTAATACTATATGAATGTGTATTTGAATTTTATTTATTTATTTATTGTTTATCTCCAACCTCCCTAGCTTGAAATCCTAGGTTTGTCCTTGTGGTTGTTTGTGGTTTCTAATATGGGGTTTTGTTCATTGATTTGAGATTTGAGTTTTGTGTTTGGTTTCTCAAAAAACATAAGAAAATATGGGTTGAGTATTGTGTTTGGTTGTGCATGGAGGCCAAAAATTTGGGTTTGAGTTTTGTGTTTTTGTGTTTGGTTTCAAAGCATAAGAAAATCTTGTTGAACGTCTTTGTGTAATTGTTGAATGTCTTTGTGTTTTGTAAATTTTTATGGGCATGTCTTTTTATTTTGTAAATCTGAGTGATTTTATGGGTTTGGTTGCTAAGAAAATGCAAGAAAATGAAAAAAAGTCTAGAATTTTTAATTTTCTGGGCAAGATTAGTTGGGGAAGAAAATGAAAAACACATGTTTAGAGTTCTTCATGTTCTTCCCAAAAAAATAATAATAATAATAATAATTTCACTATTTCTTTTCTTAAAAAAAAAAAAAAAGAAGGTTAGAATTTTTTTATTATTTTTATCTGATGTGGCTTTTTAAAAAATTAAATTGTTGACATGGCATTTTCTAAAAGCCAAATAAAATTTTTTTAATATTATTTTAAGGGACACATTAGCATTTACTATGTCAACAGTGCATTCCGTTTGTTATGCAGGATATTTTTGTTAAGTGAGTAACAGCGAAGACCAAAATTGAACGCTTTTTTCATTTAGGGACTAAAAACGATAAAATAAAAAAGTAAAGAACAAAATAGGAATATGATCAAAGTGTAAGGACGAAAATAATATTTTTACCAAAATACAATGATAAACCTCGTGGTTCTTAGCTTCCTTATGATTGTTGACCATCAAAAATAAAAATCTTAAAAAATAATTAGATAAGTAAAATATTGCATCTTATTTGCTAATTGCAATTCACTTTCACAAGAATGACGGTGTCTAGAATTGATATGAAAACTTTCCTTCTTCATGTGATATTTCCCATCGCATTGGATTATGGCATTTCTCTTTTTTCGATTGCTACTCTAACCTCAATCCACACTCACTTATCTTTGTTTAATTTAGAGAAAATACACTTTATTCTCAGTATTTAGTGATAACTCACTTTACCTCCACCTCCCTTAAAAATTATCATGTCTTTTGAGTAGAGTTGTGGTGTGCCTTTGTGTTAGAGCCAATTTTCCTCTCCCTTGTGTGTGTTTGTTTGATTTTCAATAATAAAAAAAAAACTCACTTTACCTCCTTAACTTTTAGAACATTGCGCTAGACCCCTTATATTTCTTGTTCAAATTGACATAGTTGGAAATAAAATAACATAAATACCATTTTGACCTTTCAATGCTTCAATCACTTAATAACATTTTTTTTAAACAACAAAAACAGAGGTCTAGATGGATTCCACCACCGCATGATTTTTTTTCCTTCTTAAAAAAAAAAAAAAAAAAAAAAAAAAAAAACTAGGATGGAGTGGTTTTCCTTGTTAAGAATAGATCGTGCATAGGAGTGGCGATCCGAAATAATAGGGGTTTTGTTATGGCATCCCTAGTACAACAATTACCCCAAGCTTATCAAGCTATTGAGATTGAAGCTATGGCAGCGAGCAAAGCTATGGAGTTTGGTAGGGAGATAACAGTTGCCAAGGTTATTGTTGAAGGAGATTCGGCAATAATGGTGAAAGCTCTATGTTCTAGTGATACAAGTTTGGCCTCATACGGCTTATTGATGAAGGATACTACTCTTTACTCTAGTTTATTTTCAGAATTGACTTACTCTTATACTACGAGAGAAAGTAATAGAATTGCTCACAGTTTAGCTAAACAAGCTGTGTTTTTTCTATATAGTATAGTGTGGATATATAATGTTCCACCCATCACTTCTTTTGTTCAGGCTGATGAAGCCACCTTAGATGAATTTGAATAAATGATGTCTTTCTTAAAAAAAAAAAAAATACTTAATAACATATAGGATTTTTATGGGCAACTAAATAAACTTCAATGCTTATTAAGTTTAAGAAAAAATATTTAAATTGTTTTTTTATTTAATTTTTATTAAGTTTTGAATTTTCATCGTCAAGCAGACAATTCTAAAAAAAAATATTAGATATAGAAAGCAAATGAAAAAAAAAAAAATGAAAGGTATATTTTGTCATTTTAATATCATATTTTGTCAATTTAGATGAAAATATGAAGTTGTAATCTAGTCCAAAATAAAAGGGGTTGAGTGTAACATTCTAAAAATCAAGGAGGTAAAATAATATTCATTTTAACCACAAAAATGAATTTTTTATTTTACTGATTCACTTTTGCCTTTGCTTCTTTAGTATTTATTTTAAAACTCAGAATGGTTCACTCTTTCTTGGTGGTAGCAAATTTGCAATTTATTGCAATGAAAATTAACTTGTACCATTTTCTCTCTCTAACACTTCTAGAAGCCATAAGTGGATGGATCATTTCATTCTTTCCTAGGAATACAATTTTAGTGTTTGATATACATTGTCAATTGAGTTACTCGCCTTTTCATATCCTTTATGATTGAGAGCTTTTATTCAAATATCAAACTAATACGTTATTTTCAATAGATAAAATTATAGTACTTTATAGCACCTTAATTGCCTACAAGACTAGTCTTATATGAAGTTGCTTAGATAAGTTAAACTTGGTGGTCAAGAGCCTTATAGCTCAACTGGCAATTTTTGATATTTTCAATGAAAACATCCAGGATTTAAATCTATCTTTTCTCATTGTAATTATCATAACGAATTATCCAAACAAAGAGAAAAAAAAGGACTTAGGGGCTTTAGTTTAACAAAAAATGAAAAATGAAAAAAAGAAGAAGGGTAGGACTGGGTGGGCCTTAATAGCATCCATCAAAATGAACACTAGTTGTAACTTGTAAGGCCTACCCAGCCGAATCGCTATTCACTATTCTCCTACGTCGTTATATTTGGGCCTTTATTAATCCCATTTCCCACGCTATCTCGGCCTTTTTCAGTGTTCTTTTTTCAACTTTTTTGATCACAGAACAACGTTGTTGTTCGCATAATGTTTGTTCTGCCAACGAAACGTTCAGGTAATTCAAACTTTCACCTTAGCCGTCTGTTTGGTTGCCTAGAAATTTGAGAAGAGAAAATAAATATTGATTCTTCCGAATTTTCTCGTATTTTTCTCTCAATTTTGATTGCAATCAAGTGGGTCGTGAATTTGCATTGCCCATTTAAAAGTTTGTCCATTTCTTGTTGGGTGCTTTGATAGGTTATGATTATGCATCAAAATCTGAAATATGGTTTTACAGAATTCGACAAAATTTATATTATCCAGTATTATAAAACTAAATTTCTAGCCGTTAATAATTTTCATGGTGTCAGCGCTTTATTTTTCTGTTGGCACAGAAGGTGCTTGTTGAAATGCTTCATATAGTTTAAGTACGTCCAAACTTGTTGTGCATTTGTATGTGTGTGTGTGTGTGTGTGCGCGCACGCACTTTAAATGTTAATGTGGTGCTGAAATTTGATTTTTCTGCTTGGGGGTTTGGATTTGGTTAGAATTTTATAGTGGCGGGATAGGTGCATTGCTAGACTTACTGGAAAGCCTGCTTTTGAAAGAGTTCTGGAGAGGATGAAGAGGAGCACAAAAGGTGGAGTAAGTGTATTCTCCACACCTACTACTAGCCCTTTTATTATAGAAACATAATCTGATGCACTCTAACCGGTCCTCATTTGTTCGCTCATCCATGTTACATTATTCGACACCAACCTTAGCTCACAACACTAGGAACCACTTATCTTCCTTGCCAAACTTGAAACAAACTTACACAGAAAACCCAGTACCATACATTGTCAAGAAATGCATTGCTCACTTGCAGTTATGTGCCTCCTCCATATTCAAACTGAAGCAAATCCATGCCTTCTCAATCAGACATTCTGTCCCACTGTCAAACCCAGAGATGGGCAAACACCTCATCTTCACCATTGTGTCCCTCTTAGCTCCCATGTCTTATGCCCAACACATATTTGGACAGATACAGGGTCCCAACATTTTCACATGGAATACCATGATTAGGGGCTATGCTGAGAGTGAGAACCCATGGCCAGCCATTGAACTTTATCGCCAAATGCACGTGTCCTCCATTGAACCTGACACACACACATACCCTTTTCTTTTAAAGGCTGTAGCCAAGTTGACTGCTGTTAGAGAGGGTGAAAAGATACATTCTATTTCTATAAGGAATGGATTTGAGTCGTTGGTATTTGTTCAGAACTCATTGGTTCATATGTATGCTACTTGTGGACATGCCGATAGTGCACACAAGATGTTTGATTTAATGGTTGATAGAGATCTTGTGGCTTGGAATTCTGTGATTAATGGGTTTGCTCTTAATGGGATGCCCAGTGAGGCTCTTACGCTTTTCAGAGAAATGGGTTTGGAGGGTGTCCAGCCAGATGGGTTCACTATGGTAAGTTTGTTGTCTGCTTGTGCTGAGCTTGGAGCTTTGGCATTGGGTAGGAGGGCCCATGTTTATATATTGAAGATTGGTTTGAGTGTAAACTTGCATGTTAATAATGCCCTTTTGGACCTTTATGCAAAGTGTGGGAGCATAAGAGAGGCACAGAAAGTATTCAATGAGATGGAGGACAAAAATGTGGTTTCTTGGACTTCTTTGATAGTTGGGTTGGCTGTTAATGGGTTTGGTAAGGAAGCACTTGAGCTCTTCAAGGAGTTGGAAAGAGAACGGTTGGTGCCAAGTGAGATAACGTTTGTTGGGGTCCTGTATGCTTGTAGTCATTGTGGAATGGTGGATGCAGGTTTTAAATTTTTTAAGAGGATGAAAAATGAATATGGCATTGTGCCTAGGATAGAACACTACGGTTGCATGGTTGATTTGTTAGGTAGGTCAGGCAAAGTGAAAGAAGCATATGAATATATTCAAAACATGCCATTGCAACCCAATGCTGTTGTTTGGAGGACCTTGTTAGGAGCATGCACAATTCATGGAAATTTGGCTCTTGGGGAGGTTGCAAGGGCCCAACTCCTACAATTGGAGCCTGGACACAGTGGGGATCATGTACTTCTCTCAAATCTCTATGCGGCAGAGCGTCATTGGTCAGACGTGCAAAAGGTTAGGAGGATAATGCTTACCGAAGGAGTGAGGAAAACTCCTGGGTATAGCCTTGTTGAGTTAGGGAATTGTGTTTATGAATTTACCATGGGTGATAGTTCTCATCCTCAAAGTAAGGATATATATGCGATGTTAGCAGAGATCACAAAGTTGTTAAAATTGGAAGGTTATATGCCTCATACAACAAATGTGCTTGCAGACATAGAGGAGGAGGAAAAGGAGAATGCTTTGTCTTATCACAGTGAGAAAATTGCAATTGCTTTTATGCTCATTAATACAGCAGCAGGGACCCCAATTAGGGTTGTGAAAAATCTGAGAGCCTGTGCAGATTGCCATCTAGCAATTAAACTCATATCAAAAGTTTTTAATCGGGAGATTGTTGTGAGGGATCGTAGTCGGTTTCACCATTTCAAAGATGGTTCTTGTTCTTGTAGAGATTACTGGTAACTGAAGGATACTTTGTAACTGTTGGCTAAAATCATATGGTAGAGGTTTGCATTCATATAAGAAAAAGATTTTTTTGATAAGTCCTTCACATAGATGAGATGAAGCTGCTGCTGGAGATATGCCTGTAAACTTCACTCACTTGTTACCCTCTCCTCGTGTTTGTGTGATGCCAATTTATGCTTAACTTGGAGATTATTGCTATTTCTGATGGTAATTGATGCCTACTTTCTTTACTTGTTAGTACTCAACAGTGTTAAATTGTGAAGGAAAACATCAAACTTCTACCTTGATTGTTAATTTGTTTGTGTCCTTATCCTAATAATATCCACAAATTGATGTTATGTGTCAAGCTTTAATTATATTTTTTTTTCAAACTTTGATCTGCTGCATGCATTAAGTCAGCAGTTATAATTGTAATGCTGCTACTATCCGCCTTTGCAACAAAACATAATGCCATTGTACTGCATTAGACTAATATTGAGGACTGCATCATTCATTATGATCAATGACGTTCTTGTTGCAATAATTTGTTCACAAAGCACACTTCAATAACTCTTTTGTCATGGATTTTGGAAATTCATGTTGCAATAATTTGTTCATAAAGGAGACTTTTATAATTAATTATTTATAATAAAAAAAAAAAACAAATAAAGAAGACTTTTTTTAAAAATTCTTTTGTCTTGGATTTTGGACATGATTATCTCATGTTGGACACATTTGGTATTAAAAAGGGGGTAGAAATAGCATGTTTTACCAATTTATTAATGTTCAAAAAGTTACTTGGGCATTTCAATAATTTGATTTTTATAAACTCAATTTTTGTGGCTACCTTGGGTTTTTTTTTGGTATATCTCCAAATCATTTAGTTTGCTTAATACACAGAAAAAGGATAATATTGTCACAAAGGAGAAAATATGCATCTAGCAATATTCGTACTCTACTGTTTCCTACATTGCGACTTTAGGAAAGTCTTGTTCGTTTAGGGATATTGAATTTGTGGAGGAATGTTGGTCATTGGACAAATAATATGAGTGATGGTTTAGTTAATAGCGTTTTTAATGGTAATGCTTTACTATAGAAGTTTAATTAGAAAGAGATTCATCTTCTTTGAGTGGTGTGTCGCACGCTACTTTTTACTTCGGAATTAGTGGGAATCTGCCAAGAACAATGATCATCAGTGAACAATTATTGCCTTATGAAAGCAATGGGATATGCACAGTTTGGAGCTCTCAGCATATTGTTCGTAGAGGTATGATCTTTATAAGGTCAATTACGAGCAAGAGATGATGAAGTTAGATGAATGGAAAACTCGATGGAGACTAATTTTTTTTTTTTTTTCATTCTGATTGTAAATTAGATTTCCATTTGTGGATATTGTGTTAAAAGTTGTTAATGAAACTGGTAGTGTTAGCAATTTAGCACAAATATAACTGGGCAACATGGAAACAGACGATGTATTTGATGAGTTTCAATTTTCTGCGAGAAGAGATATATTTGTAATCTAAACTATTCAAACATGGGACTTTTTCCTTGGAAGTCTTGTAGTTTACATTTTTTTTTTTTGGAGAAACAAACACACACACACACACACACACACAAGAGAGAAGGAAAGGGGTTCTAACACAAAGACACACCACAACTCCACTCAAAAGTCATGGTAACTTTTAAGGGAGGGTGCTTGTAGTTTACATTTTAGATTTCCCAATAATAAATGATAGTAAAATTTCTACTACGAGAAATACAAATTTGGGAAGTTGGTATTTGTTAGTATCTTATGATTTGTTTCCTCTGAACTTGGAAGAAAACAACACAAGTATTATATTTCGGATAAAGTTTAGTTACAAAACTGGTTGTAACCTAAGACTATAACATTACTCAATAAAATAAACATTACTGCATATTTTGAAAATCTAATCGTTGAATTGCATGTTTTATACGCTCTTAATACACATATCAAATTTTGTGTCAATCAGATATTATTTACTATAGGATTTATAAGCTTATATATTATGCATAATTTTAAATTACAAAAATTTATAATTTAAACAATTTATTGATGACATAGTTATTAATCTTTAATTTTCTAGAAATTTTGCAAGTATAAAGTATATAAGAAAAATATATAATTCAATGATGGATTTTTCAAAATGTGTCTCAAACAAAAAGATAGTAAAGGTTGTGGTTTTAGATTACAACCAGTTTTATAGCTAAATTTTGTTTTATATTTCTTAGTATGCAATAATTTTTGTAAATATTATAGTTCAAGCTTGAGATGAGTTTTTTCAATATTTTTGATATAATAGGGTAATTGAAGTCAAACTCCTATTTATTATATATAAATGAGCTAACAAAACTATTAAATATAAATTAAATACCTTAATAGGATATTAATAATAAAAAATAAAATAAAAATATAGCTAGTAATATTAAATAAATAAATATGTAAATAGAAAATACATTTAAAAAAAAAACATTATGTGCCTTCATATCTTATTTTTGAAATATATTTGTTACAAGTTATCCCTTTTTCCTTTTCGGGAAAAATTAGAGAAGCTTTACTTTACTCATAAGTGACAATCACTTAGGTGCGATTCTGTGATTATAGGGTCTACCTCTGCAGATGATAGCTTACTTTTCTGCAGAGCTTCTATTCAGGAATGTATGCACATTCAAAACCTCCTTTCTACTTATGAAGAAGCTTCTGGGCAAAAGTTGAATAGAGACAAAACCACTCTATTTTTCAGTAAGAATACAGATAGTAAGGTCCAAGAATCCATCAAAGACTTGTTAGGTGTACCGAAAATTAAGCAATATGAGAAGTATTTAGGCTTGCCATCCTTTGTGGGAAGGAACAAAAAAGCGAGTTTGACCTTCATCAAAGAACGGGTTTGGAAGAAGCTCCAAGGATGGAAGGAAAAACTCTTATCCTACGCCGGGAGGGAAGTACTTTTGAAGGCGATAGTGCAAGCCATCCCCACTTATTTTATGGGCTGCTTTATGCTTCCCAGTACACTTTGCCATGAGATTGAGGCCATGATTAGGAAGTTTTGGTGGGGTTAACAAGGCACTAGACGGCGTATTCACTGGGTTAAATGGAGTACTATGTGCAAGCCTAAATCTCTTGGAGGCATGGGTTTTTGGGAGCTTCAAAAGTTCAATGAGGCTATGCTTGGCAAGCAAGTTTGGCGTTTATTACAAAATCAAGACTCTCTATTCTTCAAGTTCTTGAAATCAAAATTTTTCCCACATGGAACAATTTTTGATGCAAAGGTGAATTAAGGGTCTTTTGCTTGGAAAAGCATTTTGAAAGGTAGAGATGTTATTAGGCGAGGATTAAAATGGAGGATAGGGAATGGTTCAAAGGTTCGTATTTTTGGTGATAATTGGCTACCTGGGTCACGACAAGGCACAGTTATATCCCTTGTTGCAGATGGCCAATCTGATGTGTTGGTTTTTAGTTTAATAAATCAGGAGAACATGTGCTGGAAGGAGGGGGAGATTGATAGGCTGTTTATACCCAAGGAGGCAGCAACCATCAAGGCCATCCCCCTCAGTTTGTTCAATTGAGAAGACCTTCCTTTTTGGCCCCACACTTGTGATGGGATCTTCTCGGTAAGATCGGGTTATCGTTTATTGCTGGATCAAGAGGAGACGGAGGTAGCTGGTAATTCAAATCGGGGAACAAACTTGAAAGTATGGAAGGCTATCTGGGGCCTTCGAGTACCAAACCGGGTTAAATCCCTCATGTGGAGAGCTGGGACCAACTCTCTACCAACTCAAGCTAATCTGGTCAGGAGGCATGTGTTGGATGATGCGTTATGCCAAGAATGCAAGCTACACTCAAAGGATGTTATGCACGCTCTTTGGTCTTGCCCGAACCTAAGTGATGTGTGGAAAGTTCACTTTGAGAAATTGAAGGCAAACACGGTACACAGCTCCTCCATCCTCGAAATATTTGACAATGCCTTAATTGAAAAAAACTCCTTCGATCTTTTTGCTATAATGGTCTCTGCAATCTGGATGCATCGCAACAAAGTCCGTATGGGCGAAAATACTCTTCCACTGGGGCAGGTTTCTTCCTCGGCATATAAGACCCTCCAGGAGTTTCACCAGCTGCGCCCTACGCATGCGACAATCCCAAGGACGACCTGTTTTGTGTGTTGGAGGGCCCCCCCTGCTACTTGTGTTAAGGCGAACTTCGACGAAGCGGTTTTCTCACAGGATGGACTAGCTGGCATCGACATTATAATCCGGAATGAACAAGGATTAGTTATGGCTGCTTTTGCACAACAAATTCCACTACCTGCTTTGGTGGAGATGGTGGAAGTGCTAGCAGTGCACTGGGCTGTGGTTTTTGCTAAGGAACTTGGCTTTGATAAGGTGATTGTGGAAGGAGATTTAGCAACTACTATTACCTCTATTAATGGAGGTCATATGGATTACTCTGTTTTGGGGCATGTACTGATGGATATCAAATGCTTATTTTCTAGTTTTTCTTACGTTTCAGTTACACATACTTATAGAGAAGGGAACAGTGTGGCACATAAGCTTGCTAGGCAGGTTGTCAGGTTTCCTTTTCTGGTCTGGATGGAGTCTGTTCCACCAGACATCCTTGAGGTGTACTAACGTGATTTGTTGAGAATGCAATAATAAGATCTTTACACCTGAGGGGGTTTTCTCTTAAAAAAAAAAGGGTCTACCTCTACCCATTGTCATAGGAAGTGCCAATTGCTACACAAATAGTCAATTAATGATATGTTTTTTTGGTTGATATGACCAAACAATGCTATTATTTTTATCTTTTGCACATAGTTTCTCGTTAAGTTATGATTATTTTATGTAACAAATTATAATGGACTGTTTGTTATTATTATATGAGTCCATTAATTTTTCTCCCATTACTTATAATCTAACATATAAGATAATTATGATAAAGGGTCTGTTTCAGATTTGCTTATTTTGCTGAAATTGAAAACTTTTTGCTGAAAGTACTGTAGATAAAGGTAAAAATTAGCTAAAATAGTACAGTGAGGCCCATGAATAATACCAAAAAGTGTTGTGAGATTCATGAATAGTAGCAAAAATAATATGAATAGTAAAATAAGTTGGTAAAAATAATCTTTACCAAACAGACACAAAGTGTATGTTACTAATATTATTGATTATTATTAGATTTTAGTGCTACTCAGATTTCCACATGTGTAGCATCAAGAGAACAAACCATCACACTTTTTGGCATAGTTTGCCAAGGGAAGTGATGGTTATGTAACTTAGAGGAAAATCCTAATATGATTGGGTCTACATTGACTCAAGATGTATTAAATTTATTTTATTCTTAATAAAGTTTTGATATTCCTATAAAAAAATTTATTAGTTATTAACGAGGCAAAGATACACTATGTCATATATATATATGCACATACCAAAAAATTTGGAGTTTTGGAACATTTCCACAAGTGATACATTTTAATATATACTTTTTTGGTAATTATTGGGTATTTTTGGAATACCATAAATACGTACTTCTCATTCTTACATAATTGTGGGTCCTACAATTCATGTGAGAGGAGGGAGTACGTATTTATGATACTCCCGGAGTATTCAATAATTTTCCATACTTGTTTGATGGAATATTTAATTTTTTTTTTGAGAAGAATATTTTAATATTTTTGATGTGGAAGAAGAGTCATATTAAATTAATATAAATCTTTTTATGATTATGTTATCATTATTTTTATTATATACAAATCACAATAAAATACATCAAAAGTTATTATACAAAATTCATATTTATAAATTTAATCAGAAAACTTAATGTACAATACCCAAACAACTATAGTGTAAAATGTTTTACATGAGTGTTCCCATATTTGTTTTTTCATTAATTGTCGTTTTACCATATGTACAAGATACTTTTTTTTTTTGGGTATAAGTATAAGATACAAGTACTATAGTCAAAGGACAATGTATCTACTATCTAGTACTCTAGTGTAGAAGCCCTGTCCCCAAAATTTGTAGACAATCAATATTCATTTCAGCTAATTACCAAAAAATGACTTGTATTTCAATTTTTTATTTTTATTTTTGATGAATGTATTTCATTGATAAAATAACCCAACACAAAATAAATTCGAATTAATAACTAAAAAAATAAGTTCAGTTTAAATTTGCTTTTATCTTCAAATGCAATTTTTTATATATCAATATTTATCAATTAAACATATATATATATATATATATATATTTTTTTTTTTTCTCATTTCGTATCCTTCTTTTTTGGCGTGTTACACGGCTGTTAAGAGAGAGAGAGAGAGAGACAGAGAGAGATACGTCTGTAAGTCCCAACACTATGGGCAACGTGTAAGCACAGAATCGTGGCATGTCTCCCTACAGTATTACGTGAACTTTAGCTAGATTTCTTGAGAAACACCTTGTACTTGCTTTGTTCTGTTTTGTAAGTCCAGGGGCAACAATCTCCTGCTTCGCTCCTACTTTATCCTCTCTTTGTTTGTTTTTTTTCTTTCTTTTTTGCTTTGCTTACAGAAGCGGCAAAAGAAGCTAACTACTACTACTACTACTACTCTTCTAGTATATATCTCATACAATACAAACCTCACCTTTCTCTCTCTCTCCAACAATTTAGCTAAACCCCACAGGAAAGAGATCTCTCTGGAACTTCATAGAACTCTCATGTTTGCCAACAAATATTAGCCAGTTTTGTTTTGCCATATTACTTGCACTGTTTGGAGAGTAACAAGTCTGTTCTGTTGGTGATATTGAATGGAGCTTGGTGTTATACTTTGTTCACAACTTCACATACTTTCTTTCCATGCTTGGCTATAGATTACAAACGAAGTAGTAAATGCTCTTGAACTTATTAAGTTGTAGTTTTTATTTTTGATTGATTGCACCAATTATATGTATCTCAGTGGAATTGGTGTAAGTTAAATTACTTTTCTTGGGTTTTATATTTTTTCAAATTTTGTTGGTGATTTAAGGACATATGCATTAAGAGTATGTGAATATTTCTATATTGCAAACTATGGGGAATTAAGTTTAGAGAACTAGAGAAGTAGTTGTGAGTTGCGACATGTTTGGTTGGTTGGCGATTGCTCTGGAAAGTGATAAGAGAGATGTCAATGTGGATGGTGATGTGAGGGATAGTTTGGTTTTCTTGGAAAAAAGAAAGAGACCCATTCTGGTTGAGGTGTGAAAATGCCAGAAGAGAGAAGGGAAAGGATACATTTTAGGAAACTCTATTCATTTGCATGTTTTCACTCTAAGTATGGACATAGCCATTCCCAAATTGGGCAGAAAGGGTACTCAAGGGTAGTGTATTGTAATGATCCCTATCATTTGGAGGCAGTTAAGTTGAACTACAGGGGAAATTATGTCTCAACTACTAAGTATTCCGCAGCTAATTTTATTCCCAAGTCTTTATTTGAGCAGTTCAGGAGGGTTGCAAATATATACTTTCTTGTTGTGGCTTGTGTTTCATTTAGCCCATTGGCGCCTTTTTCATCTCTTAGTATTCTTGCACCATTGATAGTGGTGATTGGAGCTACTATGGCAAAGGAAGGCGTGGAAGATTGGAGAAGAAGAAAGCAGGTAATATTTGAAATCAATTTTATTTGTTGTGCTATTCTGGATTTTGAATCTTGTAGATATCCTTGGACTTTTCATTCAGTATGTTGATACACTTGTTATAAATTATTCCACACTGAAATATATTTTTGTCAAGTTTTGAGTTACATCTATAGTAAAAAGACTCTGTATTGGTTCAAACAAAGTTCGTTTAAGTAGATATGCTGATATCATTGGAAGTGTATTGAGGAACTGGGTGATTGGGATTGTGGTCATAAATTTTATTTAAGGAAATGGGCAATTAGCATTGGCTTCTTCTAATTGCCATTAGGACTGGGAGTGCAAAGGCATCAGGGTCCTTGATTGGGAGATTCATAATAAACAAGATAGTGAGCATACATTTCCTTTATCAAGTATTATTAGTTAAGTTCTGGTATGTTATTTCTGGCACTTGTGGTATCATATAAGTTCTGAAATAATGTGGGGTAATGGTCATAAATATTGTAATGAACCACACCATGATATCAAAACGCTTCTTCAATGTAAGAGTTGTTTTACGACCAAAATGGATGCTGCATGATTGGAATGAACCACATTACTATACCAATTGGATGTCATAATTAAACAGTACTTTATGAAAAATTTAAAATTCTAGGGAATCAGTTGAAGAGAATAAAGATTCTCACACATTTCATAAGATCATCCATATTGTCAATCTCTTATACCACCACTTTGAAGGCATAGAATGTCTAAAAAATAACTTTCGTAAGTTCATAAGTCATAGCTCTAATTTGAATCTCTTGAAAAAACACATAACTCCTAGCAACCAGACTCACTTCTACCATTCTGGTATTCAGTAGTTGCCTTTTGCCAATGAGCTCTAGCTCAAATGGAACTTCCTCCTTCAATAATAATATGGAGTGTGAGATCATGAGACCAAGACATCTTAGGTGTGTCTGTGTGTAGCTTACCAATTAAAAGAAGTATTCAATAGTTGATTTCATAATGTTCAATCTGATTGCATTGGTTCACAAACACTGCTTTTATCCATCTATTATTCTCTTCCCTAACTTCTATGGTGGGCTCTCCAAAAAAAATGTAGGAAAGAAAGTGTTGCACATCTAAACAAGTCATTTGATTTAAGATATGGGTGCCACTTTAGCCTCAGGTTCTCTATGTGAGCATGATATTTCTATATGGATCACTTCGAGGGAATATTTATCTCTCTGTCTAATGATTCATTTTGGATGTGTCTTGGTATTCTAATCTTACCTGTTTTTTTGAAATGAATCCTCCTTATCTTTTATTTATTTATTTTTTCATAATGATCATTCTGCTGGAATCCTTTCTTTTTCTAATTATGTTGCTACTTACTGAATGTTGAAAATGTTTTCAGGATATAGAGGAAAATAATCGAAAGGTCAAAGTGTATGGTAGTAATTATACATTCCATGAGACCAATTGGAAGGAACTTCGAGTTGGTGATATTGTAAAGGTGTGTAAGGATGAATACTTCCCTGCTGATTTAGTTCTGCTTTCATCTAGCCATGAAGATGGGGTTTGTTATGTTGAGACCATGAACCTTGATGGAGAGACCAATTTGAAATTGAAGCATGCCTTGGAGGTGACGTCCCATCTTCATGATGAAAATTCCTTGAAACAATTTACGGCAGTGATCAAGTGTGAGGACCCCAATGAAAAGTTATATTCATTCGTTGGAAATTTGTCTTGTGATGGCAAAGAATACCCACTTTCCATACAACAGCTACTACTCAGAGGTTCTAAGCTTAAAAATACTGAATATGTCTTTGGTGTTGTTATTTTTGCGGGACATGACACAAAAGTGATGCAGAATGCTACAGATCCTCCTTCCAAGAGAAGTAAAATTGAGAAAAAAATGGATAAGATAGTCTACATACTTTTCAGTACTCTGGTATTGATTGCTTTTGTTGGATCTTTGTTTTTTGGAATTGAAACCAAAAAAGATTTCAGTGATGGAAACCTTAGAAGGTGGTATCTTCATCCAGATGATACAACTGTCTTTTATGACCCTAAACGACCATCGCTTTCTGCATTTCTTCATTTCCTGACAGCCCTTATGTTGTATGGATACCTAATTCCAATATCTTTGTATGTATCCATTGAGATTGTAAAGGTTTTACAGAGTACTTTTATTAACCATGATCAGCATATGTATGATGAAGAAACAGACAAGCCAGCACATGCACGCACATCTAATTTAAATGAGGAACTTGGTCAGGTAGATACTATACTGTCTGATAAAACAGGCACTTTGACATGTAATTCCATGGAGTTTGTTAAATGTTCAATAGCAGGAACTGCTTATGGCCGTGGTATGACAGAAGTGGAGAGGTCACTGGCAAGGAGGAGGGGGGATCCACTGCCTGAAACCGGTGATGATGTTCAAGGGCATGAGGGTGAAAAGTCAGTTAGGGGTTTCAACTTTAGAGATGAACGAATCATGAATGGTCAGTGGCTTAATGAACCCCATTGGGATATAATACAGAAGTTCTTCAGGGTCTTGGCAATATGTCACACAGTGATTCCTGAAAAAAATGAAGAGTTGGGAGAAATTTTGTATAAAGCTGAGTCACCAGATGAAGCTGCTTTTGTCATAGCTGCAAAGGAGATTGGCTTTGAGTTTTTTAGAGTGACACAAACAAGCATCTCATTGCGTGAGTTAGATTATGAGACTGGAGAAAAGGTTGTTAGGTAAGCTCTCATGCAACAATTTATTTAATTTTTTTTTTTTGTTTTTTAAATTTTTTCTATAATTCAATAGTTACAATGAGGGTTGGGGGATTGGAACCCTAATGGCCTGTTTGGATGGAGGGGAGAAGGAGGGGGAGTGGAGGGGAGTAGAGTAGAGTAGGCTAAAAATAAGCTAATTTTGTGCTAAATCTACTCTACTCTACTCTACTCCCCCTCCCCCTCCCTCAATCCAAACGGACCATAAATGTTTCCATTGGAAAAACTATGAGGTACTGGTTGAGCAACTTGAGCTATAAGGCTCTTGGAAAGTTATTTAATATATTTTAGGTTCATTTAAGTATAGTGTCTACTTCCCATGCAGGCAGTTGCCTACAAACCTTTTGATGATTATAGGTAATTGCTCTATTTTGTCATATTTGAGATACCATGTTTTTATTTTGATGTAGAAAATTTCAGCTTTTGTTTATGAGGAAAGTTAGTCTGGTTGCACATTTAGATTAATACAATTTCAAACTTTCTCTGTTTTTGAAAACTGCAATCTGCCGCAAGTATACAATACAATTAATTTCATGATGTCTATAAGCACACGACTCATGTTTTAGTTTTTTTTTAAGGTCAGAAATATTTTATTTATAGAGTTGATGATTTCTGCAGTTGCATTATGTATAAAAAATAAATCTTTTAGAACATCTAACAAGTTATTTTCTGCTCAATGATCGGTTAGGAAAAAGGTTTCTGAAAGCTCTTGCATTCATTAGGGAGACATCAAGATGATAGATTGAGCGAGAAAACTTATACTCTTATGAGGCCTTTTTTTGTAAAAAGACGATGGGATGAGGGAGCAAAGAAAATAATAGAAGAGTGTTTATGTGAGGAACTTGTAGAGAAAAAAACTATATTGACCCCTCATAGAGAGAGACTAAACACCATTTTGCTTATATGTAAGTTTCTTGATTTTTAAGGCCATTCCTTTTTTTTTTTCATCTTAAACAAAAAAAAAAAAAAAAAAAAAAAAAAAACTTAAAAATCAGGTTCATTGTTGTGTGTGTCAAATCCATGGCAGCTACATCTCGGTCAATCTTGAGACAAATGCCCAAAATGCTACCTTTGGACAAGGCGTGTCATTGTATTTTTCTTTTTATTGATCTCTGTTTTCTTGGACTTCTTTTAGTTTCCTTTTTATGTATTTTTGTTAAACATCAGATAACTTGGTTTCTATATTCCAGAAAATACAAGCGTCTACATGTCTTAGAGTTTAGTAGTTCTCGCAAAAGAATGTCAGTGATAGTAAGGAATGCAGAAAATCGGTTGTTTCTACTTTGCAAGGGGGCAGACAGGTTAGAAACCTATGCATACTTGATTTAATGTTACATATATGAAGTTGCAGTTTGAGTCAACTGATTTCAATTTATTTGCATTTATTATAGTGTAATGTTTCAAAGGCTTTCAAAAAATGGGCGGCAGTTTGAGTCACAGACCAAGGATCACATCAAAAAATACGCTGAAGCAGGTCTACGGACCATGATAATTGCGTACTGTGAGCTTGGTGAAGAAGAGTATAAATCATGGGATGTGGAGTTTTCCAAGGCCAAAACATCTGTCACTACAGAGCGTGATGTATCGGTGGATGAACTTGCTGATAAAATAGAAAGGGATTTGATTCTTCTTGGTGCTACAGCAGTTGAAGACAAACTGCAAAAGGGGGTCCGTATTAAAAAATTGCAGTTACATTATTTAATTTTTAGATTATGCACTCACTATAAGTTTAAGCTTTCTCTGCTGTCTTACTGTATGCCAATTGGAAGTTAATAACCATTAGGACAAAACCAGTTCCTCTCATTCTATTTTTGGAAACCTTGATTGCATTATTTTATGTGATTAGTTTCACTTCAATTGTGTTCTCCGGTGTTCAGGTTCCAGAATGTATTGACAAGCTTGCCCAAGCTAGAATTAAGCTATGGGTATTAACTGGTGATAAGATGGAGACAGCAATTAATATTGGGTATTGAAGAAAATTTTGGTGTAGAGATTATATATGTTATTTTTCTTGGAGTTACATATTTTAACTATTTTAATTTTTCCAGGTATGCTTGTAGTTTACTTAGAGAAGATATGAAACAAATTGTGATCACTCTGGATTCACCAGACATTGATGCCTTGGAAAAGCAAGGGGATAAAGAGGCCATTGCAAAGGTGCAAGATTTTGAAGTACACAAAATTTATTTTTTTATTCTTTAGGCAGTAAGTTTCTAAATCATTGATTGTTATAGGCTTCTCTTGAAAGCATAAGGAAGCAAATTAGGGAAGGGATGTCTCAGATAAAGTCAGCAAAAGAAAGTGATGTCAAGTTTGGCCTAATAATTGATGGAAAATCCTTGGATTTTTCACTAAAGAAGGACATAGAGAAGTCATTTTTTGAACTTGCAATTAATTGTGCTTCTGTTATATGTTGCCGATCTTCGCCGAAGCAGAAAGCTCTGGTAAGTGTTATGATCATGCTAATATCGAGTTTCTGCTAGTTTAAATTATCTAGGCATCTTAAGAATGGCTAGTTACTGTTTTGGATGACGTAAGGATAATCTGATAGAAATATAAAAGTTATGCAGGTTACAAGATTGTTAAAAGGAGAAACAGGTAAGACAATGCTCGCTATTGGTGATGGGGCAAATGATGTTAGCATGCTTCAAGAGGCCGATATTGGAGTTGGCATTAGTGGTGTTGAAGGGATGCAGGTAAACATATATTTAATTTTTATTTATATGATGTGTACATCTTCTCTTTTCCTTAATATGAATCTTCATTTCACAGATGTTTGGAGTCTATATTATTATTTTTCTCATATCCCTTATCTTCCCCCCTTTCCCTCTTTAGCTTATGTATGCTCTTGTTGAAATTAATGAATGCTGGAGTTTCACATGTTTCTTGCCCATTTCTTGTGACTAATGATTTATATTTGATTTGGATTTGTGAAAAGCTGCAAAAAATTAGAGCATATGAAAAGAAGTTCTGATTAGAAACATTGCCTTTTCTTCTCTTTGTTATGCTTTTCTGACAATTAAAACTGGTTCAAACATTTTCCTTCTAGAGATTGTGTTTTCATGTAAAACCAGAGATATTATATATGTCTTATACAACCTATATATGCACAAAGCATATGTTTTATTTGGTGACTGATTCAAGCTGAAAAAAAGTGAGGACCCAACTTCTGATCCAAAAATTTCTCAACTGCAGGCAGTGATGGCAAGTGATTTTTCGATAGCTCAATTCCGATTTCTAGAACGTTTGTTGTTGGTTCATGGACATTGGTGTTACAGACGAATAGCAATGATGGTAAAATAGTTCTTCTAACTCAACCCCCCCTCCCCTGGCCAAAAAAAAGAAAACTATTATCAATAAGTTAAGGAAGAAAAATCACTCTTTCATTATATTTGTACTAAATGTTCATTAATTTTGTTTTAACTCTTTTTTTGGTGGGTTTTTTTTTTTTTTTTTTTGTTTTTTTGGGGGGGGGGGGGGGGGGGGAGAAGAAGGACAGTCTAAGTTTGTTTACTTCTCTTGCTTTCCTTTCTTCATCTTCAGTTGACTTGCAGTATCATCTTCTGTTTGGTTAATGCAGATATGCTACTTCTTCTACAAGAATATAGCATTTGGGTTCACTCTGTTTTGGTTTGAGGCCCATGCTTCTTTCTCTGGTCAACCTGCATATAATGATTGGTACATGTCATTTTACAATGTCTTCTTCACCTCACTTCCCATAATTGCTCTTGGTGTTTTTGACCAGGATGTTTCTGCACAACTTTGCCTCAAGGTACGGAATTATTGCCCTTCTCCAGGCTTTATATACATAGTAAAAGAACTAATGGAGACCCAGGAAGAAAAAAATAAATATAAGAATAAACCTGTTGTACCTTTAGCGTAACATATGGCCTGCATAATCATGTTTTACACATCAGCATATTACAGCTGCCGCATAGCATTGGGTAATTCCACTTAAACATAAGCAGTTAAAACAAATCAGTTCTTATCATCTATGCATTATTTAAAATAGTTGTTACCAACATCAATACTTTTCTGCTATGAAGGGTTTTCTATGTTATGCATGGTCTGCTTCTCTTGATATTGGGGAAAAAAAAACTCTCTTTGATTTACATTTCTCCAGTGGAACCTGCTAGAAGTATGTAATGCTTTGTAACAGGTTATATTTTTGGAATACAATTGAAGTGGGATTCCTATTGTTCTGTTTCTTATTTAAATTCTTCACGTATTTTACAGTGAGTAGTGCTTATTACACATTTTGACACAATTCCTCGCAGGTGTTTCTTCATTAACCATTTGCTCTGCAAATTTGATTCTATACCTGCAATTCCAATATTCTTTTTGGGTTATGCCTCCTCACTTCTGTTTCCCATATCTGTCTTTCCTGCTTCTCAAATTGATAGATTAAGCACACTAAATCTTTACAAGTATTCTTCAAAATGAAATACAGTGGATTCATTTAAGTTTAGAGGATGCCTAAATAGTATCATGACATGAAAATAATGTTTCAATATTTATCTTGCAACTTATAACTGTGATTCTATATAAACAACAATGCAGGCAAGTAGGTATATCGTAGACAGAACACTCATTTCATATAATTTCACCTTTTTGGTTCCTAAATATTCCTTGAGAGCTTTATGTAGGAGCCTAAATAACCATTTATTTTTCATTCTTCTTTGTTTGCAGTATCCCTTCTTATATTTGGAGGGAGTCGAGAACATTCTCTTCAGCTGGTCCCGTATACTTGGTTGGATGTTTAATGGATTTCTAACCTCCATAATTATCTTCTTCTGGACAACAAAGTCGATGATTAAACAAGCCTTTCGGAGAGATGGGCAAGTAGTCGACTATGAAGTCCTTGGAGTCACAATGTATACTTGTGTCGTGTGGGCTGTAAATTGCCAAATGGCAATCTCCATCAACTACTTTACTTGGATCCAGCACTTCTTCATCTGGGGCAGCATTGCCTTCTGGTATAAATTCTTAGTTATTTATGATTGTCTCCCACCAGAGTTGTCAACAACAGCATATAGGGTTTTTGTGGAAGCATGTGCTCCGAGTGTTCTCTATTGGTTGATCACCCTCTTAGCTGTCATTTGCACTCTGCTACCTAATTTTACCTTCAGGGCTTTCCAAACACGATTTAGACCAATGTACCATGACATGATACAAATAAATGAGTTTGAAGGTGTGTAGAGGCTGATGAATTACCTCGGCAAGTCAGGAAGAAACTGCATCTCATGGAGAGATTGATGCAGAGGAATTCATGAAGGACAGTATTTTTCTTAGCTTATATGAATTGGGATATTTTGGTGGCTGTATATGCTATGGTTGGTGTTAGAAGCATAGGTTGGGATCAGCATGTAGGTAGAATCTGTTAGTCTCACATTTTCATGTAGATTAGTTATCTGTTAGTCTCTCAATTTTGATTGCAATCAAAATTGAGCATTGCCCATTTAAAGTTAATCGCCAAATGCATGTGTCTTCCGTTGAACCTGACACACACACATACCCTTTTCTTTTAAAGGCTGTAGCCAAGTTGACTGCTGTTAGAGAGGGTGAAAAGATACATTCTATTTCTGTAAGGAGTGGATTTGAGTCGTTGGTATTTGTTCTGAACTCATTGGTTCATATGTATGCTGCTTGTGGACATGCCGATTGTGCACACAAGATGTTTGATTTAAGAGAAAACGTTCTATCAGGCTGTGGCGTAAAACACTGGTTTTACGCCAGCCAATAAATTCCTGCCACGTGGACTCTCACTTAAATCCCTCTCCAAACGAAGAAAGAAAACCACAACCTGAAGAATGAAAACCACCTTCTTTCACCATCTTCATCTCCATCTCCATCACTCACTCTTCCTCTAAACAAGACAAAGCCGGTCAATCACCCAGCACCGTCCACCCACCACACCCAAGACAAAAAATCCCACCTTTCTCAAACCCCCAAACCCAAATCAAAACACAAATCAAACTACACCCACAACTCAGAACACCAAAAACCAAGCAAAATCACCAAGTCCCCAAACCCAAGAGAGAACCAAAGTTAGAAGCCTTTTGTTGTGGTGGTTGATTGGCTGAACCCATGGTGTTCGGCCATAGTGGTCTAGGCTAGGTGGGATTCGGGTTTAGAGAGCTAGAAAGAGCAGGGGTTTAATTTATGTGGGTTTCTGCCTTTGTGATGGTTATGTGATGTTCGGCCATGGAGGTTTGGCTTTGTGATGGTGAAGAGAGAAGAGAGGTGAGAGGTGACAAATGAGAAAGAAAGACTAAAAATTGCACTTGCCGCCCACTAAATTGGTCTCTCTCTGTGTGTGTGTAGACTGTAGAGTTAAAACTATGTCTCTCTCGTGCTCAGCTTCTTGATTTATATAGAAGTTCCTTTAAGCTTTTTTTCATAATTCCCAAATCTGCCCCTTAAGGAACTGCTTTTTGATTTTTAACATTTTGTTGGGTTTTTATAGGGAAGAAGATGATGGAGTAAAAAGGGAAAATGAGGGCTGTGTGAGGAATCTTTGAGGGGCTCAAAGCTTATTTAGTATCCCTAGTGGTGTGGTGAGTGAGGTACTAGGGGGAGAAGGGAAAATGAGGGTTGTGTGAGGAATCTTTGAGGGGCTCAAAGCTTATTTAGTATCCCTAGTGGTGTGGTGAGTGAGGTACTGTGCGGAGTGTGTTGACAGGGTGAGTTTGTGGTTTTGATAAGCTTCCCATAGTCTTGATAGGATGGAAGACAAGTGCAAAAACCTGCATAATCTGGATCCCTACTTACCTATATATGTTTGCCCAAAATAAGCTTCCCACAGTTTTGAGAGGAGGGAAGCTATGGACGGTAAAATAATGCAGAGTTGATTTGATCACGTTAGATATAGATATAATGCATCAACTTGTATGGCTAGACTTTTCTGCTCCGGCGATTTGTGTGGCGGTGGTGGAGGTTCAACGTGAAGGAAGCAAAGGAAGCACTAGTTTTCTTTCTTCGTTCTCTGCTTGGAGTTCGTTTGGAGAGGCTGTGGTTTTCTTTCTTCGTTTGGAGATGGATTTAAGTGAGAGTCCACGTGGCAGAAGTTTATTGACTGGCGTAAAACACTGGTTTTACGCCACAGCCTGACAGAACGTTTTCTCTTGATTTAATGGTTGATAGGGATCTTTCGGCTTGGAATTCTATGATTAATGGGTTTGCTCTTAATGGGATGCCCAGTGAGTCTCTTACACTTTTCAGGGAAATGGGTTTTGGAGGGTGTCCAGCCATATGGGTTCACCATGGTAAGTTTGTTGTCTGCTTGTGCTGAGCTTGGAGCTTTGGCATTGGGTAGGAGGGCCCATGTTTATATATTGAAAATTGGTTTGAGTGTAAACTTGCATGTTAATAATGCCCTTTTGGACCTTTATGCAAAGTATGGGAGCATAAGTTTATTGCTATTTCTGATGGTAATTGATGCCTACTTTCTTTGGATGTTAGTACTCAACATTGTTAAATTGTGAAGGAAAACATCAAACTTCTACCTTGATCATTAATTTGTTTGTGTCCTTACCCTAATAATATCCACAAAGTGATGTTATGTGTCAAGCTTTAATTATAAATTTTTTGTCACACTTTGACCTGCTGCATGCATTATGACAGTAGTTATAATTGTAACTAGTCGCAGATCCACGTGATGCGTGGGAATGGATAATTACTTTGTAATTTTGACATGAGTATAATTTGTTATCCTAAATTTGTTGAAAATAATTTGCTCTCCCTAAAAATTAAGGGAAATGTTATGTCGACAATAATTTTACAACCCTTCCACAATAAATCAAATGTAGCAAGTTGTTATTGGTAGGCAAAAAAATAAATTTACTGATAGGTTTAAATTAGAATTGATAACAACTTGCCAACTATAACTTGTTGTGAAAACGTTGCAGATGTAGCACTTTTAAAAAATTAAACAATTTCTAAAATTATTTTTCTATCTCTACAAATATGTACCATTCTATTATTTTTGGGTGTATTTGATTGATATTTATCCATTTTTAGGTGGTTCATATTCCTCTATATTATGTTATAGTGGGTTATGTTTTCCTAATTTTTTACTTTACAACTAAACTTTTTAAGTTTCAAATTTGTTATTCAAAATTCTCATTCTCTTAAAATATATTATCATGATAATCAAATCTCATGACAAAAATACCTTTGATATTAGTCAAATAACCGATAGGCACACTCAAATACATAGCCAAGATTGTGTTTTGATATAAATTCAAATTCTGACTTTCAAAATAGCTAAGTAGTAGCTCAAACAAAAATTAAATCAAAACAATAACAAGAAGAGAGAGGATTTGTGATAGGAAACTCAATTCAATTCAATTGGTCTCTCCCATAATAATATCTAAATTTGTTACAATACAAAATCAAAAAAAGTAACATATCCTGTACTAAGTGCATACACAAAGAGAATTTTTTATCCATAATGGTGAATACATCATACAAATACACATAAGAGGTATCCATCAGTGGAAAAAAACTCATCCATGATTAACGACCACATAAACTATAGTAGTAAGAGCCCATTGCGATTCTTTTGTTGTTGGCTATTTGACCAACTAAGAGAGTTGTGTTCTTGATTTAGAGCCTTTTTTTTGCACCCCCATGAAATAGCTATCATAAAATAACCATGCCAAGTGCTCGATCAAATACCCGTTGTATGTATTAGCCCACTTATGTCAACCCCAGTTTGAATGTTTGTGAGATTGAAACCATGTAGCCATATCAAAGGAAATCACCATATAGAAAGAGTACACATGTTTTCATCTGTTTTACACATCGTGACCTATCCTTGTGTTAGTATCCTGGTGAACAACCATGGCTTTGAGATTTTTTTGGTTGGTTTACGGGAACCAATGTTGTTGGCACCCGAGATCTCCGATGGCACATCACCAACAAAATTAATTTGAAAAACTTGAAGAATATGGGGGGGGGGGGGGGGGAAACTCACTTTAGAGGGACTATCCAAATTTGCAGAAGTGAGTAGAGCAATTGCAAATATATATAGACAACAAATCAGTAGGTTTTTTGTTGTTGGTGGAATTCTAATAGAGTGGCAATTGAGTAGTTTTCATAACTGCTTGATTTGAGAGATGGAGAGTCATAGAGTTGAAGGAAGATTGATTATTATCATATTGAGATTGATGGAATAATAAATGGAAAGTTGAAAAGTTAGGATACGTTAATCAAAAGATGAAGTTTTTTTTTTTTTTTTTTTTATGTGATAGAGTAATAATTGGGAAAATGTTAATTTGTAAGAGGAAGGAAAAGAAAAAAAGAAAAAAGAAAGTTAGTGGGACTGATGATGTGGCTCAGTAGGAGTGTAGTAACAATAAATACTACGCTTTAGCTTTTAGATATACTAGCTTTTAAATCTGTGCAAATGCACAGGAATTACACAAGTACATGTTTCGGGTTCTTGGAAAAAAAAATACATCAATTTTCAACAAAATAGAAAAAAAAAATAATGAAAATTTTGTAAGAGTCCACAAATAAATTTTTGTACATAGAAATAACTAGAATCTGAGAAAGCAATATATTCAAATAATTTTAGGAAAATATTTGGAGAAACATTTTGTTTCAAAAGTCGTACTTAAATAAATTTAATTAAATAAGTATGTAGCTAATGCAATTGAATTTATAAATTTTAAAAAATAACAGTTGGTATGAATTTCAAATTTAAAATGTATATAACACTTAGTATGCTATCCATAAAAATATGTGTTGTCTTACAAATAGATTTTCTTTTAAGCCTATTCTAAACAACTAAAATTGCAACATCCACTATGATGGAGAGAAAAATATTTCTAGCAATTGAAAAAAAAAATCCAGCTAAAGAGAATGGTGTGATCATCCTTCCTTGGAAGCAAAAATTGGTGGAGAAGCAAGATTGTTGTCCATTTCACACCCTTTGTCTTAATACTTCTTCAGCTAAAGAAATTGAACCCATGAACCTAAGTTTAACAGGAAAAAAAATCAAAGAGATGTAGACATCAAATCTTGCACTAACTTTGATAAGAAAATTTTAATTATAAAAATACAAACCAACCTCAAGAATATCTCATCATCTCCCAATCTAAATAAAACTTGCTTAATTTAATGTCCATGATAGTGGATGACAAAATCTTTGGTTTATGCAACGGTGAAAGACTAATGATTCCATAATGACATAAGACTTGATATGTCATATTAAACTTTACCTCGAAACTACCCAACTACTCATCTAAGCCCTTTTTTTCACTAACAAAATAAACATTTCCAAGATGCATGATACTAAGAAAAAGTATGTAGTCAAAATAAACATTTGATGAAGCTGACGGTCCTAATGAACCCGTCAACTTTACTTGCGCATTCGAAGAGATGAAAATGACGATATCATAGGCTGATGACTCCACCTCAACGTTTGAACATCTGTGTGAGACGACTAGAATGCCTAGATGGGATAAGAAGCCGACGGAAGGAAACTGACGGAAAGAAAGACGGGTTCAGTATGGCCTTGCTTGGCCTTCACAAATGTGTATATAAGGAAACATCTTGTGCCCCACGGTTAACCCTAACCAAGAGGATTCCTACAAGAAAAGGATCTCGCAAGATATGTGTATTAATGAGGATCTTCCTTACAAGGAAAGGCCCTCTCCGCCAAGAAACGGATGTCAACTCTATGCTACTATAAAAACCCCAAAACCCTCACAAATCAAGGTACGCATAACTTTACCTTAACTCTGGCACTCTAGAGTTGAGAAAGTTTTCTAACTTGACATTCGAAGGGTATTTGGCCGGTACCATACCGGTACTCTTTGTTAGGGTCTTCTTTTTATTTGTTACACAGGTGTTGTTTCGAGCACGTGAGGATTGTGCGACTTACTGATAATTTTTGGCATCATCAGTTGGCGCCGTCTATGGGAAAGACGCTGTAGTAGAAGCCATACTACCGCTTCCCGGACAAAAAGTTCTATGGTACTCACTCGCTCGATGGTTACCACCAACAATAACCAAGGAGATGAACCATGTACCACCGCCCTCGAAAGATAGGTTTAACTCTCGCCGCAGCCGTGGAACGCCTAACCAAGTAAAACTATGACCTAGAAGAGCAACTGCACCAAAAGAATGCAGGATTTAACACTCAGGAGGAGGACCAAGTAGACAAGAGCGACAGGATACAAGCCGTCCATCCGCCGTAGATATGGCTCCACCATACATGGTCGCGGAGATGCAGATGATGAAGGAATGGATGGACTTCATGATGTATATCCTTAGAGGACGAGTGTCGAGCGACCTTGATGAGTTGGTCCATCGGACGGATTCACCCTTCACTGCATCCGTCATTTCGTTCCTTCTTCTGCCAAAGTTCTGTATGCCGTAGGTAGAGGCCTATGACGACTGTAAGGACCCCCTAGATCACTTGGAGTCTTTCAAAATGCTGATGCACCTACAAGGCATGGCAGATGAGATCATGTGACGGGCCTTTCCAACTATGTTGAAGGGTCTCGCAAGGGTATGGTTCAGTAGGTTGATGCCAAACTCCATCAGTACCTTCAAGGAATTGAGCATACAGTTTGCCTTGCACTTTATCGGGGGGCACAGGCATAAGAAGATCACTGCATGCCTGATGAACATCAAGTAACGGGAAGAGGAGACGCTGAGCTCTTACATAACTCGCTTTAACAAGGAGGTCCTTTCAATTGATAAAGCTGACAACAAGATACTCATGGTTGTATTTACCAATGGGTTATGGAAGGGTAAGTTTCTGTTTTCTTTATACAAAAATGACCTAAAGACTATGTTGAATGTACTCTACGGGGCTATTAAGTACATGCATGTGGAAGATGCGCTGTTGGCTTGAGAATAGAAGCCTAAGAAGAGGGAAAGACAGGAGGAGGCATGGTAGGACAGGGGACGAAAAACAATAAGGACTTGAGACCGACGGGAGGATAGGCGCTCCGAACCCCCCATCGGGAGGTTTCGCAAGCTTCACCCCGCTAAATGCCCTGATCGATCAAGTCTTATTGCAGATCAAGGATGAAGGAGCCTTGACATTTCCTGGTAAGCTGTAGGGAGACCTCAGTAAGAGGTCCAAAGACAAGTACTACCGTTTTCACCGTGATCACGGTCATGATACATCTGACTATTACGACTTGAAGCAACAAATAGAAGCTCTTATCAGACAAGGAAAGTTGCGGAGGTTCGTCAATAAGGAAAGAACGGACCCACCACAAGAATAGGTTGCCCAAAGAGAGAACGAGCATCCTAGGCCACCTCTAGGAGACATAAGAATGATTGTGGGAGGCACTACAGCTTCTGGTTCATCTAACTTACAGGCTTCGTCTCGAAGATGGCGTAGGTTAACAACCCCATAATTAGATTCTCGGAGGAAGATGCTCGATGTCTCCATCACTCGCACGACGATGCACTCGTTGTTAGCATACAGGTAGGGGACTACAACACACATCGGGTCCTAGTTGACAACGGGAGCTCTGCTGACATCCTCTACTACCCGGCATTCTAGTAGATGAAGATTGAGAGAGAAAGGCTGGTTTCGACCAATGCCTTATTTGTTAGGTTCGGAGGAACAAGGGTATACCCTTTCGGTGCGGTCACATAGCTCGTAATGGTTGGAGATTACCTTTAACAGATTACTAAGGATGTTACATTCTTTGTTGTTGACTGCTTATCTGCCTACAATGCCATCTTGGGTTGACCTACTCTCAACTCGTGGAAGGCCGTGCTTCTTGGTTGTGAAAGTTATTGTTCGCATACTTGGATCAGGATCCGGGTACTCAGTACAACTATCACACCATACCTAGGAGCGAACTTGGTGCTACGTTACTGCACTATGTATTTTGGGCATTCGCTCCATGCATTGCTGCATTCAGATATTGCAAGCTAGTGATCAGTATTGATGAGACTCATTTGTATGGTGATTATCAAGGGGTGTTGTTGATTGCAATGGCAATCGATGCTAACAACAAGGTTTTGCCTCTCGCCTTTGCTATTGTGAACAGGGAGTCAGGGCCTAGTTGGGGGTAGTTTTTAGAGTGCCTTAGGATTTCGATAGGACATGTGATACTTAACGAGGACATTTGCATTATTTCTAGCTGACATAAAGGTATCAAAAGCGCCATTGCAGAGTGGCCTAGAGGTGGTGATGAAAGATTACGGGTATTTCACTGATATTGCCTTCGACATGTTGCTAGCAACTTCAACACACACTTTGATGACCTAATTCTAAAGGCATTCAAAGCTAGATATGCAACTTAGGAAGCTAAATTTGAGTCCATAATGCAAACCATTAAGGATGTTGAGATAAATGCACTTAGGAGGAATCAATTGATACAAAAAAATACTGGTGAACCTGAACACTATATGCCATACACATATCTAATGAGTGAGGATCTGGACAAATTGACCCAGTCACATGATGGCGAAAGATGTTATGAGGCAATGACAACCAATATCTCTGAGTGCTTTAATGGGGTACTTAAAGGTGCCTGCAATTTGCCCATTGCCGCAATGGTTGAGTTCACTTGGTATAAACTTGTTGCATATTTCCAAGATTGACGTAAAAAAATTACTTTTGATCTCTCTCATGGTAAGATGTGGAGTAATCATGCCATGGGGATCTATGGCTCAAATGTTTGCAAAGCTTCAGGACACTTTATGAGGGCATTTAATCATGAAGCCGGTATATATCAAGTAGTTACCCCATACAATGACTATAATGGTGGCGAGGGAAACCACAATCATGAAATAAACATAGTGGGTAGAACATGTGGTTGTGGAAAGTGGCAAAACATTAAGATCCTTTGTTCGCATGCAATTAAAGTTTTTTAGAGTCTGCGAGTTGATCTGACTAACTATATTGACCCATGTTACAGTTTGGAAAATGCCATTCACACATATTCACATCAATTTGTGGTGCCAAAGTTAGAGTTATTGTGGAGAGATGTTAGCGAGCCACGGTGGGTGCCTGACCTAAATCTGTTGCGGGCCAAAGGTTGTCCTGTGAAGTCAAGGATAAGGAATGAAATGGATGGGGTATGACGAGAACCAGGAAGCCAGAGGGAAGATTCGGACTTGAGGGAGATTCAATTGAGGCAGCGATACGGAGTGTGTCATGAAGAGGGGCATAACCGTAGAAAATGTCCCAATTCCCGTGGGGCTTTGACAAGCGGTGGTGTTACAAACTAGGTAAGTGCTGTTTTTATATATTATGCTCAGCTTCTAAAAAGTAGCTGAGATGTAATGATCGGATTGTATAAAGTAGCTAACTTGCATAGAATTTCATTTGGGAACTAATAACCATTTTTTAATGTTTGTCAAGCGAGCGGAGACTCGATTTTGGAATGGCATTGTACGTGGAAGTTATGGTTATCTTCAGTATGGACAAGTGCATTTATCAAAGTAGACTATGTTGTATCGACTCAGTTGTTATTTTGTTTTTTGCTGAATATTCTTGTAATTGAACTATTCTCTACCCATTGTACTTGTTAGATTAGTTGCGTTGTGCATCTTTTATTGCAACTGACTTCAAAATATGTGCTGATTTCATTTGCATCTTCCTTGGTTGGTTCACTCAGAAGATATATATATATATATATATATATATATATATCTGGTTCTTTGTTGCTGGTTGTATCTGGTTCTTTATTGATGCGTGTGACAATGGAAAACCCAGTGGATAGTTGGAAAGATGCTAAAGTTGGTCGGCCAATATGTACAAGGTCTGAAAGGTCCTTTTAAAGCATATTGGGTAGTTATTGGCTGCTCCATCATGGCTGATAGTTGGGAAGATGTGCAAGGTAGGACAATAATAACTGTTTTGGTTTGTTGCCTTCAGTGGGTTATATTTTGTTTCTTTCATTACAGTTGCGATCAAGAATAGAGCTTCTAGGTGATACAGTTATGAATTTGGTTTACTGTTGCATGTGGGGAAAAAAAATTTATTGTGGAAACCGAGTCTTTAAGACTTGGTTTCCATTTGAGTGGCATGTTCATAAATAATTTCCCAGTAGAAATCGAGTCTTTAAGGCTTGATTTCCTTTGGAATGGCTTTTTTCGTAAATATTTACGTAGAGGAAATCGAGTTTTGAAGACTCGATTTATGGAACTCGAGTTTCAAAGACTCGAGTTCCATTTGAGTGGCATTGTCAGTAAATAATTTTGAACTCTCTGCCTGCGTACTTGCTTCTCCAGAACTCGAGTAATAAATGGAACTCGAGTTTCATATTCCTGAGTTCCATTGTTTATTTATTTATTTTTTTTGTGGAAGGCATGGTCAGCTCTCTTAAATTCAAAGTTATAATGGAACTCGAGTTTCATATACTCAATAATGGAACTTGAGTTTCATATACTCGAGTTCCATTGGAATTTTTTTTTCCTTGCATAAAAAGGCATAGCTCCCTGATATTCACAATCAAACATTATCAAATTTCCAAAAAGGCATTTCCCTGTATATTTACAATCAAACAAATTATAAGGCATTTCCCTATATATTTACAATCAAACATATCATAAGGCATTTTCCTGTATCATCACAATCAAATAGATTAGAAGGCATTTCCTTGTATATGAAAGTTTTATACTCAAATCATATACTCAAGTTTCTCGAGTTTCATATACTCAAGTCATTTCCCTATATATTTATAATCAAGTTGTACATATTCATTTCCAAAAGGCATTTTGTATATCACCACTGCTTGTTCACATAATGGAGAATACATCAAAATATACATGCCTAACTTTGTACACTTGTTCACAACAAAATACTAGACTAGCCTGTCCTTTCTTCACTTCAAAATGCTTGTTCACATAATTTCTTTGTCAGCTACCTTTTTCGAACCTTATGTTGTCTCGTATAATGTTTACTGTGCGAAGGAGGAGATCTTGAATGTCCTTGGTCTGATGCCTCGTGCCTAGCTTTGTGTCCATGTTTGTGACCACCTATCCCATAAGGAGGTGCCTTTGATGTGCATTTCAGCTGACTTTTTGGCTGTGTAGGTAACCCAACAGCTTGCATAGCTTGAACATGATCAATATGGGGTGGGTTGATGCCCGAAGAAGGGCTAGTAGACATACTGTGGGAGGGTGGCTCCGTGTGCATTTCAAGAAGGGTTGGATCAATACCTAGGTCAAACGATGGAATGGGTGAAAGCTCAGGAAATGACCGTGGGGTGGAGATGTTGGGGGCAGGAGATGGATGTAGGGTGGGTGAAGGGATGTTGAGGCTAGGAGATGGATGTGGGGTGGATGGAGAGGGATCAAGGGTAGGGATAACTCGAGGGGTAGCAACAGGCGGACGAGAGCCATGTCTGGCAAGAGTTGTGCTCATGCTTGGCCTCTCAATACCTGCTGCCTCAGGAGTAGCTGCCTCCTCATTCGGGGCCTTAGGGATATGAGCTTGTACACGGTCAATCTCATTCACTGCCTTCAGAATATCAGTAATGTCCTTGTAGTCTGGTGTGTCCACTGGGTGACACCTCAACAAACGGAGGTATCCTTTAATCTACAAGTACATTACGACTATTAGTAATGCAATACTATTAGTAATGCAATACCAAATCAAAATGGAGAACTTTAAGCACAAGAATTGATATCATAGAAATTACACTTTAATAAATGGTGACAATTAAATGGCCAAGTAAAAACTGCAAAATATAGACTATGCATCCATGTTCTTTATGGTAATGATTGGTTTCCACATCTCTTTATCAAAACTTATATTAGGCAAACAAACTTAGCCGGTTGAATATGGACTTCATAGGGTCATTATGATGGAGAGAATGTCAGAGAAGAGTTAAGCAAATGACACCACCTTTAAGAAAACCATGATATAAGTACAGGTAGTACAAGTGCTTGTCCCTTGCATACTGTTGCATTATTTAGTAATTAAAGAATTGCAAGTTAGACTATTAGTAAGTATCTGAGGATGTTGCAACAATAAATGTCACATAATAGGGCCTTGTGCTGCAACTGCAGGTAGCTCAAGAAAAGCACTGCTTAGACCTGTCATGACTGATTGGAAAAAATGAATATCAATGATACATTCAACAATTTGCAAATAAATCAAATTTCTAGTTTTTGCTAATTTCCAAACCCAAAAGCTGTTAAGGTAGGACCAATGAATCACCCGTATGCATCTGAAACAAATATCAAATATTATTTATTTTGGAGACATCTTGTAGATTAACATGGTTGCCACTATGACGAAAATGAAATAAGATTATGCTTCATAAGCAACAAGCACTTGACAATGACATTGCCATGTCAAATAATGTGGATGGAAATCCCAAGGCACTGGATTCACTCCAAATGCAGCTATAGACTAACTGGCTAACTTCCAAGAGTACCAGAAAAAATAAAAAAGAATTTTCATTAGAAAAGCAAACAAAATACCAATTTCCCAAGGCATGTACTCTATCAGGAGCAAAAGTAACTCTATCATGGACTTTAAAACTTTAAACTATGAATGAAGGAATGTTGAATCTAAATATATACAGAAGAGGCTTCGTCTCCTATTTTTTCTGTCTGTCTGGCTTGGGCCTAAATGGCCGATGAAATCAATTTCCCATCCATCATCAGAAGGCATGCGAGGGCTTTACCATTTGGACCCCACAATATCAATTTTTTCTTTTGGGAAGTGGTGCCAGACGATCAATCACCTTGAATTGAAGCCCATCTTTATAAATTCCTTTGTCCAATCTTGTCTATTGGGTGCATGCTTCCTTTTGTTGGTGAGCAAATGCAAAGTGCAAAGTGCAAAAAAAATGCAAAGTGCAAAAAAGAAAGAGGATCAATCAAACATCAAAGACCTAATTAAGATGGTGATGCAATTGGGTTTTTGACATGTGGCATATGATGGTGTGTGAGAATTTTGCATTGTAATGTAATGTAGGGTCTTAGTATATAGGTGTTGGACCAATATTGTAGGGGTTTGTACTGTACATAAGCAATGTTATTGCCGCATGCGTTATAGGACATTTCATTTTTTGGGGTAAGACCAAAAAGGAAGAGAAAAGAAGAGGGAGGTGGGGTTTGTTGCTTTGTCTAATGTCTAAAGCATGCGTTCTAGGACTGTATATAACTCAAAAGGTCAAACTTTTTGTGTTTTACTTCTTTTTTAATTAGTTACAACTTATCATGAAAAAACAATTAATTATATGACAAGTTATGATTGATAGAATATAAAGCTGAACACAAAAAGTGAAACGAATAATTTATATTCCTAAATCTTGAGCAATATTCGAAGTTAGGCCTTCTCTCTCCCTCTTTGTACTAGCTTGGATCCCATTAACACCTGACCTTTTGTTTGGCTTTAATTGAAAACCACAGATTTTGGACCCAACTTTTTTTCCCAATAAGGCTCATCACATCTTGATACCTATTTTTAGTATGAAGCATAACAAATTTTCTCACATATTATTAGGGAAGCTAATACCAATCCTAGCTAGTAAAGCCCTTTGGTGCCACACTAGAAACCTCGAATTGAACATTCATTCCTAAAAATTCTCCGCACCAACATTGTAAGACCCGTGAGTCATATCATCCACATCAGTCCCATAAAAATCGGTTAATACCAATACCAATTAAAAATAAAATAAAATAACACTCCAGCAATACTACATTAATAAACACAATATCAAAAATACATTATCAAATTTAGCAAGAAGAAAGTCATCGAACTTTCAAAATTTCTTAAAATTTTTCATTAAAATGGATCCAATTAAACACTAAATCATCAACTTTAACAAAACCTAACATCAACAATTTAATTTAACAAAGACCTAGTTCGGACTTCAATCTACAATTACTTACTTTTTTTGAGTTTCTCATAGAAAACGACCAATTTAAGTAAATATATTTACTATAATTTTCATATTTTGTAAATAAGAGAAAAAAAAATAACAATCACTGCAGAACAATGGGTTTAGACCTTTTTGCCAGGCACATCCAAAAAACCATTCGGTTTAGGCATTTTCCCAAAACAATGCATATCACAGAACAAGATAGAAATTTGAAATGTGTTCCCTTTTGATTTGTCTGATATTGACAGTTCAACCCACGAACAGAAAAAAGCGCAAAAAAAAAAAAAAAAAAACCCACAAAACAAAAAAAGCATTTAAGAAAATGAATTACCTGGCGTGGGTTTCAGTGAGGGTGAGTTTGTGGAACAGGAATTTGGTGGAGGACAAGGAATTGATAGAATGAGAGTGAGGAATTGAGAGTGTCTTTGTGGACTAAGTGAGAGTGGATAGGGTGAGTAAGGGTGGAGATTGAGTGAGAGTGGAGGTGTGTGAGAGTGGAGAGGTCACCTGTGACTGAGCGATAGACTTATGAATTTCCACTTTATGAAATCAAGCCTTTAAGGGTTGATATCCAGGTGGATTCCACGTGGGTAAACCACGTCATTCTTAGAACACGGAAATCGACGCTCAAAGGGTTGAGATGAAACTCGAGCTTATAAGACTCAAGTTTCAAGTAGATGCCACGTAGAAAAAAGCCAAATCAAAATATAGAAACCGGGCCTTTGAGGCTCGAGTTACAATGGGTAAATCTTTTACTCTTGAGATGCTTGTTAGTAATATAGTTTTGAAACATTGCAAACTAATTATATAGTCCAGCAATTGATCGTCCTTGCCAAATAACAATAAATATAAAAAAATTTAGTTAGTTGTCACGTTTTAAAATAATGTTGAAAACTAGCATCTCGAGTGTCTAAAACTCGAGTTCTAAGATAAAACTCAAGTTTTTAAGTCTCGATTTGTAAGAGGATGGATGCGATGTGGAAAAAAATCCACGTGAAAATCGAGTTTTAAAGATTCGATTTCCAAAATTGCAGAAAAACGCTGTTATAGAGCTTAAAAACGTCATTATAGGGCTTAAAAACGCCACTATAGGGTTCCCAAATCTGGTACTTATAAATTTTTTTTTTGCAGGAAAACGCCGTCATAGGGCTTTAAAACATCACTATAAGGCTTAAAAATGCCACTATAGGTGAAATTTTTTTTGCATAAAACTCGAGTTTTAAAGACTCGAGATCTATGTGGCATTTTCACATTTGCAAAGCGAGTCTTTTGGACTCAAGTTTTAATATAGATCTCGAGTTTCTAAATCTCGAGATGCTATTTTTCATAATTCTTTCAAATGTTGCCTAACTTACTACATAGAAATGCTGAACATGGTTAGTCTACTCATTCCCTAGCAATTGGCGTTAATGGCCAATTTTGGCCCCAAAAAAAATTAAAGAGTCCTTTCTAAAAAAAAATAAAAAAAATCAATGAGTCCATTTTCCTGGCAATGATCCATTAAAGCACCTGTACTGTACAAAACCCTATTTTACATTGTGGAATTTGATATCCTCCTATTCCCGGACTCCCAAGTATGAGCACTGATCATTTTAGCTGGTTCTGGGGACCACAAGGATTATGTTGCCGAAACTTCGTTGAAGGTGGATCTCTTTTTATATATTGTCCTTCGTCCCCACGATATTTTTCTTGTCAATTCCAAATTTCCCAAATTGCCAGCTACATTTCATCCCTCTCCGATTGGTGAAAATCATCAGTTTTTCATCAATTTCCCAATCAAATGGAAAACTTTTCAATCTACTGCTCTCATCCTCCATGCAAATTCCAGATCTTCACTCATCTCTTATGATTCCCATTTCATCACATCTTTGATTATCTTTCTTAACTACCGCTCCTGTTTTTAAGATCTTACTCTCTTACCTTCCGATCCTGTTTTTTTAGATCTTCTTGATCTTCAGATAACATATCATCCCGATGGCTATCCTGACCGATGAGAGCACCTCTTCTTCTTGATCTTCTTGATTTTCCTAGATCTCTTTACAGTGATGGGTACGTATTTATTTATTTATTTGAGAATTGGATATGCATTTAATTAATTACTACTCTGGTGTGTTTTTACTTTTTCTGAGTTATAATTTATAATTTTTTCATGATTTTTATGTGTCCACTAAATATCTAATTATGAAAGTTTTTTTCTTTGATCATATATTCTACCTACTAAGGTGGTTGAGCCACAACGGTCGATGATAGAAATAAAATAATTTTACTCAAATAATATTATTAATTCTGATAAATATTTGTATTCTTTTATCCTTTATAAACTTATAAGTTGTAACCATGCTCTTTTACTCATTTATGAACTTTAAATGGTTGTATAATCATAATAAATGGTAGAAGTAGAAGGAATTTAAATTTGGCTAATGTATCGGTTAAAATTTTCTCCCGCTTGATATTAAGATAATCTTTCTTAAATTTCTTAATCTCATTTTGTTTTATTTTTTTTTTCTATAAATAAAAAAATGGGAATGTGCTAAAATTAATCACAAAAGGCGTACAGGCAAACAAACTTCATCGTGGAAGGATTGAATCTCATTTCATTTACTTCCTCCACAGCCTCTCTAAACTGAACTGCGAATTTACAGAGGGTAACAAACTAACAATGAAATTATATCCTGCAACTAAGAAAAGAACCCAGATAGGTGAATTTCCTAAATTGCAATCTTAAGGAGTTCTTAAAGAAAACCCTTAAATGCATTGAACAAAGCTAAATCCCATATCAATTCCGTCAAAAACAGAAACCAAGGAGATAAAGCCAATAAACAATCCAAATTTCTGCCTCTAGTCCAGATGAGCAGATGAAGATATTTGATTCCGGGAAGGAAGTTCATTACTTGCGTTCTTTGTTTGGCACCAGCTTTTTCATTAGTAAAAAGCTTTCAGCAAAAAGCAAAGCAAAATAATGATTGACATCTATTTACTTACTAAGTATTATAGTATTATAATTATATACTGGATGATGTCGTATACAGGAATGAAAAACACAAGTCCTGATTATGATTCTGGTGTTTCAAAGAGAAAGAGAGGGAGGTATAGTAGTGAAGATCCTTGAAATCCTCAATGGAAAAGTAATACACTTGGAACATCAGCGCAGGCGCATCATGCATCTAGAGGAGGATCAGCCTGCGGTTCACAGGCCTAGGCCTTTCAAGCACAGTGGCAGGCCTATCAAGCACAGTCGCACCATGCATCCAGAGGAGGATCATGAGCGCCCCATGCATCCGGAGGAGGGTGAGCCTGGTGTTTGGGTTTATGGTGAGAATTGTGTCTCTGTTGTTGGAATCTACAGGTCCACTACACTATTCTCTTCTCTTTTATCACATTCTGCTTATTATGTTCGGTTTTTGTTTTTAAATTGTGTGTTTGCTATTTGATGCCATTGTGGTTTTTAGCGGGAACCCTTTGAAGCTGAATGGATCTGGATTCATGTGGGACAAGATGGGTCACATTGTTACCAATTGGCATGTCATTCAGAATGCTTTTGATATTAGGCTCGTTCATTTTTTTCTTTTCATTTCCTTGTTTATCAATTCTCTCTTTTTTTTTGGTCTCTTGTTCATTATGTTATTGTTGTAAAAATGGGATTCTTTTTTGTGCGATCACCAAAGGTGTGGAGGGTGGAGAAAGCTCGGTGTGCAACATATATTTCCTTATTGTTTGTGGTGCTATTTATGAACAGGGTTACTATTTTTGATCGCTCAGCCTATGATGCAATAGTAGTCGTTGGGTTTTGCAAAAATAAGGATGTTGCTGTGTTGCGCGTGGAAAAACTTGAAGGAAAAGTGAAGTCTATAAGCATTGGTCCCTTTGCGAACTTACTTGTTGGTAAAATTTTTTTTGCTATTGGGAGCCTCGTGAGTATTTAGTTTGGACAAGGATTTCCTCCAAACATGTTTGGAGGAACTGCTACAAACAGGGATAGGTGTCAAGCATAGAAAGAAACACATAAGCAAGGGTTATGTGCGTTGCACATGACCCATTCTAAGTTGAGTGCTGTTAACCCTAACGTTAACAGCGTTAGCCAGAGGGACACGCCTCTCACTGCTCTCTCATCTCCTCCACAGAGCTTCCTCTCTCTCAACCTCCGACCACCTCTGTTTTCCTTTAGCAACCTCAGACTGGCAAGGGCATCTACTCTCTCAATCTAACCCAGACGGCACACAGCCAAGCCAAGCCCCTCTCATCCTCATTCTTTGTTCTTCTCATTGCTGAAAACCCACTCCAAAAAAAAAAAAATTACAGAACAAGAATTACAAATATAACACAACAAGAACTCACACTAGCCAAAATGATAATTTTAAAAAAATTACAAACAAGAAATCTAATTATCACAGCAAGAAAAAACCAGAATTAAATCATCCAAATATATCACACAAAATCATATCAAATACAGAGGGATTCGGTAAGAAACCGGGAAAGAAGTCGGAGCCTTGAAAAGATGGGTGGTAGAATCAGTGGTCCTTGGCGCCGAAGAGGTGGGTGGGGGATGGGAAAGGCGGAGCCTGTGGCAGTGGTTGGGGTTTCTGAGAAGAACAAAGAATGAGGATGAGAGAGGCTTGGCTTGGCTGTGTGCCGTCTAGGTTAGATTGAGAGAGTAGATGCCCTTGCCGGTCTGAGGTTGTTGAAGAAAAATAGAGGTGGCCGGAGGTTGAGAGAGAGGAAGCTCTGTGGAGGAGATGAGAGAGCAGTGAGAGGCGTGTCGTTCTGGCTAACGCTGCACATGACCCTTGCTTATGTGTTTCTTTCTGTGCTTAACACTTGTCCCTGTTTGTATCAGTTCCTCCAAACATGTTTGGAGGAAATCCTCGACCAAACTGAATACTCACGGGGCTCCCAATAGCAAAAACTTTTTGACCAACAAGTAAGTTTGCAAAGGGACTAATGCTTATAGGCTTCACTTTGCCTTCAAGTTTTTCCGCACGCAACACAACAACATCCTTATTTTTGCAAAACCCAATGACTACTATTGCATCATAGGCTGAGCGGTCAAAAATAGTGACCCTGTTCATAAATAGCACCACAAACAATAAGGAAATATATGTTGCACACCGAGCTTTCTCCACCCTCCACAGCTTTGGTGATCGCACAAAAAAGAATCCCATTTTTACAACAATAACATAATGAACAAAAGACCAAAAAAAGAGAGAGAATTGATAAACAAGGAATTGAAAAGAAAAAAATGAACGAAACTAAAATTAGAAGCATTCTGAATGACATGCCAATTGGTAACAATGTGACCCATCTTGTCCCACATGAATCCAGATCCGTTTAGCTTCAAAGGGTTCCCGCTAAAAACCACAATGGCATCAAATAGCAAACACACAATTTAAAAACAAAAACCGAACATAATAAGTAGAATGCGATAAAAGAGAAGAGAATAGTGTAGTGGACCTGTAGATTCCAACAATAGAGGCACAATTCTCACCATAAACCCGAACACCAGGCTCAGAGGTGGAGGAGGATGAGAGGGGCTTGGCTTGGTTGTGTGCCATTTGGGTTAGATTGAGAGATTAGATGCCCTTGCTGGTTTGAGGTTGCTGAAGAAAAACAGAGGTGGCTAGGGGTTGCAAAACATATTTTTTTCAATGCATTATTGCTTGCAAGTGTATTGTTTATTTGGTATGTGAAGTAGAATTACACTTATCCCCCTTATCAATTAAAATGAAGAAAATTCAAGCCAAACCCAACTCATTGTTGCCAATGATTGCCAAATCAAGACTTCAATCATCATTTACTAATATTACTAATTCTTGATTCCTATCAATTAAGCATTTAAACTTATGTATTAATGGTATTTTTTACAGTTTGGACTTGACCGGACTCTTACAACTGGTGTTATCAGGTACAAAGCTCATTAAAGTTTAGTTGCTTAATGCTATTATTTGGGATAAATAATAGGGTTTTGACTCTTTTCTGAAGTGTTCTAAATTTTGTGCATGAACCTTGTTTAATATAGGAAAAGTTGCCATAATGCTAGGAGGATCGGCTGTGATTTTTTGGTTGTTCCACATTTTGTGAAACCTTTTAGTATTTTGCAAACAACGTATATTTTATAATATTTTTATTTATTTACAGTCTAATGGAGAAACAAAAATGTGCATGAATAATTTCAAATATCTTTTTTTTTGTGTGAGATAACTGTTCATATTGGTCCTTTGTTCATATTTCTTACTGATAATCTCAATATAAATGTGGCCTTTTCATGTTATTTCTCAAGGAATAAGCATTTCTGACATTTATACAAAAAAATGTGTTTACGATGTGATCTTTCTTTTCTTTTCTGTAGCGCGCTCGACAGGGAAATCACTTCGCCTAATGGTCTACCGATTCGGGATGTTATACAGATAGAGGCTGCCATAAATCCTGGTAACAGCGGAGGACCTCTCTTTGATAGTGCTGGAAGTCTGATTGGCATAAACACGGCTATTAAAACTCAATCTGGTGCATTCTGTGGTGTTGGATTTTCAATTTCTATTCATTTTGTGAGTTATTATGTAGACTTTACTTTTTTATTCTTGATAGGAGAACTTAGGTATGGCATCATGTAGATTTAATTGTGACAACTTTTTAAACTTTATGCTTTAGACTGAGAGTGCATTTGGTTAGGGTGAAAAGTGGGGGGATGCAAAATGAGGGAGACAAAAGTGGGGAGAGAGTTTTCAATCCTTCCATTTTTTCACCACCCAAATCAAACACCACGAGAGAAAACTAAAATCTATTCTATCCCCCTAATTTTCCATTGCTTTCCCATTTTCTATCTTCTCACTTTTCCACCACTCCAACCAAATGGATCTTAATTGGGCCTTTTTTGTGTGTGTGTGTGTGTTTTTGTAGACTGAGAGTGCATTTGGTTAGGGTGAAAAGTGGGGGGATGCAAAATGAGGGAGAGAAAAGTGGGGAGAGAGTTTTCAATCCTTCCATTTTTTCACCACCCAAATCAAACACCACGAGAGAAAACTAAAATCTATTCTATCCCCCTAATTTTCCATTGCTTTCCCATTTTCTATCTTCTCACTTTTCCACCACTCCAACCAAATGGATCTTAATTGGGCCTTTTTTGTGTGTGTGTTTTTGTGGGCTAAAGATATATGGGTGGAAATCAATTTCATTTTCACTGTGTTTGGTTTGGTGAAAACAGAGGGGATTGGAAACTCCCTTGGGGGGGGGGGGGGGTGAGGGGGTTGGAGAGACAAAAGTTGGAGAGAAAACTTTGTTAGTTTTCTCTTGTTTGGTTGGGAGTGGAAAATGGGTGGTCCCGTGTACTTTCCACCAGGCACACCAAAACTTGATCTCTCCAAATTGGAGAAAAAACGGGAGAGAAAATTGGAAGGAATTGAGAATCACTATTTTGTCCCTTGAGAATCACTAGTTTGCTATACTCTTTGTTTTTGGTGAGTGACTAAGTCACTATCATCCTTGCATATCCAGGTACGTCGCATTATTGACCAGTTGGTGAGAGATGGGAAGGTCTTAAATCCATATTTAGGAATTACGTTGTCATCTGTTTGGTTGCTGGATGAATCGGATTGGCTGTTTGTAATAGATGTTGCTGTGAATGGACCAGCTGCTAAAGCAGTATGTACGCTTTCTTGAAATGAATTTCCTGCCTGGAAAGTGTCATGCTCATTTTTCTTCAAGAGTTATGAGTATCATTGAAATTAGTTTCCTGGTTATTAGGCAAGATGCTTTGTTTTGATCCTTTTGCTGACTTCAGCTTCTTTAAGTTTGATGGTTTTCTGCTCATTCAGTGACTGTTGATCAATCTCTATGTTGCAGGGCCTAAAAGAAACCAATCTTCATACCGGCATTCTGGGTGGACATCATAACATCTGTGAATGGTAAAAAGGTCACCAACAGCAATGATTTATTTATAATTCTTGACCTATGTAAAGAGGGTGATGAGGTATGGTTCTGTTTTCATTTCTTTGATGTTCTTATGCGCCGTGTGTGTGTTTGGGGGGGGGGGGGGGGGGGGGACAGTGCGAGGAGCAGAGACAGAGATGGTTATTTCAAAATGGGAAACTTTCTCTAATGACAATGTTTGATAGAGTCAAAGACTTTATATATTAACTTTTTAATAAGTATTAATAAATTTAAAAATAATCATAAAATTTGTAGAAAAGAGCATACTTAATTTAATAAGGGTTCTTTTTATTGAAGATCAAACCCAAATAAATCAAATTTGTTTGTGTTAATTATTTAATTGCTTTATCCAAGAAAACTTTTTGATGAATAGCCTGAAAATATATAAAGATGCTTAGTTAAAAATTTATAGAGCTGTAGCTGATTTAATTAGCTTCTAGAAGTGTATATTTAATTATTTTAGCACTCAGGTGATTGTGGAGGTGCTGCGTGGTGGTCACAAGGAGAATATTTCTGTCCCTCTTGAGCTGAATTCTGATGAGTCAGAGTCAGATGTTATGCTTAGTACCAGAACAACGTTTAAGGTCAGTGCATATAAGATGAATTTGTCATTATTAAGGTCAGTGTATATTATGTAACGTTTATACATTAAACCATCTTGATAGATAGGTTGAATTAGGGAAATTCTCCTCGTGCAATACCTTAGATTGTGGCTATCCATTCAATCCTACGGCTCTGATTGGATGACATGTCATCAATTGTGTCAATTGCAATTTTCTCTTCTGAAATTTAAACTCTTTTCTTTCTCTCTCTCCCTCTATCTTGCCTAGACTCACCCTCTGCTCTCTCTCAATCCCGACTGCTCACTAGCCACCATTGCTCTATCAGCCATAGTTGCCGCCACCTGCCACTGTCTTACCTTTAGCCATTGTCGTAGCCATAACATCATCACCGCCATCACACCACTTCCATTGACAGTAGCAACCTCTGACCTCCCTTCTCACGTTTTCATTTGGTCCTCAATCTCATAAGTCCCAGGTTAGATTTGTACCATACTCTCTCCTTCACTGCCTCTCTTTGTTTTCTTGATCTCTCAAGTCCAGTTGCGGCCGAGCTTCTGCTTAAACCCACACCCACTGCCGCTAGTGGTGCTTCTCACTGGTGTCAAAACAGTTGGTGGCCGTCAGGTCCCCATCTCTTATATTCTTTATTTCATTTTTTATTTTTGTTTCAATTTTTATTTGTTTTTTAGACATGACCAAAACCCCTTTGGCTTGAGTTTGAAAAATGGGGTTTTGGGATATGGCCAAATGCTGTGATTGAATGAAAAGTGGTCTACTTGTAATTGTTGTGTACAGGTCTCTTGGCTTTGGCAATTAAGAAATCTTGATACCAAATTATATTTCTTTGCCTAAGATCTTCCTTTTCTTTGGTTTATAGCACTAACAATAATCCTTTTCTTAGTTTCTTTTGCTGAAACAACTTTGCTTCTTAGCTTAATAATAAGCTCTTAGTTTGAAGTTCGTCACAATATATTACTTTTTCTCCCATTCCCTTTGTTAGTTACTTTTGTGATTTGGGTTTGGCAGTAGTTGATTATTTTATTTTAGTTTTATGTTGATTTTGGAAATGCACTGATAGAAACTTGAAGTGAAGTTTAGCTATTTTCTATGCATGTTGTGCAGTGTTGAGGGAGATTCACCATACTTAGAAATGCACCAGTACTCTCTTAATTGGCCGATTCTCTTCTAGAGATTCATCTTATGCAATGGGTAAAACCAAACTAATTTGAAGTCTGGTTGAACCTGTATCTACCATGGCATAATTCTTGTTGTCCTGTTATTGTTATTGTAATTGTATAATCGAATTGTTGAGCAAGTTGTAACTTCATGTTGTAGCTGATTTTGTGTTGATGAATCGATGTAATTTAAACAAATTTGTTATACAAATAGCATGTTGTGATGGAGTTCAACTTCATGTTGTAGCTGATTTTGTGTTGATAAATTGATATAATTTAAACAAATTTGTTACACAAATAGCATGTTGTGGTGGAGTTCTGTTATTAGCTTTTTGGGTCTTAGATTGGAGTAAGTACTACAAATTGAGGATGACTTAAAAGCATGAATTATATCAAATTGTCGACATAGCCTCTCCACCAAAAAGCCAGTTTATATGATGGAATTTCATATAAGTGCTATTGATTAGTGCTCTAATTATTGTTAAAGCTTTCAACTTCTTGACCGGCTCAATATGTTCTCTTGAAAACAAGGATTACAACTCGAGTCTTCCAAGGATGCTTGGCCTATTTTACAAACAATTGATCCAAGATAGAAGTAAACAAGAAAAAAACTTGATCCAAAAATGAACAAAATCTTTTAAAATATACACTTCGATAAATTAAAAAAAAAAAAAAAAAACCACAGTAATAAGAGTTATAATGAAAACATGGTAGTAGAATGAACAAGATTTCCCACCATCACAATACCTTCCTACAGAGTAACCAAAAAAAAAAAAAAAATTTGGTGCATGCTTCAAGACTAAATGCTTCAATAATAGTAAGTGTTGCCACCCTGCTCAACTGCAAGCTAAATATAACACTCACTCATTTAGGATTAGGATCTAGTGCAATACCAATGCAATAACAATGATTGAGATTGAAAGTTACAAAAAGTAACGTTTAGTTTCAATTATTAAATAAAAAATATTAAAAAGAGTAAAAAGTTAATGTTAAAAAGTTAAAAATGTAAAAAAATTTGTGAAGGAAATGGTGTAATTGCATGGTGCATTTAGTTCCACACTGGTATGTCTCTTGTTTCTTGACTGACCATTTATCCAAAACTTGCAATTTTGAATCCACCCAACGTATAAGCTTAAACAAAAGAAAATTATTTTGCACTTTCTCAATAATAACAATTTATATGTGGGTTCCAGTTAGCTCAACTGGTAAAGTCTCTAATGGTTGTATTGCTAGGATTAGTGCCTTAAATTCTATTGTATGATGCTATGTATGATATTATGTGTGATATTATATATGACATGATGTATGACTTAATATTGTAATTAATAAATTTGTTTTGTTATTATCTGAAATAATGGTAACATGAATATTTAGACATTATTATATAGTCCATGAGATGCATAGTATGTGATTTATGTGAAAAGTCATAGAAGATATAAATTACAAGTTCTTTGTAAACTCAGAATTTAGTTCGTAGTCGGTGATGAAATTGGGTGTTTCATCTGCGAAGACTATAACGTATCAACTAAGATGATTTGTCTTGATCATGGAAGTGGTGACTTCTAGTTGATATGTTTTAAGAGTTAAAACATATTGAACTGGACCGCTGTGAGATTTATTATTCTTGTAAAGACTGTCAATTGAATAATAAATCTCACGACTTATATTTGCATGAACTCTTAATCCTGAGAGAATAATGGACTTGATTATGAAGTGTAGGTTGCTTTGATATATCAGGAGTGAGATCTAAAGTAACGGTCAAAACCTCAGTATATTGAGCAGCCACATTTAGTGTTGATGGAACATATATTCTCAAGATGGAATTCATAGTCTCTTAACGGATATATAAAATATTCCCTTGAGATAAGTTTAATGAGTTTAGTTATTCAGAGAGTTAGGCCTAACCACTTGAGTAAGAAATTACTAAAGTATATATTTATGAAATTGGATTTCATAAATATATGGTGAATAACTTAAAAGGATTAAACCGGGTACTCAAGGATTAAGATGTAGTAATTTACAAAGTGACAGTCTACATTAATGACTTTGTATTACTACGAATATTTTATGAAGGGGTTGCATGTACAATAAAGTCTTGGGATATAATTTATAGATAAGACCTAGAGTGCAACTATATTTATATAGTGGTATTAAATATAGTTAATGATAACTTTGGACTTGTCAAGAGTTGACAGAAAAGTCCAAGGCCCATTGGAGCTAGTGTCTTATTGGTCCCACTCCAAGCCACACACTTAAGTCCAATTGGAAAGGCCCAAAAGGCTAGTCGAATTAGATAATTGGTTAGATACAAAGGGAAAAACGTACAGAATTTTATAAGTGAGAAACATCATTGTGAAATGGTGTAGGTGAGTGTATGTCACTCTCAAATTCTTCATTTGTAACCAATTGAGAGTCCACACTTCTTGGGCGTTAGTGGAATTGGAGTGAAGATTAAGAGTATTCCCAAGTGCTTCGAACTTTGTTTTTGAAATTTACCGCTTCAAGGTATGCTCTCTTATACTTGAATTCTGAAATTTACATAATGCATGTTATAGATTGTGAACGAAGTAGATCCGTTTAACTTTCCGCTGCGTATATGCATATTTCCAACAATAAGAGATCTGAGGTTCAATCCATGCCTATACCAAAAACTGATTGGTGTCTTGGTCTGATGATAAAGAGCTATCATCAGGAGCGGATGCTATAAGTTGAAATTCTCTCAAAAAAAAAAAAAAAAAAAACAGTTTATATCAATCTAGGTTTATGAAAGATATCATTAAAAATTTTCAATCCAATCATTGACAAGTATGTATTAAATAACTATAACTATAGCAATAAGAAGAAAAAGTAGAGTATCCCCCCTGCGTGGAGCTTCTTAACAATAAAATTATTTTTAAAAATTCGTCAACAGCAAATAGAATGCGTCTTGAAGTTGAGCACTAACACCTAAAGATACTAGAAACTTTTATTTAAATACAAAAGGAAACCAACAAGAAAAGGAAAGGAAGAGAGTTAAAAAGAAATGCACTATTCATAATCTCTAATTGTGCAACCTCAGTTGGAAATTTGGCATTTCTGCTATTGATTGTGCAAAAATAGGACAAAAATCCAATCCTTATTGTAGGAATGTGAGAATAGCACAGGAGAGAGCAAGGCCGACCTTAGACATTTTGGAACCTTAGGCGAAAACTAAAATGAGGCATTCTCCAACTCTATTTAAAATTCTTACAAAATAGGATATTCTTTTACTAATTTATTTCTTCAAAACAAATTTATCCATTTTTTAAAAAAAAAAGGAAAATTATAACACTGTATTAAAAAAAAAAAAAAACCTCATCGTATGTGCAAAGCACATATGATGAGGCTAGCTTATATATATTAGAGTAATTAATATTACTTTTTACTATAATAGATAAATTATATAGATTAATTGATATAATATTTTAATTATATATAAAAAAATAGTGTTTTAAAATATATTCAAAATAAGTGGTTGGATTTATTATTTTTTTTAAAGAACAAATTTGGTAAATAAAAGTTGTCCATGCCTTCTCTAGGAGAGTTATGTAATATTTTTAGTCTAGATGAAAGTTTGTTTCTACTAAGGGTATGTTTGAATATTGTTTATTTTGTTGAAAATTGAAAACACTATAGCAAAATAATTTTTAAATGTGTGAATAGTGCCGTGTGACCCATTTTTAATGAAAGTTTTGCTGAAAAAAGATGTTTGTGGGTCTCGTGAACAGTGCACGAGACCTACTGGAAAAGCATAAAAACCACATAAACATGCTTCTCAAAAAAAAAGAAAAGAAAAAGAAAACATAGACGTTGGCCTTTTCATTAGTATCCAAATGGGTACTAAGAGTGTGTTTAGCATCATTTTATAAGCTCAAGTTTTAACTTTTAGCTTTTTATTTTATTTTATAGTTTTTATGTATAGTTTTTTTGAAACCCCACTTTTTCCTTTGTTTTCTTACTTTTTCAAAATACAAGTATACTTTATCATATTTTCAGCAAAAAGCTAAATAAGTTGCTCCGGCTATTCTCAAACAAACACTAAGTCTTAACATTCATAAAATCATTGAAATCAATTTTATCATAGTTGATAGAAAAGCATGCAGTACCGATTCTCAATCCAAAAAAAGAAAAAGAAAAAAGAAACCTAATAAGAACATTGAACACATGATAAGAAGAAAAAAAAAATTGCATCCACAAATATGTTGGAAGGAGACTAATTAAATTCAAAATCACATTCACAAAGAAATATTAATCATAATCAAAATTGACTACAGGAAACTTTTAGCCCTTAAAATTTGAGATTATTTTGAACCTTTATATTTGATTTTGTTTTTATTTTTGGTCTTTCATATTGGTTCAGTTTTCTATTTCGTTTTTTTTTTTTTAATGAAAAATTTAAAACATAAATAATCGAAATAAAAATAAAATCAAACATAAAAAGTCAAAATAAAAATTTGAAAAAGGAAGAAAGAAGGAGACTCAAATGAAGATAACCCACTCTACATTGGTTTTATTATACTATTTTAGCTAATTTTTACCTTTATTTATAGTATTTTTAGCAAAATATTTTCAATTTCAGCAAAATAAGCGGATCCCCAACAATCCTTTGGTCAAAACTTTAGTTAATCTTCATCAAAAGCTAGAATTTAGTAATCAGATTCAGTTGAGAAAGCGTAGACAAGTTGAAGGTTCATGCCTTGTACTTTTCATGGCAATTACTATTTACTACACTACTCGTTGAGTGAAATCTGTACAATAATTGAATGGACTAGATTCGTAGTGGTTTATCTATCCAGGACTATTAGACTAGGAGTCATGGAAGAATGTGCTCCGTTCACCAACTTGGGGTTTTTAGTTTTACCCAGGTAGCTAGTTAGAGCGATGGCTTTGTACCCCACAGTGGGTGGGTCACCCTTCTTTTTTTTTTGGGAATCCAGACCCGGAGGCCAAACTATATTAAAACAAAAAAAGAGAAATTACAAAGAATCCCTCACTATAAGAGCAGCTATATCCTCAGGATTGGCCTCAAGCCAAACCTACAGCTCGTTGCCTGACTTAGAACGTCTAGCAAGAAAATGGGTAACCGAGTTACCTACACGTTTGACATGAACAAAATTACGAACTCTAAAATCATTTTCTAAAACAAGGGTGTACTGCAACACATGACCATACTCTGGATGAACTACCTCCCTAGATAGTAAAGCTCTAATAATAACTTCTGCATCACTTTCACAAACTACATCAAAAGTACTTAGCTCTTTAGCAAAATTTAGAGCTCTGCGACATGCTAGAGCTTCAACAATTGCAGCAGACTTGGGGATTGGGATGCGTTTTGCCAAGGCTCCCACAACTTGTCCACTCGAATCACGGATCACCACTCCTAAGCCAGCAGCACCGAGATCACTAAATAGAGCCCTATCAAAGTTCATTTTGAAAAGAGGAGAAATGGGGGGCATCCACCTAACAGCTCTCGAGCAAGCTGTTTGAACCCGTTGCTCCTGCACCTGGGCAGACTGAAATTCCAACAAGAGCTTCTCTGCTTTAGCTTGAATGTGATGGTACTCAACAATAGGATCCCCCACTCTAGCCAAGTTTCTTCTATTCCAGATCAGCCACATAATAATACATAAGAGATTTACATCAGTTCGGTCCCTTAAAGAGAACAACAAGTCCAACAAATCAGCAAAAGCGGAGAACTTATGTTTTGTGCACTTCATTACTTCCACATTAGCCTCCCATATAACATACAACCAGTGACAGCCCCATAAAGCATGTACAATATCCTCACAAACAGCTTTACAATTTGGACAGTAAGCTGTTTGGACAACCCTTCTTTGCTGCAAGTTGTACAAAGTTGGTAGTGCTTCGTTTGCTGCTCTCCAAATTATATGCTTGACCTTGTATGGTACCTGTAAACTCCATACTATTAAGAAGAAAAATAAGAAGAAAAGTACTGAGACATGCCCCAACACTCTCAGTACTTTTCTTCTTATTTTTCTTCTAAATAGTATGAACTCCATGAGTTGAGGCTTGCCACACCTGTTTATCTGGGATATCTCGGACACTTAAATAATACCTTTTATTATGTGGGCTTCATGGGGTAGGAACTCTTGCGCAATCAAATAAGCTTTCCACTGATGCTTTTCTTGATCAATAAGGTCACAAACCTTAGATCCAGGTGGCAAGACCGAGACTGGGGAAACTATTTTTGAGGCTGAAATTTGTGGAAGCCACCTATCTCCCCTAATCTTCACTGATTGATCGTTCCCTATCCTCCATACCGGGCCCAAGTCAATGACATGTTTAGCCTGGATAATGCTTTTCCAAGTGAATGAACCCTTATTAGAGACCTCACAATCCAAGACAGAACAATGGGGAAAAAACTTAGCCTTAAACACTCTATGGAAAAGACACTCTTCATTATTCTCAAGCCTCCATATTTGCCTAGCTAGCAGAGAGTCGTTGAACTTACTTAACTCTTTGAACCCCATCCCTCCTTCGTTTTTAGGTTGACACAATTTTTCCCAACTAATCCAGTGACTCTTCCTTTCCTCTCCTCTATACCCCCACCAAAACTTTCTTATTAAAATCTCTATCTCTCTAATCAGCCCTTTTGGCAACTTGAAACAAGACATGGTGTATGTAGGGATTGCTTGAATGATGGTCTTGATAAGAATTTCATGACCTGCTTGCGACAAGAGCTTCTCTTTCCACCCCTTCAGTTTCTTCTAAATCCTTTCCTTAATGAGACTAAAGGACTTCTTGTTTGCTCTGCCAACCAAGGAAGGCAATCCCAAATACTGTTCATATCTTTGAATAGCAGGTATCCCCAGAAAAGTTTTTATGGCTTCTTGAACCTTAGGAAGAGTATTAGAGCTGAAAAAGAGGTTTGTCTTACCTCTATTAATGCTCTGCCCTAAAGCTTGCTCGTATTTATAGAGGATAGATTGTATCTTTACACTTTTCGAAACTATGGCTCTGCAAAAGACTAAGCAACCATCTGCGAAAAGTAAATGAGAAACTTGCCGACCAGCCGGGCATAAAGAAACTCCCTTTATTACTCCACTCTCCCTAACTTCTTCAAACAGAGCATGTAAACCTTCCGTCACCAATAGAAATAGATAAGGCGAAAGTGGATCGCCTTGGCACAGCCCTCTAGTCGGAGTAAAAAAGCCGTGGGGTTGACCATTGATCATAATTGAGTACGTGACTGATCGAATACATACAACAATCAGTTTGATCCATTTACGGTTGAAGCCCATTTTTTCCATTATCTTTTCTAGATAGACCCACTCAACTTGGTCATAGGCTTTGGACATATCATGGACATGTATCCCATCTTTCCAGTTCTCTTGGTCTTCAAATAATGCAGTGTCTCATATGCAATGAGGATATTGTCAGTAATAAGCCTTTCTGACATAAAGGCACTTTGAGTCTTTGAAATTAGATTAAGCAGCATGAGTTTTAACTGATTTGCCAAGACCTTTGCTATCAACTTATATAACACATTAGTCAAACTGATAGGCCAAAACTCAGAAACTTTCTTGGGGCTTTTGGTTTTTGGGATCAATGAAATGAAAGTGTGGTTTAGGTTTTGAGGAATGATACCTGAATTAAGCACTGAAATGATTGCTTCCGACACCTCCCATATCAATTAAAGAAAACCCTTATATGCATTGAACAAAGCTAAATCCCATATCAATTCCGTCAAAAACAGAAACCAAGGAGATAAAGCCAATAAACAATCCAAATTTCTGCCTCTAGTCCAGATGAGTAGATGAAGATATTTGATTCCGGGAAGGAAGCTCATTACTTGCGTTCTTTGTTTGGCACCAGCTTTTTCATTAGTAAAAAGCTTGCAGCAAAAAGCAAAGCAAATTAATGATTGATATCTATTTACTTACTAAGTATTATAGTATTATTATTATATATTGGATGATGTCGTATATGGGAATGAAAAACACAAGTCCTGATTATGATTCTGGTGTTTCAAAGAGAAAGAGAGGGAGATATAGTAGTGAAGATCCTTGAAATCCTCAATGGGAAAGTAATACACTTGGAGCATCAGCCTGCGCTTCACAGGACCATCATGCTTTCAGACGAGGATATCATGCTTTCAATGCTTTTAGACGATGATATCATGCTTTCAGACGAGGATCAGCCTGCCCTTCGCAGGCGCACCATGCATCCAGAGGAGGATCAGCCTGCACTTTGCAGGCCCATCATGCATCCAGAGGAGGATCACGGGCGCCCCATGCATCCGGAGAAGGGTGAGCCTGGTGTTCGGGTTTATGGTGAGAACTGTGCCTCTGTTGTTGGAATCTACGGGTCCACTACACTATTCTCTTCTCTTTTATCGCATTCTGCTTATTATGTTCGGTTTTTGTTTTTAAATTGTGTGTTTGCTATATGATGCCATTGTGGTTTTTAGCGGTTTGAAGATTGGATCTGGATTCACATGGGATGATATGGGTCACATTGTTACCAATTGCCATGTCATTCAGGATGCTTCTGATTTTAGGTTAGTTCATTTTTTTCTTTTCATTTCCTTGTTTATCAATTCTCTCTTTTTTTGGTCTTTTGTTCATTATGTTATTGTTGTAAAAATGGGATTCTTTTTTGTGCGATCACCAAAGCTATGGAGGGTGGAGAAAGCCCGGTCTGCAACATATATTTCCTTATTGTTCGTGGTGCTATTTATGAACAGGGTCACTATTTTTGACGACATAGCTTATGATGCAAAAGTCGTTGGGTATTGCAAAAATAAGGATGTTGCTGTGTTGCATGTGGAAGAACTTAAAGGCAAAGTGAAGCCTATAAGAATTTGTCCCTTTGCGAACCTACTTGTTGGTCAATCAGTTTTTGCTATTGGAAGCCCTTTGAGTATGAGTTTTTAATGCTACTTGCAAAACATATTTTTTTCAATGCACTATTGCTTGAAAGTGTATTGTTTATCTGGTATGTGAAGTAGAAATTACACTTACCCCCCCTCCAAAAAAAATCAATTAAAATGCAGAAAATTCAAGCCAAACCCAACTCATAGCACTAATAACCAACCCGAGTCAAAACAACCTTTACTCAACCATACAACCCTCTTGAAATACATGAAAGATGTGTAAGACACCAATGATTTATTGTTTGATTATGTATGTCTTCTCTTCCTTCCTTTTTTATGTGTGTATATATATATATATATATTTATTTATTTATTTATTTTCTTTTGTTTTTGATCTAGGTAATGGGTTAATTACACATTACACACGTGAATTGGTTCAAATTTAAGTTGTCTATTTGTGGTTTAAAATTTGGTACTTTGTCCACCTGAGTTTAGCTTCGTTAGTCAGCTATAACACATCTGGATCTTCCATTAAAAAACAGCTTTTAACACAAAAACATAACATAAAATGGATCAAAAATCTAGGATTGGAAGAAAAGTTTCAAGCTTGCCACCTGGTGATATTGGCTACATCATTTTCGTCAAATCTCCATAGATTTTCAAGGCCTTGGACTTGGTCTTAATGAAACCGTTCTCATGCTTTGGCTTATTATTCTGAGTTGAACATGAATTGTAATAAGATGAGCTTAAACTTTCACCAAATTTAGAGAGACTGATATGAATAGGCTTTATTATTGGCAATAGACCTTGATTTATAGGAGGCATACATAGAATCAGACTAATTCGAAGTATGTTGAGGTTCAAAATTAACTACAGCCCAAGGCTTAAAGAAAAAAATAACACTGGGCTATCTTGTGATGAAGAAAGGAAAAAAGAAAGAAGAAAAGGATGAGAAAGTCCAAAGGATTGGGGTTCAAAGACCCATGAAGGGAAAAGGCTGTAAATTCCATAAAGTAAAAGAAAGGCCCAGTCAGCCAAAGTCCGTAAGCCAAAAGAAGCCCAATAAGGGAAAATGGGCTGGGATCCTAGAGAATGCCAGAGCCCGGGGATCCCTGGGACGTACAACACAGCCTAAATAAGATCACAAAGGTTGAGAAGAACAACTGGGTCTCAAGCGCCCAGTCATGCAGTGACGAATCATAAAGTATAGAGCAAACATTCATGAACAAAAGAGTTATACTACAAGGAACCAAAGATAAGAAAACAATAAATAGAAGCGGCTGGAAGAAAACTTTCAACCCAGCAGTAAAAGATTCCAACTATTTGAGAAAAATGACAAAAATGGAGGGCAGCCAAAAAAGCTGAAAAAGTGAAGAAGACCAAATAGCTAAGATTAGCAGCTTGAGGGGATCCTGGAATGGAAAGTCAGCTAGCGACTTTCAGCTTGGTCGCACCAAAAGGAAGAAGTTGTGAGAAAAAAAGGAAAATACTAGCCTCTGGGCAACTGTCACAGTACGAGCACTGAGGGGCAAAAGAGGGCAATCACTAGTACCCTGGAACCCTAGAAACACACTATAAAAGGAAGAGAAAACCCAGGTTAAGGGGGTTGGATTTTTGGAGAGGAAGAATACCATAACAGAGCCATTAGAACTCTGTAAAATTTAAGAAAAACAGATGAACATCTCCCGGTATCCTAGAAAAATAGCCATTATAGCACATACTCGGATTTAAAAAGATTCAAACCTTACAAGGCTTAGATGCTCGAATAGCCATCAAAGTTTGTAACTTTTGATCTTATTTAAACCTTGTATCACGTCTTAGTGAGCACACTGTAAACATAATCCAAGAAAAATTAATAAAGTTTCTCTCATTAACCTTGGACCTTTAACCATTGTTCTGTTCTAATTTTTTTTTACTGCTTTGCATTTTCTTTGCTACTTTTGTTGTCATTCAATATAGATATCCTTGTTTGTTAGTTTATTTGCATTGTAGGAAGCTTGCCCTGTGCACCACTTGGTTCTTAAATAGCTCCTTAGTTGCGGTGAACCAAGCCTAGTCCATCGACCCATAACTATTTGGCCCAGGATCCTTGGGCCACTGTGCTGAAGAAAAAAAAGGCACTCTCACATTTTGGCGACTCCACTGGGGACTGGGTAAAGAAAAGGGAAGAAACGATCCTTTCCCAGAGCATGCCTCCAAGACCAAGGAACAGCAAAGGTGTTAACATGCCACCCGCAGCCTCTGAGCCCGTGGGAGAAAATGAAGTGGCCTCTAGACAAAGAGGCGAGGTACCCCTGATAGAGCAGGAGGTCGTTTCAGAGCAAAGGAACGCAAGGCAGGAGCCAAACACCATGGCTCGAATGACTGCAACGTTGAAGGATTTGCAGCAAAAAGTTTGCCTCCTCAAAAAGGGCAAAACGTAGGAGGTCAGGGACAGCGCCCCCCCTATGGGCAACCAAGATAGGACCCAGCCAAAGGGAGGGTCGGCAGTGGGAGGGGAAACCAACCCCCAGTACTTAACACTGGCAGATGTCAGTGCCCTCCTGGAGCAAGAAAGGGAAAAACTTTCGGGGATCCCTAAGCAATTTTCACGGGATCCCCCATTCCTACCAGAACTCCTTGGCAAGCCATATCCCAAAGCATATGAACCCCTAAAGTTCCATCCTTTTGATGAGAGAAATGGAAGCGCCGTAGAACACGTGAGTAGGTTCGTTCACACTATGGGCCCCTACGCAGGAGACCGAGAGCTGTGTCTAAGGGAGTTTGCTAAATCTTTAGTGGACAAAGCATACACTTGGTACACCAAACTAAGACATGGGTCTATTAAAACCTGGGATGAGATGATGGAGAGATTTTGTGCAAAATATTACCCTGGTGAGGACAAGGTCACTTTCCAAAGCCTTCAGATGGCAAGGCAGAGGCCCGAAGAGGATCCCGTCCAGTTCATCAAAAGGTTTGAAGATGTGTCTCTAGATTGTTATGGGGACCATGAAGAAAAAGAACTTGTAGAAACCTGCATATCCAGCATGCTTTTCGATTACAGACTCAACCTCGAAAACCTATGCATCACGCAGTTCGCTGACCTACTACAAAGAACTAGAAGGACAGCATGAACTATGAGAACAAAAAGGATGCCAGCATCTCAAGCCATGACAACATCAGTAGGAGAGAAAAGGAAGAGGCCAGACGGAAAGGTGTTCAAAGAGCCACTAGCGATCCCATGTACCACAGAAGAATTAAACCATGTCATGGACAAATGGATTGGGGTTGGAGTGGTTAGACCATTCATCGTGTCTAGGTCGCCAACGGAGGAAGAAAGGAAGAATCCCTTGTTTTGCAGGATTCATAATTATGTCAAGCACTCCACCAAGGATTGCTAGACCCTCCGCAGACTCTTTCATAAGAAACTAAGAGAAGGAACTTTGGAACTCACTCAGAAGGAGCCAGAAGTGCAAAGAAATCCCCTGCCCAACCATAAAGGGAAGGGGGTGGTGGCTGTAGTGATCCATGGGAATCCAGCAGAAGCAGAAGAACTTGAGGGATCTTTCCACCCGAGCATAGTCAGGACCTTTTAGAAGAATCCCAAGTTCAGGTCACTGTTCAACCAGCTAGGATTTGGACCATAAGCAAGAAGGGTGGCCACAGAGTCTCTCATGAGCATAATAGCAGATTCAGGAATGGAATGTTTTACAGCAGAGTCACATGCTAGTCGAGTTTTCTTGGAGACAACCAACGCCATAACCTTTACTGATGAGGACATGGAGGTTGAAAATCCAGATCACCTTAGACCCCTTTATCTAATGGCCACCGTAAACGGTGTCCAAATCAGAAGAGCATTGGTAGACACAGGGGCATTGCTCAACCTCATAGCCCTGAGTACCCTGGAAGCCGTGGGCCTAGCTAGCAGGAGGATCCTGGGGGCTCCTATGGAGATAATCGGATTCAGAGGATTAGCAGAATCAACTGAGGGATATGTACAATTGGCCCTAAGAGTGGGGCCAATAGTAGCCCTGACCAGATTTCATGTAATCAACACAGAAGTGTCCTATCATGTGCTGCTGGGATGCCCATGGCTCCATAAGCACCACCTTATACCATCCACGTACCATCAGTGTGTTAAAGGGAGGTTGAATGAGAGGCTCGTAAGGATCCCTACCAACCATAACCCCTTTAGCCAAGGAGAAGTAAATTTTGTGGAAACAATGTTCTATGATGAGCTAGAACCAGATAACGAGAGTCCCATGCCATGGACCTTAGGAGCACCTGTCCTGGAAAAGGAAGAAGGAGGGGGCACCTGCGACCTAAGAGATCTCCTGAAGAGAAAGAGACAAAAAAGGGAGCTCAGCACCTTAGGATCCCGGGAATGTGTAGTAGTATGGGAACCCGGAGGAAGGTTGATTTATCGTTTATGAAGGTGCGCGGGGCCTGAGTGCATCATGCAAGAGGGTCCCGGACCACCAGAATGTATGGTAGCTCAAGAGGAAGTCCTAGAGGAACCAGCTAAAGAGACATAAATTTAGCCTGAGGAAGAATTAAAGGAAATAAACTTGGGGGCTGAGTTGGGATCCCAGAAACCTGTTTTCATTAGTAGCTAGTTGACAATACAAGAAAAGGAACAATTGGTGACCTTGCTCAAGGAATACATGGATGTGTTTGCATGGACCTACGATGAGATGCCTGGTCTGGATCCTGGGCTGGTAGTCCATGCTCTCAACGTGGACCCAGGAGTCAAACCATTTATCCAACCAGCCAGGGTCTTTCACACTAATGTAGAAACTCATATAACTTAAGAGGTTAATAAGCTACTAGCAGCTGGTTTTATTAAGCCCATTCAACATCCCAAATGACTTTCCAACGTAGTACCTGTGAAGAAAAAGAATGGCCAGATCCGTTGCTATGTGGACTTTCACAACCTGAACAAGGCATGTCCAAAAGATGAGTTTCCCCTGCCTAATATTGACCTTCTTGTAGATTCAGCTGCGGGGAGTTATATGTTTTCATTCATGGATGGGTATAGTAGGTACAACCAGATTTGCATGGCTGCCAAAGATGCGGAGAAGACAACATTCAGAACCCCAATTGGAAATTTTTATTACACTGTGATGCCCTTTGGCCTCAAAAATGCAGGAGTCACTTACCAGCGAACCATGACAGCCATCTTCCATGACATGATGCACAAGGAGATGGAAGACTATATGGATGACATTGTGGTCAAATCAAAAACCAGGACAGGACACCTTCAGGTGCTTGAACAAGTTTCCAAAAGGTGTAGAGAATACAAAGTACGCATGAATCCCATGAAGTGTGCCTTCGGGGTGTCTGTTGGAAAGTTCCTTGGGTTCCTGGTACATTATAGAGGCATAAGCGTAGATCCAGCCAAAGCCGCAGCCATTGCCACAATGAAAAGACCGACAACAGTAAGGGAGCTCAAAAGCTTCTTGGGGAGGGTCTCCTAAATTAGGAGATTTGTAGTAGGGCTAGCTTCAGTCACGAGTGGCTTATCCAAACTATTGAAAAAGGGAACCGAATTCACATGGGGAACAGAGCAACAAGAAGCCTTCCAAAGGATTCAGCAAATCATGAATCATTTGCCCACCCTCCAAGCACCAGTACGTGGGTGACCTCTGTTGTTGTACTTGGCGTCAAATTCCCAGGCAATAGGAGCCCTGTTGGCACAAGAAGATGATGATGAGAATGAGCAGCCTGTCTATTATGTAGGCAGGACACTAAAGGATGCTGAGACCAGGTACCCCAGGATAGAAAAAGCTTGTCTAGTGGTTATTTACGCATCCCAGAGACTGAAGAGATATTTCTCAGCTTACCAGATCCTATTGGTGACTAAGTCTCACCCTATAAAAGCACTCCTACACCAGCCCCTTCATAATAGGAAGAATAGCACAGTGGCTGGTTTTGCTATCTCAATATAACATAGGCCTCAGGATCCCTAAGGTTGTCAAAAGTCAAGCCATAGCAGATCTATTAGAGCAATTCCCAGGAGAAGAAGAAAGTTCACTAAATGAAGAGATTCCAAGTGAGGTAGCAGTAGTAGATGCCCTAGGAAAGAAATGGATGATGGGATTTGACGGGTCAACTACAACAACCTCAAATGGGGTGGGAATTGTACTAAGTTGTGAGGATGGGGATACCATACCTTTGTCTTTCAAACTTGGGTTCTCCTGTTCTAATAATGCAACTGAATATGAGGCATATTTGACTGGGTTAATTGTAGCATTTAGCATAGGAGTGAAACACATGAGAGTGTTGGGAGACTCCGATCTTGTAATTTCCCAGGTGAAAGGTGACTTTGCACTAAGGGAACAAAGTTTAGCAACCTACAAAACTTGGGTGCAAAGGCTGGAGCAGGAATTCCAGACCTTTAGCATAGAGTACGCCTAGAGGAGTGAAAACAGGTTTGCTGATGCACTCGCCTCCTTGGGATCCCAGGTGCCATTTGAAGGAAGGGACACGTTGATAAGGATAGGAAAGCAGGAACATTCTATCATCAAAATCCTCCAGAAGGCGTCCCCTGGAGAGTCTAGGCAGTGGGATTGGAGGAGTGAAGTCAAAGAAAAAATGAAAGAGGCAGGACCTGGGGGAAGTATCAAAGAGCTGAAGGAATATGCTCTAATAGAAGGGAAACTATACAAGAGGCTACCTGGAGGGATCTTGTCCAGGTGTATCAATGAGAAGGAAGGAAAGCTGAGATTAGAAAAGCTACATACCCAAGTCTGTGGGATTGTGGAAAAGATTGGCCTATACAGAAGGATGCAATGCATGGGATATTACTGGCCTAATATGAAAAAAGAGGCAACAACTATACAGGAAAAATGTCAAGAGTGTTAGTTCTCGATATACAAGGAAGAGAGCTACGCTATATTTGTTACAGAAGATTGGAGGACTCTCTTCATGGAATACTTGACTCAAGGGATCCTACCAACCAACAGGACACTAGCGCACAAACTCAAGAAACTTGCGGTCAGGTACTTCTTGCAGAATAGGATCCTATTCAAGAAAGGGTACAATGGAGATCCCTTAAGATGCCTGGGACCAAAATAAGCCAGAGAAGTAGTCAGGGAGATCCATTCTGGTGATTGTGGAAGTCACCTAGGAAAAAGAAGGCTCTATAAACAGTTACTACTGTTGGGGTATTATTGGCCCATAATGAAAAGCGACTCTGAGGAGCTAGTCAAGACCTGCCACGCTTGTCAAATCCTTGGAGATGCAATCCATACTCACCCAAACGTGTTGTAGGATATGACAATGCCATGGCCTTTCCACACTTGGGGACTTGATCTCATAAGGCCTATAAACCCCCCATCCAATGGTTACATATGGATCTTAGCAGCCACCGAGTACTTTACAAAATGGGTAAAGGCTATACCTTTGAAAAAAGCCATTGGAGCAGCTGTAGCAAACTTCGTTAGAGGGCATATCATTACAAGGTTTGGGATCCCCAAGAGGTTGATCAGTGACAATGGAACCCCTTTCATAAACAAAGACATGAAGGGATTGACTGAGGCATATTACATCAGTCATGGAAGGTCTACACCATACTACCCATAGGGAAATGGCCAAGCCGAGGCCACTAATAGGGTGATGCTGAAAATCCTTAAAAAGATGAAGCATGAGTACGGAGGAAAGTGGAGTGACCACTTGGCAGATGTACTTTGGGCATGCAGAAGCTCTGTGAAGACAGCCATGGGATTTTCACCATTCTCCCTAGTCTATGGAATGGAAGCTATCAGCCCAGTGGAATTGGTTGTTCTTACACCAAGAGTAGTACTTGAAGAAAGCCAGGAGGACACCGAGGACACGAACAATGAAAGGAGGTTAGCAGACCTTGAAGGGGTAGAGGAAGAAAGAGAATTAGCCAAAAGAAGAAGCCAGAGGTACCAGCAAAGGATGACTAGAGCATATGCACAAGCAGTACGCCCAAATGCTTTCACTGAAGGGCAGCTGGTACTAAGAACAACAGAGCATGTGAGGAGGAACCTACCAGGACCCTCCAAATTTGCCCCTAAGTGGGAAGGGTCCTACATTATCAAAGAAGCCCATGATAGTGGGTATTACTACCTTACAAAGGAAGATGGGATAGTCTTGACAGAGCCTATAAATGGGAAGTGGCTGAAACAATACTACGCATAGGGGGAGAGAGGTCTCAACGCGTCGAGATCCTTTTTGTGCCAACTTTCCAACCTCCTAAGTGCTTTCCAACATCCTCTTTTTTTTATTACGAATTATTGCATGAGTAATTTTGTTTAGGAACCCATGGTAGAAGGACACTCTGTGAATCCTTACTATCTTTGTTGACTTTACTGTGTTCCCTTAATGATGATTATCTTTTAATGGAATCTTTTATTATTTTTTCTTTTCCTCAGTTATTAAATCCTAAATAAGTCCAAGCATGGGCGGAATTAAGGGAGGATACCTGGGCAAAAAAAAAAAAGAATGTCTGATACATGACCTAGGACCCACCTCACAATCAGTTTTAAACAGTTAAGTTCCAAATACATGACCTAGGATCTCGAGCAAATGCTCAAGATACCTAGCCCAGTATTTGACAAAAAAACTTGTTGAGTTCATGAACTGAGACAAAAAGGGAGGAGGAAAGAAAAGAAACCACCCAGCGTACTCAGTTCAGCACTTAGCAAAAAAAAAGAAAAAGAAAAGAGAAACAACCACAAGGGTACCTGGCCCAGTACCTACAGCAAAACTTGTAGGGACCATGGCCTAGGACTCGGTACAAAAGAAAGAAAGACAATGCAAAAAAAAAAAAAAAAAAAACAACAGATTCATAAAAGAAAAAGTGGAAGCAATCCTGAAAAACACAAACACTCAGAAGCAGTCTAAAAAAAAAAACAAAAATACAGATCTATGCGAAAAAAAAACCAGAAGTAATGTTCAAAAAAAAAAAATGAAACTTATACAACCCTAAATTGTTTATACACATCCAAACCAGCTAAAAGGAAAAGAGGAAAGACTAAGAAATAAGGCCAGTCAGCAAAGAACCATTTGAGGAAATAGCAGGGACAGCTGAGGAAGAGAGGACCCTTTGCCTTTTAATCTTCAAATCTTGCAAAGTCTTGTGAGCATGAGCTAGAGCTTCCTCAGCAGTAGCAATCTCAATATCAATGCTCTTGGAAGCTTGCCTCTGGAATAGAGCGTGGGCCAATGAACGCAAGTACTCTAGCAAGAAGGACAAGCTGAACTTGGCTTCTAAAAGGTCCTGCACCACTCCCCTCCCCTCCAAGAGTTTCTCTTCAGACAAGGAGTCTAACGAAGAATCTTTCAAGGAAATCAGCACGGCACATAGCAGCTCCATCAGAATGTTTTCCAAAAATACAACTCCTCTAAAACCATTGGTAAAATCCCCATGTCTCTTAAACAGCCCTTCAAGCAGTGGCAGGCCTTCCATAGGCACAAAAAAGTGCAAGAAGCTGCCATAGGAGGAGCCAAAGTGATGAAAGTGACTGGCAGGGAGGCTGTTGTTCTCTAGAAGATCAAAGCGAGCCAGAAAGGTGGGAAGCCCTGAGGTAGGATCTAAAGTGGCCAATCCTGGAGTCTTCCCCATTGATGTATCGCCCCTTGTGGGTGCCAAGGAACCTTCAACCCCCTAGGCAGTTTGAAAGCTAGCAGCCTGGATGGATCCCACAGCTCCCTCAGGAATCACCAGTTCAAGATCTCTAACACCTGCATCAACTCCTGTAAAAAAAAAAGAAAAAAAAGAGGGGAGACAGACTTAGTTCAAAAAAAAGAAAAGAGAATGAAAAAAAAAAAAAAAGAGAAAAAAGGAGGGGAAAAAGGGGAAACCAGTATCGGCCTCTTGAAGCGGAGTCTCCTCCTCTTGTTCCTCTGATTTCTTGGAAAACCCTGAGAAAGAGCACATGGCGAGTTGAAGAAAGGGTGAGGAAACCTCAGCAAAATGGCTAAAGGAAGGTAAGGATATAGGGGGCTTCGCCATAACAAAAGAAGAGGGCAGGAAACAGGCATAAAAAGAAGAAGGGGAAGGGAACACAGTAACACTGATCAACGCACACCTTCAGAGTCCTCTGATTCTAAAGAAAAAGCAGCACCAGAAACAGATCTCACACTGGCTTGGCCTAAAAGAGAAAAGAAAAAAAAAAAAACTCTCAAGAAAGAGAAAAAGGGGACACAAAGGAAATAGGATTAAACGCTGTTATAAAAGAACAAAGCTCACCCATTTATTTGGATAGAGGTGTGCCCCCCAAGGTTTTTGTACTTGACCCCATCTGGGGTAACACAGTTTTTATGGGACTAGGAGTTTGCTCGAATTGGGTATTTTGGAATACAGGAAGTTCGAGAGTCTCAGGATCTTGGATGACCTGGACACCCTGTATTGGCTGACTGGCCCCTTCAGTAATGCCACCACTGGGGGCCTCCTTTTCCACACCTTGAGATGTTGTTGTAGCCATTTCTTCCTCCAAAGTCCTACCAGCCATAGGAGGAGGAACTTCCTTCTAAAAAAAAAAAAAGATATAGTAGCACAAACAATGAGCATAAGGACATCACAAATAAACAGCGCTAGAGAAGTGGACAAAGAGCAAACGACAGAAAGCACGAATAAAGGAAAACCATACCACATCTTCACCAGATGATTGGCTTCTGCCTCTCTCTCTCTACAGGGTCTCCAAGCCTCTTTTGCTTACTACGGGTACGCCCAGAGGGTCCCAAAGAACCATAGACCGAAGAACTCATAGGAACTTGGGAAAAAGAAGACTAACTTAGTCTTCACTCGGGTCCTTATAGCCAAAGGTTGTTCAACTTCTTTTTCCTTAGAAAGCACCAACTGTTTTTGGGATTTTCCAGTCTCCCTCTTTTTCTTTGCAGGGCCAATACCCTCTGCACTTCCTTCAACTTCAGCCTCTTTCAACTTTTCCTGCTTGATTGCCCTTTCTTTGCTCATACAAACGGGGGTACCAGCACTTATGACCTTCACTGCCCCTTTCTTAATTGGTACCCCAGCAGAAGCACCAACAATAAGGTCACATCCTGACCAAACTTCTGGGAAATCCTGCGCGTAAGTCACCCAACCTCCCCTAGAAGCATGCCACTCCACAAAACCTGTTTTGCTACTCACAATAGCAGATACAATACCAGTAATAGGCAAAGACAAACGTTTGTTGGATGTCGGAGCAGAGGAAATGGCAGGGTTGGGAACTCTCCCAATTACGTCGGAGCCAACAAAGTCAAGAAAAGATTTTTGCACTCTCCTCCAATAGCCATCATAACCACTGGAAGCAAAAACTCTCTGGGAGTTGGGCACTACGAATTGAGGATTCCTCCGTGACCAATAAGAGAAAGCCTGGAGTCTCAAAAAGGGGTCCAAAGAGGGGAGAGATGGTACTATGTCGTTGAACACTGGGGGGATATCCTGATCAAAACCAAATTGCCGAAGTACTCGGTGTGCCGAGTAATGAGTATACCTGGGACCACTTGAAGATGGTACAGGAAGCTAGGAAGTACTAATACAAGCTAGGTAGGCTAAACTACCCTCGTCACCACGGCGCAGATCAAATATGTTTCCTGTAGAAGTAAGAAAGGGAGATAATACAGAGTCACGAACAAAACCGAGGCCCAACTCTCGGGGAGAACACCATTGCAAATGACCTGCCTGGTCAAACAACTCAACCAAGTTAAGACTGCCGCCTTTTAAGCTGAGCCAATGGAAGATAATAGGGTGGCTGTCAGTTGAACTGCCACAAAGACCTTTAACCACATCAGGGGATCCCTGGAACTTGTCTTTTACAAACTTCAAATTCCTACACCTTGCTAAGGTAACCGAAGAACGATCCCATATAAGTACTTGGAGGATGGCGCAATGAAGAGAAGAAGTGATCGCATAACAAGAGTCACCCCTCGGCTTCATCCCCATGAAGCTGATCTAGTTGAGAATAAACATGACCCAAGAACATGGGGGCTAGAGGATATTGAGCACCCCGGGCTAAACTAATCGCCAATGGAAAAAGAGCAGACTTGATCCCATACCCAGGGAACTCGCTAAACAAAAACTTGCTGAGCCAGAATGTGAGGAACCCAGCCCACCTGACTTCCTTGTCTTTCTCGCACGAAAGACTCATAACCCACCTACCCATCTTGGCCGGTTTCCCACCGGAGGAAGCAGTACGCCCACCGAAATGAGTAAATAACTTTTCTTTGACCTTGAGGTCCTCATCAGAAAGATTAATGTCGAAGGGATTTTCATCCCCAAGCACTGGAAGGAGAAAATTGTTGACCATATCTTCCAAGGTGATGGTTAATTCGCCAAAAGAAAAAAGAAAGGTGTGTAAAGCGGGGCACCAACGGCATACCAGATGCTTGAGACCCTTGGCGTCTCTAAAACCCTCAAGGTTCCTGGAGATCGCCACTACTTTCAGGATACCGGTGCGCTCCAGACGACCCACGAACTCCTCGACAAAAAGCTCCTTATCCACCCAAATGGGCCAGCCTTGGATCTTCCCAGTGACGAAATCGAAAAAGATGGGAACCATCTTTCGAAGTCCTCGCCTAATTTGGAGATCAAAAATCTCTCTAGGGTCCGGGACTTGAGCGGAACCAACAAAACCTACTTGCCCAGAGAATACCCAGGCGTGAGTGGATGGAGGGGCCTTGCCATGGGACACCTGAGGAAAGAACAGACTAGGAGTGTACCAGGGGTCTCGTAAGGGCAAAGCATGGTGCCCAGTGACCTCATGAGACCCGCTTTGTGCAGAACTAGAGGAGTCCTCGCCTTCAAAGGGGCTGGGAGTACGCTCTCTCCTTTTGTGGGAAGAAGAGGAAGCCATTGAAGCAATGGGTATGTTGGACGTATGAGGAACTGAGAGAAAAAAAAAAGAAAAAAGAGAAGGATAGAGAGTGGCAGACTGATTGAAAGGAAAGAGGAAAAAAAACCAAGAATGGAAGATTCAGAGAAATAAAGGGATTATGTGAAGTGCTTACAATAAAGACACAAAGAGCAGTTGTAGAAGACAATATGTGGGAAGACGCGCTAGTTGCCAAAGATTTAATTTAAAGAGGGAAGAGTTATTAGTAGTTATTAATGTAAGTTACGGGGAACGTAAAAGTAGGTAAAGGAAGTTTTATTCCATAACTCAACTGTCACGTCCCATACAAAAAGGACAAGCTGCAAAAAAAAAAAAAGAGGATCAGGATACCCGAAGAAGGATCAAGACAGAAGGATCCTATAGAAACTCAACTACTTACGTGTGGGCTACAGGCAACCCACGAGCTCGGGGGGCTAAATGTTGAGGTTCAAAATTAACCACAGCCCAAGGCCCAAAGAAAAAAATAACATTGGGCTATCTTGTGATGAAGAAAGGAAAAAAGAAAGAAGAAAAGGATGAGAAAGTCCAAAGGATTGGGGTCCAAAGACCCATGAAGGGAAAATGCTTTAAATTCCATAAAGTAAAAGAAAGGCCCAGTCGGCCAAAGTCCGTAAGCCAAAAGAAGCCCAATAAGGGAAACTGGGCTGGGATCCTAGAGAATGCCAGAGCCCAGGGATCCTTGAGATGCACAACACAACCCAAATAAGATCACAAAGGTTAAGAAGAACAACTGGGTCTCAAGCGCCCAGTCATGCAGTGACGAATCAGAAAGTATAGAGCAAACATTCATGAACAAAGGAGCTGTACCACAAGGAACCAAAGATGAGAAAACAATAAATAGAAGTGGCTGGAAGAGAACTTTCAACCCAGTAGTAAAAGATTCCAACTATTTGGGAAAGATGACAAGAATGAAGGGTAGCCAAAAAATCTAAAAAAGTGAAGAAGACCAAATAGCTAAGATCAGCAGATTGAGGGGATCCTGGAATGGAAAGTTAGCTAATGACTTTCAGCTTGGTCGCACCAAAAGGAAGAAGTTATGAGTTAAAATGGAAAAGACCAACCCCTGGGCAATTGTCATAGCACGAGCACTGAGGGGCAAAAGAGGGAAATCACTAGTACCTTGGAAACACACTATAAAAGGAAGAGAAAACCCAGGTTGAGGGGATCAGATTTTTGGAGAGGAAGAATACCATAACAGAGCCATTAGAACTCTGTAAAATTTAAGAAAAACAGAGGAACATCTCTCGATATCCCAGAAAAATAGCCACTGTAGCACATACTCGGATTTAAAAAGATTCAAACCTTGCAAGGCTTAGAGGCTCGAATAGCAACCAAAGTCTGTAACTTTTGATCTTATTTAAACCTTGTATCACGTCTTAGTGAGCACACTGTAAACATAATCCAAGAAAAATTAATAAAGTTTCTCTCATTAACCTTGGACCTTTAATCATTGTTCTGTTCTAATTTTTTTTTTACTGCTTTGCATTTTCTTTGCTGCTTTTGTTGTCATTCAATACAGATATCCTTGTTTGTTAGTTTATTTGTATTGTAGGAAGCTTTCCCTATGCACCACTTGGTTCTTAAACAGCTCCTTAGCTGCGGTGAACCAAGCCCAGTCCATTGACCCATAACTATTTGGCTCAGGATCCTTGGGCCAATGTGTTGAAGAAAAAAAAGGCACTCTCACAAAGTAAATCCGCCTCCACAACTCAAATCCAAAGAGCTTGAGCTAGAACTTTGCAACATAAAAATGCTGTGTTCATTTTGTAAAAGTACGACCTTTTCATTCAATGCTTTGTTCTTCTTATCTATCCAACGAACAACAAAAATCCAGTAAATACCATTAGTCAAGCAGTCAAACCTTGTCATGGGATATAAACCCCTTATTTATGGGTTCAATCTTCACTCCAAGAGCAAGAGGGCACCAAAGTGGCAGCCCTGCTCTTATTAGTGATTGAAATTTCACTAAAAACTCCATGAAAGCCACCTTCTTTGATTAAATACTTCAACACCCAATATTGAAGAGGCCGAAACCTCCTATTTGAATGCCATCTCTTTCATCATCTATACCCATTTCCCAATGGCAAGGCCCAAGATGACGGTGATGAAAAACTGTGAGAGACCGCGCCCCCGGCCCGTTTTTTATATGATGTTGGGCCAAACACACGTGAATGGGTGGAGTCGTGTTATTGCCTCTCAAAATGGAGGTTCGACTAGTTATATTTTCCCCTTTAGATTAAGGGTTTTACAATGAAGTCGCCACTTATTTAATTATTGGAAAAATAAGAAAACCATAATTGAAAAAGAATTCCTCATTTTATTAATTTGAAATTGAATTTACATTTGATTATAGGAAAATTACATGGCTTTGGTTCTAGATACAATCTAAGATAAAGTACATAGCTTTATTTCCTAGTTACAATCTAAAAATTGAAAATTACAAGGATAAACATTGGTCTATCAACCCTTGATCTAAGTTCGGAGGCTATGTTACAAGGTGGGAAGGTGTTAGGCACCCACCTTGCCCGTGAAACCGGTTCTCTAGACTATGGTGGCCAACATTCATATCACATCATCCAATATGTTATCAATCAATTTGCATGTTGAATTTAATGTGTGTGCATGTGATAAATCCTAATTCAATTAATTAAGCATGACATTTGGATTGAAAAATAAACTCTAGTGAATGTGTGTGGATGGTGATATCCTAGATTCAAGAATTTGAAAGAATTATTAAACAAACATGTTTTTCCTATTTTTGAAGTGAATTTAAGATCAAAACTAGTGTTTATGCATGAACATGTGATGAACAATCAAAAACATATGAAGAACATATAAGAACATTCAAACGTATTCAATGAAATTCTCATGCTTTAATCTTAGATTCTCATCATGGCAACATAAACAAATAGTTAGGGAAGGAGATTATACCTTCATGCAAGATCCATGGGGTGGAGGAGGAGACTCTTGGCGGAGGTCCTAAGGGTGGAGGAAAAGAAGAGTTAGGAGAGGAAGAGTGAGTCTCACTCAATACCTTGAGTCTCAGGAAGACCAAGATATGACAAGACTACTCAACTTCACTAGAACTCAAGAGAGGAGAAGAGGGGGGGGGGGGGGTTTGTTGTGTCCTAGAATGAATGAGAGGGGGGGTATATATAGTAGTGGTGGAGGAAATATGAATGGAAGGCTATTTAACGAGGGTTGACAAAGAATCATGAACCTAGACCTCATTTTAGCCTTTGGGGAAATCTTGTGCATTAAATGGAAAGATTTGTGAGAGTGAGGAGCAAGCAAAGTTCGGTTTTCCCGTAGCTGCTGTAACAGCATATAGAGCCAACTTCGAAAAATCATATCTGACTCAATTCTGATCGGAATTGCCTCATTCTTGTGCTCAAATTGAGCCCCGGATGTCTAGTTTCTGGGAAAATTAATCTCATTCACAGATTCAAAATATTCTGAGAGATATTTATGAAATGGTGGGCAGAGGTCACTTGTTAGAAAATCGTTTCAGCACAATTAACATTAATAAGTCCCAAATTAGCTCCCAATTAACATTAAATGGCTCCAATCACTCCCATTTCAGACTTAATTGGTTCCAAATTTACTCTAATTAAAAGATAATTGCACAAATTACTCATTGAATAATTAATGTTTAATTATCTAATTAATTAGGTATATGCAACCTCACCATAAAATGTAGTCCTAATCAATCAAATTATGACATATCATCGATCTCAAATTGATTATACTTATAACCAATTGAAATCAATTGCTCATAATCACATATAGTTGGACTCAATTTGTGATGGTGCATCTCAGCCATTAAAACTTGATTTGATGATAACTTTCAATCTGGTGGTCTGATTAGGGCTCATGACCAATCGATTTGATCGTTACAACATCAAGATCATTTTGGTGAAATGAGACTAAGGATCTAATGACAAGAATTAAGATTCATATTTGCAATGTGAAATTACCCTTTTACCCTCCATGTGAGGTTAAATGCGGATTGCAAAATAGGGTGTCAACAGAATGCCCCTCATTGACAGAGCTTGAAAAGCGAATGTCAATGTATGAAAGAGACACCTAACTTTGTAATCAGTATTTAACCGTGGTGAATGTGTAGATAAAAATGCAGACGGTCATGTTCTAGATCAAAATGTGGACCGAATCTCGAAGGAGATTGCCTACGTACCTCTTAGTGGGAGGATCAAGTTTAAACGTAGTTCATGCATGCAACACTTTTTTTTTTTTTTTTTTAAATAAAAAATAAAAAATAAGTATAAGACATGCTTACCAATGGTCTGATAGATTTGAAGTTTTGGACGTGCTTTCCAAAGGTCCGATGGATTGAAGTTTGGACGTGCTTCCCAGAGGTCCGATGGATTGGAATCTTGGACGTGCTTCCCAGAGGTCCAAAGATTGAATTTTGGACGTGCTTCCCAGAGGTCCGATGATTTGGAATCTTAGACGTGCTTCCCAGAGGTCCAAGGATTGAAGTTTGGACGTGCTTCCCAGAGGTCCGATGGATTGAAGTTTGGACGTACTTCCCAGAGGTCCAATAGAGTGGAATCTTGGACGTGCTTCCCAGAGGTCCAAAGATTGAATTTTGGACGTGCTTCCCAGAGGTCCGATGGATTGAAGTTTGGACGTGCTTCCCAGAGGTCCGATGGAATTGGATTTGGACGTGCTTCCCAGAGGTCCGATGGATTGAAGTTTGGATGTGCTTCCCAGAGGTCCGATGGTTTGGAATCTTGGACATGCTTCCCAGAGGTCCGATGGATTGGAGTTTGGTCCCAGAGGTCCGATGGAATTGGATTTGGACGTGCTTCCCAGAGGTCCATTGAAATTGAAATTGGACGTGCTTCCCAGAGGTCCGATGGATTGAAGTTTGGACGTGCTTCCCAGAGGTCCGATGGATTGAATTTGGACATGCTTCCTAGAGGTCCGATGGATTGAAGTTTGGACGTGCTTCTCAGAGGTCCGATGGATTGGAATCTTGGACGTGCTTCCCAGAGGTCCAAAGATTGAATTTTGGACGTGCAGCCCAGGGGTCCGATGGATTGAAGTTTGGACATGCTTCCCAGAGGTCCGATGGAGTGGAATCTTGGACGTGCTTCCCAGAGGTCCGATGGATTGAAGTTTGGACGTGCTTCCCAGAGGTCCGATGGATTGAAATCTTGGACGTGCTTCCCAGAGGTCCGATGGATTGAAGTTTGGACGTGCTTCCCAGAGGTTCGATGGATTGGAATTTGGACGTGCTTCCCAAAGGTCTGATGGTTTGAAGTTTGGACGTGCTTCCCAGAGGTCCGATGGTTTGGAATCTTGGACGTGCTTCCCAGAGGTCCGATGGATTGAAGTTTGGACGTGCTTCCCAGAGGTCCGATGGTTTGAAGTTTGGACGTGCTTCCCAGAGGTCCGATGGTTTGGAATCTTGGACGTGCTTCCCAGAGGTCCGATGGTTTGGAATCTTGGACGTGCTTCCCAGAGGTCCGATGGATTGAAGTTTGGACGTGCTTCCCAGAGGTCCGATGGATTGGAATCTTGAACGTGCTTCCCAGAGGTCTAAAGATTGAATTTTGGACGTGCTTCCCAGAGGTCCGATGGATTGAAGTTTGGACATGCTTCCCAGAGGTCCGATGGATTGAAGTTTGGACGTGCTTCCCAGAGGTCCGATGGTTTGGAATCTTGGACGTGCTTCCCAGAGGTCCAAGGATTTGAATTTTGGATGTGCTTCCCAGAGGTCCGATGGATTGAAGTTTGGACGTGCTTCCCAGAGGTCCGATGGATTGGAATTTGGACATGCTTCCCAGAGGTCCGATGGATTGAAGTTTGGACGTGCTTCTCAGAGGTCCATTGAAATTGAATTTTTGGACGTGCTTCCCAGAGGTCCGATGGATTGAATTTTGGACGTGCTTCCCAGAGGTCCGATGGTTTGAAAGGTATTATTCATACCGATGTGTGTGGGCCTTTTACCCTAATACCTACAAAATAAATACTTTCAATTAGTAACAGAATTATTCATTGAAAAGACTTTGGCATACCTGAAGAATGCCCCTAGTTTGGGACATACTCCTTGCTTCGATGAATGCTGAGGGTGGATAGTTGACTTGATGTTGCATCACTGGAGAATGTGGAAGAAGATCATAGATTTCTATTCCTGTAGAAGAATTTAATGAAGATTTTTTTTTTTTTTTTTTTTGAATTTGGAAAACTTGAATTTTTCAAAGGAATTGAAAATTTTGGATTTTTTTTTTTTTTGAAAAAAATTTGGAAATCTTGAATTTTTTTGAAGGAATTGAAAATTTTGATTGATGATTTTTTTTTTAAAGCAATCTAAGAAGTACGAGCCCAATGCCCATAGTCCTAAGGCCTTTTTTGAATATTTCCTTCTTCTTCTTTTTTTTTTTTTTTTTGAAAATTTTGGAAATCTTGAATTTTTTCATGGAATTGAAAATTTTGATTGATTTTTTTTTTTAAGCAACCTAAGAAGTACGAGCCCAATGCCCCTAGTCCTAAGGCCTTTTTTGAAAATTTCCTTCTTTTTTTCTTTTTTTTTTTGAAAATTTTGGTCTTTTGTTTTTTTTTTTCTTTTTTTTTTTGAAAAATTTGGAAATCCTGAATTTTTTTGAAGGAATTGAAAATTTTGATTGATGAATTTTTTTTTGAATTTTTTGAAATCTTGAAATTTTTCAAGGAATTGAAAATTTTGATTTTTTTTTTTTGAAAGAAACCTAAGAAGTACGAGCCTAATGCCCCTAGTCCCAAGGCCTTTTTTGAAAATTGTCTCTTTTTTTTTTTTTTTTTTTTTTTTTTTTTTTTGAAATATGAAGATTTGTTCATTATCAAAAAAGTGAAGAAGATGAAGATGAAGATGGAGTAAAGGTGATGAAGATTTATTCATGATGATTTTTTTTTTTTTTTTTGAAAAACCTATCCTTTGAATGAGAATAACTTTGGCTGGAAGTTGATGCGGATTACTGGATAAGTCCTTGCTGAATTCCTGCAAAAAGATAATTTCAATTAGCAATGGATTTATTCATTGAAATGAATTGGAAGTACTTACCCAATGCCCCTAGTTTGGGGCATATTCCATGCTTAGATTGAATTTGAATTCATTTGATGTTGTGGCCATTGGGGAACATGAAAGAAGATCATGGTTCGTCATCATTGGTACCTACAAAATGGCTTTCTTTCTCTAGCTTGTTAGAAACCAGTTATCATGAAAACATTTTTGGCCATTACCATTAGTGTAGACATGCTTGCGAAAAATGGATTGATGCCTCAAATGAAACCATGCTTTCATGCGAGAAGGACGTATTTGCATACAATATAAATAGGTCAATGCCCCAAGTTTGAGCATGCTTGATGCAAAACAAATGAGCTTAGCCTAACATGCACCCAAACAATTTTGTCACATTGTTTTGAATTTGTTCTTCAAGGTTATTTGGGTGATTGGGACCGGGCCTTTGAAAGACTGCCTACGTACCTCTTTCATAGAGGATCAGGTCAAGACGTAGTTCAAGAGAACTGGATTTTGAAAAAGAATGATTTTTTTTTTTTTTTGAAATGAGATTTCTTTTTTTTCTTTTTTTCTCTTTTTTTGGAAAAAAAAATTTTCCTTTTTTTTTTTTTTTGGAACAAGATGTGATCCTTTGAACAACCATTTTGGAAAATCATAGTGTTTAAGAATCAAACAAATCTCTTTGATTATGAAGGATCAAGATCATTAAACTCATGTAATCAAAATTTTTCTTTTGAACATTGTCAGATTAAGTCTCCAAAGGCAATCAAGAGATGAAATGTGATAATATTTAGGAAACACATTGTTGGGTGAAAACAAGGAGAGTGCTCCAAGTGTGAAATTTCTTTTGAGTCATTTAAGGATTTGAGAATTTGAAATTTTTTGGCATTAGACATATCATCCAGTGGAGTTTGACAATTTTAAGCATTTTTCCTTTTCAATTCAAGAGAAAATATTATGAGAGTTTAAAATGCGCCTACAATTAACAAAACTTCAAGGAGGTCTTATTCATGGGTTGTAATGTAGGCCGGGTTTAGGTTATGAAATGAATGATATAAAAAGGCTCAAAATTCCCTATGATGTTCCCCCAAGTATGCATTACTCAAAAATCAAGTATTGGAGGAGTTTTCTCATTTCTTTGTTGCCATCTTCTCACTAATCTTCATTGGTCACTTGTATCAACACTTGCTTTTAAACTCATTCATCTTGAATCATACCTCTAGACTTTCATCTTGTAAAATTCTTCTCTTTTTAGGTTGCATGTTCAAATTCCCAACTTGGTAGGATTTTCCAATTTTTCTTTTCTTCTTCTTCTTCTTCTTCTTTTCTTTGGCCCTAACTTTTTCCTAGACCGCCCTTTTGGGTTTTCAGCCTAGCCGGCTTTTTTTTTTTTTTTTTTTGCCCTAACTTTTGCCTAGACCGCCCTTTTGGGTTTTCAGCCTAGCAGGCTTTTTTTTTTTTTTTTTTTTTTTTTTGTGTTCTTTCATCTCTTGATTGAATGAACTTTTGGGGACATTTTTCCCTCATTGTATTTTTTAGCTTAATGATTTTTGGTCATTTTGATGCACTCTCTAGACTTCTTTCTTGCCTCAATGCACTTGCACCTTTCTGTGCTTGATGAATCTTTTCCTTTTTTGATAAACTTTCTTTTGGATGAACCTTGTATTCCTCTTGGCATGGTGAATTTTAGGCTCTTCAAACTTGATGCACATTTTGTTTTCTCTCACATTGATGGAATTTCATTTCTCTTTCCTTGATTGAGTGAAAGCTCATTTTTCTTTAATGATCTCTTGTCTTTAGCCTAATGAATTCTCCACTTGTCTTAAATGTCTTCTAGGAGAGATTTATCAATTAGCTTCAAAGCTACAAGGTTGACTCCTCCTCAACGTGAGATTTAAGCATGCATACTTTGAATTTTCCCACCCTAGGTTTAGATTTTAGTGGGTTCATGCAAAAAAGAGGCTAAGTGTTTAAAGGCTCAAATGGGCTAGCAAAGGATAATGATCATTCTAGGTATTAAGGTATAATCTTGTTTTACCAAAGACGGCCTCCTATCCCTAGCAATGCTTGCTTGTAGGCACAGTGACTTGAGCTCTTTTAATAAATTCCTCTTAAAAGAAAAAGTATGAATGCTCTATTGGAGACAAAAGTTTCCAGAAATTTGGAATGAATGCATGAGATTTTTGAATTTTCTGATGGATAGATTTTCTTTGATTGCCTTGTAAGACCATTTCTTCTTCTATTCAAAGTAATTTAGCAAAAATGTTTACATGGATCTAATGAAATTAATCCTCTCTCAGTACAAGTTGATTGTTCAAGCCTTTAAACACCACAATTTAGAAAAAGTTTTGTCCAAGAGATCCTCATGTACCATTTTGAAAAGAAGACTTTAAAGAATCTTGAAATCTTTGAAAGAAAAAAATGGGTCCTTTTTTGAAAAAGTCAATAGGAAGTCCAATGTCCCTAGTCCAAAGATTTTTTTTTTGAAAATTTTTCTCTTTTTTTGGGAAAATTTTGGAAATCTTGAATTTTTTTTTGATTTTTTTTTGTTTTGTTTTTTTAATATATATACACAAACAAAGCTCATTAAATGCTACATGAAATTTTTGAATTAAAAAAAATATAGAAACATGGAATAAAAAAACAAACTTTAAACTTAACCATGATGTTACAAACCAAATGTGGAGTGAGGTAAAGTTGGGCCACTTGCTTCTTCTTGGTCTATTTAGGATGCTTGAGGCTTGGTTTGCTTGAACCTTGATTATGATGAAATGGCTTGGGCTTGCACTTGGAAGGCTTGAACCATATGATCAATTGGTATTTGCTTGAAATGGCTTGGGCTTACACTTGGAAGGCATGCATCTTGTGAGTTTTTGGCCTTTGATGTTGCTCATGTCTTCATGCACCTTTGATGGGCTCAAGTGTTGGGCTTAGAATGATTCAAGAAACAATTTTGGGCTTCCATACCAAGTAGAGTTCACTCATAGGCTTTTGGGCTTGAGTTCGTTCATAGCATACTAGGTTCAAACAATCATGATGGGCTCAAGCGTTGGACTTGAGTTATCATGGTTCAAACAACGGCCAAAAAAATGCGTAATGCAATGCAATTTACATGGACCGACCTAAAGATAGGTTCTATGGATCATTATAACATGGGTAGAAGGTAGGTTAAAGGTCCCCACAAGCTAGGACGTCGTACCTCCCAACTTGTGACGCCAGGAGCGCCGCGTTGGTCCGAACGGTACAGTTTGTCCCTATGAACCACCATGGCATAACCATGATGATCCTTGTCGCGGTGGGTGGTAGGTTCACCGCTGGGTATGTGAGTCTCAGGAAGACCACAATCCACGGCTATTACTACCGGGCTTCCGAGCTAGCACACAAATAAAATAATTTTCATTCAAGCAAATGATGCATGACATGCAATATAATGACATATTAGACATATTATATACAAAAGGCAATAAACAAACAATGACATGGTTGGCCACCATAACCTAATTGAAGCTTAGCCCTCAATATCCCCAGTGGAGTCGCCACTGTGAGAGACCGCGCCCCCGGCCCGTTTTTTATATGATGTTGGGCCAAACCCACGTGAATGGGTGGAGTCGTGTTATTGCCTCTCAAAATGGAGGTTCGACTAGTTATATTTTCCCCTTTAGATTAAGGGTTTTACAATGAAGTCGCCACTTATTTAATTATTGGAAAAATAAGAAAACCATAATTGAAAAAGAATTCCTCATTTTATTAATTTGAAATTGAATTTACATTTGATTATAGGAAAATTACATGGCTTTGGTTCTAGATACAATCTAAGATAAAGTACATAGCTTTATTTCCTAGTTACAATCTAAAAATTGAAAATTACAAGGATAAACATTGGTCTATCAACCCTTGATCTAAGTTCGGAGGCTATGTTACAAGGTGGGAAGGTGTTAGGCACCCACCTTGCCCGTGAAACTGGTCTTCTAGACTATGGTGGCCAACATTCATATCACATCATCCAATATGTTATCAATCAATTTGCATGTTGAATTTAATGTGTGTGCATGTGATAAATCCTAATTCAATTAATTAAGCATGACATTTGGATTGAAAAATAAACTCTAGTGAATGTGTGTGGATGGTGATATCCTAGATTCAAGAATTTGAAAGAATTATTAAACAAACATGTTTTTCCTATTTTTGAAGTGAATTTAAGATCAAAACTAGTGTTTATGCATGAACATGTGATGAACAATCAAAAACATATGAAGAACATATAAGAACATTCAAACGTATTCAATGAAATTCTCATGCTTTAATCTTAGATTCTCATCATGGCAACATAAACAAATAGTTAGGGAAGGAGATTATACCTTCATGCAAGATCCATGGGGTGGAGGAGGAGACTCTTGGCGGAGGTCCTAAGGGTGGAGGAAAAGAAGAGTTAGGAGAGGAAGAGTGAGTCTCACTCAATACCTTGAGTCTCAGGAAGACCAAGATATGACAAGACTACTCAACTTCACTAGAACTCAAGAGAGGAGAAGAGGGGGGGGGGGTTTGTTGTGTCCTAGAATGAATGAGAGGGGGGGTATATATAGTAGTGGTGGAGGAAATATGAATGGAAGGCTATTTAACGAGGGTTGACAAAGAATCATGAACCTAGACCTCATTTTAGCCTTTGGGGAAATCTTGTGCATTAAATGGAAAGATTTGTGAGAGTGAGGAGCAAGCAAAGTTCGGTTTTCCCGTAGCTGCTGTAACAGCATATAGAGCCAACTTCGAAAAATCATATCTGACTCAATTCTGATCGGAATTGCCTCATTCTTGTGCTCAAATTGAGCCCCGGATGTCTAGTTTCTGGGAAAATTAATCTCATTCACAGATTCAAAATATTCTGAGAGATATTTATGAAATGGTGGGCAGAGGTCACTTGTTAGAAAATCGTTTCAGCACAATTAACATTAATAAGTCCCAAATTAGCTCCCAATTAACATTAAATGGCTCCAATCACTCCCATTTCAGACTTAATTGGTTCCAAATTTACTCTAATTAAAAGATAATTGCACAAATTACTCATTGAATAATTAATGTTTAATTATCTAATTAATTAGGTATATGCAACCTCACCATAAAATGTAGTCCTAACCAATCAAATTATGACATATCATCGATCTCAAATTGATTATACTTATAACCAATTGAAATCAATTGCTCATAATCACATATAGTTGGACTCAATTTGTGATGGTGCATCTCAGCCATTAAAACTTGATTTGATGATAACTTTCAATCTGGTGGTCTGATTAGGGCTCATGACCAATCGATTTGATCGTTACAACATCAAGATCATTTTGGTGAAATGAGACTAAGGATCTAATGACAAGAATTAAGATTCATATTTGTAATGTGAAATTACCCTTTTACCCTCCATGTGAGGTTAAATGCGGATTGCAAAATAGGGTGTCAACAACAACTAGTGAAGCAAATCACTAAGGTTCCTATTGAAATCAATGTTGTGCCATCAACTTCTATAATTGAAAAAATCAATCATATGAAAGTTGATCAAGACACGAATTCACTTTTTCTTCAAAATGAAGGAAAATGAATTTGTCAACATGAAAATGATCTCCCCAATTTTTCTTCAAACCCTAACTTATTGATTCCTTTTATATTGTGTTTTAAAGTTAAAATATGTTTTTTAACGGAAAAGGTAGAGGTGTGTTATGACAGCCTAAAATAGCTTACTTTAGGTGGGCAAAGTAGCAACTTTTGAATCACAGCTAGGCAAGTCGAGCCTAATCATAGGTGTAATTAACCTTTTTCTTTTTTTCCTCTTCTGGTTTTTTGGAAGAAAAGAGAGACAATAGTGGTGTCTAAATGCAACAATAGGTCAAAACTTGAACCCCCAAGAGAACACCCATAAACAAAAATGTTTTGTTGAATTGCAAAAATTGATATCCCATATTTAGTGGAGTTCAATAGGAAAGCAAAAGTTCCTTCATCGCTCAGATGATGGTGTATGGTTAACGTAAGCAGGGACGGAGTTAGGACTTGGAGTTAGGGGGGGGGGTGGCTTTGCTGCTCATTGTGTGTGGTGGCTCCGGCCTTTGCCTTTACTGTTTTACTACTAAGGATTTTTGTTTAAAACTTTTAAAATTGCCAAGTTGTTTGTTTTGGGTAAAATAGGTTGATTGAACTTAATTTTTTTTAGCTTATTTATTGGTAATTTTTGTTGTTGGAATAATTTTTTTGGGCTTTTATATTTTGTTTTGAGATTTAATCTATTAATTTTTATGGCCTTTAAAAGGTGGAAAATGGTAAAACTGCAAAATTTTTACATGGAAAGTGTGCAAGTATAAAGTGATGCAAGTGTGCAAACCAATAAGAATTTGTTATGTCAATAGTTTGTAACAATGTTGTAAAAAATTTGTGGCTATAACATTACTTTTAAAAAAATTGATGGCATTGTTAAGGGGGGTAAAGTGTAATTTTATTGAACAAAATTGCTAAAATTAGTATTTATTAATATACTAATATTTAAAAAAAAATATTAGGGGGGGTGGGGGGCATTGTCCCCCTAGTCAATATATAGCTCCGTCCATGAACGTAAGGGTAGGCTAAAGATAGACGGCCTTAGGCTCTCATCTCCTAAAGATAAAACTAAGTAGGATCATGATATATCTCCCCAAAACGACATTGGTACTCACAGGACCAACACTACCACTTCCCATTGCTAATGGTGGGTTGGGGATAAGGAAGCTTACCACTTTCAATAAAGCCTTACTAGGGAAATGGTTGTGGTGGTTTGGAGTGGAGGACACACAACTAAGGAGGCATGTGATGGCCTTGAAATTAGGGAAAGAAATTGGGGGATGGAATTCAAATTTAAGTGAGGGTTCTCATGGATGTGGCCTTTGGAGGGGTATTTGGATGGGTTGTGAGATTTTCAACCAGCACATTCGGTTTGAGATTGGTAGGGGAATAGAGTTGGGTTTTGGCATGATTGTTGATGTGGTGACAAGCCTCTTAAAGTGGCTTTCTTGTTTTGTATGAGATTTCTACAGATACAGAGGCTTTAGTGGAATCATTATAAGTGAGATAGAGTGTGGGGGAGAGTTGAATTTGGAATGCACGGTTTCATTGAGATTTTAATGATTGGAAGTTGTAGTTGGTGGCGGATTTTTTTTATCTCCTAGAGTCTTATATTCCTTTGAATGAGGGTAGAGGTTGAAGAAGAATGGCGATTTTTGACATTCGTTCTTTTTATAATACTTTGAGGGGACCTTCTTCTAACACTTTCTTGTGGAAAGGTATTTGGGGTGTGAAAGCCCCGGGAAAGTTTCCATTTTTTTTTAATTTTTTGTTTGGACGGCGGCTTGGGTGAAGATACTCACTAGTGATAATTTGAGGAGAAATGACCATATTATTGTTGATTGGTGTTGCACGTGTTGATGTAGTGGAGAGACAAGGAATCATCTTTTGATTCATTGTGGGGCGCCTATCATTTTTGGATGTTTGGAATTTAGTTTTGTTGTGTTTGATGTGGAGCAGTCGAAGCTATGAAGCATAGGTGCATTTTGGGACTCAGGTGTAGGTGTGGGACTCGGTAATTTTTGAAAAAGTAGGGTGCGGGTGCGGCGTGACTCGGCGATTAAAAAATTATTAAAAATATTTTTATTTATATTTTCTATATATTTTTACTATTAAAATATTCTTAAAAAACAAATTACTATGCCTTGATTCACAAAACAAAGAAAGAAGAAGGCAAGAAACACATTACTATGCCTCTGAGGTGAGAATTTCGGCTTTTCCGGCCAGATTCAAGGCTGATTTCGGCTGTATCGGCCGTATTGGTCGCCGGTCGCTACGACCCGATATGGCAGATACGGCCCGATTCTGGCCGAATCAGCTCGGTTTGGTGCGAATTGAAGCCGATTCGGCACGAATCGAGCTGCGTCGGTGCGGATTGAGCCTAGTTGGTGTGAATCTGAGGGAAAAAAAAAAAAAAAAAAAAAAAACTCAGACGTGGCACCGATGCGTGGGCAACCGCGTCGGACGCCCCGTCCCGTGTCAAGCCGCGTCGGACGCGGGTGCGGCATCCTCCCAGCCATGTCCGTGCTTTCTAGATTCGAAGGAAGCAAAATAATTGCACATTTGAGTATTTGGAGAGCTAGCCTATTTCGTAGGCACTTCGTTTGATTGGTTTGAAGTTTGGGGACTCACATCTGGTGATTGCATTCTAATGTTTATAGATTATTTTTTTCATGTACATAATTTCTTGTTGTTTTGTTATTCACTTGGCTACTTCATGCCCCATTTTTTTTTTGCATGAACTACTCTTTTAATAAAATTCTTATTAACTATCAAATATATATATTGGAGAGGCTTCCAAATGGTTTGTGGCTTGGTGCGTTTAGTATTCATCTGAGTTGGTTACCTATGGTTGCCTCCAACTCTGCATGTTGTCAATGATTGCCAAATCAAGACTTCAATCATCATTTACTAATATTACTAATTCTTGATTCCTAACAATTAAACATTTAAACTTATGTATTAATGGTCTTTTTTACAGTTTGGACTTGACCAGACTCTTACAAATGGTGTTATCAGGTACAAAGCTCATTAAAGTTTAGTTGCTCAATGCTAGTATTTGGGATAAATAATAGGGTTTTGACTTTTCTCTGAAGTGTTCTAAATTTTGTGCATGAACCTTGTTTAATATAGGAAAAGTTGCCATAATGCTAGTAGGATTGGCTGTGATTTTTTGGTTGTTCCACATTTTGTGAAACCTTTTAGTATTTTGGAAACAACATATATTTTATAATATTTTTATTTATTTACAGTCTAATGGAGAAACAAAAATGTGCATGAATAATTTCAAATATCTTTTTTTGTGTGTGTGTGAGATTACCGTTCATATTGGTCCTTTGTTCATATTTCCTACTGATATTCTCAACATAAATGTGGCCTTTTCATGTTATTTCTCAAGGAATAAGCATTTCTGGACATTTATACAAAAAAATGTGTTTACTATGTGATCTTTCTGTTCTTTTCTGTAGCATGCTTTGCAGAGAAATCTCTTCGCCGGCTAATGGTCAATCTATTCGGGATGTTATACAGACAATTGATGCCATAAATCCTGGTAATAGTGGAGGACCTCTCTTTGATAAGGATGGAAATCTGATTGGGATAAACACGGCTATTCTTTCTCCATCTGGTGCATCCCATGGTCTTGGATTTTCAATTTCTATTCATTCTGTGAGTTATTATGTAGACTTTACTTTTTTATTCTTGATAGGAGAACTTAGGTATGGCATCATGTAGATTTAATTGAGACACAACTTTTTAAACTTTATGCTTTAGACTGAGAGTGCATTTGGTTAGGGTGAAAAGTGGGGGATGCAAAACAAGGGAGAGAAAAGTGGGGAGAGAGTTTTCAATCCTTCCATTTTTTCACCACCCAAATCAAACACCACAAGAGAAAACTAAAATCTATTCTATCCCCTCTACTTTTCCATTTTCTATCTTCTCACTTTTCCATTACTCCAACCAAATGGATCTTAATTGGGCATTTTTTTTATTCTTTCTTTTGTGTTTGTGGGCTAAAGATATATGGGTGGAAATCAATTTCATTTTCATTGTGTTTGATTTGGTGAAAATAGAGGGGTGGAAAACCCGTGGGGGGGGGGTGGTGGAGAGACAAAAGTTGGAGAGAGAACTTTGTTAGTTTTCTCTTGTTTGGTCGGGAGTGGAAAATGGGTGGTCCCGTGTACTTCCCACTAGGCACACCAAAACTTGATCTCTCCAAAGTCCAAATTGGAGAAAAAAGGGGAGAGAAAATTGGAAGGAACTGAGAATCGCTATTTTGTCCCTTGCTTACTGTTACAACCTCTTATTTTGACAGTGTACGAAAAATTAGTTCAATTCAGAAAAATAAGAACACAGTAATTACAACAAAAGGATGGGAAAAAAGGTTTGTAATAAAAAGAAGTAGAAGTTAAAGAGTTCAGAATTTTTTATATTAAAACAAAAACAAAAAAGATCTACCAATAATCCTTAGTGGAAAGAGAGGAACAGAGGAAAGCTGATGCTGATGCCGACTTTGGTGGCATCTTTGAGAGCACTAGAGAATTTTCATCCCCATTTTTACTGCTTGGATATCTCCTTGTGTGTGTATGTAATGTGCTGCGAATGGAAAGGAAAGGGGGATGAGATATTGGGGAGTTGTGATTGTCCTCATTCACTTGAAGTTAATGGGCTTAAAGATGAAGCAACTTTGCTTCTTCTTTTATTTATTTATGTAATTTAATTTTTTTTAATTTATAAAAGTTAGAAACAGTGCTATTCATTTATTTATTATATTAGAAAGCTTGATATTTGATCATTTAAAAAGAAGATGTAGGTAGATAGGTAGGAAGTTTGATAAGTTTTTATTTTTTTAACCCACATAATTTAAGAAGTTTATCAAAAATAAAAACATAATTTAAGATAGGAAGAAAATTGGTATGACTTAATGTAATAATAAAAAAAAGTGAAATGCTCACTTTTATTTATTTTTATAAAATAATAAAAATGTGTAATATGCTAATAAAAAAATTACTTTTTATATAATTAAAGGCATAATAGTAAATTTATATAAACTACATTTTTCATTCTCACTTTTCTCCTCAACCAGATAAATGACTTTTCCATCCATCTACTTTTCTATCCTCCCAACCAAATATACATGAGGGAAAACTAAAATCTCTGCCATCTCCCACTTTTCCATCCCCTCACTATTTTTTATCATTCCACTTTTCCATATCCCAACCAAGCGAAACCTAGTTTGCTATTGTTTTCGGTGAGTGACTAAGTCACTATCCTCCTTGCATATCCAGGTACGTGGCATTATTGACCAGTTGGTGAGAGATGGGAAGGTCTTAAATCCGCATTTAGGAATTACGTTGTCATATGTTCAGTTGCTGGGTGAATTGGATTGGTTGCTTGTAACAGATGTTGCTGTGGATGGGCTAGCTGCTAAAGCGGTATGTACGCTTTCTTGAAATGAATTTCCTGCCTGCTAAGTGTCATGCTCATTTTTCTTTGAGAGTTATGAATATCATTGAAATTAGTTTCCTGGTTATTAGGCAAGATGCTTTGTTTTGATCATCCTTCTTTTGCTGACTTCAGCTTCTTTAAGTTTGATGGTTTTGTGCTTCCATTTAGTGACTGTTGATCAATCTCTATGCTGCAGGGCCTACGAAAAACCGATCATCATGCCAACATTCTGGGTGACATCATAGAATCTGTGAATGGTAAAGAGGTCACCAACAGCAATGATTTGTTTAAAATTCTTGACCTATGTAAAGAGGGTGATAAGGTATGGTTGTGTTTTCATTTCCTTGATGTTCTTATGCGCTGTGTGTGTGTGTTGGGTGGGGGGCTAGGAAGCACGGACGCGGCACCAGAGGTGCCGCACCCGCGTTCGACACGGCGGGACGCGGCGACGCGCAGGGGACGCTGCTGCTCGCGACGTGCCACGTGGATCCCACGTGGTTTTCACCGACTCGCGCCGACGCGAGCCGACGCGGCTTAGACTCGGGCCGATTAGCCCGGAATCGGGCCGATACGGCCGATTCAGGCCAAAATTCAAAATTCAAAATTCAAAAAAAAAAAAAAGCCAGAACGCATCGTTTGACTTAATACTAACCCTACTTCAGCACAGTTTCACTCAAAACGCCAAAACACCTCTTCTCACATTTCGTCTCACTCACTTTGTCTCTGTGCTCTCTGCCTCTCTGCCTCTCTGCCTTTGTTTCGTCTCCCTCTCTGCCTTTCTGCCTCTGTTTTGTCTCCCTTGCTGCATCAATTCATTCTTTCTTCAGCTCTCTCTCACGCATTCTTAACTCAGGTATCATTATAAAGCTTTCAATCTTAGTTTAATTTAATATTTGATTTGTGATTTGTGACTTATGAATATGTGATTTGTGAATCTTAGTTTTCAATCTTAGCTTTATTTAGTTAATAGTTAATAGTTATTACTCATTGTGAATCTGTTTTGTGAATCTGTGTTGTGTGTTTTGTGAAATCTGTGTTGTGGGTTTTGTGAATCTGTGTTGTGAATATATAAACTTGGGTTTTATTTATTATTAATTTATTTAGTTAATACTTAATAGTTATTATTTGTAGGTTAAATTGAATCTATTGAATTTGCAATGGATGAAGTTACTAGCACAGAAACTTCATCTTAAGAAATGTCAAATGCTGAATGTCCTCTTTGGCAATATGTAACTAAAGTAGAAAAACCACCCGGTGCTTGTGTTAAGAAAGGTGGAAACACATACTTTAAGTGCAACTATTGTGGTGTAGTTTATATGGGATCCTATTCTAGGGTAAAGGCTCATTTATTAAAAATAAATAATAAAGGTATTAAAGCATGCCCTATTGTGACACCGAGCCATAGGCAGGAAATGCAGCGAATGCATGATCAAGTTGAGAATGATAAGTTAGAGAGAGAAGAAAGAAGTCGAATTCCCTTACCCCCACCTCTCCCAGGCCGTGGGCCTATACCTATTTCCCCATTTCGGAGACAAGAAGGGAGTGATACTGATAGTACAAACCCAGTTGATGGTAAGAGGAGGAAGGTGGCTGGGATTTCTCCTATTGAGAAAGCATTCCAGAATAATGCTAGACATGAATTGGATAGTAGAATTGCTAGGATGTTTTACACTGGTGGGCTTCCATTTAACTTTGCAAGGAACCCATATTATCGTAATTCCTATGCATATGCTGCTACTCATAGCATTCTAGGTTATGTTCCTCCTGGATACAATGCTTTGAGGACAACACTTTTGCAAAAGGAAAGAGCTCATGTTGAAAGGCTTTTGAAGCCAATTAAGGACTATTGGCTTGAAAATGGTGTAAGCATAGTTTCTGATGGATGGTCAGATCCACAAAGGAGGCCTCTTATTAATATTATGGCTGTATCAGATAGAGGTCCAGTATTTATAAAGGCAATTGATGGGTCAGGTGAGTTCAAAGACAAGCATTATATTGCTGGGGTGTTGAAGGATGCTATAAAGGAGATTGGACATGAAAAAAGTTGTCCAAGTCATCACTGATAATGCTAATGTGATGAAGTTTGCTAGAGCTCTTATTGAAGGTGAGTATCCTAAAATATTTTGGACACCCTGTGTTGTCCACACTCTTAATCTAGCTTTGAAGAATATTTGTGCAGCAAAAAACACTGAAAAGAATGAAGTTACATATGAGGAATGTAGTTGGATTACACGCATTGCTGATGATGCATCCTTCATATGTGTTTTTATTATGAACCATTCAATGAGGTTGGCAATGTTTAATGAATTTTGTTCATTAAAATTGCTCCAAGTTGCCGATACTAGATTTGCTTCGATTGTTGTAATGTTGAAAAGGTTGAAGTTGATAAAGAGATGCCTTCAAGCCATGGCTATTAGTGAGTAATGTGCTTCTTATGGGGAGGATAATGTTGGAAAAGCTCAAAAGGTGAAAGATATGATTCTAAGTGATCTTTGGTGGGATAAAGTTGATTATATCCTTGAATTCACAGCACCTATTTATGATATGCTACGAATAGCCGACACAGATAAGCCTTGTCTTCATCTTGTGTATGAGATGTGGGATTCAATGATAGAGAAGGTGAAGGCAACAATATATCGACATGAAGGCTTGGAAGATGATGAGTATAGCTCATTTTGGAGTGTGGTGTATGATATACTTATTGATCAATGGACTAAGAATTGTACACCACTACATTGCTTGGCTCATTCCTTAAATCCTAAGTAAGTACATTTATTTTCTATTTTCCTTAGTTTCCCTTTCTAGTAAAACACACTTTTCATCTATATTTGTTTTTTAATCTTTAACTAGGTATTACTCCATTGAATGGCTTTCTGAGAATCCAAAACGCATCGCTCCACATCGGGATCATGAAATTTCTATGGAAAGGAGCAAGTGTTTGGATCGATACTTTGAAGATGAGAGTGAATTAAAGGTGGTGAAGTTTGAGTTTGCTGCATTTTCAGGAGGGAGGTTTCTTTCACCAGATGCCTTGAAAGATAGGTGGGACTTACTCCCTTTGGTTTGGTGGCAGTACCATGGCTCCGCATTTCCAACTCTTCAATCCCTTGCCTTGAAACTTCTTGGACAACCTTGTTCATCCTCATGTGCTGAGAGGAATTGGAGCACATACAAATTCATTCATTCCTTAAAAAGGAACAAAATGGCTCCTGCACGTGCTGAAGATCTGGTATATGTGCATTCTAATCTTCGACTCTTGTCAAGGCGCAATGTGGAGTATGTAAATACAGCAACAAAGATGTGGGATATTGCAGGAGACTCTTGGAATGAGGGCGACATTCATGGAGGAGCTGGAATTCTTGAGAATGCAACCCTTACACTTGATGAGCCAGAGTTTGAAGCCATGGTTATTGGGAATGCTAATACTAGTGCTACTACTAGCGAAAGTGAAGTTCGAAGTGAAGCTATTGATCTTGATGATGAAGAAGTTGGTGTTTGATTGTCTTGTTGATTGTCTTTTATTTAGTTTTAATTTCGAACTTGTGAGTTGTATTCTAATTTCCAAACATCATGGAATGTTTTAGTTTCAATCTTGTGAGTTGTGTTTAATTTATGAAAATCATGTTTTTAGTTATTATCTACTATTGCTCTTAAATTTGGTATATGTTTGTATAATGTGAAAAAATATGCTTAGCAATATATTAAAAATATAAATAAAAATATTTTTTAATTGCCGAGTCCCACCGCACCCACACCCACCTTTTTCAAAAATTGCCGAGTCCCGCACCCGCACCCGAATCCCGAAACGCACTCGTGCTACATAGGTGGGGGGATGGTGCGAGGAGCAGAGACAGAGATGGTTATTTCAAAATGGGAAACTTTCTCTGATGACAATGTTTGATAGAATCAAAGACTTTATATATTAACGTTTTTAATAAGTATTAATAAATTAAAAAATAATCATAAAATTTGTAGAAAAGAGCATACCTAATTTAATAAGGATTCTTTTTATTGAAGATCAAACCTAAATAAATCAAATTTGTTTGTGTTAATTACTTAATTTCTTTATACAAGAAGACTGAGTTCTATTTAGTTTAAATGGACACTAATCAAAAGTTATTTAGTATTGGACGTCACGGTTAGTTATCCTAACATAGTTTAGGATTATTTGTAACTCTGAAAACCAATTTAAAAAATATAAAAGTATAATGATGTGGGAAAATATGAGTTTTAAAGGCTTATATGGTTACATTAGAAGAAGTCAACAAAAAGTTAAATTGTTCTTGCACATGCAACACCACTCTACAAGGCAGATGGAGCTCATTATTGCACGATGAGCTCATATATTGCACATGCAACACCACTCTACAAGGCATAACAGAAAATTTTAAAGCATGCTAAAATAATTGTTTGGTTTTCTATTATGTTCTTATCATGCAATATATGAGCTTATTCCATTTTACCGTGGCCGAGGAACTTTTTGATTAATAGCCTGAAAATATATAAAGATGCTTAGTTAAAAATTTATAGAGCTGTAGCTGATTTAATTAGCTTCTAGAAGTGTATATTTAATTATTTTAGCACTCAGGTGACTGTGGGGGTGCTGCGTGGTAATCGCAAGAAGAATATTTCTGTCACTCTTGAGCTGAATCCTGATGAGTCAGAGTCAGATGTTATGCTTAGTACCAGAAACGTGTTTAAGGTTAGTGCATATAAGATGAATCTGTCATTATTTTTGTGTGTTAATTTTTTTTTGCTAAGGGGTCCTGAATCCTGATGTGTATGTGTATTGCAAATGCTGTACTTTGATAGCAAAGTTTACATTATGGCCAAAATTGGGAATTGAGCCCATTTTTCAAACAATATAATTAGTTGTTACGGTTTCAAAATTATATTTTTTACTAGTATTTCAAGTCTAAGAGACTCGATTTAGGGCCTATAAATCGAGTCTTTGAAGGTCCGTTTTCAAGTTCTGATTGGGTCTGAATTGGCACTTTTTCCACGTGGCGTCCACTTGTTAATCGAGTCTCTAAAACTCGATTTACATCTATATTACATTTACAGTAAAAAGAAAAGATTTTGGCATTTACACTTTACACCTTCTCACCTTAACAACAAAGAAAACCACAACGACAACAGCAATTCTGAAAATATGTGTTCATTAGAGGGGAAAAAAAAAAAACCAGAAACAGAAACATGGGTTACAGTGAGAGAGGCCTGGGTCGCGCTGCGACCTGGGTCGGCTTGAAATTGCATCTCCATTTCTTCTTCTTCTTCTTCTTCTTCTTCTCTCTCTCTCTCTTTCTTTTTTTTCTTTCTCTCTACATTTTTGCTGTTTCTGCATTTTTGGGTCTTCTGAGTATGAATGTTTGTAATTATTATTTTTGGGTTAGAAATCGAGTCTTAGAGACTCGATTTCCAGGTAGACGCTACATGAAAAAAATACCACATGAAACGTGATCAACCCATGAAAATCGAGTCCCAAAGACTCGATTTATAGGCCCTAACTCGAGTCTCTTAGACTCGAGATGCTAGTAAAAAATATAGTTTTGAAACTGTAACTATTATATTGTTTGAAAAATGGGCTCAATTCTCAATTTTGGCCTTACATTATTATTGAGGTTAAACTGTGTCACTATAATCTCTTTTAATGGGTATCAATTGAAAGCAAAAAAATAAAGAACCAAAAGTGGGATGTATGAGCCACGCCTAGTAGGTCCATACACTTTACTGCACCGCCTAATCTCATGGTTTGCTGCAAGCAGCCATCCAACCACCTTAATTACACTTGGCAATCATCGTGATGCCGGAGACATTGGAAAGACAAAGTTATTATATATTATTTGATTTTATGTATCAAGGGAAAATTTGTAATTTCTTAATATTCTAGAATGGGCTTTGCTAATGGTCCATTGGGTCTTACTTTAGTTTTATTTTAATTTAGTTATTTATTTGGGCTTAGTAATAAAAGCCCAAAGCCCAAAGTCCAAGTCTTATTAGGGTTTTAAGAAATCCTAGTTTTACTAGGAATAGGTATCCATATTAGACTTATATTTAAAGGGTTGTAATACTTTCTATTGAAGAAGAATAATAATAATATTTTCAGTTTGGAGCTATGAATCTTTGTCTATGGTTTGTGTGATGAAAACTACTCCTAGGTGTGATGCTAAGCAGGGACGGAGCCAGGTTACAAATCTAAGGGGGGCAAAGCTTAATGTAAAGCTAATAAAATTTCGTCACATTCATTGGCATCGTAATCTTATATTTGTAGATGCAATTTGAGACTTGCAATAAACTAATACTAATTTTGGTGATTTTTCAAATTTTAATTTTAGGATTTTTATAAATTATGACATCAACATTAGAGGTTAGCAACAATAAATCATCAATATTAGCTTATGAATAATGCTAGGGATACATCCAACTACACACTTGAACCCACAACATGCCTCACAAAAATTAGGTTAGTCCTAAACAAAAAGCCAAATAAACATATCTTACATACCACAAAAAACTTTTTTTTAGAGATAGTTTTCAACCTATGATGTTTAATAAATTTTACCAGCACTTGAGCTAAAAAAAATAAAATCACAACAATATTAATATTAAGTCAAACAAAGTACAGACCATCCATTTTAATTTTTGTCTTTTCCCATTAGCCCGCCTGCCCATGAACTTCTCTAACGATAGCCACACATTTGATTTCTAAAACATTAAAACAAAAATCCAACTTTATTTTATATTTTTAATCTTTCTTGTTTCACTTGTTCCATTTTTCTCATTGTACCTGTGAGTTTATGACCAACATATTATTTAAATTTTTTATTATAACATAATCTTCTCTCTCTTTCTCTATTTCTCTTTCTTGAAATCTCAGTGAATCTTATCTCTATCCTTTGCTGACATTTTCTATTGACACTTATCTCTTCTCTATAAAAATCTGAGTTTTTCTCCCTTTCCCTCACTCTCTATTCTTGCTAATGTTACGACTTGAACTATGAAGCAGAAGATGAAGACATACTTAAACAGTTAAACCCAGCATTAGCGGTAGTGTCAACGACAAGGCCTGTTCAGATCCACCATTGATTCTTGTTTCAAACCTTGATAAGATAATATCAGACCATTTAACGAGATCTCACTCAGTTCTCTCATATATATATATATATATATATATATATATGAAAATGGAATTTTTTAAAAAGTTAGGGGGGGGGGCCAAGTTCGAACGTAGCTTCGTCCCTGATGCTAAGGAAGTCTAGGTGTGATACCTAGAAAATTGTTTCTCCTGTGTTCCATCCCAAACCCTACCAATCCTTGTCCCTTTGGAAACCCTATAATCCCTATTATTTTCCAGCCATTTCCTACCAAAACCTAACCCTAAACCCTCAAAATTGAAGCTATACCTGATCTTTCCCAAGTGTTCTAAATCATATTTTGTTTGTCCCCTTGTACTGTGCCACATTGCACCATTATTGGTATTAGTAAGTCAGTTACTTTGGCCCATGTTGTTGGGTTACACGTGTGAGTGAAGTCCCACATTGACTAAAGATGAGAAGAATGAGTGGTTAATATAACATAATTGAGCACATACCCATTGGGCTTAGGCCTTTTGGGTTAAAGTGTGCCTCTATATGTTATATTAATTACTCACGGAAGCTCCCCAAAGTGTTTATTCTCCCTAACACATGTAGTCTGCAAAGTTATGAAATTTTTTGTAGTGAAGGGCTATGGTTTCCAAGAGTAAGAAATCATCACATTTGTCATGGCATGAATTCCACACATTCAGGCATGTTGAGATTTATATTCTTTGCTATCATGGTGCATACCAGCTTTATATATGGGAATTTTTATTTTTTGTAATAGCGATATGTAGCATCACTATCATATGGGTGTAGAGCCCACAAATATTGAAACCATTGTTATATGTAAGGTATATTACATAACGTTTATACAAGCGGTCAAAATTGGGAATTAACACTGGTTTTCAAACAATATAATTAGTAGGCACTGTTTTCAAACTATATTTTTTACTAGTGTCTCGAGTCTAAGAGACTTGATTTAGGGCCTATAAATTGAGTCTCAAAGTCCCGACTTTCATGGTCTGATCACGTCTGATGTGGCATTTTTTTCCACATGGTGACCACCTGGAAATTGAGTCTCTAAGACTCAATTTATATGCCAGCCCTACAAAACAAGTAAAATCCTGCATCTTTAGCCTCCTTCTCATCAGAGAGAGAGAGAGAGAGAGAGAGAGAGAGAGAGAGAGAGAGAGAGAGAGAGAGAGAGAGAGAGAGAGAGAGAGAGAGAGAGAGAGAGAGAGAGAGAGAGAGAGAGAGAGAGAAACAGAACCTAGAAAGCTCTAGAGGCAGTGTCTGCGAAGAAGCTGAAGATCGAGAATGAAGAAACAGTGTCATAAATAATTTAATTATTATTTATTTAAATTATATAAATAATTAATAAAATTTTAATATACTAAAACTAACTAACCAATAGTAATAAATATGTTTTCTTAAAAAACATACAAGTATATAACATCTTTTTATAGAATTTAACATAATAACATGACAAAACAATCATCCTTAACATAATAAACTTTCAACAAAACCAAATAAATAAGTTCATTAGTCATTACAATTACATTCAAATGGCAAATAGCAAATAAGTTCATTACATCCAAATAGCAAATAAGTTTTAAACGAAGAACTAAATAAATAAGTCTATTCCATCCAAATAGTGGAGAGGCAGAGCACAAAGGGCGAGAAAATTATCAAATGAAAGAGGAAAATAATCAAAATACCTGATGAAGCAGAGCACAGAGGTAGAGCATAAAGGGCGAGACCGAGAACAAGAAAAAAAAAACCCAGACTTCAGAATCAAAGTAATCAAAATCAAAAGCAAAGGAAAAAAAATCCAGACTTCAGAATTAGAATAAAAAATCAAAATACCTGATGAAGCCACTGAAGCAAAGAGGGTGAGACCGAGACGGAGACAACAAAAAAAAAAAAAAAACCAAAAGCAAATCGTGACCCGTGATCGTAAGGATGAGAAGTAGATCAGAGGCCATGAGGGTGAGAAGGAAAAAAATATGAGAGATTCAGAGAGAGGCTTGGCCGCGTGAGCTTGAGTGAGGTGAGACTCTCACCATGAGAGTGAGATAGAGAGACGTGAGAGTGAGATATAGAGATAGAGAGGCGTAAGAGTTTGATGAGTGAATTAGGTGTTTAGGTTAGTTTATAGGTTCCTTTTGTCCAAAATGACGTAGTTTTAGGCTAGGAAAAAAAAAAACAGTGTAGTTTAAGTGAATAACCCAACCAGCCCTGAACCGGTTCGACCATGCCAGTTCCCGATTTTCTAGTTGAACCGACTGATTTCCGAATTTTCTCGGTTTTTGAGTGATTTTCAGTTTTTACCCATAACTGGATCGATTGAAGGCCAGTTCTCAATTGAACCAGTTGGACTGGTCAGTCCGGTTTTTAAAACCATGGTTCTTCCTCCTATCTTATCAACTTTCTACTCTCTTCTTTAAAATATCTACTTGGGTTCTTGCCTAAAACTACAGCTGCATGTCCTTTTTATAATATGAGGAATATGGCTGAGTACAAAGACAGGTGTCAAGTCATCATTTCTCTATTTTGGACCTTTTCATAGCTGTGATATTATTTGCTGACTAGAGGATAGGAATTGTGCCAACGTGGCACTGGGACCCGAAGGTAGGTGACTTTGCCACAGCTTGGGAAACAAGTCCTAGACATTGAGAGGGACATCAGGAGTACTATGATTGATACAAGTGTCTCTGAGGTGGTCTAACATGCATTCAACCAATAAGGGGTGTCCTCATAGCTTCTAACCTTAGAAAGTCACTATCTCCCTTTTTGTGAGTGCTTGAGTACCATGTCAGATGCAAATCTTACTTTTTTCCCAAGACAGTCACGTCTTTAGCACGAACCAAGGACAAGATCCTTTATCCAACGCTTCCTCTTCCTTCGCTCACAGCCGTTCCACGTGTAAGGTCTGGATTCAACCACATATGCATTCTCGGTTCTCCCATGCCTTAGTGGTGTTATGTACAAAGAGTAATATTCAACTACACAAAAATTTACATGAAGATTTTTCTTCTTTTCATTTTCTACTTTTTTTTATGTCAATTTAAATTCATTATTTTTGTAAAACCATATTTAACACTATTTAATTATGAAGTTTCTAGGGTATGTCATATATTTGATGGCTGATTTAATAAGTTACATTATATATCTTTGATTATTTTTTTAGTAATGGTAGTTTATTAACTTATTTGGTAAGAATTTTCATTCGACAATTCACAAAATGATCCTTAACGAATTGTTATTATAAATTTTTTACTTTTAAATAAGTTTAATCATAAAATGGTCATTAAAAATATTCCCACGCATTGCATGGGTTTGCGACTAGTTTCAGCTAATTACCAAAACATGAGTTGTATTTCTTTTCTTTTATTTTTTTATGGATGTATTTCATTGATAAAATAACCCAACACAAAATAAATTCAAATTAATATTTGCTTTTATCTTCAAATACTATTTTTTATTTATCAATTAAACACACACAGATATATATATATATATATATATTCTCATTTCGCATCCATCTCTTTTTGGCGTGTTGCACTGGAGTGAGGAAAGGGAGAGATACATCTGTAAGTCCCAACACTATGAGCTACGTGTAAGCACAGAATCGTGAAATGTCCCCCTGCGCTCTTACGTGAACTTCAGCTAGATTTCATGAGACAAGTTAGGATATGAATATATATCCTATCTTAAACACGTGTCTGCATCGCAACGTGTTCAGTGCCTCTTGGACACAAGCTCTATCCTTCATAAGAAACACCTTGTACTTGTTTTGTTTTCTTAAGTTTAGGGGCAACAATCTCCTGCTTCGCTCCTACTTTATCCCTGCGCTCTTTGTTTGTTTTTTTCTTTCTTTTCTGCTTTGCTCTTATAGAAGCGGCAAAAGAAGCTAACTACTACACTACTACTCTTTCTTTTCTTTTCTTTTTTTGATGAAACACTACTACTCTTCTAGTACATATCTCATACAAACCTCACTTTTCTATCTCTCCAACAATTTAGCTAAACCCCACAAGAAATAGATCGTTCTGGAACTTCATATGAAATGTAAGGAATTCTAAGAGACACTGAACTCTATGTTTGCCAACAAATATTAGCCAGTTTTCTTTTGCCATATTACTTGCAATGTTCTGTCGGTGATATTGAATGGAGCTTGGTTTTATATATACTTTGTTCACATACTATTTTGTGAAATCAGGCTTATTGTTGTGTGTGTCAAATCAATGGCAGCTACATCTAGGTCAATCTCGAGACAAATGCCCAAAATGATACTTTTGGAAAAGGCGTGTTATTGTATTTTTCTTTTTATTGATCTCTGTTTTCTAGGACTTCTTTTAGTTTCCTTTTTATGTATTTTTGTTAAACATCAGATAACTTGGTTTCTATATTCCAGAAAATACAAGCGTCTACATGTCTTAGAGTTTAGTAGTTCTCGCAAAAGAATGTCAGTGATTGTAAGGAATGCAGAAAATCAGTTGTTTCTACTTTGCAAGGGAGCAGACAGGTTAGAAACCTATGCATACTTGATTTAATGTTACATATATGAAGTTGCAGTTTGAGTCTACTGATTTCAATTTATTTGCATTTATTATAGTGTAATGTTTCAAAGGCTTTCAAAAAACGGGCGGCAGTTTGAGTCACGGACCAAGGATCACGTCAAAAAATATGCTGAAGCAGGTCTACGGACCATGATAATTGCATACCGTGAGCTTGGTGAAGAAGAGTATAAATCATGGGATGTGGAGTTCTCCAAGGCCAAAACATCTGTCACTGCAGAGCGTGATGTATCGATGGATGAACTTGCTGATAAAATAGAAAGGGATTTGATTCTTCTTGGTGCTACAGCAGTTGAAGACAAACTGCAAAAGGGGGTCCGTATTGAAAAATTGCAGTTTCATTATTTAATTTTTAGATTGTGCGCTCACTATAAGTTTAAGCTTTCTCTGCTGTCTTACTGTATGCCAATTGGAAGTTAATAACCATTAGGACAAAACCAGTTCCTCTCATTCTATTTTTGGAAACCTTGATTGCATTATTTTATGTGATTAGTTTCACTTCAATTGTGCTCTCCGGTGTTCAGGTTCCAGAATGTATTGACAAGCTTGCCCAAGCTAGAATTAAGCTATGGGTATAACTGGTGATAAGATGGAGACAGCAATTAATATTGGGTATTGAAGAAAATTTTGGTGTAGAGATTATGTATGTTATTTTTCTTGGAGTTACATATTTTAACTATTTTAATTGTTCCAGGTATGCTTGTAGTTTACTTAGAGAAGATATGAAACAAATTGTGATCACTCTGGATTCACCAGACATTGATGCCTTGGAAAAGCAAGGGGATAAAGAGGCCATCGCAAAGGTGCAAGATTTTGAAGTACACAAAATTTATTATTTTTTATTCTTTAGGCAGTAAGTTTCTAAATCATTGATTGTTATAGGCTTCTCTTGAAAGCGTAAGGAAGCAAATTAGAGAAGGGATGTCTCAGATAAAGTCAGCAAAAGAAAGTGATGTCAAGTTTGGCCTAATAATTGATGGAAAATCCTTGGATTTTTCACTAAAGAAGGACATAGAGAAGTCATTTTTTGAACTTGCAATTAATTGGGCTTCTGTTATATGTTGCCGATCTTTGCCCAAGCAGAAAGCTCTGGTAAGTGTTATGATCATGCTAATATCGAGTTTCTGCTAGTTTAAATTACCTAGGCATCTTAAGAATGGCCAGTTACTGTTTTGGATGACGTAAGGATAATCTGATAGAAATATAAAAGTTATGCAGGTTACAAGATTGTTAAAAGGAGAAACAGGTAAGACAATGCTCGCTATTGGTGATGGGGCAAATGATGTTAGCATGCTTCAAGAGGCTGATATTGGAGTTGGCATTAGTGGTGTTGAAGGGATGCAGGTAAACATATATTTAATTTTTATTTATATGATGTGTACATCTTCTCTTTTCCTTAATATGAATCTTCATTTCACAGATGTTTGGAGTCTATATTATTATTTTTCTCATATCCCTTATCTTCCCCCCTTTCCCTCTTTACCTTATGTATGCTCTTGTTGAAATTAATGAATGCTGGAGTTTCACATGTTTCTTGCCCATTTCTTGTGACTAATGATTTATATTTGATTTGGATTTGTGAAAAGCTGCAAAAAATTAGAGCATATGAAAAGAAGTTCTGATTAGAAACATTGCCTTTTCTTCTCTTTATTTTGCTTTTTCTGACAATTAAATCTGGTTCAAACATTTTCCTTCTAGAGATTGTGTTTTCATGTAAAACCAGAGATATTATATATGTCTTATACAACCTATGTATGCACAAAGCATATGTTTTATTTGGTGACTGATTCAAGCTGAAAAAAAGTGAGGACCCAACTTCTGATCCAAAAATTTCTCAACTGCAGGCAGTGATGGCAAGTGATTTTTCGATAGCTCAATTCCGATTTCTAGAACGTTTGTTGTTGGTTCATGGACATTGGTGTTACAGACGAATAGCAATGATGGTAAAATAGTTCTTCTAACTCAACCCCCCCTCCCCTGGCCCAAAAAAAGAAAACTATTATCAATAAGTTAAGGAAGAAAAATCACTCTTTCATTATATTTGTACTAAATGTTCATTAATTTTGTTTTAACTCTTTTTTTGGTGGGTTTTTTTTTTTTTTGTTTTTTTGGTGGGGGGGGGGGGGGGGGGGAGGGAAGAAGGACAGACTAAGTTTGTTTACTTCTCTTGCTTTTCTTTCTTCATCTTCAGTTGACTTGCAGTATCATCTTCTGTTTGGTTAATGCAGATATGCTACTTCTTCTACAAGAACATAGCATTTGGGTTCACTCTGTTTTGGTTTGAGGCCCATGCTTCTTTCTCTGGTCAACCTGCATATAATGATTGGTACATGTCATTTTACAATGTCTTCTTCACCTCACTTCCCATAATTGCTCTTGGTGTTTTTGACCAGGATGTTTCTGCACAACTTTGCCTCAAGGTACGGAATTATTGCCCTTCTCCAGGCTTTATATACATAGTAAAAGAACTAATGGAGACCCAGGAAGAAAAAAATAAAGATAAGAATAAACCTGTTGTACCTTTAGCGTAACATATGGCCTGCATAATCATGTTTTACACATCAGCATATTACAGCTGCCGCATAGCATTGGGTAATTCCACTTAAACATAAGCAGTTAAAACAAATCAGTTCTTATCATCTATGCATTATTTAAAATAGTTGTTACCAACATCAATACTTTTCTGCTATGAAGGGTTTTCTATGTTATGCATGGTCTGCTTCTCTTGATATTGGGGAAAAAAAAACTCTCTTTGATTTACATTTCTCCAGTGGAACCTGCTAGAAGTATGTAATGCTTTGTAACAGGTTATATTTTTGGAATACAATTGAAGTGGGATTCCTATTGTTCTGTTTCTTATTTAAATTCTTCACGTATTTTACAGTGAGTAGTGCTTATTACACATTTTGACACAATTCCTCGCAGGTGTTTCTTCATTAACCATTTGCTCTGCAAATTTGATTCTATACCTGCAATTCCAATATTCTTTTTGGGTTATGCCTCCTCACTTCTGTTTCCCATATCTGTCTTTCCTGCTTCTCAAATTGATAGATTAAGCACACTAAATCTTTACAAGTATTCTTCAAAATGAAATACAGTGGATTCATTTAAGTTTAGAGGATGCCTAAATAGTATCATGACATGAAAATAATGTTTCAATATTTATCTTGCAACTTATAACTGTGATTCTATATAAACAACAATGCAGGCAAGTAGGTATATCGTAGACAGAACACTCATTTCATATAATTTCACCTTTTTGGTTCCTAAATATTCCTTGAGAGCTTTATGTAGGAGCCTAAATAACCATTTATTTTTCATTCTTCTTTGTTTGCAGTATCCCTTCTTATATTTGGAGGGAGTCGAGAACATTCTCTTCAGCTGGTCCCGTATACTTGGTTGGATGTTTAATGGATTTCTAACCTCCATAATTATCTTCTTCTGGACAACAAAGTCGATGATTAAACAAGCCTTTCGGAGAGATGGGCAAGTAGTCGACTATGAAGTCCTTGGAGTCACAATGTATACTTGTGTCGTGTGGGCTGTAAATTGCCAAATGGCAATCTCCATCAACTACTTCACTTGGATCCAGCACTTCTTCATCTGGGGCAGCATTGCCTTCTGGTATAAATTCTTAGTTATTTATGATTGTCTCCCACCAGAGTTGTCAACAACAGCATATAGGGTTTTTGTGGAAGCATGTGCTCCGAGTGTTCTCTATTGGTTGATCACCCTCTTAGCTGTCATTTGCACTCTGCTACCTAATTTTACCTTCAGGGCTTTCCAAACACGATTTAGACCAATGTACCATGACATGATACAAATAAATGAGTTTGAAGGTGTAGAGGCTGATGAATTACCTCGGCAAGTCAGGAAGAAACTACATCTCATGGAGAGATTGATGCAGAGGAATTCATGAAGGACATTATTTTTCTTAGCTTATATGAATTAGGATATTTGGTGGCTGTATATGTTATGGTTGGTGTTAGAAGCATAGGTTGGGATGAGCATGTAGGTAGAATCTGTTAGTCTCACATTTTCATGTAGATTAGTTATCTGTTAGTCTCTCAATTTTGATTGCAATCAAAATTGAGCATTGCCCATTTAAAGTTAATCGCCAAATGCATGTGTCTTCTGTTGAACCTGACACACACACATACCCTTTTCTTTTGAAGGCTGTAGCCAAGTTGACTGCTGTTAGGGAGGGTGAAAAGATACATTCTATTTCTATAAGAAATGGGTTTGAGTCGTTGGTATTTGTTCTGAACTCATTGGTTCATATGTATGCTGCTTGTGGACATGCCGATTGTGCACAGAATATGTTTGATTTAATGGTTGATAGAGATCTTGTGGCTTGGAATTCTGTGATTAATGGGTTTGCTCTTAATGGGATGCCCAGTGAGGCTCTTAAACTTTTCAGGGAAATGGGTTTTGGAGGGTGTCCAGCCAGATGGGCTCACCATGGTATGTTTGTTGTCTGCTTGTGCTAAGCTTGGTGCTTTGGCATTGGGTAGGAGGGCCCATGTTTATATATTGAAGATTGGTTTGAGTGTAAACTTGCGTGTCAATAATGCCCTTTTGGACCTTTATGCATAGTGTGGGAGCATAAGATTATTGCTATTTCTGGTGGCAATTGATGCCTACTTTCTTTGCTTGTTAGTACTCAACATTGTTAAATTGTGCAGGAAAACATCAAACTTCTACCTGGATCATTAATTTGTTTGTGTCCATACCCTAATAATATCCACAAAGTGATGTTATGTGTCAAGCTTTAATTATAAAATTTTTGTCACTCTTTGACCTTCTGCATGCATTATGACAGTAGTTATAATTGTAATGCTGCTACTATCTGCCTTTACAGCAAAACGTAATGCCATTGTACTGCATTAGACTAATATTGAGGACTGAATCATTCATTACGGTCAATGACGTTCTTGTTGCAATAATTTGTTCACAAAGCACACTTCAATAACTCTTTTGTCATTGATTTTGGAGGTTCATGTTGCAGTAATTTATTCATAAAGAAGACTTTTTATAATTAATTATTTATAAGAAATGATTATCTCATGTTGGACACATTTGGCAAAAAAAAAAAACTTGGTAGAAATAGTATGTTTTAACTTTTACTATTTTATTGCTGGTCAAAAAGTTACTTGGACACTTCAATAATTTGATTTTTATAATCTCATTTTTTGTGGCTATCTTGGTTTTGTGTCTCTCCAAATCATTGAGTTCGCGTAATATACAGAAAAAGGATAGTATTGTCACAAAGGAGAAATTATGCATCTAGCAATATTCGTACTACTGTTTCCTACATTTAGGTACCGTTTGCATACCGCGTTTTCCACGTCCACGTTTTCTGCCTTTTTTTTTTTTTTTTTTTTTTTTTTTCTGCGCGTGAACAGTAACTTCACATGGGTTCACTGTTCACGCACTGTTTAGCACTGTTTATACACTGTTTAGCACTGTTCATATACTGTTCACGTATTAAAAAATATTAAAAATGAGTCCCACGATACTATTTACACATTTAAAAATTATTTTGCTACAGTGTTTTCAGTTTTCAGTTTTAAGTTTTCAGCAACAATAAGCTCAATCCAAACGGACCCTTAGACTTTAGAGAAAGTCTTGTTCGTTTTGGGTTAAATACAAAGAATGATATTGAATTGGTGGAGGAATGTTAGTCATAGGACAAACAATACAAGTGATGGTGTAGTTAGTAGCTTTTTTAATGGTACTGCTTTACAAAGAGAAGTTTAAATAGAAAGAGATTCATCTTCTTTTGAGTGTTAGCAACTTAGCACAAATATAACTGGGCAACAATGCAACATGAAAACAGACAAGATGTATTTGATGAGTTCCAATTTTTTGCTAAAAGAGAGATATTTGTAATCTGAACTATTCAAACATGGGACTTTTTCTTTGAAGTCTTGCATTAAAATTTTAGATTTCCCAAGAAGAAATGATAGTAAAATTTCTACTATGAGGAGTACAAATTTTGAAGTTGCTTTTTGTTATTAGTGTCTTATGATTTTGTTTCCTCTGAACCTGGAAGAGAACAACATAAGTATTATATTTCGTTTTATGCATTAATTTTTGTAAACATTATAGTTCGTTCAAGTTTGAGATGAGTTTATTCTCCAATCTTTTAGATAAAATAGGGTAATGGAAGTCAAATTCCTATTTATTATATATAAATGAGATAAACTATTAAATATAAATCTCAAATGCCTTAATAGTATATTAATAATAAAATATAGAATAAAAATATAGTTAGTAACATTAAATAAATAAATATGTAAATAGAATACAATTTTTTTTTTATAAAAAAAATTCATTATGTGCCTTCATATCTTATTTTTGAAATATATTTGTTACAAGTTATCCTTTTTTTCCTTTTCGAATATATTTGTCACAAGTTATCCCTTTTCCTTTTCAGGAAAAAATAGAGAAGCATGGAATTTTGACCCTCCAGCCCAATTATGTGAACATATTATAGATCAACTTTGGTATGAGGAGAAAATAATCAAGTGAAACTCTTGATGAGTTTCAGTTAACTGAATTAATAAAGTCTCTAATAGTTGAATAAGGAATCTACGGTTCAATCTCCGCCTATACCAAAAAATTGATTGGTGTCTTAGTCTGATAGTAAGGAGTTATTATCAAGAACTAATGCTGTAAGTTAAAAATCTTAAAAATAAATAAATAAATAAAGAAGCATAAGAAACCTAAACTCATTGGGTTTTTTTTTTTTGAAACTAGATTTCATTGCCATAATGATAAGAGAGTACAACAAGGAGGATAAAAGGAAAACTTAGGCAGGAAAGCAAATTACATACAATCTTTCTGGATCACATTAGATAACATAGGAGGACAAACTCCTATCCAAACCTGAGATAATTCCCACTGCCTCGCAAACTGAGCAAGAACGTGTGCTGCCTTGTTGTAATCTCTTCTCACATGCTTAATATCCCAGCTGCTAAAAGGAGCAAGGAGACTATGGATCCCCTGATAAATATGGCCAACACAACCACTAAAATCAGCTGCTATAACACTAGATACTGTTGTAAGAGAATCAGATTCCAAGATGATTTGGGAAATCATTTGCTCTTTGGCAAGGAGGAGACCACATTCCATAGCTAAACCTTTAACTTCCTCCACCAAGTACCGACCCTGAAGGTATTTACAGCAGGCGGCAATAATATTACCAGCTGCATACGAATCACAACACCCACACTTGAGTTCTTTCCACTTTCCGAAGTAGCACCATCTACATTGATCTTGAAAACACCTGGAGGAGGCGCGCACCATCTGCCCTCTGACCAAGACAGCCTTTGAGAGTTGGCTGATAAAGCACTTCGGGACTCCAAGATAAATTTCTTTGCAAAACTCCAAATGTGATTCGGAATTTGGCTTGAGGACTCATACACAATTCTATTCCTATTGAACCAAATAGCCCAAGCAGCTCCAAAAAAGAACTCCAAATCACTAGAAGAACCACAATCCAAGATCTCCATTGCAATATCTACAATATTCATATTGGCATTCAACACCACCAGAGGACAATCCAGCCAGTACCTCCTAACTCTCTTAGCCACTTCACAATTTACAAAAACATGAGAGGTAGTTTCAGGCTCCTTCCCACAAGCCGGACAAATATCACAATTAACAACCCCTTTACTTTGCAAATTCACAAGAGTAGGGAGAGCATTCAAACACATTCTCCAAGCAAAAATACGTACCTTTGGAGGAATGCTTAAATGCCATAGTTTCTTCCAAAGAGGATTTTTGGAGTCACCGGTAGAACATTCCCCTTCATCCAAGGTATTCAACAAACCATAAGCAATATAATAGGAACTTTTAACACTAAATTCTCCTCTTCTATTACCCACCCAAATAATTTGGTCTTCTGGAAGGCTGTGGTAAAGGGGAATATTTAGAATAGTTCTTGCTTTAAAAGGCAAGAATAGAGATCTTACTACATCGCCTTTCCACCTCCTAGTATCTTTGTCAATAAGCGCTGAGACTCTAGGGTAATCATTAAAAGACTTCAAGGGGGAGACAACTTTGTACGTTGTTGGAGTCGGGAGCCATTTGTCCTCCCAAATAAGAATCCTTTCGCCATTACCTACATGCCAACGAGAGCCTCGTTTGACAACTTCCAACCCATTGTAAATGCTCCTCCATGTGAAAGAAGGGCTTGATCCAAGCTTGGAGTGGAAAACATCCCCATAGGGATAATATCTTGCTCTATAAATTTGGGCCACCAATGAGTTTGGATTTGAGATTAGCCGCCAACCTTGCTTTGCTAGCATAGCAAGGTTAAAAGCTTGGAGATTTCTGAACCCCATTCCTCCAACCAACTTAGACTTACACATTCTCCTCCAACTAACCCAAGCGATTCTAGATTCTTGACCCCTTTGGCCCCACCAAAATTTCCTCATCATTGCTTCCATTTCATCACAAAGGCTCTTCGGAATTTGGAAGCAGCTCATCGTGTAGGTCGGAATAGCTTGAACAACAGCTTTAATAAGAACCTCCCGGCCACCCATAGACAGCATTTTCTCCTTCCACCCCGACAATTTCTTCTCCACTATCTCTTTAATTTCAGCAAAGATTTCAACCTTTGACTTTCCAATAATTGAGGGTAACCCCAGATATTTCTTATGGTGGGTATCTTGCATAGGCCCCAACAAATTCAGCACTTCACTTCTTCTTTCATCGGGAGTATTGCTACTAAAGAAAACTGAGGATTTGTTTGCATTAATCTTTTGGCCTGATGCAACTTCATACAATTGGAGAATATTTACAAGGTTCTGACATTCTTGACTATTAGCTTTACAAAATAAAAGACTGTCGTCCGCAAAAAACAGGTGGGTTATCTTAGGACAGCCTTTGCAAATAGATACCCCACTTATCTTGTGGTTTCTGGCAGCATCATGAATAAGAGAGGAAAAACCATCTGCACATAAAAGAAAAATGTAAGGCGAAATAGGGTCTCCTGCAAGGAGACCCCTCGTAGGAGTAATATTACCATAGGCAGCCCCATTTACAAGGATAGAGTAAGTAACAGAAGTAATACAATGCATGATCAACTCTACCCACTTATCATGAAAGCCCATTTTAATCATCACTAATTTAATAAAACCCCACTCCAACCTATCATAAGCTTTACTCATATCAAACTTTATAGCAGCAAAACCATCTTTACCTTCCTTTTTATGTTCAAGATAATGCATAAGTTCAAAAGCAACAAGCACATTATCGATAATAAGTCTCCCAGAAAGAAATGCACTATGGTTTTCAGATATAATGGAAGGAAGGATCACTTTAAGACGGTTGGCTAACACTTTTGATATGAGTTTATATATTACATTACATAGACTGATAAGTCTAAAATCTGTCATCTTAGTGGGATTTTTTATTTTAGGCACCAAAGTGATATTAGTTTTATTAATTTCAGTCATAGACATATTAGAGTTCAGAACATTTAAAATCATGCATATGACATCATTGCCAACAATACTCTAGTAATTTTGAAAAAAGATAGCAGACATACCGTCCGATCTAGGAGCTTTTGTTGGGTGCATTTGATTTAGTGCTACCTCAATCTCCTCTCTAGTGAATTTTTTAATAAGGGACTGGTTCATGTCCTTCGTGACTTTTGTTGGAATAGAATCAAGAACATCTGAAATACGAGTCGGGTAGGCGGAGGAATATAAATTTTTGAAATAAGAAACAACTACTTCCGCAATGCTATCAGGAGAATCATGCCAGTTTCCTTCTTCATCCAAGATATAGCTGTTGGTATTTTTCCTTCTCCTATCTGAGGCCTTAGAGTGGAAATATTTAGTATTCCGATCCCCAAGCCCTAACCATTGCACCTTAGATCTTTGCTGCCATTTAATTTCTTCACTGTCTAATAATTCATTAATTTCCTTCCGTAATTTATTAATGTCACCCCCTAAGCTGCCATTTCTATCTCTGCTGACCAGAGAATTTAGATTCTCTCTTTTCTCCTTAATTTTCTTTGGAATTTGCCCAAACATCATTTTGTTCCATTTGGATAGATTTTCTGCACAACATCTCAATCTAGCAACTATTCCGGAGGGGGAATTTAAATCTTAGCTGCCATTCTAGGCTCCTTGAATGATGTCTTTGCATTCAACCCTTTTAGTCCACATAGCTTCAAATTGGAATCTACGTTTAGTGGACAACTTCTGAGTAACAGCAGCATCAGTTAAAAGAAGGGCACAGTGGTCAGATGTGGATTCCACCAAATGGTGCACTTTAACATTTTTATAATGATCAACCCACTCGGGAGTAGCTAAGGCCCGATCCAATCTCAATAACACTTTGTTGTCACCCTCTTGCATATTACACCAAGTGAACTCCGGACCAACAAAACCAAGATCCTTGAACCTACACCGATGAATAACTTCTCTAAAATCATCCATTTGTTTCTGCGATCTTAGAACCCCACCCAATTTCTCTTCCGCCAAAACTATTTCATTAAAATCGCCAAAGCATAGCTAAGGTAGATGGCACATTCGGTTAAGGCTTCGCAAAAAATCCCATGATTCTTTTCTACGACAAGTTTCGGGGTTACCATAAAATCTGGTAATACGCCATTTAAAACCCGACTCAGAATAAGTAACCACATCATCAACAAAATTCTTGTAATAGCTTTGGACTTCTAATTTTATATCTCTACTCCATAACATAGCTAAACCCCCACTCCTTCTAACACTAGGAACAATCAACCCATTCATCAAACCAATTTTAAATTTCACCTTTTCCATTTGATATTTCTTCATTTTTGTCTCCGACAGGAAGACAATATTGCGCTTCCAACGTTGCACAAGTTCGCGTAACACTCGAACTGACCGGGGGTTCCCAAGCCCCCGGCAGTTCGACCCTAAAGCAATCATTTATCTAGGCGGTGTTGCTTAGTAGTCACCGCCGTTTCAGTAAAGTCAATTACACGCCCACCCTGTTCACCAACACACAAACGTTTCTGGGCATATCCTTCAGAAATAAATAAAGTATCGTTAAAAGCTTTTCTTTTGTTACTTACCTCTAGGTTTTTTCAGCACCCACTGACTCTTGGACTTTCCCTTTATCTCTTGCCATTTTCTTAAACTTTCTTCTAGTTCCTTGAGTTGGCCCACGTTTTGGATAGAAAGGCTCAGCCCGTTCCCCACAAGGTATACCTTTTCCTTTTACTTCTGGCCTCATGGACTGTGATCCTACATATGGCTTAAAATCTAGCCCAACTTTCTTTTCCTTACCTAAGCCTTCTGCCCCTTTAATTCTTGGTGGGCTTAAGTAGCCAACCTCACATGTACCCGGCCCAACACTTGTTTTAACTACCTGCTGACTGATTTCAGTCTCATTCCTTTGAGTCTTGACTGAATCGGTTTGATCTCCACAGGAAACCTCACGTGCATTTTGCTCATTTCCAAATCTCGAAGCTTCAGACACGTCTTCCTCCATCCTGACCTGCTCACTGTGTTTCCCGGGATTGGACCTGACAGGGATCATCACACACTGCAACCGATTAGCCTCCATCATGCTTACCGACTCCTTCACTGCCTCAGCTCCTCCGCCCACTGCCATTGCTGAAGAAACAGAACCGCCCACTCCATACTCTTTTTTAGATTCACCGTCCACCCCCATGGAAGTAGCGCTCCCTATCTCAACTCTGGTCTGCTCTTTCAGCTTTACTTTTTCGCCTCCAACCTTCATTGCTCCTCCGGCTTTCAACCATTCACCATACTGTCTTCCTAATGAATGCTCCACGGGACTAACTAGACAATGTTTTTCATCATGTCCAAGGATTCCACATATATAGTAGAAAATAGGCAATCTCTCATAACTAAAATCAACCCAAATCCTTTCATCTTCATCATTTTTAACATACCCCCCCCCCTCTGGAGAGGTTTATCCAAATGTATCTCAACTCTTATTCTTAGAAACTTGGCTTGATCTGCTTGTATAGCTCTTTTGTCAACCTCCAACACCTTTCCAATTTTGCTGCCGATCTCTCTTCCAAAGTCTTCAGTCATGTTCTCAAATGGCAGACCCCAAATCTAAACCTAAAAAGGAGAGTGGGAGAAACAAATGTTTTTAGATGTCAGACCCTTCCTCCATTGGCAGAGAAGGAGAAGGTTATTTTCAAAGTTCCAAGGACCACTCTTTTCAACCCACTCCAACTGACATCTTGACCCAAACTTAAATTGTAGAATGCTATTCCCAACTTCCACAATTCTTAAGTCAGAACCCATCTTCCATGCTGCCTTAAGGGTATTCTTTAAAGCTCTAAGATTCTGGTGACGATCTGACAGCAAATGTCCAAATAAACTCAGAGAGCATTCTTCTAAAATACCAGAGCTACTGCTATTTGCGACAACAATATCCCCCTCTTCTTCTTTTGTGAGTTTCAAATTTCCTAGACTATTGACTACTTCTTGATCCATTAAGCTACATCCGAAGGAAATTGTGCTACAACCACTTGAGGAAAATGGTGTAGACCAAGAAAGAACTCTCAACAAAGATTTTTAGGGGAGGAAATAAGCTCTTACCTAGGAGAGAGGAAGAAAAGCTCTTACTGACAGAGAGGGAAAGAGACTCCTATGAGGGAGAGAGAGTAGTCTAAATGACCGGACTCAACTCATTGGGTTTATACTTTAAAGTATAGCTTTTGGTAATCTTATTTCTTCCTTTTTTCTTTTTTTTGGGGTCCGAGTTCAGGATAGTAAAGTCATAGAATTATGCACTCGAAATTTCGAGTTTCAGGTCTTAATTAGCTTAAGTTGAGTCTTGGACTGTTTCACCATGACCGAGTCTATTTTGTTTTGTTCTGTTTTGTACTTGGCTGTCTTTTTGGGGTCAAATAATTAAGCCTTATGCTTTTCTTTTGTGTGGAAAAATGCAAAGTAGACAAGGTGTTGGGACATCCTATCTAGGATAGTCAACGCACTGCATTTAAGCTCAGCTATCTACCACCGGATTTGAAGCCTGTTTTGTCAAGTCCGAGCTGAAGCATATGCTCAAGTATGGCCCATAATGTGGAAAATACAACCATTTTTGTGCCAACATAGAAAAATAAAAATCAGACACACCCTTTGGTTCCCATTAAGGCTAGCTCTCTCGGAAATTGTTTCCAACAAAAAAAAAAAAAAAAAAACCCTAAACAGACTTCCTATTAAACAAGTGCAAGCTGTTTAAGAACTTATTTTGAGGTCAAATTTCATGAACAATTAAGTTGGTTTACATTTGCGTGATCCCATGTAATTTTTATATAAACAATAGTTTACTAATGCTTGAGTGGGGTTAAGATGAGTTGATTACTCTGACTTTCTTAATATATAAGAGCTGTGATAGACATAGACCTCATACATCACACATTGTTTTTTGGGTACATGAGTTGTTATCACGCATGTAGGGTTACACTTTTAAGGTGAAACTGGTCCTTAATCATCTTTTGGTCATATCTTAAATAATGTTAAGTCTATTGTTATAAGCTCAGTTTTTAACATTTAGCTTTTTTTAGTTTTTATATATAGTTTTTTATGCGTTTTCTTACTTTTACAAATTTTTTTAAAATACAAGTATATTTTAGCAAACTTTCAGCAAAAAGCTAAATAAGTTGTTATAATTGTTTTCAAATGGACACTAAGAGCATTAGCATTGGAAAATTCCAATGTTATTCTATTTTACAATTCTAAAAAGTCACTTTATCATTATACCATACCATTTTACAATACCTCCACATCCCAAACTTCTACTTCCCTTTTTTACTCATTAAAATAATATATTTACATAATAAAATAATATATCTCAAAATTATATCTTTTCTCTCTTATCTCTCTGTGCAATTCTATGTTTAGAATTGCATTGTAGTAGTATTGCAAAAAAATTTGCAATACTGCTGTTTTGCATTCTCCAATGTAGATGGTTTTAGGGCTTAAAATTCCAAATTTCTCTTAGATTTAGCATTAGCATTCTCCAAAGCTAATGCTCTAAGTCTTAACATTCATAAAATCATCTTCTCAAAAAAAAAAAAAAAAAAAAAGACATTCATAAAATCATTGAAATCAATTTTATCATAGTTGATAGAAAAGCATGTAGTACTGATTCTCAATCCAAAAAAAAAAAAAAAAAAACCTAAGAACATTGGACACATGATAAGAAGGAAAAAAAGAAAAAAAATTGCATCCACAAATATGTTGGAAAGAGACTAATTAAATTCAAAATCACATTTGCATAGAAAATTTAATCATAATCAAAATTGACTACAGTAAACTTTTAGCCTTTAAAGTTTGAGATTATTTTGAACCTTTATATTTGATTTTATTTTTATTTTTTTAAAAAAATGAAAAATTTAAAACGTAAATGACCAATATAAAAATAAAATCAATCATAAAAAGTCAAAATAAAAATTTGAAAAAAAAAGAGAGAGAAGGAGACCCAAAAGAAGATAACCCAAATATTAGTCAAAACTTTAATCTTCATCAAAAACTAGAATTTAGTAATCAGATTCAGTTGAGAAAGCATAAACAAGTTGAAGGTTCATGCATTGTACTTTTCATGGCATTTACTATTTACTACGCTTCTCGTTGAGTGAAATCTGTACAATAATTGAGTGGAGGAGATTCGCAGTGGTTTATCTATCTAGGACTAGGAGACTCTGCCCGGTTCACCAATTTGGAATTTTTAGGGCTTGGCAAAAAAATTTTAATAACATTATTTAAATATTGTAAAAATATATGTGAATGAAAAAATATTATGAAAAAAATACTATAAAAATATATGTATTATAAAAATACCTATTGTTTAAATATTAAAAATTATTGTACTAGTGGGTGGGTCACCTTTGATGCAAGTCTTGTTGTTTGGTTTAATTTCTGCATTGTAGGGACAATCAATGACACTCACATCCACTGATCCTTATTGCATGTGGCACAGTTCCTACAAAATTTTATACTACAACTGAATTGCATGGTCCCAGCAACAAGAATCCAGCTTTACTTTACTCACAAGTGACAACCACTTAGGTGCGACTCTGTGACTATAGGGTCCACCTCTACTCACTGTCGTAGGAAGTGCCAATTGCTACCCAAATACTCAAATACCCAATAATTTTATTTATATATATATATATAAATATATAAAATTATTATTGTTTTTAAATATACTTATATATATGCATATGTTTATACATTAATTTACACTAATATGTATAATATACAAGTACCGTAGTCAAAGGACAATGTATCTCCTATCTAGTACTCTAGTATAGGAGCCTTGTACCCAAAATTTGTACACAATATTCATTTCAGCTAATTACCAAAACATGACTTTTATTGTATTTCAAGGATAAAATAACCCAACACAAAACAAAAACCAAAAAAATAAATTCAGATTAAATTTGATTTTATCTTCAAATCCTATTTTTTATATATCAATATTTATCAATTAAACATATGTACACACACACATATATATATATATATATAAATTTTTTTCTTCCATTTAGTATCCATCTTTTTTGGCGTGTTACTCGGGTGTTAACTGTTAAGAGAGAGAGAGAGAGAGAGAGAGAGAGAGATGTCCAAAAGTCCCAACACTATGAGCTATGTGTAAGCACTGAATCGTGAAATGTCTCCCTACAGTCTTACGTGAACTTCAGCTAGATTTCATGAGCGAAACACCTTGTACTTGTTTTGTAAGGCCAGGGGCAACAATCTCCTGCTTCGCTCCTACTTTATCCCCTCTTCGTTTGTTTGTTTTTTGCTTTGCTTATAGAAGCGGCAAAAGAAGCTAACTACTACTACTACTACTCCTCTAGTATTTATCTCATACAAACCTCACTTTTCTCTCTCTCTCTCTCTCTTTCTTTCCAACAATTTAGCTAAACCCCACAAGAAAGAGATCTCTCTGGAACTTCATATGAAAGTAAGGAATTCTAAGAGATACTGAACTCTAATGTTTGCCAAAGAATATTATCCATATTACTTGCAAAGTTTGGAGTATAACAATTCTGTTCTGTAGGTGAGATATTGAATGGAGCTTGGTGTTTTACTTTGTGAACATACTTTCTTTCTATGTTTGGTTATAGATGACAAACCAAGTGGTAAATGCTCTTGAACTTATCAGGTTGTAATTTTTATTTTTGGTTGATTGCACCAATTTTGTCTCTGTGGAATTGGTGTAAATTGCTACTTCTGGGTTTTTAATTTTTTTTAGAATTTGATTTAAAAACATTTGCATTGGGAGTATGTGAATATTTATATATTGCAAAGCAATGAGAAATTAATTTTAGAGAAGAAGTTGTGACTTGTGACTTGTTTGGTTGCTTGGTGAATGGTGATTGCTCTGGAAAGTGATAAGAGAGATGACAATGTGGATGGTGATATTGTGAGGGGTAGTTTGGTTTTCTTGGAAAAATAAAGAGACCCTTTTGTTGTTAAGGTGTGAAAATGCCAGAAGGGATGAGGCAAAGGATATTCATAAATTTTAGGAAACTCTATTCATTTGTATGTTTTCGCCCTAGGTATGAACCTAACCATGCCCAAATTGGGCAGAAAGGGTACTCAAGGGTAGTGTATTGTAATGATCCCGACCATTTGGAGGAGGCAGTTATGTTGAACTACAGGGGAAATTATGTCTCAACTACTAAATATTCCGCGGCTAATTTTATTCCCAAGTCTTTATTTGAGCAGTTTAGGAGGGTTGCAAATATATACTTTCTTGTTGTGGCTTGTGTTTCATTTAGCCCATTGGCACCTTATTCGTCTCTTAGTATTCTTACACCATTGATAGTGGTGATTGGAGCTACCATGGCAAAGGAAGGCGTGGAAGATTGGAGAAGAAGAAAGCAGGTAATGTTTGAAATCAATTTTACTTCTTGTGCTATTTTGGGTTTTGAATCTTGTAGATATCCTTGGACTTTTCATTCTGTATGTCGATACACTTGTTATTGCAAATTATTCCACACTGAAATATATTTTTGTCAAGTTTTGTGTTACATCTATAGTAAAAAGACTCTGCATTGGCTCAAACAATTTTTAAAAAAAAAAAATAGATATACTGATATTATTAGAAGTGGATTGAAATGGGTGATTGGGATTGTGGTCATAAATTTTGTTAAGGAAATGGGCAATTAACATTGGCTTCTTCTAGTTTCCATTAAGACTAGGAGTGCGAAGGCATTGGGGTCCTTGATTGGGAGATTCATAATAAACAAGATAGTGAGCATACATTTCCTTTATCAAGTATTATCAATTAGATTCTCAAAAAAAAAAAAAGTATTATCAATTAAGTTGTGGTATGTTATTTCTGGCACTTGTGGTACCATAAATGTTCTGAAATAATGTTGGGTAATGGTCATAAATATTGTAATGAACCACACCATGATATCAAACCACATCTTAAATATAAGAATTGTTTTAAGACCAAAATGGATGCTGCATGATTGGAATGAACCACATTACTATACCAATTGGATGTCATAATTAAACTGTACTTTATCAAAAATTAAAAAATTCTAGGGGACCGGTTGAAGAAAATACATATTCTCACATATTTCATAAGATCATCCATATTGTTAATCTCTTATACCACCGTTTTGAAGGCCTAGAATGTCTAAAAATATAACTTTCATAAGTTCATAACTCTAATTTGAATCTCATGAAAACACACATAACTCTTAGCAGTGAGACTCACTTCAACCATTCTGGTATTCAATAGTTGCCTTTTGCCAATGAGCTCAAGCTCAAATGGAACTTCCTCTTTCAATAATAATATGGAGTGTGAGATCATGAGACCAAGACCTCTTAGGTGTGTCTGTGTGTACCTTACCAATTAAAAAAAAGTATTCAATAGTTGCTTTCATAATGTTCATTCTAATTGCATTTTTTCATGAACACTGCTTTCATCCACCTATTATTTTCTACACTAACTTCTATGGTGGACTCTCCCAAAAAAATGTAGGACAGAAAGTGTTGCACATCCTAACAAGTCATTAAATTTAAGATATAGGTGCCACTTTAGCCTCAGGTTCTCTATATGAGCATGATATTTCTATATGGATCACTTCGAGGGCATATTTATCTGTCTGTGTAATGATTCATTTTAGATGTGTCTTCCAAATCTTACCTGTTTATCAAGATGCATCCTCCTTATCTTTAATTTTTTTTTTTCATAATGTTCAATCTGCTGGAATTCTTTCTCACACACTTACGTCATTCCTTTATTCTTTGTTATTCTTTTTCTAATTATGTTGCTACTTCCTGAATGTTGAAAATTGTTTCAGGATATAGAGGCAAATAATCGAAAGGTCAAAGTGTATGGTCGTAATTATACATTCTGTGAGACCAATTGGAAGAAAGTTCGAGTTGGTGATATTGTAAAGGTGTGTAAGGATGAATACTTCCCTGCTGATTTAGTCCTGCTTTCATCTTGCCATGAGGATGGGGTTTGTTATGTTGAGACCATGAACCTTGATGGAGAGACCAATTTGAAATTGAAGCATGCCTTGGACGTGACGTCCCATCTTCATGATGAAAAGTTCTTTAAAGAATTTACGGCAGTGATCAAGTGTGAGGACCCCAATGAAAAGTTATATTCATTCATTGGAACTTTGTCTTATGATGGCAAAGAATACCCACTTTCCATACAACAGCTACTACTAAGAGGTTCTAAGCTTAAAAATACTGAATATGTCTTTGGTATTGCTATTTTTACGGGACATGACACAAAAGTGATGCAGAATGCTACACATCCTCCTTCCAAGAGAAGTAAAATTGAGAAAAAAATGGATAAGATAATCTACTTACTTTTCAGTACTCTGGTATTGATTGCTTTTGTTGGATCTTTGTTTTTTGGAATTGAAACCAAAAAAGATTTCAGTGGTGGAAAGCTTAGAAGGTGGTATCTTCGTCCAGATGATACAACTGTCTTTTATGACCCTAAACGACCATCACTTTCTGCATTTTTTCATTTCCTGACAGCCCTTATGTTGTATGGATACCTAATTCCAATATCTTTATATATATCCATTGAGATTGTAAAGGTTTTACAGAGTATTTTTATTAACCAAGATCTGGATATGTATGATAAGGAAACAGACAAGCCAGCACGTGCACGCACATCTAATTTAAATGAGGAACTTGGTCAGGTAGATATTATACTGTCTGACAAAACAGGTACTTTGACATGTAATTCCATGGAGTTTGTTAAATGTTCAATAGCAGGCACTGCTTATGGCCGTGGTATGACAGAAGTGGAGAGGACACTGGCAAGGATGAGGGGGGATCCACTGCCTGAACCTGGTGATGATGTTCAAGGGCATGAGGGTGAAAAGTCAGTTAGGGGTTTCAACTTTAGAGATGAACGAATCATGAATGGTCAGTGGGTTAATGGACCCGATTCAAAAATAATACAGAAGTTCTTTCGGGTCTTGGCAATATGTCACACGGCGATTCCTGAAGAAAATGAACAGTCAGGAGAAATTATGTATGAAGCTGAGTCACCAGATGAAGCAGCTTTTCTCATAGCTGCAAAGGAGATTGGCTTTAAATTTAAAAGAGTGAGACAAACAAGCATCTCATTGTGCGAGTTAGATATTAAGAATGGAAAAATGGAGGATAGGTAAGCTCTCATACAACAATTAATTTAACATATTGTAGGTTCATTTAAGTATGGTTTCCACTTCCCATGCAGCCAGCTGCCTATACAACTTTTACGGTCATAATTAACTGCTCTGTTTTGTCATATTTGAGATACAGTGTTTTTTATTTTGATGTAGAAATTTCCAGCTTTTATTTTGAGGTAACTGTGTCGCTTATAGTCTGACAAGATATGCAATTGATATTCCAGATTTTTTAGTGTGGATGGAGGATGTTCCACCATAATTTTTTCATGTTCAAGCTGATTTAGCCAGTTTACCTAAATAAAGTACTTACTTTTCCCCCTCAATAAAAAAAAAAAAAAAAAAAAAAATTAAAGTCAGTCTGGTTGCACATTTAGATTAATACAATTTCCAACTTTCTCTGCTTTTGAAAACTGCAATCTGATGCAAATAAACAGTAAAATTAATTTCATGTTGTCTATAAGCACAAAACTCACCTGGTAGTTTTTCTTAAGGTCTGAAATCTTTTCTTTATACAGTTGACGATGTCTGAAGTTGTTTTATCTAAAAAAAAAAATCTTTTAGAACATGTAACAAGTTATTTCTGCCCAGTGATCTGTTAGGAAAAATGTTTCTTAAAGCTCTTGCAATCATTAGGGAGACATCAAGATGATAGATTGAGGGAGAAAACTTATATACTCTTATGAGGCCTTTCTGCGTAAAAAGACCATGGGGTGAGGGAATGAAGAAAATAATAGAAAAGTGTAATATGTGAGAGATGTGTAGAGAAGTTCTGAAAACTTTATTGACCCCTCATAGAGAGAGACTAAGGGAAAACATGCGCCATGGGATGAGTGTAAATGTATTATTGAGTAAACACCATTTTACTATATGAAAATTTCTTGATTTTTAAAGCCATTATTTTTTTGTTTTTCATTAAAAAAATTTTGCTTAAAAAACAGGTTCATTGTTGTGGCTGTCAAATCCATGGCAGCTACATCTAGGTCAATCTCAAGACAAACGCCCAAAATACTACTTTTGGACAGGGCGTGTTATTGCATATCTATTTTTATTGATCTTTTTTCTTGGGGGTAGGGGGGGACTTCTTTTAGTTTCCTTCTTAGTATTTTTTGTTAAACATCATATAACATGGGTTTTTTTCCCCCAGAGACTACGAGCGTCTGCAAGTCTTAGAGTTTAATACTTCTCGCAAAAGAATGTCAGTGATTGTAAGGAATAAAAAAAAGAAGTTGTTGCTCCTTTCCAAGGGGGCTGACAGGTTAGAAACCTATGCATACATGATTTATTGTTACATATATGAAGTTGTATGTTGAGTCCATTGATTTTAATTTATTTTCATATATTATAGTGTAATGTTTGGAAGGCTTTCAAAAGACGGACGGAGTTTTGAGTCCCAGACCAAGGATCACATCAAAAAATATGCTGAAGCAGGTCTACGGATCATGGTAATTGCATACCGTGTGCTTGATGAAGAAGAATATAAATCATGGGAAGAGGATTTTTCAAAGGCCAAAACATCTGTCACTGCAGAGCGCGATGAATTGGTGGAGAAAGTTGCTGATAGGATAGAAAGGAATTTGATCCTTCTTGGTGCTACAGCCGTTGAAGACAAACTGCAAAAGGGGGTCTGTATTGAAAAATTGAAGTTCCATTATTTAATTTTTAGATTATGCACTCACTATAAGTTTAAGCCTTCTCTGCTGTCTTACCGTAAGTGTATATCAAATGGAAGTTAATAATCATTAAGACAAAACATGATCGTCTCATTCTATTGGAAACTTTAATTGCATTATTTTATATCATTAGTTTCTCTGTAATTGTGTTCTCTGGTATTCAGGTTCCAGAATGTATTGACACGCTTGCCCAAGCTGGAATTGGGCTATGGGTATTAACTGGTGATAAGATGGAGACAGCAATTAATATTGGGTATTGTAGAAAATTTTGGTGCAGGGATTATATATGTTATTTTTCTTGAAGATTCATATTTTAACTATTTTAATTTTTCCAGGTATGCTTGTAGTTTACTTAGAGAAGATATGAAACAAATTGTGATCACTCTGGATTCACCAGATATTTCTGCCTCGGAAAATCAAGGGGATAAAGAGGCGGCCATTGCAAAGGTGCAGATTTTGAAGTACAAAACATTGATTTTTTTATTTTATTCTTTAGGCAGTAAGTTTCTAAATCATTTGCTGTTGTAGGCTTCTTTTGAAAGCATAAGGAAGCAAATTGGAGAAGGGATGTCTCAGATAAACTCAACAAAAGAAAGTGACATCATGTATGGCCTAATAATTGATGGAAAATCTTTGGAATTTTCACTAAAGAAGGACATAGATAAGTCATTTTTTGAACTTGCAACTAAATGTAATACTGTTATATGTTGCCGATCTTCGCCTAAGCAGAAAGCTCTGGTAAGTTTTATGGTCATGCTAATATCTAGTTTCTGCTAGTTTAAATTATATAGGCATCTTAAGAATGGCTAGTTACTGTTTTGGCTGACATAAGGATAATCTGATAGATATATAGAAGATGTGCAGGTTACAAGATTGGTAAAACGGGAAACAGGTAATACAACACTCGCTATTGGTGATGGGGCAAATGATGTTGGCATGCTTCAAGAGGCTGATATTGGAGTTGGCATTAGTGGTGTTGAAGGGATGCAGGTAAACATATATTTACTTTTTATTTATATCATTATTTTTCTTCTCTTTGTTTGCTTTTGCTGACAATTAAACTGGTTCAAACATTTTCCTCCCAGAGGTTGTGTTTTCATGTAAAACTAGAGATATTGTATATATCTTATATAACCTATGTATACAAAAAGCATACATTTTATTTGGTGACCGATTCAAGCTAAAAAAAAAACTGAGTACCTGACTTCTGATTCCAAAAATTTCTCACTGCAGGCGGTGATGGCAAGTGATTTTGCGATAGCTCAGTTCCGTTTTCTAGAACGTTTGTTGCTGGTACAAGGGCATTGGTGTTACAGACGAATAGCAATGATGGTAAAACAGTGCTTCTATCTATTTAAAACTCAACCCCCCCTCCAACGGCCAAAAAAAAAAAAAAAGTATATATATATATATAATCAATAAGTTGAGGAAGCAAAATCACTCTTCCATTATCTTTGTACTCAATGTTCATTATTTTTGTTTCAACTCTTTTTTTGGTCGGGTTGGGGTAGGGGGGGGGGGGGGGGGGGGGAAGAAACTAAGAAACTTCTCTTGTTTTTCTGTCTAGCCCTTTTCATGGTGTGATTGGGGGTATAAGCTGCATAATAGCTTATGCTTTTCAATTTCCTTGTGAAGGGAATGATTTGTGTCTTGTTGCAAATGCGGGATTTAAACAACTATTAAACAAAAAGATACATCTTCAGTTGACTTGCATGATCATCTTCTGTTTGGTTAACGCAGATATGCTACTTCTTCTACAAGAACATAGCATTTGGGTTCACTCTGTTTTGGTTTGAGGCACATGCTTCTTTCTCTGGTCAACCTGCATATAATGATTGGTACATGTCATTTTACAATGTCTTCTTCACCTCACTTCCAGTAATTGCTCTTGGTGTTTTTGACCAGGATGTTTCTGCAACACTCTGCCTCAAGGTATTGAATTATTGCCCTTCTCTGGGCTTTATATACAAAGTAAAAGAACTAATGGAAACCCAGGAAGAAACAAATAAAGATAAGAAAAAACCTGTTGTAGCTTTAGCATAACATATGGCCTGCATAATCATGTTTACACATCAGCATATTACAGCTGCCGCATAACATTGGGTAATTCCACTTAAATGTAAGCAGTTAAAACAAATCAGTTCTTATTATCTATGCATTATTTAAAATAGTTGTTATCAACATCAATATTTTTATTCTATGAAGGGTATTTCCATGTTATGGATAGTCTGCTTCTCTTGATATTTGTGAAAAAAAAAATCTTTTTGATTTGCATTTCTCCAGTGGAACCTGCTAGAAATATGCAATGCTTTGTAACGGATTATATTTTTGGAATACAATTGAAGTGGGATTCCTGTTGTTCTGTTTAAGTTCTTCACGTATTTTACAGTGAGTAGTGCTTATTACACATTTTGACACAATTCCTCGCAGGTGTTTCTTCACTACCATTTGCACTGCAAATTGGATTCTATACCTACATTTCCAATATTCTTTTTGAGTTATTCCTCCTCACTTCTGTTTCCCATATATGTCTTTCCTGCTTCTCAAATTGATAGGTTAAGCACACTTAATCTTTACAAGTATGCTTCAACATCAAATACGGTGGGTTCACTTAAGTTAAAGGATGCCTAAAAAATATCATGACATGAAAATAATGTTTCAATATTTATCTTGCAACTTATAACTGTGATTCTATATAAACAACAATGCAAGCAAGTAGGTATATCTTAAACAAAATACTCATTTCATAGAATTTCACCATTTTGGTTCCTAAATAATCCTTGAGAGCTTTATCTAGGAGCCTATATAACCATTTATTTCTCATATATCTTTGTTTGCAGTATCCCTTCTTATATTTGGAGGGACTCGAGAACATCCTCTTCAGCTGGTCCCGTGTACTTGCTTGGATGTTTAATGGATTTCTAACCTCCGTAATTATCTTCTTCTTGACAACCAAGTCAATGATTAAACAAGCCTTTCGGAGAGATGGACAAGTAGTTGACCATGAAGTCCTCGGGGTCACAATGTATTCTTGTGTCGTGTGGGCTGTAAATTGCCAAATGGCAATCTCCGTCAACTACTTCACTTGGATCCATCACTTCTTCATCTGGGGCAGCATTGCCTTCTGGTATATATTCTTAGTTATTTATGGTTATCTCCCATCAGAGATGTCAACAACAGCATATAGGGCTTTTGTGGAAGAATGTGCCCCGAGTGTTCTATATTGGTTGGTCACCCTCTTAGCTGTCATTTGCACTCTGCTGCCTTATTTTTCCTTTAGGGCTTTCCAAACAAGATTTAAACCAATGTACCATGACATAATACAAAGAGGAGAGTATGAAGGTTTTGAGGCTGAATTACCTAGGCAAGTCAGGAAGAAACTGCATCTTAGGAAGACATTGATGCAGAGGAATTCATGAAGGACAGTATGTTTCTTAACTTATATGAACTGGGATATTTGGTGGCTGTATATGTTATGGTTGGTGTTAGAAGCATAGGTTGGGAATGAGCATGTAGGTAGAATCGGTTACTCTCACATGTTCATGTAGATTAGTAATATATTGATTTATTAAATTTTCAAAAAGCACTAACCCCTGTGTTTTACCTGTTACTTTCTGCTTTCCACTGTCCCAAATATGTTAATATTAAATGCGAGCACCTTTATTGTACTACATTGTGAATATACATTTGAGGCATTATATTCTTTCAGACTACCAATAGGCTGCTTTCTTATTGAGTGATCTATTATCTGTGGAACCGCTTTGTGCTTTCATCAAAATTTATATCTTAGATTGAGATTTTACTAACCATGAAATAATGAATATCTACAAAATTTAATATTTGTAGAACTTATTTAGACACTAAAAATCATTCCACGTGAATCATAATTTATATTTTGGCATTAGACAAGCTTATGAAATGACATAAAAGAAACCCTAACAAATAATTGTTTTTTGGGCACCAAATACTGCTTGGTTTTAATGTGATATGTAATTGAGAATTCAGATGATTTTTAAGTACAATATATTTGAACTTATGTTAATTTTAGTTCATAATCACTTTTAAGTGGGTGAATTGAAATAGTTAAGGAAGTTTAGAGTTTTGATTTTTATTTTGATTTTTTTATTATTTAAGTTTAGGACCTAATTTGAAATACCTCTAAATTAGGGGGAAATCATATAATTTACCCTGTTAGTTTTATTAGCCACATGCTTTTTCGTCCTTAACATTTTTTTTTTGGTTACCTTTTTGTCCTCAACATTTTCAATATTTGAGCCCAACCCAACACTAGAATCTGTTCTGCCCCTGGCTGCAAGTATCTAACTATGGCCACAATAACTAGAGAACAAGCTCCTTTTTATTCTGGTAAAGGCCAAAATATGGAAGTGGTTGGAGGCATTTAAATTGGAATAAGACAAATGATACAAGTACACAACTGTTAAAATGAAGCCTGGTGATTAGAATTTTGTTTAATGAAAACGATGTTGGTGATAAGCTCATATAAAAGCGATATTAGTATTACACCAATAACAACTTAGCATCCAATAAGTTGTGAAAAAACAAAAGAGTGAACTTTTTATTTTCTAGTATTTGCTTAAATTGTATTCCTAGACCACTCAAAGATCTGAAAAGAAGGGTCTCAACAGTTTTGGCTCAAAACTTCTACGTTTAATGTATTTGTTGACGACTTATGAACTCAAAAAAAGGCTTAAATTCTCTTTATTCATCTTTTAGGGTGAAGCTTGTCACCGGATACAATATGATTTGGACATGTCCACTATATCCCTTCTTTTAAGTTAGTAACATGTGGTTATGCATGTCACATTTTTTTTTAGAGATAATTATAATATACTGCTAATTTCATAGTTCGAATTATTTCTTCTCTTGACCTCCAAGTACTTTAGTGCATAGAGAGATGCTAACTCAGCTACAAGTCTCTTGACAATTGTGCATGCCACGTTAATTTACAGAATTTGCTTGGAACTTAATGTACTAAAAAGCATTAACAATGTGGTCCCTTGATTGAAAATGATAATTCTCCACTTCACGGGTCACCTCTCTCATTTTCCTTGACATGAAAATCATATGATATTGGCCATTATGGCACAAAACGTGTTTATGGAATTTCAACCACAAGGTCCAACCCAACATCCCCGTCGATATTTTGCACCCCAATCCCTTTATAATTTTTATTATTCCTAGAATCCTAGTCTAATCTAAAGTTATAAGCAATGCCTATATAGGAGAGGCAAGGGGTGCCTATCCCTAATCTTTATTCCATCATATTTAACTACCCACTAATTTCTAGATCAATTTCAACATTTTAGGATAATATTCTTTAAAGGGTCCCAAAAATAATTTAACCTTTTTAAAAGATGTACTATAAGTAAGGAATTTAAGTTCCTTAGTGCATTTGTTGTTTCTTACTTTCTAGTATTAGAGTCCGTTTAGATACCGTTTATTTTACTGAAAATTGAAAATACTGTAATAAAATAATTTTTAAATGTGTGAATAGTATTGTACACGGGACCCGTAATTTTTAAATGTGTTCAGTGGGTCCCATAAACGGTATACGGGACCCACTGAACAATGCATAGTATGTTTGAAATGCGTGAATCAAAAAAAAAAAAAAAAAAAGAGTTCCAAACTCATTGTAAGCCCATGTATCTATATATTTGTGATGCAAATAAAATAATCTGAAACCTTAGTATTAATTTATACTTAGAATTAAAGTTAGGAATTATATACAGTAAACAAGTTGTTAGATTAAATCGAGTTAATTTTACTTCTATTTTATATTTCCCTCGCTTCTAACTTACTCATAATTTTAACATCAATTATACCAAAAAAAATAATTATTATAATAAGAGCAAGATCATCAATTTACATTTCCTGTTTACATAATGATCTTATATATGAAGTATAATTCCAAAAGATACAAGAGAATAAACCGTATCTTTTTTGCCTAACACCAATAGAGGTCGGTAATCCATCATGACATTAGGAATGGGTTTTTCCACGGGTTTGTAGATTTGGTGGCAAAGTAATGATTACAAAAGGGACATCAGCATTGAAATTCTATTATCAAAGAAAGAATGATAACATGTTGTACCTATAATCTATAATAACCTATATTTCCGAATCACAAAAAGGCTAACTTGTTGGGCGTGAGCAAGTCAGAATTTTGTCCCTCTTGAGTCTTCAGCAAGGATGAATGAGTTGAAACAGAATGTTAAAGATGGTCATAATGCACCGCAGCAAATCATTTTCATTACTGGAATTCAGGTATGTGGGGGCCTTTTTAAGCTGTACAATCTTGAAAATTTTGGGTTCTAAGAGATGTTCAACGCATTTGATATCTAGCTAAGCTTCATTAACCTCGTATCAAGTCCTTTGACATTCAAGTCAATCTTGGGCAATGACTTCAAGCTCCCTCCAAAGGGTTTTCAACACGCTCGAGATGTTCTAAGTTCGGTATTTAACGGTGTACATAGTATCATATTATTTAAAATTTTATACGTGATAGTATTATACATAGATTTAGATTAATGTTTAATTTATATAATAAAATATGGGTTCTAGTTAGTTCAACTGGTAAAGTCTTTGATAATTGAATAAAAGATTTAGGGTTCAATTCCCGCCTACACAAAAAATTGATTGTGTCCTGATATGATAATAAAGAGTTTCTCTAATATATATATATATATCATAAAATGAATCAATTTCAGATGAAAATTATCATTTTCTATGCTTGGATCAATAATGTAATTATGGTCAAACTCTATAGTATTCACAACTTACAAGTAAAGGATGACATAAAAGATTTTATGTGGCCGACCTCCTATACTTTAGGACAATGGTACAATGTTTTCAAACATTTTTTTAATTAAAAAAAAAACTTTTTCTGTTAACAGTATTTAAGATTAAATATAATTTGAGTTGTTTTCAAGAATTATTAGTTTACTTTCCAAATTGATATAATTTATGCTATGTTAGTGGAACTACCTAATATTTTTCTAATACGTTAGAAATGAAATGATTAATATTCCAAAACATTCTAGAAGAAATGCTATTTCTATTATATAAGTAGCAGTTCTATACTTCTATTTGATTTCCAAAGGTCGTTATATGTGTATATTCATATCACTAAATCTAGTCATATAGGATTTTTCACAATTATTAAATTGAAATATTGTGATTGGTGCACCGTGTACACTTTTTATTATTATTAGGAAACACTTCAATTTTGTTTTTTTGGAATAGATTGTATAAATAATTTTAGAAAAAAGTTAACGAATGCACTAAAGACATCAGTTTAAAAACTATTTTTAGAAACATTTTATGTTAAACAAAAAAAGTAATTAACATTTTTGACAATTTTTTATATTTTCCTTGAAAGTAGTATTAAAACATTTCTAAAATGATCCATTAACAATTAACAAATGTTTTAAAGGCACCTGTGTGATTCATAGTTTTAACATTAGATCTATGTGAAAATGATGTTGAACCAATCACAATTCATGGCTAATCCCATCAACAATTTATAAAATGTGGGAAAAAAAATTGTATCATTCTCATTACTTTATTGATATTTATATGAGTCATTTTAAACAGTGTCCTTAGGGTATTTTTTAAAGGGCCATTTGAAAAATGTTTTAGTACCACTTTTTATGAAAAATGTCAAAAGTTGTTGAAAAAATCAGTTGTTTTTTTTCCCATAAAAATTTTATAAAAATATTTCATAAATCAATATTTGTAGGGCATCCGTCAACTTTTTCTTATTTATATTTATATTCGCTTGTTATGCATATGTGTTACTTGAAAGTACATTTAAAGAAAAAAAAAAAAAAAAACTATTGAAAGCATCATTTTTAAAAACGAAAGAAGAATAAGGAAGTGAACATGTTTCTAGATTAGAGTTACCTTAGACATTTTGTACAAAATTGATTCTTGATTCAGATAGTCCCAAAACACATTGCTACAAATATAAAAAAAGGAACACGTTATTATATATTGTAAGGAGGTTTCCAAAAAATTATGTCAGCACTTAGGTATGCACAGTATTAAATTTTAAGCAAACATTAAATAAAATAGTACCACTAAAAACCACAAGTGGTGGGTATTCTCTCAGTCTCATTAATATATATATATTATATATATATAACCCACATCCTACCTTAAATGTTTTATTTATAATATATATTTAATAATCATAATTTTATAATAATGTACCTTAGCATGACTTTCTGTGGTTCAAAGAGTTAAATCTCCGGAGTCTATGCCAAAGTTCGTTTTTTTTGCTTGCCAAACAAGTTTTTTCTTCTATCAGCATCATGGATTAGCTGTTATCCTTGGGCCTCATTTTCTTTCTAGAAAGTCTGCGCTTTCATTCTAGATTGTAGAATCCCACTTTTGATTTCAATCTGTTTGGACCAGAGTTATGCATGACTGCGCATATTTTGGACTTTCCTACATCATGTTCCTGTTAATTACTCCAAAACCTGTTTTTTGATCTTATCTTTATGTGTATGTCTATTTGTGGGAAAGAAATCGTTGAATTGAATTTGATGGGAAAGTTAGCAAAACAGAGAAGAATTTGATGGGAAAAGTTTTGATCTTCTCGAAGATCAACCTGGGCCGTCCGATGCAACTAGACAAATTTTAAGGGTTAATGAACTCAAGTGGCATATTTCACATGGAAAGTAAGTATTATTGTACTACTGTTTTCCAGTGTGGCCATATAGAGCAAAAAGCCAAAAACTGTTTGATTTGCACGAACTAAAAAAAGAACAATTGGTACATGCAGTTTTGACATTAAATAATAAAAGAACAAAGAAGAGAGAGAGAGAGAGATAAGAAGAAGAAAAAAAAAAGGTGGAGTTGTTAAAACAAAACAAAAAGGTTGAGGTTCTAAATCAATTTTAAAAAGTTCAAGAATTACATTATTCATAATTGTTGATATAATATGTTATGATTGGTATATACTAATATGGTATCAGTAATGATATTGTTACAATAATAATTTACAACCTTAACAATGTATCGACAAAATTGTATCCCCAATTTTACTTATTGGATATCGATATAATTGAAGAGCATGTATAGTTGGGTTCTATTTGTATACTTGGTAGAATCTGATATATCTTAACTAAACCTTTTGCATGGGTGCTGTCCACTTGTACAGTCTAGGGAGGCTTACTTGTCTTATAGTTTTAGTGTTTTAGTTGTTTTTGGTTTTATTGCTTGTTGCTTTGTTTGGTTCAATAATACTGCTTATTCTAGTGAGTTTTACGATCCCACTAGACCAGAAGCTTCTCAAGCTCAAGCATTGAGTTGTTAAAACAAAACAAAAGGTTGAAGTTCTAAATTAATTTTAAAAAGTTCAAGAATTATATTATTTATAATTGTTAACATAATATATTGTGATTGGTATATACTAAATGTGATATCAGTAGTAATGTTGTTTCAATCATAATTTACCACCTTAATAAAGTACGAACAAAATTGTATCCCCAATTTTACTCATTGCATATCAATAAAAATAGGTTTGGTACTTTCAAAATTATATTTATATATCATATATGATTCGCCAAAGAAGTATATCCAATCCAATATAAAACCTTGCAAAAGAAAACACCAATTTGTCCAAGTCATTTACCTAATTTAAAAAAATGAGTTCCCTCTCTAAAACATTAAACACGCACGCTTTTTGTCTCCACAATTTTCACACATCAAAATCAACAAATAAAACTTGTAAGAAATCGAAAACCCTTTTATAATTTTATGTCCAACAAAGTAAACAAAAACGGAACAAAATTTTAAATTTGACAAACATATACATTGACGTAAGGTTCACGTATTTTGTTGCTACTGTCAATTTCACCATTCTCATTGGGAATTAAATCCTCGTACGACTGATGGCTAAAAGGATTTTTTTTTTTTTTTGGGTGTAAAAGGAATTCATTAAACAAACTAAGAAGACCACAATAATTCAGGGCAAAGCCTATTCTAGTACAAACCATGAAAATCGAAATCTAAAAGCTTGACTAAGTCCACAGGCGGACTAACAAAGATAACAAAATTAGTGGCTTGAAGTCCACGTGCAAGGGCATCAGTGCACCTATTGACTTTGCGGTAACAATGCCTAAAGCAAATCTAAGGGATCCGAGACACCATCAGCCTGCAATCATCCATGAGAGGGGATACAAATAAATTAGTGTAATTCGGGTTAGAAATGGCATCTGCTATAGCTTTAGCGTCTAACTCTATTTCCATAGTAGCAAAATTATGATTAAGACACAAATTGAGCTCATCACTGAGTGCCCAAAGTTCTGCAAAGAAGCTAGTGGTCTTTCTTATCTTGTAAGAAAATCCAACAATCCAGTTTCCTTCCTCATCTTTAAAAAGACCCATCCCCTTGCTAGGCCCGGGTTACCAAGAGAGGAACCATCAGTGTTCAATTTGACCCATCCATTTACAGGTTTACTCCAACAAGCAGGTTTGCAAACTCTCATGATAGCATCCTTATAAGGGCTAGCATAGAACTGAAACTCTAAAGCTCTGCGAGAAATATCCTTGGCTATGCATGGATTCGGCCTCTACCCCTTGAACACTACTTGATTCCTTTGCTTCCAAATAAGCCAAATAGCAAATAGAAACATTATACTCCAGGAAATGGCATGCCGACCAACATATCGCTGCTATTATTGTACTTAATTATCAAAAAAGTTTTTAGATAATAATTTTGCTTTATATACTAGTCCCTTTAACTTTGATGCCATTATTTTTTTGACTGGGATAATGGTATTTTTTTTTTATAAATTTTTTATAGTTATAATGGGAGGAGAGGATTTGAATACGTTTTTGTTAGAAACATGAAGAGGTTCCAATTAAACTATAAAATTCTTGGCAGGACAATCGTAATGTATATTTACTCCTAGTTGCATAGTTTTAAATTTTAATCCCTTTAATACCACTTTCTCAATAAATAAATTTTTTTAAAAAAAACCTTCAATTTGACATATGAAAATACAGTTTTCTCTCTTGAATTGGTGCTTAATTATAAGAGTTTTCTCCTCTGCTCATATGGAGAGAACCTTGGGGGCAAATTAATTGGATCATTTGTATGATCGTCTTTATATATGTAACCATGTAAGGTCCTAATTCATATTCCTCAGTGGAAAATAAATGTAACATTAATTTTTTTTTTAAAAAAAATTTATGGGAGGAAACATTATTTATTGAATATTCTTTAATATATTTGAATAGTTGGGAAACCCAAAGGTAGTCAAGTTAACTTTTTTTTCTTGATCGAGAAAAAACCCAAATAGGTAACTAAAGCCACAATAGAAATTTGAAAAATACCAAATTGATCAAATTAAATACTGAACAAATCCAGACTAAAGAGTTTGAATAAATATATATATTTATGTATATATAAGATAATTAAGGTAAGTATATTATTGAAATCCAATGCATCTATAATTTCATATTCTAATAGTTTGGATTAACAAAATCTTAAACCCAAAATCAGATCCAACCAATCTAAATCTGTTTGATTAAATTCGGGTCTTTGAACACTTACGAACCATTTTTTTTCCCTTTATAATTAAGTACAATAATATCTTTAACTTTATAAGAATTTTGTAGAAAAATACGAGAAAGAAAATAAGGAAGAATAGAATCAACATACGAATTTAATGTGATTTAGCCTAACGACATGTGTCCACATTGAAAATCTTAACTGACTTCAAATAAATTTATTTAAAGTGTCTATATATGTACACAATGGCGGATGGAAAGGGCGCTGGGTGGGTTTTTAAAATTATCCCCTCCTCCTCATATAATTTATAAAAAAATATAAATATATACACTTTTATGGCAGAATTATGCTTTATTTTCGGAGTAATGCTATATTCAAAAACTATTTTACAAAATTTTTACAAATTATTGATGTGGATAACTTCTTATTGGTTTTCATCTAAACCCACTATTAACACAATTAACACCACTTATTTATTTACCAATAACCACTCATCACATCAACAATTTGTAAAAAAAATTGTAAAAAAATTTGTATTTCTAGCATTACTCTTCTTTTTGCCCCTCTTATTTGTTTACCACATATAACTCATTAAATCAATTTGTATTGAAGGTATATTTTCTTTAAAATAGATAATTTATATAAATGATCAATGCATCATTTTTCTATAGATACATGTTCCTGTAAATAAGTAAGTACATTTATTTAAATAAAATAAATCTTCTTTATTTTCTAAAAAAAAAAAACCCTTTTTTTATAATTATTTTGCATTTGAATACTTAGAGATATTGGCAATAATTTTATTTTTTTTGTTTTTTTTTTAATTTTAGGAAAACAAATTAGAAGAAAGGACAGTTACAAATTTCATGGCTAGGAGGTAAAGATCCTTATTGCGTTTGTCGTATATGAAAAATAAATATTTTTCTTTAGTTATATTATTGTTTTATTTTGTTCAAAAATAATTAATTATTATATTTTTCTTATATTGACCTATATTTATGTTTAGACATTTAAATTGGTGTTCATTATTTAAAATTTAAAATTTGTATATATTTCATAATTAAAACTGCTAGTTACTTTGGCAGTGTAATCTCAACATTGTTTAGCTAAGAATATAAATCTAAAATGTATATTAATTATGATCATTATAATTAAAAAGATATTTTACAGTATACAAACAGCTTGGATGACAAGAAAAAACTTATTTCGAGTTACATAAAAAAATAACTGGGTCTAAATATTTTTGTTGTTTGATGAGAAAGTAATGTATGTTAAAGTGTTTTATAGACATATGCTATATATAAGTAATATATTTTTGGATTCAATTTTTTGATATATTTAGCTTGGAAATGATTTTTTGGCCCCACCACTATATATAGATATACATATTATAGTAATTGTTACAACAATCAAATATTTAAAACCTATTTTTTCTCGTACAAGAGAAGGTAAGTCTTGCCTCGTCTTGCCTCTTAACAAGTAAAATAGATGGTTATCTAACTCACATAGCAAACTCGTGCCTCCAGTATATTGGACCGTTACAACATGTGTCATTAGATGAAATACACAGGAGCACTGCAATCAATCTCTTCCCAATTTCGAACCAAAAACTAAGAAACCGAGTTAGTTGCAAACCCAACAAAGAGGGTGTGAAATGACATGATCCGTGTGAACTCAGTCACCACAATGAGGTTTCTAACGTGAGAATCAGGAAAAAGAAGTACCAAAGAAGGTGAAGAGAAATTGTCAACCATTATTATTCTACCACTTTTACTACCAATACCAGTAGCATCTAAGTTCATTTTCACGCGCCAACACTACACTTTTTTTTTTTTTTTTTTTTTTTTTTATAAGCCTTTATTATATTTCCTTTGCCACCCACACCCACCTCCCAATTTATAAGATCCCCCTTTATACTTTCATTCCCAAAAAATCCTGAACAGGAAAAATGAAAAAACCTCAAAGAAACCCAACCATCACAACTATTCACACAAAAACAAAATACTAATCCCCCTATTTATTAACCCAGGAAAAAAGCTTAATAAGAAGAAAAAGAAGAAGAAGAAGGGTGTGAAAGAGGGTTCAAATGCAAGAAGAAAGTTGGGAACTTTCGGTGTGTCCAAGCTTCAATAGCTACTCTTCTGATAAACTCGTGGACGTAGCCGCTAAAGTGACCCGCGAGTTTGATCACGATGATGAGGAAGCGTTCGAGTTCGTGTCCGTTCGTAAAGCCGAGGACGACGTGGTCGTGTTGGACGGTCAGATCGGTCCGGTTTTCCCGGTCTTCAATCGCGACCTTCTGTCTGATCAGAACCCCACCAAAAGTCAACAAATTACCGACGGCCAGGATTTGAAGAACAGAGAAGAAGAAGAAGAAGATGAGGATGTGCGGTGTCTTCGGATTCCACTAAAGAAGCTGTTCAACGAGGAACATGATCCGACGTCGTACTCTTCGTCGTCGTCGGAGGTGGATGAGCTGGAAGGGGTCCCACCTGGTACATACTGTGTGTGGACCCCACATAGTAACAGCTCACCAAAAGCCATAGCCTCAGCCGCCTCACCGAGCCAATGCAAGAAAAGCAATTCAACTGGGACAACAACCTCGTCTAATGCTAAGTCTTCTTCTTCTTCTTCTTCCAAACGTTGGAGGCTTATGAATTTGCTTCGAAGGAGTAACAGTGAAGGGAAGGACTCGTTTGTCTTTTTGACTCCGAAGAACAAGGAGGAAGAGATTAGTAATAGTAATAATAGCATTGAGGTAGAGAATTCGAATTCGAATTCGAATTCGAAGGAAATGAAGAAAGTGGCGGTGGTGAAGAAGAAGAAGAAGGAGAAGGAACAAACGGTGTCGTCTGCGCATGAAGTGTTTTATGGGAGGAAGAGGGAAAGCATGGAGAGGGATAAGAGAAAGACGTATTTGCCCTACAGGAAAGATTTGGTCGGATTCTGGGCTAGTGTTGGTAGCTTGGGTCGGACCTTCCCTCCTTTCTAGAGGTTCTTCTCGGATCATCTCTCTCAGTTTGACTTTTTTTTTTTAATTTATTTATAATTTTAATATGATTGAATTTATGTACAATTACTTAAGAAGTGATGTACCTTAAAATTTTTTAAAATTAAATTTAACTATATGATTTTACAAAATGTTCGTACGATTGATAAATCATATGGCTGAATTTGATTGAAAAACTTAAGGTACAATGCTTTAGGAATTGCGAGTAAGTTTTATCTTGATTTTGTTATTAGTTTAAAGTTATATTTTTAATGTAAAGAGATTGAGCAGATAATCTAGGAAATGCAATTGTTGCTTGCTTGCCCAACAAAGGAAAAGGCAAAAAAGGCAACCAAAAAAAAAAAAAAAATCCAATAAAAGAAAAAAAAAAGTGTAGAATACATGGTGGCATTTGTTTGTTTGTATATTAATATTTGTATTTTACATGTTTGTGTAAATAAATTATTTTGTTTCTTAGTACATTTTTATGGAATATGGATAGTTTATTTTTGGCTGAATAAAAAGATGAGGAGGACAATGAGACGTGGTAGTTTTATTTGAGCATGAATAGCTCATTACCTGGCTACCTGCTGGCAATTAATGTTTTAAATTTTTAATAGCAATGGGATATGGATAGATTTTACTTGTAAATAAGCATGTATACATTTATTTGCTTTTTATTTCTTAATTTTGGTTTAACTCAGTGAATTCCAGCCAAACAAATTCTTTTAAGGTTTTCATAGAGTGATGCTCATTAAATAAACATTTATTTTAATGTACATAAGAATTTAATGTATAAAGTGTACACAACTTTTTATATGGATGGTGGTGGGATCTATAGGAATTCTTCACCTATGTACCAAAATATTGGTTAATGTTTATTGCACACAACTAGTTGCACAGTCTTGAAAATTATGTACTTTAAGTTCTAATTTTGAAATCATTAAATTGTGTTTTGAAAAACACGTTTTCACAATTTCAATTGATGTAGTGCATACACTTCGTACACATCAGCACCCAGAAATTTATACGGTTTCTCAAACAAAAAAAAAAAAAAAGTGTTAAGTTTACTTCTTTGAATATTTTTGTCTGTTTTGTTTATGATTTTCTCTCTCCAAATCTAACTCTGCAAATTTTGGTCCTTCTCTTCTTGCATTTTCCTAACATGCAATCAATATGCATCACTGATGTTTCACACCTCTGAGGTGGCAATGATTAGGATTGCATATATATATATATATATATATATATATATATATAATTAACTCTATCATATATGAAAATTTTAAAATCTTATCCATGTATTTGGAAATAAATGGATTAAATTGCATCACATAATTAATATTGAACAAATTAGAACCATTTTTGGTATCATACTAAAACCTCTTTCCTTACAGCAAGTCATGACTAGAAACAGGTCGCCATGACTAGAAACAGGTCGTTTGCCAGGCAAAATTGCATTTTCATAAGTCAGTGTACATTTAGTAATATAATCGTTTTTTGCAAGTCATTGATAGATTTTAGTGGGATGTAATTATGATGTGAAATTTACTTGAAAACAAACAGATTGCGACAGAGAAAAAGAAAATTAAGCACAAGCAATTAATAAGCTTATTTCTGTTTCGTCCGGACCATGGACCAGCACCTAAATTGATTCAAAGTTTTGGCCCACAAGCAGTTGTGTCTTCCACATCACTTTTTTTTTTTTTTTTTGTCTCTACATTACACCATGAATTCAATGTAAAATGAAAAGTCATTGGGTCCATAAATATTTGAATATGAGCCCCTGGAGCCCCTGAATTGATAGTCAGCAAATTAGAAGAATAGAAATATATTTAATCATGGTATTTCAGGGTGCAGGATTGGCTTGGGGGGGTTGTGTCGGTTTTTCTATGGAAGCCACTGAAAGGACAGGGAAATAATATGAATGTAAACCCTCTAAAATGTGTAAAGAAATAGACTTGATGTGGAAAGCGAAAGAGAAATGTGAAAGAAGATAAGAAAAAAATGGTGTCCTAAACCAACGTCTGAATTTGCCTTTTAAAAGTATGACTGCTAGACCCTACATTTGTGTTTACACAAATATGCACTCAAACATGGCTATCAGGCAAAAGCTACCAACCTCTTCGTATAATAAAAGGTTTAATCTTAGTGATATATTAATCAGTTGGACTTAATACGTAGGATTTTTGTAAGACAAAGTCCTAATTCTTCGCCGTCTGCTATGAACTCTAGTATAATGATATCAACATGAAGCACATAACCTAGCTAGACATGTTAGTGGTTTATTAGTGTGGATGAAATATGTTCCTCCTCACTTAAATGTTGTAATCTCAGCCGATTTGGCTGCCTTATTTTAATATAATATTTAGAGCATTCTTCTAAAAAAAAAGATATATATTTTTTCTAAAATCCTAAACGGTTAGAAAATGGTAATTTTAATAATTAAAAAAAAGAATTCAATAGCTATAAACTTATAAATTATAACAGGACAAGGGGAATTAAACCTAATAGAAATACCATAAAGTAGCATGGTGTGAAGTGTGAACCCCTCTTTGTAGTTACTAGTTACTTTACTGTGAAATTCCTTTGTGGAAAAGGAAGTCATGGTGAAATTGTATTTGAGCAATTAGCAGGTAAGAAATTATGTAGTTTTCATTGACCATGTCAACTCATATAGGCTTATTGCCATTGCGTTGACAAAAGATGTTATGTGGCAAAATGACGGGTTTAAATTTGGTGAAGATGGTTGGGCTTTGCCTGAATTCAGCATTTTGCTAATTAGTGTCAACCCAGTTCTAATTTCTAAATAGGGTGGGTCCAATAGGGTTCATCTGATCTTATCTCCTCCGACCAAATTTGAGCATCAGATTGACAACTTCTCCAATAACATTGTAATTTCATGAAACCATTTATCAATTCCATCACTGGGTCTTAATCCAGGCAGTTGTGAAAGGCTTAAATTAGATTCTATTTATTAATTTTGTCTCTTTCTGGATGGTGGGAAGCAAAGGATTTGACATTATTTAAGTAACTAATCTAAAAAAATAAAAAATGCAAGAATTTAAGTGATATGCTAAGCTACTTAGTGCAAAGAGTAAATCAGTATTATTACATATGATTGATTTGATAGAATAATAATATTCCCCCATTTGTAGCAAATAGATAACATTTTGCTAGTTTAGAATGAAAACAATTGATTTTGCCCTTCTTTTTCTGCTTTTAGAGCATATGGATTGTTCAAAAGGGTTTTGAGATTGTGTTCAATAAAATACGTTGAGATACAAACACGTATCCGTTCCAAATAAATATACTTCCTTTGCTTATGAATCAGAGACCATTTATATATCTAGAAAGGTGAGATTCACTATAAAAGTAACTATGTAGCAAATCACATCTATTTTCTTTGCAAGCTTTGAGAAGTTTTAATTTTTTAACTCTTGCTTACAAGAAAAAGAAAAAGAAAATGGTTGTTTTTACACTAGGCATTTGGGTAAAATGGCGACTTGGGTAAAATTAGAATGATGGAGATTTGGTATTTAGATTTAAGTAGGGCTTGACTTACTTCCAATATATTTTTAACTAGACATGTCTTTTTGTTTTAAATATACAATAGCAAATAGTAGTGGGTTTTAATTTTCACATTTTATTTAGTTAGTAGTTTATGTGACAGTCTCTTATTAAAATAAAAGGAGATTCATTTTTAAAAAATATTGGAAATAAGTCAAACCCTTGCATAATATTTTTTTGATTTTGAGTTTTGTGATTTTTGTTTATTGGTTTTGAGATTAATTGACTTACTGATAAGACCAAGAACTATTTTGTTTTTTTTTTTTGGGTTGAGACGAACTATTTTGCTATAGGAATAGGAGCATGAAAGAATTTTGAATGGTTAAATCGATGTAATTCCAAGACTGGAGTTTAATATTTTATTAGTTTAATACATGGAATTCCAAGAGTTTGATTCTTTGGTACCATTAACTCTCTCTCTCTTAAAAATTAATTGTAAGTCACTCTTACAAGGTTGTTGTAAGAGTGATTGGTGTTGTCAAGTTGACAACTGCCATTTTAATAATACTAATAGAGGTCCCGCACATACCATGGTTAAATACTTAAATGTTACAACTTACAAGTTGTAGTGTGAACGTAATTCTATGTTATTGTAGTACTTCGGTATTTTCATATTGGCATAGGTGAATGTTGTTGGTATTTGATGTTAATGTGCCATTCGATTTTTTATTTATTTATTTAAGAGAGAGTATTAACCTATGGCGTCCACTCCATATGATAATTCTTTATTATCAAATCAAGACACCGATCAATTTTTGGTGTAGGTGGGGATTGAACCTCATATCTCTTATCTAACTATTAGATACTTTAATAGTTTAGTTAATTGGAACCCATGTGCAGTTCGAATTAGTTTTGCAGTAACATAATGATGTTTATTTTAATTTAAAAATACGAAATTAGGGGGATACAATATTGAATGATATAAAAAAAATTCATTAAAAAAATATAGCAAAATTGTTAAAGAAATTAGAAATGATTTGAACTAATAAATTCATGACAAAAAAGAAAAATTAAAAATGAGAGACACATTCCCATTATAATTATTCACTTAAAGTGTGGAGTGATTGAAGGTTACAAGAACAAAAACTTTTTTAAAACAAATGTCCTTAAGGACATTGTTAACAAAATCCTTTAAATAATAATAAAAGCATTTTTAATCCATCTCAAATTATTGATGTATATTATGGTGTTTTAAGTTACTTATTTGCTTGACTATAGGTACAGGATGGCTTTTGTTGCTTCAATGGAGATGTCTAACATCCAAATACCCCCATTATAACTATTGAATTATGAAAGAAAGTTTTCAAAAGTATTCAAGACATTTAGGCACGTATTCAACTCTATAGATATACTATTATATTCTTGGGTGTGACTTACCTTCAGTAGTTTCTTAACTGGACATGTTCTTTTGTTTTAAATATATAATGACAAGTGGTTGTGAGTTTTAATTTCCACATTTTATTTAATTAGGTGATGATGTGACAGTTTCTCATTAAACAAAATGAGATTCCAGTTAAAAAGTACTGGAAATAAGCCAAATCCTATATCTTAACACTTTACTTTGATTTATTATGAAAAATCAAATTATATGCTTAAATTTTAGAGAAATGCTATGTCTACAATATTTTACAATACTTTCACAGCAAATACTATGTGGTAGATTGTTATTAATTGATAAAAAAATAATTTCAATTGTGGATTCAAATTAGAATTAGTAATAACCTGTCACCTAAAATGTGTTATAAAAATATTGTGAACATAGTAGTTCTCTAAACTTTATGTACTTAGGCTAGTCTCTTAATTTGATTATTACTGACCATGAATTGATTATTTTATTTTCTTTATTTTAATTTTAATGATATTTTGAGAAAAGAGTGTATACTTTTTTTTCTTCATAATTTCAATTATTTTATTTTCTTTATTTTAGTGAAATTTTGAAGAGGGAGTGTGGGATCCACTAATTAATAAGGTAGGTTTCTAATTTGGGTTAAACTTGTTGCGCACAAACTTTTTTACATAATTTTACACACCCAAAAAAGCAATTGAAATCATAACTTAAAACCACAATTCTAGGGAAATGCAACATATGGTAGAATCTCATCCTTTCCCACATGAAATGTTTGCTTTAAAGATGCTACTAATTTGTGAGAATAATTGTGTCTCTTGCCTTATTGCTAATGGAAGTAGTCTAAATTCTAAAAGACTACTACTCTAAATAGATGTTCTTTTGTTTGTTTGTTTGTTTTTTTTTTTGTTTTTTGTTTTAATAGATGTTATCCGTTTCAACTAATTTGGGTTGAGACCTTACTCTTGCTCATATGGGAAATGCAGTATAAAATGACAATGGTAACTAATGGTCATCAATATCAATCTCAAGTTTAAAAGATATTGAAAGGGCCTTGAGCTAGATTACACTTTACGAAACTAAAGAGCAAAGTCTCAAAGACAGCACTTGTTAAAAACTTAAAATACAAACTACTCATACCCAAATTCAGAATATCTAATAACTCCATAGGCGGATTTTCATACAAAATATAATCACTATCTTGATGCGGAATTTCATACAAAATATAATCACTATCTTGATGCATGTTGCTAGACTATCCGCACATCTATTCGCTTCATGTCGGCAATGGCCAAATCTCACTTGGTAAGCTGCATTAAGACTTCATAAGGTTGGAAAGTTGAGTTGCATAACTAGTGAGACTATTCTAATAACTCCACAAGCGGATTTTCATACAAAATATAATCACTATCTTGATGCGGAATTTCATACAAAATATAATCACTATCTTGGTGTGTGTCGCTAGACTATCAACACATCGATTCGCTTCATGTCGGCAGCGGCTAAATCTCACTTGGGAAGCTGCATCAAGACTTCATAAGGTTGGAAATTTGGCTTGCATAGCAAGTGAGACTATTCTAATAACTCCATAGGCGGATTTCCATACAAAATATAATCACTATCTTGATGCATGTTGCTAGACTATCCGCACATCTATTCGCTTCATGTCGGCAGTGGCCAAATCTCACTTGGGAAGCTGCATTAAGACTTCATAAGGTTGGAAAGTTGACTTGCATAACAAGTGAGACTATTTGTCATTATTTTAACATCTTAACAATAACTTGTTTTGTATAAAAGGTATGCATCAAGTTTGGATCCCCAGTACATACTTATTAATTTCTTGCTGACCATGTGATCGAGAACGAAATGCATTGCCATAATTAATGCTTTTGTAAATCAATCTCCCTTTCGTTGTATCTAAGATAGCCTTACTCACACATAAAAACAAACACATCGCCAGCACATGACAGATGGTTGTTTTTCATTCGAGAAGTGAGGATCATGTTCTTTTAATTATAATTTTATTTTATTATAAAGAAGTTTTAGCAATTTTCAATATGTTCAAAAACAATAGTTTTTTTTTTTTTTTTTGAGAAACCAGACTATAAGTCTGGGCTATTATTGAATAGAATAAAAACAACAGTTCAGTGAACATCAAACAGAAGCAAGGACACTATGTCACCAGGTGGGCAATTCAACCAGACCTGAGCACTCCTAAAAGCTTTTGCTTTTTTTGCAATAGTTAGGTGCTATAAAGAGTTATGGAATACCCTCATTTATTAAGATTCGTATTCTTTTCTTGCAGTCCTACATGGAACAAAATATAAGTACGTATTAATTTGATTAATTACTTCTAAACCAAGCAGAGCATAATTTTTTCTGAGGAGCTAACAAATCAGTTTGTTCTAGTCGTCCAAAATCACAGTAGTTATAGTACAAAAAATTGTAATAAAAAATAGTACAAAATAATTTAATGTGCAGCTACACAAACGTCTCACGCCCCAGGTCACACTTTTTTGGTTAGTGTGGAAGAATAAGGGGGTGTTTGGTAGTGTATTTTGAACAATAGTTTTCAGTGTTTAAATAACATTATACGTATTTTTATACACTTTTTTCACCCACATGCATTTCCAAAAAATACAAACAACGTTACTAGAACAACATTATCAAACGGTTGCTAATTATCTAAGATATGCGTAGAATTCACATGTTGTGAGACATTTATTGCATATAATGGATACATGAGATATCCCATAATTTTTTTAGAGGTTCAACTAAAACTATCGAGGTCAACTAGATCACAAACCTAGATTGAGTGGATAGCATAAAGGGTCAATAGCATGATCATTTGGTGAAATTATTCGACTAAACGATAAGATCACATCATCTCAGTCATTTGGTTTACCTAAATCTGATCTATTTATTTGACATAATGACATTGTTTTGTTAAGTGTTCGTTTGGCATGATTAATTTTGCTAACTTTTTTTACTATTCAGCTTATTTTGGCTATTATTCATAGGAATTACTGCACTTTTTGGTACTATTCATGGGTCTTACTATACTATTTCAGCTAACTTTTACTTTTCCCTATAGTACTTTCAGCAAAAAAATTTCAATTTTAGCAAAATAAGCAGATTCCAAATAGACCCAAGTGTATGTTTGGAAACAACTTATTTAGTTGAAACTGAAAACTTTTGCTAAAAGTACCGTAGATACCGTTAAAAAGTAGTTGAAATAGTACAGTGGAAATCATGAATGATACCAAAAAGTTCAATGAGACTCATAAATAGTAGCAGAAATAAGCTGAATAGTAAAAAAAACTGACTTTTTAAGCTAGTGCCAAATGCACACTAAATGGGAGAATCACGTTAGCTACTTAGTGATTGATACAATGCTGAAGGTGTGGTCCAAGATTGAGCTGTGAGCCTTAGGATGCATTGACAGGGCGTGAGCTGCTGAGGTATGAACCAAGGTTGCTAAGGTGGAACCTCAAGGCAGTTACTCAGTTGGGTGCAATAGTTCAGGAGTTAGTTGCATGGAGCCGTTAGAGGTTGTTAGAAGTTGTTAGAAGTAGTTAAGCCATTCCGGGTTGGATGCAATGTAATAAGGAATTGGTTAGTACAGGAAACGGGTATAAAACAGAGGGAGTAGTATTGTATCAAGCATTATGAATTCAGCTAAATACATTGTTTCTTAGATTCTCTGTTTTCCTATTCTTTCTATATCTCTCTCTCCCTATCAATCTTGGAGGTTAACTGTCCTTGAATTCAGTTAGTAGATTTCAGATTCTTATCAGTCCGTTTGGAAAAAATTATTTTTGCCAACTTATTTTACTATTTAGCTTATTTTTGTTACTATTCATGGACCCCACTGCACTTTTTGGTACTATTTATGAGTTTCACTGTACTATTTCAGCTAACTTTTACCTTTATCTACAATATTTTTAGCAAAAAGATTTTAGTTATAATAAAATAAGTGGGTCCCAAATGGACCCTTAATGGGGTATTATAGAGGATTTAATTATTTCTCTATTTTTTTTTTTTTTTTCATTTGATAATTCCTATACTAAAGGAATAGGAATTCAACACAAGGGATTTCAGTTGCATTTGGGGGCCTTTTAATTAGAAAAAAAACTTAGATATAGGTATGTTTGGAATTCGCTTATTTTGCTGAAATTAAAAACTTTTTACTGAAAGTATTGCAGATAAAGATAAAAGTTAACTGAAATAGTACAGTGAAACCCATAAATAGTACCAAAAAGTGCAATGAAGTTCATAAATAATAGCAAAAATAAGCTGAATAGTAAAGTATACTGGGCTTTTAATTTGGAGCCAAACGCACACATAGTTTCTTAGTTGTGCCAATTGGCACTCTAATTTAGAAATAAAGTGTTGATTCAGAGATTTTGTCTTGTGCTCAACACTTCACTCCAAGACTCAAGTTTTTGCATTTTTTCTCTTTCAAATGTTAGGTTTTAAGCTCAATACAATGTAATCTCATGAATTCCAATGACTTATTTAACAATAGATCAAGACAACAAAAGAGGTTAAACGACTCAAAATGAAATCAATCAATCATTCCTCGTTGCAAAGTTGCCAAGCAAATCACCTTAAATAAAAAGGCCTCAACTGTAGCTGAAATCCCATATGTAAATACTTATTGCTTTAGTTTAAGAATTGTCAAAATGAAAAAATAAAATAAATAGAGAAATTATTCAATATTTTGTAATACCCTGTTGATTAACCGACATGATACACTAATCCAAAGAAACAATGTCACTTGATTAAATAACTAGATTATATCTAAATAGAACACGTGAGTGAGATAAGATAATCTGGTAATTGAATAATTACTATCGGTAATTAGGCTATTGATCCTTTATGTTTTGGTTTTAATCACCACCAATCACCGGTTGCCACATCACAATAAGCTTTGATGCTAGATAAATATTTATTTATTTACCATGCTAAATAATAAATATATAATAGAGTTTATCAAATAATAAATCCATCCAATGTGGAGGGACTAGAATAGAAAATTTTGGGCCAACCATTGTCATTTATAAATGCCCAGCCAGCACTAGATCTTGCCTTTGCTCGATTCTGAAGAAAATAAAAAAAATAAAAAAATTCTTGCCTTAGCTTCTTTTGGAACTTTTTGTTCGAGGTGTAAAACTGCGTGAGATTGATAGGAAAAGCAAGGATTTTTTTTCAAAATAATCCCGAATCTCAAATAATTTCATTAGTTAACACGTTTTCAAAACAATTTAGCAAACTAACATCTCGAGTGCAGAGAATTCAATTTTGTTGTGCAAAATCGAGTGTGAAGAGGTCGAGTTTCATGGAACTTGAGTCTTTTAGACTTGATTTCCCTGCGAGGGCCAACGAAGCATCATCAAATCCAACCCAGACAAGAAAAACAAAGAATTAGAGGAAGAAAAACAACGAAGCATCATCAAATCCAACCTGTCACATCCCAAACCTGATACCCAGATTTGTGACCATGACCGACATGTTAATATCAAGCTTAAACTTGATATTAACAAGAACTAACTTAACTTTTACAAAAGCTTCCCTCTTTCTTTCTTTTCATTCTTGTTTCTTTATTGAAATGATATAACTTTTCACTTGACATTCAGAGCATCTGAACTATACTCAAAGCTAAAATATACAATACTACAAAGCTAAACATCAAATTGTTAATTTGGGATCTATACTTTTAATACTAAGACCAACTCCTTCCAAAACTCAACTAAGGATCCCCTTGTTCCGAAATAAAACTTGTTGACTGAAAAAGTGGAAGGGGTGAGTTACACAGCTCAATAAGGCTAAGACACACAAGGATTTAATAAAAATGCATGTAAATCAAATCATTTCATTTTATAAATATTCAGATAGGAGAATATCTTTTCATGCATAGTATTGTATACTATTCATAATAATAACTTATACGCTCTTCATAGGAAAATAATTGTTCTCCTTTTTCTTATCAGAATAATATTACTAAAACCTTTCAGATTGAACTTCTTTTATTTCTTACAAAGTCACCAAATATAATATTGATTGTTTAAAATCATATACATACATACATATATACATACATATATATATATATATATATATATCTATATATTTTCATTACAAAATAATCATTTTAACTTAAATAAAATAATTGGTAACTTTGTCTTAAACTAGAAATATCTTGACAAATAAGTAAACTTTTATTTATAACTTATTCTCGTAAAATATTATAACTTTCATAGTCATAAAACTTAACGTTTTATAAAGAATAGATTTTTGATAACTTTTTAACATAAACTTGTACTTTCATCAGAAGTTTTATCTTTATAGAACACTAAAACCTTTTCATCATATTCTTTATCTTAAAGTACAACAAAACTTTAAAAACTCTTATCTTTAAAGAATAGCTTTTCTTTTCATCAGAAACTTCTTCTTTTCACGAGAGCTTTTAACTTTTCACAATGCATTTAAACAAAATCATTCTCTTATGATTAATAACATAATATAGCTGTTCATAAATAACATATTAGTTAGTCCATATCTGATAAATCTGTACTTATTTAGGAGGCTTCTAGCACCGCTGTGCTAGGCATCATCATTCCCCATAATGCCATATATTCTCGGATCACATCATAATACATATCTTCAACCATGGGGGTAGGTACCATGGGGGTAGGTTGGCATCCTCCACAAGTTAGCCGTTACCAACAAGGGCGGGTATAACAGAGCCAGTCCCACTTTTAATGGCCAATCAGATAATATTTTCTATAGAAAGCCAATAATTTAACCCCTATTAGCCGAGTTCAGATCATTAGAGGACATAACCCGAAAATATTTAATACTTATACATCATGCTGAAATTCATAATTTGCATAACATTTCATAATAAATGCATTTCCATTATTTTCTTTAAACATCATGTTCGTGGAACTAGTAATAGCATCAATATGCTTAAATCATATACATAAGGTTTCGAAAGCTCACAAACATATTTTTGTCTGAAATATGATTATATGTCACACCTTTAATAAAAAATCTTTTAATGCATAAATACACTTTAAAATAACCTCATGACTTACCAAATACTTATATAACTTATCCCTTACCTGAAAGCAAAGGAATTGAGAGCCTAAAGTTGAAGGAGCTCAAACTTGGGGGCTGGTAGCACCTAAACCAAATATCAAAACTTATTACTATCCTTTATTATTTATCATAAACTTACACATTCATCTCAAAGCCTATCTCTTAGAATCAAGGAAATCCTAACCACGCCTCAACGAGGTTCCCATAAACATATTATGCACACATCAACAAATGATGTACCAAACTAAGGAAAAACCAACATTCTCATATTAATATCACATCTCTAGAAGAGCTAACTTTATTTCAAAAGGTGCTTTGAGATTAGGGCAATAATGCATGAATAAACATAAAATCCTTTAAGCATGGTCATGTAACCATGTACACTCATAAGGCAACATACATCATGTTGAACAAAACAGCTTCCTAAATACAATCGTCGAATGATTTAGAACCCCTCCTTTGAGTGCTAAACCTTGAACCAAGACATACAAAATTTATTTATGATCCGGACATACCAAATGATGAGAATATTAATTTATAGTTTAGATCATTCACCCTAACTTTAGAATTAAATTTTCAAAGTTAGTTATATCATTTGCTGTTCACTGTTCATCCCAACAGCATATACTTAACTTATAAAATACAAATGGGCTATCAATTCACATCCAATCTTTATGCTAATTTACAGAACCACTCCTATGGATGTATAATAGATTTCATATCATTTTTAGAGCCAAATCATAAAACCATGGTTTGCTAAAAATCATACAAGATAACATAATCAAATTTGTCCTGACAGAATCTCATGCAACTTAGAAATTAAACAATTATTTTTATATTAATCCGAATGCTGTGAGACCACTTCCATTACAACCATATGTGTCTTAAGTTTTATAATAAATTTCCCTAGCATCCAAATTCACTATATACAATTTAATACATAATTTATCATGCGTAAACACAAAATTCGTCACAGTGACCACTTTGCAACATTTTCTTGTAAATTCACAAAAAATTATCAAACAATGGTATTTTCATATGAAATTTAATACACACATACTGGACATATTATATAATAATCTCCAACAAACCTTTTACCCATAGCTGTCCTAGAAAAATACATGATTTATGATAACCAAACAAGTTAACCAATGAGTGCAACTCTTAACAAGTTCATGAACTAACTCTCAACAAGCTTCAATTACTGAATCAGCTACACATTTAGCACCTCAATTAGCAATACAATAAAGTTTATCTAGCTATTTTACTCATTTTAACACTTACTCATGACAATAGATTTTATCTTTGTCAATCATCTAGGAGCACATGCAAGCATAAATAATGACTCACTTCATATTCATTCAATCAACAATCTCTAAATTCCAACACACCAATATACAAATTCATATAACTATCACTTAAGTTTAAAATGGATAATAGACTAAAAGAATTACATTTTCCCTTTACCCTAGACACAGATTCTTGGAGTGATAGAGCTAGAATCACTTTAGTTTCAAGTTGGGAACAAGAGCTTAAGAAGAATTGGAAGAAACTTCTTGTTGTTGCTGGACCTGTAGGTGTGAGAGGGAGAGGAGAGTTAAGAGTTTTTATTTCTTTTGGTGTTGGACCCATGGGTATGAGGGGGAGAGAGTTCTTGATTGTTCTAGTTGCTTGAGAAAGTCAAAAAAGAGATGAGGTGCTGCCGATAAGAACAAGAAAGAAGAGAGAAATAAGAACAGAGAAAAGGAATAGAGAGAAGAATAAGAAAGGTACCTTCTGGTGTAGCCAAGAAAAGATAAGGGAGATTGACTTGGGTGGGGCATGTGTATGCTAAGGAGAATAGTGAGTTGATGACTCACCTTACAACCTTTTAAAATTTACTTTCCACCCCCCTTATAAGCTTATATTCCATAAAGACCCAAACTATAAAATAACTTTGCATATAAACCCTTACCTTAAACACTAAATTAAACACCAACTATGTATCTAATAATTTAAACCACTTAATATAGTTTATACATACTAAGTATATATTCATAATACAATTAGTCATTCAATTATTTATAATGTTTACAATTCTTATTCAATGGCATTGTAAAATAATATATTTATTAAATACTCTTCTATTAATTATAGAAGGAAAGTGGGTTAAAATAATAATTAACTACTTAAACACATAGTATAACTATAAAGTTAGGTCGGGGCGTTACACAACCCAACGAAGCAACATCAAATCCAACCTAGACAAGTAAAACAAATAATTAGAGGAAAAACATAGAGATAGAGGAAACCAAACGCGAAAACCAAATGTATGAGGAAGAAGGAGCCTTGCCGCCGCTTCTTGGAGGCTTCACAAACTAAAAAGTATTCTCTCAACTCTCAGAAATACGGTGTCCCTTTGGATTTGGCTAGGTTTGTTGTTTTTGCTAAAGATCAGAGGTGTGGGTTTGCTGTTGTAGGGAGATTTGGGTTCAGAGCAGGGCGTGAGATCTGGGTCGTGTGGGATCTGGGTTTCTGCCTTTGGAACTCAAGTGTGAAACACTAGATTTCCAATTGAAACTTGACTCTACTTGACTTGATTTCAAAGAACAAAATCAAGTTTAAGGGACTCGATTTGCAGGAGTGGTAATTCATGTTCGCATGTTGGCTTCATGTTGTGTCAACTCATGAGTATTCAACGATGTAGGTCAATACTAACCTGACATGTTTATTAAACAGGTCAAGATTTTTCAACCTTAACACGACCCATTTATTAAACAGGTCAATCGTGTCAACCTATTTATTAGATTTTATCAAAATGAAAAAAAAAGATTTATGAAAAAACAAATAAATAAATATTTTTGATGTAAAATTCACAACTAACAAGTAATTACATTACAAATAATTATTTAAAACTAAAACATATCACAATATTACAAATAATCAATCACAATATGTCAAAAAAAATAAACTAAAACAACTAATAAATTTATATACCTAAAGTTTAAAGGGCATATTGATAAAATTTCATTTAATTAAATGGATAAGATGAATCGAACGAGTTCTATATATTCAACACTATCTCAATTTGTTCATTAAATAAGTCGGCCGTGTCTATTCGTATATGACATGAAAAAGGTAGTGGCCTCTCTGACAAAGAGCCACGTGTGGCTTTCTTTCTATCTTTTCTTTTTGGCTTTCCAGAATTCTCTATTCTCTTCCATTCTCTTCCACTCTCTACTCTCCACTCTCGAGCTTCCAGCAAATCTTTAATCCCCAAAATGCCCTCGTCTCTGCAACTGCAATCCTCTAGTTTCAGAGTTCTCCATCTCCATCGTCTTCCAGTGTCTTCGTTTTGGGGCAGTGATCTCTGCTCCTACAACACTGGAGGAGGAGGAGTAGCTCTCAACCTCGATGCTGCTGCTCCTGCTAAACACAACAACAGGAAGAAGAAGAAGAAGAAGAACCTTCTTTGCTCCGATGGTGGAACCTTTAGGATTTTCGCAATGTCCAATGGCTCCCCTCCTCCTTCGTTCAAGATGAACCTCAACGAATACATGGTCACTCTAGAGAAGCCACTCGGTATCCGATTCGCTCTCTCCGTCCACGGCAAAGTCTTCGTTCACGCTCTCAAGAAAGGGGTATTTCCGTCCTTTTATTTTTTTTAAAATATTCAGTACTTGCTCGTTATTGTAGTACTTCATGATTATGTGAAAGATTGAATTTTGATACTTACTCTAATAATATTACATATTTAGATATGTCAAAAATTAAATCTTTATTATTATTATTTTTTTGGGGGGGGGTTGTGGATAGAGTAATGCAGAGAAGTCAAGGATAATCATGGTGGGTGATACTTTGAAAAAGGCAGGGGATTCATCTGGGGGCAGGCTTATTGAGATCAAGGACTTTACTGATACACGGTATGCTCTTTTTTTAGTCATCTATCATATAAATTGGCTTTATATTAGAGTTATAGTTGATTAATTATCATAATTCTGATTTTTGCGAATGCAGTTTATTTAAATGCGCAAATTGTAGCTCTCGTGTATGTTTTTAATTTTTATTGCTCAGATTGATGAGAAATTATTCCGTACACCCAGTGTACTATGCCTTTCTCATTTATAAAGGTTAGTCCTTTGTGCGAAACCCACAATTGGAACCCACTCTTACATGAGAAGAGGGTGTAGTACACTGTGTACTGAATAATTTCACTAGATTGACCTACTACACATATAATATATACCACATTTGAGGATAAATTGCTTAGCTCGTTAGTGAGGATTGTTGTACAGTGTGCTCTGCAACGTGCAACTAATCTGAGTGAAGTTCTTTTATGTCATAAAATATATATACACACGCACAACACATTTGATCATTGATGTGGGAGTCAGCATGTTGGGCTACTGGATTAACTTATTGCGTTGTTATGACAGCTCAATTTTTTGGCACTGATATTGGATTATAATATGCTTTACATTCAATGCTTCTTGTGGCATCATATAATATGACAGTGAAGGATAGTGCGTTGTTGTCATACTGTTCTTCGATTGGCTCTGTCAATGAGCAAAACTTCACTTAACAAAGCCTTTGTTACAGGGTGGCATGCCATTGTTGCATGTGAAAAGTTCAATATCTGAGGCAAAGTTATTGTGGGTGGCATACTGAATAACTGCTTTGTACTAGATCTGTTTTCTGGCTAATGCATATATTTTCTTTCCTTCAATAACCATGCAATATTTTAGTGTCGAAGTTACCTTTATATATTGCAAAGTTACTTTATGAAGTAATTGTCAAAGATGTGTTCTGTTCATAAGTGTTTTTGTTTTTATTTTTTCCAGTCTTTGGTTTCCTCAGGAAGATGCTGAAAGAGTTATCAGGACCTTTTAGCCTGGTCCTTGAGAGGCCCTTCTCTCCATTTCCAATCCACCAACTGCATCTTATGAGTGATCTTGATGTACTATTTAATAGAGGTCGGGTTTCTGTTGCCAGCTGGAATAAGAGTATATTGGCATCAAATTTTCAAACATCTTCTGAAAGTACTGGGAATTCTGGGTTTGTCATGTTTTCCTCTAAGTTTCTAACATCCCAAGGATGGAATCTTTTGAATGATCAAAATGGACTCGCACAACCCATGAGTGAACTTGTTTGTATTTTTTCTGAGGAAGAGTCTGGAGATGGAGAATGGGCTCATGGGAACTTCCCACTTGAGGAATATGTTAAGGCACTGGATCGTTCTAAAGGGGAGCTGTACTATAATCACTCCCTTGGCATGCGCTATAGTAAGGTGTGATGTTCAACAATTTTAAAACTCTATGCTCCTATTATATTTAAGAACTGTATACAGTTTATGCTATTAATTCATTCATATTGCTTCAATGTTATGCTTTGAAAGATAATTGAGTACAGCACTTATGGTATGTTGTTAACTTTTTTGTTGTTGTTCATTTTGTTAGATTACAGAGCAGATATATGTGGGTTCATGTATTCAAACAGAAGCTGATGTGCAGACTTTGTCAAATGTTGCTGTGAGTGGCACCTGTTTTAGCTGTATTGGAAGGAGATAGTGTTCATTGGGTCTACTTCCTGCAATTAGTTTGCATTTGTGGATGATTATCATGTTCATGAATGCTCTTTGAAAGGGGTCTTTGCCTATTCCCATTCCATGTCTCTCTTGTTACTATAACAGATTTTGAATTTCTGCTTCAGGAAGTGACTGCTGTTCTAAATTTCCAAAGTGGAGTTGAAACAGAAAATTGGGGAATCAATTCCAATTCAATCAACCAATCATGCCAAAGATCTAATATTCTCATGATCAACTATCCTATAAGGTAAGCAAAAGGTTCTATGGCATATCCTATCTTGAATAATAGAAGTTTCTTATATTAATGAAGTAATGCGTCTGTTATCAGTCTTATGATGCTGTGTGTGTACTTGTGGTAAAGTGTTTTCTGTAATGATTTTGCTGAATCTAAATTGGTTAGATATTTTGGATTTGTCGATTGAGTTGAGAATATTTACTTAAAAAAAAAATGGTTGAGACTTGAGAATATTCTATATTTGGCTTGTTCTCTGGACATTTTGTTCTTATATGTAAATGATGCCAGACATTTGATGCTTCAATATATATTCTACTTATGTAATCATTTTTCCTTGGTTTTCTTTTGCAGGGAAGGAGACTCTTTTGATATGAGGAAGAAGTTACCATTTGGCGTGGGACTTCTATTACGCTTGTTGAAAAAGAACCATCGTGTTATTGTTACTTGTACTACTGGTTTTGATCGATCTCCAGCTTGTGTGATTGCATACCTGCATTGGATGACAGATACTTCCCTTCATGCAGCTTATAATTTTGTCACCGGGTTACATACTTGCAGGCCTGACAGGTTCCTCACTGACCCTCTTTTATTTTGGTACTTTATTGTTGGTGATGCTAAGGAGCATTTGATCATGATATGCATCTCAACCTTAAAGATCCTAAGTTATGATTTATGAATAACAATCTCAAGTATTTTAGCCATAATCCTTCTGTTAGCTGCTTAGCTAAGACTTAAAATAACCAAAGTACTGGTATATTTCTTCCACCCAAAATGGAATGGAAAACAAAAAAAAGAACAAAGATTGCATAATTAGTATTACGACAAATTATCCATTCAGATTTGATGATTTGATCAATATTTTAGACAGTTTCTTCAAATGAGAAAGTGTATGCTGATAAATATATAAGAAAGGAAGGTGGCAAGTGGTAAGGTATTTTAGAGAGAGAGAGAGAGAGAGATGCTTGAATGACTTTGGCAAGCATTGTTTAATCTTCCAATTGTAAATATTAACTGCCATAGCAACAATGAAAATTTTTTCATAGCTTAGATTTACACACATCTCGTACTTTTATAAAACCAATGTTAAAGTGGAGTCTAGGATCCAAAACCTGAGGAACTGTAAGTCAGAGTGAGCGTCTACTTTGTATATGTATATACATGCACTATTGCTGCTTTAAATTATCTTTTACTTCAGCTTGACAAAGCATCTAAAGCAGATATTTATGCAGACCAGCAATTGCTTGGGCAACATGGGATCTTATAGCTATGGTAGAAAAAGGTGAACATGATGGTCCTGGAACCCATGCTGTGACGTTCATATGGAATGGGCACGAGGTGAGTGACAATTTCAGTTTCATCTTCACTGTATTTTTCTTTTGATTTTTTATCACCTAAAATGAAGGAAAAGTTTCACATTTTCTCTTTCCTGAAACTTTGTTCTTTAGGAATAGGCCAATACTCATAATGTATTTGATTATTTCCTCTTATGAATAAAATTATTTTACTTATATATATATAAAGAGTGATTCTGTGAAAGAAGTTTAAACCATTTTAGTTTTTGAACCATTATATCAGCTGTAAATAGATTCAGTTATGACACACAGGTTTTTGATGGTTGCTTGTTGTATGTCCACTTTGTCTCTGCATTACAGGGAGAGGATGTAAATTTGGTAGGTGATTTTACTGGAAATTGGAAAGAACCAATTAAAGCAATCCACAAGGGTGGATCTAGATATGAAGTTGAAGTTAGACTCTCACAAGGAAAGTAAGTGTCAAGCTTCCTGTTCTTTCTCTTAATTATTTGTGAGGATTTAGAATACAAGAGTTCTAATCAATCTGCCATATTGCATCTTTGCTGATGTTGTGGCTCAAGAAGTTTATGCATTGTAGTTCCTATATCTTGGAACTTCTGTAGTTATCTAAGAAGTCAAGCTTCCTGTTCTTTCTCTTAATTATTTGTGAGGATTTAGAATACAAGATTTCTAATCAATCTGTGCCATATTGCATCTTTGCTGATGTTGCGTCTCAAGAAGAAGTTTATGCATTGTAGTTCCTAGCATTTCAGGGTTCTCCAAATTTTTTATTCCCTTGGAAGGGTTTTTGGAAACCAAAGATTCCTAAGCAAGTGGCTTTCTTCTTGTGGACGGCTACTCACGATCGGATTCTCATGTTGGATAATCTCATGCTTAAGGGTCGCCCTTTGGTTAACAGGTGTTGTATGTGTTGTTGTGATGGGGAGTCGGTAGCCCATCTTCTTCTTTATTGTCCTGTTACACACACCTTATGGACCTTCATGATTCAGGCTTTTGGTATTCATTGGGTTATGCCAGGATCGGTGGCGGGATTGTTATCTTGTTGGTATCAGTGGCTTGAGAAGCATAGCTCGAATATTTGGAATTTGATTCCAGGGTGCTTAATGTGGATAGTCTGGTTAGAACGAAATCGTCGCTCCTTTGAGAACAAGGAGAAGACGTTGGATGAGTTAAGGGTTTTATGCCAGTGTAGTCTTTTTGAGTGGTCTCGTTGTTGGGGCTTTACTGATTCTTTGTCTCTTTCAGAGTTTATGTTTTCCCTTAGATCATCTTTCTGATCTCCCTCTCTATTGTTTTGTTGTTTGTTTTATTTGTTTCTTGTTGGTCATCATCATGAACAACTTGTCCTTGTCTTTTTTTTTTTTCTCATTAATAATAGTTCTCGTATTACCTATCAAAAAAAATAGAAGTCTAGGGTTCATATCCCCGCTCCCCCAACTATCCAAAAAAGAGAAAAAAACAAAAAAAATCTAGCTTAAAATGGGAGCTTGGCTTCTAGCCACTTTCTTCGATGCATAATTCTTTAGATCTTTCTCCACTTATCTTCGTTAAAAATGTGGTCTCATATAAGATTTATATGATAGTAAAATGTAAAATTCTGCAAGTTAGAAATCTTTGTCACAATCTATAAGCACAGTTGTGATTCATTTGTGGACGTTCAAACCTTTTCGAACACCATGCAATAATTTAACTTGTATTCCACACACTGGAGGAATATATATATTCCTGGTAAATATAATTGTGCTTTCTGTCTATTGTGATTTAACTTGTATTCCACACATTGAAGGTACTACTACAAGTTTATCATTAATGGGCAATGGAGACATTCAACTTCTTCACCTGCAGAAAGGGATGGAAGTGGCAATCTTAACAATGTAATTGTGATTGGTGATATTGCAAGCGTCAGGCCTTCTGTTCAACAACAAAAGAAGGTTTGCACGCTTTGTCTTGTGACATTTTGCATATACGAACTTGAAATGTATGTCATCTCTTTCATTTGCTGCACATTCAAATACCAGAGATTCATCATTTGTTGTGGTAACCTCTCATGTTCAATACTCTGTAGGGTTGCAATATAGCTTTGATGAAGAAGCATTATGCATAATGACTCAGTTTACAGTATAATTTTGTTCTTTCCTTTTGTTTCACCTTGTATTTTACTGAAAATCAAAGTTTATGCATTCAGCAGAAAAGAAATCAAAGTTTATGTACATAAAACAGCCATGCTTTTGTTAAAAACTTGTTGTGTCACGTGCTTCGCTGCTTGGCTTTACTTGTTCCCATTTAACGGTGGTGGCATCACCGTTAAAAGGATTATTCATATTTCAAAAAACAATAAATGATAACTTATTTATTTTGGGGAAAGTTGTATTATCTTTGCTTTTGCCACATCATTATTAAATTATTAATGATCTCACTTCTGGGGTTGTATCTTTGTTCTAATGATGGCTTTCCTATGATGTTTTAGGATGTGAATGTTGTGAGGGTGATTGAGAGGCCTCTGACAGAAAAAGAACGGTTTATGCTGGCAAAAGCAGCTCGATGTGTTGCATTCTCCATTTGTCCAATCAGACTAACTCCCAAGTAGTTGGGCTACAGTACCCTAGGCAGCAGTATGGCTGTTAAATTCTCTGATACTATGGGGTTACTATTTTTGAGACATTAAGGGTCTGTTTGGATACTGTTTATTGTTAAAAACTGAAAATACTGTAACAAAATAAATTTTAAATGTGTGAATAGTATCGTGGAATCCAATTTTAACTTAACATTTGTGTTTTTTCATACTTGCGGGTCTTATGAACAGTGCATGGGATCCACAGAAAAAATGCCAAACGCTCCAACTTTTATTTTTCAGTACAATCCAAACTCAACCTAATTATCATTTATTGGTTCTACATTCTCTCGTCATCCTCTTTTTGACTAAGTTCTCAAGGTATTTTCTTTCAGACTTGAAATTATCACGCCAATTACTTCAAGTGGTGGGCTAGAAAAAAGATGCATATTCATAAATGTCAAACCTATTGTAATTAGTGAGGGCAACTTTCTGCTGTCTTTCACTCCTATGAGAAATAATGAAGTCATACCATATCGACGGAATATAACTAGTGTATTTATACAATGTCAGTCCGATTCTATTGATTATTTCTGTTATTGTTGATGGCCCCCCAAGGAATAGCTTGCTTATTACCCAAAAGAACCTTTTATTTTGTTTGATGTTGAATCATTTGGATTTTAAACCATAGACATATATATTACTCAAGGTTTTAGATTTTTATACTGTCTTTGGTGTAATAGGTAATCAATTCAGTTCTACCAGGGAAAATGAAAGATGCTAAAACAATAAAACCTAAGCCTGCGTTTGAATTGACTTCAAACTGATTCTGGAAATGATTTTTCGAAAAATGGGGTGTTTGGTTGTTACTTCAAATTCGGTCAAACTGAAAAGCATTTTCAGTTGACCGAAAATGAGAGCCAAAACAACCGGAAATCATTTCCGTTTCCATTTTCACTTCAAATAATTTTCGGCCTTGGAAAATAGGAGAGAGAGAGAGAGAGAGCGAGAGAAAGAGAGAGAGGGAGAAAGAAAGAAGAGAGAGTAGAGATCGTCCAAAGCCGAGCTCGTCGATATTGTCCGCCGACATCACCGGCACCGCGCCGATCGCACGAAGCTTCGATCGCGATCGACGCTTCGCGCGAAGCACCGACTGCGCCGATCTCGCCTTCGCACCAATCGCGATCTCGCGAAGTGTCCGGATTTGATGTTTTTTTTTTTTGGGTTTTTTTTTTTGTGTTTTGAGGAATGAATGATATTATATATTCATTTGGCAACCGAGAAAATATGAGAAAATGTGAGCAACAAGTACAAAATGTGTTTTCTATGGTATTTTCAAGAACACAACCAAACATCAGAAAATATTTTTTGAAATATTTTTTGAAATGCAACCAAACACATGAAAACATTTTTCTTTCCGGAAAATAGCATTTCTGGAAAATAGAATATTTTCCAAAAATACTTTTACACGAACCAAACGGAGCCTTTGTTTCAAAATCTTAGGGCCAGTTATGGATCCTCAACAAATTAGTTACAGTTGGTTATATGTATTATTTTCCTTCATTTTATTCTATCTCAAACTATATTACGGGAAAATGAAAGATTTTACTCCAAAAAAAAACGATTATTATGGGTGAATCATTCATGATTCATGATGCCAAAATCATATTTTAGACATGGCTATGCGAGTGTGATTAAATGAAATGTAGTTGTCACTCCATGGCATTTCATAACTTCACATCCTAAAATGAACACATAAAACTTTTGGATGATGAAGCATGAATTGTCCCATAAAGTCCTCAAAACTCATTTAGTTATTGCAATACCATGAACAATGCGTTCCCTATAGATGATTGGACCATATTAGGAGACTATAGTTGTATCTGAGAAGTTAAGCATAAAAACCATGTTGCTATCGACTTGTTTTGGGCTAATTAGATTGTAAACAATAGTACAATAGTAACAATACCTAGTTGATTGATTGTGGGTATGAAGTTACTAACTGGACCAAAAAAGAAAAAACAAAAGCTGCGACGCTGTTCTCGAAGTGCATTTAGCCTATATATGGTGGGTTTTTTGTCCTTGGGCCATTCCATAAAAATGACAATGAGATGACCACATTTCTTCTGAACATGTGAAAATTTCTATTCGTGGTCCTTTTAACTTAAGTTTTGCACGGATATAAAGAGAAATGTTGAGATAAAAAAAAATTTTAGATCCTTTTCATAACATGCTGAGGATTCTATTAGTGTATCACTTTTTCGTATCATTGATATTGTTTTTATTATACATTAATTAAAATATGTCACCTTAATAATTGTGAAAACAGGTCGGACATTATTTTTATTGTATATCAATCAAAATATGTCACCTGAGCATTCACATCAATATAATAGAAAAAAAAAAAAAAAGTGAAAATTTACACATTTTCTCCCAAAATCTCACTGCATCAATCTCTTTATAAATGTGTAAATATACACGTTCGCTACAGTAACTGTGTAAATATACCCGGTTACTGTAGCTTTGCATTTCATTTTTTAATCATTTCTCATCTATGTTCTCTCTCTACTCTTTCTCTCTCTCTCTCTCTCGCACGTTCCCAACCTAGAAAAAATTGATCTCTCTCTCACATACCATGGCTGGTCTCACTTCAAGGCCTTTCCTGCCGTCACTCGCCACCACCATCGCAACTGTGATTTTTTCTTCTCGCGATCTCAGTCACTCTCTCTCACCGATTTCCCTCTTTCTCATGGTGTAGTCTCAAATTGCAGGTTTTGGGTAAGATTTGTTGGAAAATTTGTTGGCTTTTGGGTTTGCTAGAAAGGCAGAAGTTGGGTTTTGATATTTGAGAAGCTAAAAAATGCAGAAGCTAAAAATTTTGTTGGGTTTTGATATTTGAGAAGCTGGGTTTTGGGGATTTTGTTGGGAGATTAGAGTGAAAGAAAGTTGATTTGAAAGAAAATTTCCATGGCAGTGGGTATCTGTTTTGGGTTATGTGCACGCCCAATTTATCTTTAACGGGCTCAACTTATACTTGGGCTCACAACTTATTTGTACTATGGGTTTTGAGTTTCCTACTATGGGTAGTCCCTTGCTCGGAGACCCAATTGCACGCTCTTGTTTTCGTGAACTCCTCACTTTTTCCTCACAGAGTTGCTCCCCTCACTACTGATATCGTTACTCTTTTCTCTCTAGAATTGCCAACCCTCACTTCTCACTCTATTCTCCTATTTATAGCTTGAGATGAGTGGAGGTGTTATGTTACTTCCTAATCTCACTCATGTGGATGGGGGTCCAATTCCATCGTTTCTAAGTGGATGCTCCATTGGGAACGGTGGTAATGACATTGGAACTGGTTCCCACCTCTAAAAGACGGTTCGGCAGTGATACTCTCCAAGGCAATACCGGGGTGCCGAGAACATTGGATGTTCTCGGCAACTACATTCTCGATTAGTTTATACTTGACTAGCACGAGCTTGTTTCTGATATGTTTAGGACAAGATGGGCCGGTCACGTCATTTGGGCCCAAATTGGGCTTTAAACTGAGCCTGAACTAAGGTCAAAGATCCAATGGGCAAGGGATCATGTGCCATACCATAAGGTTAAGGCACAAAGTTCACTGGGCCCGAGATCATGCTTGTACAATAGCCCCTCCTTGATTCGTGCTCGGTTACCGGGAGTGAATCAAGGACAATCTGGATGGCGTTAGTGACTCCTCAGGAAGCCTAACCGTCAGCCATTAAACGAACGAGATAGCCATTAAGTTTTCTCAAAAAAAGTGCCACACCAGGCTGTCACATTCAACCATCATCATAACCTGATGGTTCGTGAACCGAGCCCACGCATGTGGGGGTTACAAAAAGAAGTCAGAAAGATTTTCCCGCCTTCCTCTTCATTAAATGCTTTAGTCCTATAAATAGTTCCTTCTGATTTCTCACACCACTCTTTACATCCTTTCTTCTTCAACTTCCTCTCTGCCGAGCATACTTCTCCCGTGCATAAATTCTCCAATCCAGATCATCATTTCTTAGAGCCCACAGTAAGTCTTCTATACTCTTTCCTCTTCTTTCAATTTTTCTTCACTCTAGAGTTTAAGAATGGGTTATTCACATCTCCTCGCTTTCAAAGCGTCTTTGGGTAATTTTAGAGCTGTCTATGGCATTCCTGGAGATGTTGATATTGCCTACTGTCACGAGGGTGATATTGCTCTCTAGAGATGCTTTGATCCTAACGTAGTGTTTTTTCCTTTGATGGCTATCCTAGAGGATGGGGTTAGGTTTCCCGTGGACTCTCTCATACTTGGTACCCTTAGGTTTTATGGCCTATGCCCCGACCAAATTCTCCTCAATTTTTACCGAGTTGTAAGTTGTGTCAGTAGACTGAACCAAATATATGGGTTGCAACTAAACCATCATGACATAAACTTTATGTATAGTTTATGCGGCAATATTAGGTCCGATTACTATTTAAAAGCAAGGGATGTATGGGTATGGCTTATATCATGCCTTCCCGACTCCAATAGAAACTCGGTGGGAGAATTCGTCCGGGTGAATGGCAATTGGCTTGCTGATGAGCTCCTCTGTCCATTTTCGCCGCGTGACGTTGGTTGGTACCGAGTACTTTTACTTGTTTTAAATTTAATGCTTTTACTCATTTCACTTACGCATATATTAACCGGTCTTCTTGTTGATTTGGTGCAAAAGGGAAAAGATTTAAACCAGACCTTAGGGTTGTGCACGTGAGGGACCTCAACTTTGTGCTTAGGTCGGAGATATTTATGCACACAGACGGACAGCTTCGGGCGTCCCACCTGATACTCGGCTGCAACCCATTATACTCTACCTGGCAGTCGTTCAGCCAGGCTTTGCTAGTGGACAGCCCACTACTATCTTATATCAACGTTCAGCACTCCAATTTGCTCCCCCCCCCCCCCTCCTCTTTTTAACAGTTGGTGAAGCTTCAGACCTTGGTCCCCGTATAGTCAGAGCGAAATCATTAGTACCCCTTAAAGACACTTCAGCAGAGACAGTCTCCAGAAATCGATTCGTCCATCGACTCATTGAAAGACTTGAAGATCCAGCCCTCGTTCAAGTAATCGAGTTAGCAGAGGCTGAATTCGTAAATTCCTTAAGAGCAGAATCTGACCCTGGCGAGGACGAAATGGTGACCAGATGGGCAATGACTATTGGCCACTTTGTGCTCAGTGCTTGTCCAACAGCGCAACAGCAAGAACCCCATGGAAGAAACCCAACTCCTTCTTCTCCTCCTCCCCCTAGCCGTTCTTGGAAGAGATAGTGCACTGCTGAGTAACCTCCTGTGGGCTCGGGGGATGTGCCTTCAAGAACTCCCCCCCAAGTGTCCGAGGGGATCACTATTCAAGAGCCCCATGGCGATGTTTGGCCCATTGCACAGGCTGGGTCTCATGTCGTGTCTTTTTCACGATAGGAGGTGGGTTGGTAGACCACTTTCAGGCTCGGCAATGAGCCCCTTCTTGTGTCAGCCAGCATCAGAACTTAGGTGTAGGGTGAGGGCAAAAAATTTGCTCAGAGTTTGGTGCAGGGCCTTCTTCTACCCGAGGATATGCACTTCTTTTCGGGTGGCTTTGATGAGTTGCTAGCTACTCGACTGCAGTGGCACACTATTGCGGTAACGCATTTCATTCCCATTTTCATGCATTATTGTACTCATACATATTTTTATTTTTGTTATTATTATTATTATTATTTTTACATGTATCACTGTTATATTGTAGGCCACCCAATTGACTTATGTAATGGATGATCGACTGAAGGAAGCTGCCGAGGATGCTGACTGGGAGAAAGCTCTCAAAGACGTCACTGTGGCCATTACAAAAGAGAAGGGCAAAGCTGCCGAGGTTGCAAAAAAGAAAGCTCACGCGTTTGAGAAAGCTAGAGCGTTAGTAGAGAAGAGGTTGACGGAGATGGAGGTGAAGTTAGGTAGGATTGAGCTCAAACTGGTTGAGGAAGAGAGCTTGAACCTTACACAGGCTGATGAAATTGCTGACCTAAAGGCGGCTTTGGAAGCTTGTGAAGAAAAATGGTACAACGAAGGTTTCGCGAACGTCGAAAACTCCGTGGAGCCTATAGTTTACCAAGCTCGGAAACATGGATTCAGGGAGGGGTGGATGGCTGCCCTGCAAGCTATGGAGGTTCCTAACGATTCTCCTTTAAGTTCTCTCGACCAAGTTCCCTTCCCGGACCCCTCTCCCCTCGTCCAATATCCTCCCGGTGCCGCTGATGAAGAGGAGACTCCCAACATGAGCGAGTTGGTGTGGGCAATTGACTCCCACGTGGAGTTAGTTGATTTGGAAGTCACCAGCAACCTCTGCGCTGGCACCCAGTCTACTGAGGACGTACAAACTCAGCCACCTCCAACTGCTTAACCAGCCGAGGATGTGCTAGAACGGCCAACCATGGATGCAGCCCAGCTCCCGTCCACTGATCCTTCAGCTTGATGTTTGGATTTTAGCTTGCCTTTGTCCTTTTACTTTCCTTTTGTTTAATTTTTCCTTTTATTTGCTTGGTTTGCTTATAATCACCGATTTGTGATGACAGAACAATGGTTAAATTTTTATTTCTGTTTACTTTGCTTTAGTCATCCTGATATGGTGATCGAACATTTACTTTAGCTATATTTATAAATGATCATCGTATTGTCACTAAGTTATTTTTCTGCCATGCCTTGCCTTTTCATTCCTAATGACCGGGTAGCCTAATCAAGGCTTGTCTCTGACCGGTGATAAAGACTACTCTTTCACTTGTATTCAAAAAGATAGGCTATATCTTTATCTATTCAATGATTGGGACCGGACTGAAAAAGGTTGTCTGTATGTAGAAAAAATTAGCACCAAGCTCGTGCCTACTCGGCAATAAAGATTGAATTGGGCACATGCTTGTGTATTTAATGAAAATAAATGCCAGGCTTCCATTCTTAAGGAAACTAGGTGTTACGTTCCCATCTGTTAGGTGATTAGGCTTAGCCGAGAATAGGATTTTCGTCGTTAGGTAAATTTACTATAAGGTTTCCACCTGCCTAGTGATTAGGATCGAACCAGGAAACAAATTTTTGTCCTTAGAATAATTTGATGTAAGGTTTCCATCTGCTTGGTGATTAGGATTGAACCGGGAGCAGGCTTCTACCCTCAGAATAATTTGATGTAAGGTTTCCACCCATTCGGTGATTAGGATCGAACTAGAAGCAAGCTTCTGCCCTTAGAATAATCTGATGTAAGGTTTCCACCCGTTCGGTGATTAGGATCGAACCGGGAACATGCTTTTGCCCTTGGAACAATCTGATGTGAGGTTTCCACCTGCTCGGTGATTAAACCGAATCGGGAACAGGCTTCTGCCCTTAGAACAATCTGATGTAAGGTTTCCACCTGCTCGGTGATTAGAATCCAATCGGGAACAAGCTTCTGCCCTTAGCATAACCTGATGTAAGGTTTCCACCTGTTCGGTGATTAGAATATAACCGGGAACAAGTTTATGCCATTAGAATAATCTGATATTTAGTTTCCTTCGCCTTTGTTGACTGGGGTTGACAAATTAATAATGATGGAACCTAAAGTATGAAAACGCCTGCATGATTAAGCATTGCCCTCATATTACTTGACATTATACACATATTACATTATACTCAACCCATACTCCTGCGCACTGATGGTCAGTGGTAAAACTTCTTTAAATTGCGAACATTCCATGGCCGGTGAAGTAGTCTTCCGTCCAAGTCTTCCAAATAGTATGCTCTCGTGCCAGCAATGGTGGTAATTCTATAAGGCCCTTCCTAGGTCGAGGCTGTAACAACCCAAGGAAAAGCGCTAGCCACATCTACGCTATACCTCAAAAGGATTAGTCACAATTGAGGCTCTTTGTAGTTGTTAATAAAGCCTAGTTCAACCCGGTAAATACCCGATGTGGGACTCATCACATACCCACACACATCACACAATCAATCAAATTGGGGCATCACAATCTCCCCCACTTAAATCCCTAACGTCCTCGTTAGGGCCCACTTTGTGGAGTAGTGTCTCCGAACCCACACGGGATTACCGGACCGGCTCTGATACTATATGTAACGACCTAAGGAAAAGCGCTAGCCACATCTACGCTATACCTCAAAAGGATTAGTTACAATTGAGGCTCCTTGTAGTTGTTAATAAAGCCTAGTTCAACCTGGTAAATATCCGATGTGGGACTCATCACATACCCACACACATCACACAATCAATCAAATTGGGGCATCACAATCTCCCCCACTTAAATCCCTAACGTCCTCGTTAGGGCCCACTTTGTGGAGTAGTGTCTCCGAACCCACACGGGGTTACCGGGCCGGTTATGATATTATATGTAACGACCCAAGGAAAAGCGCTAGCCATATCTGCGCTATACCTCAAAAGGACTAGTCACAATTGAGGCTCCTTGTAGTTGTTAATAAATGCCAGTTTAACCTAGTAAATACTCAATGTGGGACTCATCACACACCCACACACATCACACAATCAATCAAATTGGGACATCACAAGGGCTAACTTTCCTGCATTGACGTCTCGCATATTTCCTACTACCTTTCAAAGTACCAAGTCTGCAGCGCTGAATTCCCCCCTCTTCACATCCATGTTATACCTCTAGGTAAGCTTCTGTTGATACTCCGCTAGCCATATGGTAGCCAATTCCTGGCATTCTTCTAATAGGTCCAGATGCTTCACCATTAATTCATCATTCTCGGTAGGGACAAATCCTGCAACCCGAGCACTACACAAATTCACCTCGGTCGGTTTGATTGCTTCTGCTCTGTATGTAAGAGAAAATGGAGTTTCTCTCGTGGACCTTCTGGGAGTCATCTGATATGCCCATAAAATGTTGGGCAGCTCCTCGGCCCACTTACCCATAGCACCTTTCAATCTTTTCTTTAATCCGTTTATGATTGCTTTGTTAGTGGCCTTAGCTTAATCGTTACTCTGCAGATATGTCGAGGTGGAATACCTGTTCTTGATACCAAGATCACTACAAAACTTGCAGAAGGCTTTGCTATAAAATTGCAACCCGTTATCAAATATCAAGGACTTTAGTACTCCAAATCTTGTTACTATGCTTCTCCACATAAACTTCTTGACATCTACGTCCCAGATATTAGCTAATGCCTCAGCCTCCACCCATTTAGTGAAGTAGTCTACGACCACTACAACAAACTTGCGATTTCCTGTAACTTGGGGGAACAGACCGACAATATCCAACCCCTATTGCGCAAAGGACCATGGGCTACTGATAGGATTTAGACTCCCTGCCAGCTGATGGATCAACAAGGCGTGCTTTTGACACTGCTCGCACTTCCGCACATATTCGGCGGCATCCCTCTGCATTTGTGGCCACCCAAATCTGTGGGTCATTGCTCGATGTACCAATGAGCGTCCCCCAACATGACTGCCGCACACCCCTTCCTGGAGTTTGGTCAAGAGCTCATCAAATTTATTGAGGCGCAAGCATTGAAGATATGCCCCCCCCCCCCCCGAAAGACCTCCGGTATAACTTACAGTCCGCTAATAACTAATACCGAGCAGCTACCTTGTGCACCTTGCCTGCTTCTTTTTCATCATCCGGAACTTGATCCTCGACCAAAAAGTTAATGATTGGATCCATCCAACATGGCTTAGATATTGCTATCACTGAAACACCTATCCCTGCGTTAATACTCGGCTCCGCCACTAGCTCCACTTTGATTAATCGAGGCATCTTTTCGGTCAATGATGACGCCAAAGTGGCTAAAGAGTCAACATGTCGGTTCTACCCCTTAGCCACTTGAACCACCTTTGCCTCAGAAACTGATTCATAACCTGCCTTACCAACCGCAAATACTCCATCATTCGGGGATCCCTAGCTTTAAAACTACCCTGCACTTGATTAACCACCAATCGGGAATCCGAGTAAACCTCAACTTCCCGAGCACCCAAATCCATAACGGCTCTTAATCCGGCAAGCAAGGCTTCATACTCGGCTTTGTTGTTTGAAGCGCTAAAACCCAACTAAAAAGAATGTTCCAATCTTATACCTTTCGAGGTGATGATGACATTCCAGCCCCAGCCCCCATTGCGCTAGATGTGCTGTCCATAAATACCTTCCACGAGTGAACCTCCACATGCCAAACCATCTCCAACTCCCTCTTCGGGGAAAACTCTACAACAAAATCGGCAAGAACCTGACCGTTCACCGAACTTCTAGGTTTGCACCTAATGTCCAAAGAGTCCAGCTGAGTTCCCCACTTAGCTATTCTGCCCGTGAAGTCAGATCTCTTCAACAACGACTGCAATGGATATTCGGTTAATACATAGATGGTATAAGCTTGAAAATAATGGGGCAACTTCCTTGTAACATGTACTAGTGCTAATACCAACTTTTTTAGAGGCAAGTATCTCGTCTCGGCATCAACCAAGGTTTTGCTGACATAATATACTGGCTATTGCACTCCTTGATCCCTTAGCAGCACGACACTCATGGAATGTTCAGACACGAAGAGATACATGATTAAATCCTCCCCGGGTTCTGGGGCTATCAACATAGGTACCCGTACCAAATATTCCTTCAAATCTTGAAAAGCCTTTTCACACTCCTCGCTCCATTGGAATCCCTTCTACTTCCTTAAAAGCTAGTAAAATAAATGGCACCGCTCGGCAAATTTGGAAATAAAATGATAGAGGGCACCTAACATGCCGGTCAGTACTTGGACTTCCTTTCGATTACTCGGCGGCTTGAGGCGCTTTACGGCTTCAATCTGATCGGGGTTAACCTCTATTCCTCGGTTAGTAATCATATACCCTAGAAACTTGCCAGCCCCCACTTCAAAAGCACACTTGTCAGCATTGAGGCGCAGCTTTTGTTGTCGGAGCATTTCGAATACCTCTTTAAGATCATCAATATGCTGCACCTCCCGTTTACTTTTAGCCACCATATCATCAATGTACACCTCCATTGTGCGCCCAATCTTATCTCTGAACATTCTCGTCATCATTCGTTGATAAGTAGTTCCAGCATTCTTTAGCCCAAATGGCATTACGGTATAGTGAAAATTGGCGTCAGGGGATATGAACGTCGTCTTCTCTTGATCCTCAGCGGCTAGGGCAATTTGATGATAGCCTTGGTAAGCATCTAGAAAGCTCATCCTCGGGTGCCCGTATGTGGCATCTACCAATTGATCGATATTCGGCATGGGGAATGGGTCTTTTAGGCATGCTCGATTCAAATCAGTAAAATCAACACAAACCCTCCATTTGTCGTTCTTCTTCTTTACCACTACAGTGTTCACTAGCCACTCCGGAAAGAAAATCTCTTTTATTGCCCCTGCCTCCTTCAACCTCTTAATCTCTTGCCTAACAGCTTCGACGTGCTCCTTAGCCGATCTCCTTGGCTTTTTCTTATTGGGAGGGAATAATAGGTTCACGTTAAGCTTGTGAACTATGAACTCGGGGTCTACCTCAGGAACCTCATAGGGACTCCAAGCAAATAAGTCACATTCCGTACAAGAAACAGCAGCATCTCCACCCTATTTTCGTCCATCATACTTGCTTCTATTTGGAAATTCCTATCATCATCAAGCAGTATCCTTACTTTTATTAGGTCCTCGACACCACTAGCCCCCATTTCCTCCTAGGGTTCCTGTAATTGCTATAAGGGAGCCTCTTCGACTGGTTCCTTTTGTTTGATCTCTTAGTTAATGGCGACCACCAAGCATTGCCTGGCCACTTGTTGGTTTCCCCTTACTATAGCAATACCTTGCTTAGTGCGGAATTTGACTTTCACATGTAGGGTGGTCGAAACTGCCCCCATTGCGTGAATCCACGGCCTTCCAAGGATTGCCGTATATGGAGAAAACGAAGCAACCACTATAAATGTCACCATTACTTCCTTACCTTCCATATTTACAGGAAGCGAAATCTACCTCTCCAGGATCACCATCTGGCCGTCAAACCCCACTAGGGGCATATCGTACTTGGAAAAATCTTCATTCTTTAGGCCGAGTCCCTTGAACAAATCGGGGTACATTACTTCAGCACCATTCCCCTGATCTATCAATACCCTCTTCACTATAAAACCATTTATCCGGGCTGTAACCACCAAAGCATCGTCGTGCAGTTGAATTGTTCCTTCTAGATCGTTGACATTGAAGGCAAGGGTTCCTGAGTGAACTTCAACTTCTTCTCGGAGGGTTGCTCGCCTGGGAAACCTTCTGCCGGCACTATGGCCAGTACCCCTCTCCTCTTGGACACCAAGGTACCCCTTGAAGCTGCGTGGATAACCTCTATCACTCCTAATGGAGGTAGGAGAGGATTCCCATAAGGTCGAGTACCCTGCCCGCCTTCCTGATTTCTCGAGTCCACTACAAACTCTTTCAAATATCCCACCTTTACTAGCTGCTCTAGATGATCTTTTAACACCCTACATTGTTCAGTGGTATGCCCCTTATCTCTATGGTAAGTACAGTATAAATTCTGATTTCTCCTTGACAGGTCACCCCCCATCTTGTTTGGCCACCGGAAGTATGACTTATTTTTTATTTGATCCACGATTATGTGCACTGGCTCCTTGAACGTCACATTCACTTCCCTTACCTGTGCGCCTGGCTCCTGAATCCTCAAATCCTCTTGGGGCCTTGATTGGAAACCCCCTTACCGAGATAGACCCATGATCGGAGCCTTACCTTTACTCTGCTGTTGGTCATCCTCTAACCTTTTATATTCTTTGATATGCCTCATCAATTGCCTTATATCCTTGGGAGGCCTTCTTGTCAACAAGTCTCACAGCTCGGAGTCCTAGGACAATCCCAATCGAAAAGTACTTGTTGCGATTTTTTCGTTGCCCCTGTTGATCACGTTGTACAGCTCCCAATACCGGCTAGTGTAGTTGCAAAGGGTTTCCGTGGCTTTCATTTTCATAGATAGCAGCGTGTCCACTAGCTGCAGCACCCAGCTGCAAGTCATAAACCGGATGCCGAACTCTTGAATCAGATCGGCAAATCTATGAATTGATCATTTCCTCAATCCATTAAACCACCTCAAAGCGGTTGGCTCGAGACTCGAAGGGAATACCTTACACATCAGCGCATCATTATGAGTGTGTAACGACATCATCTGGATATAATGGCTTACATGCTCCACTGGATCCGTTTTCCCATCATAAGAGTTAAATGAAGGCCGGGTGAATCTGCTTGGCATAGGAACTTATTCGATGTCCCTCGAGAAAAGCGATTAAGCAGCTCTACGTAATGTGTGGCTAATAGCGTCCATGGCGGTGTTCTGGGGTTGTAACCCTTTCGAGGAGATTGAGTCCCGATCTACATACTCCCAAGACCGATCTCGGTGTTAATGGGAACCAGATTGATGAGACCTTTCTCTATAGTGACCACCCATACTAGTTGACCCTTCTGCATGCTCTTCGTGGTCCCTTTCCCGGCACCTACCTCTAGCTTCCAACTCCAAATCCATTACCAACCTACGCAAGTGCTTGAGTTCCTTGTCCCTCTTGTCAAAATGCTCACGCCCCGAAGCGCCTGACAGTGTCCGGTGCGTTTGGAACGACCTTTCTCCATGGCTAAAGTGTTCTTCCTCCTGCTCATGCTCCCTATCTTCACGCATTTTTTTGCCTTCTTTCTCGCCAAGTAAGTCCTCGAGAAGATCTCCTAGAACCACTTTTAGCATAACTCCCTGACTGACCTTCAGACATTTTCCCTGCGTGAATCTTGGCAGAACCACAGCTACGTAGGAGATTCCCATAGACAGCGCCAATTGTGCGTGCTCAATTTATCTTTATGGGGCTCAACTTATACTTGGGCTCGCAACTTATTTGTTCTATAGGTTTTAAGTTTCCTATTATGGGTAGTCCCTTGCTCGGAAACCCAATTGCACACTCTTATTTTTGTGAACTGCTCACTTTTTCCTCACAGAGTTGCTCCCCTCACTACTGATATCGTTACTCTTTTTTCTTTATTTTCTCTCTAGAATTGCCAACCCCCACTTCTCACTTTATTCTCCTATTTATAGCTTGAGATGAATGGAGGTGTTATGATTACTTCCTGATCTCACTTGTGTGGATGGGGGTCCAATTCCATCGTTTCTAAGTGGATGCTCTGTTGGGAACGATGGTAATGACATTGGAACTGGTTCTCACCTCCAAAAGATGGTTCGACAACAATACTCCCTAAGGCAATACCGGGATGCCAAGAACATTGGATGTTCTCAGCAACTACATTCCCGATTAGGTTATACTTGACTAGCACGGGCTTGATTATGATATGTTCAGGACAAGATGGGCTGGTCATGTCATTTGGGCCCAAATTGGGCTTTAAACTGGGCCCGAACTGAGGTCAAAGATCCAATGGGCAAGGGATCACGTGCTACAACACAAGGTTAGGGCCCAAAGTTCATTGGGCTCGAGATCATGCCCGTACATGTTAGATTTGGGTTTTTTTTTTTTTTTTTTTTTTTTTTTTTTTTTTTTGCTCTGCTGCCTATTGGCTTCAAACTTGCTGGAAATTTCAGTTGATGGGGCGGTATGTTTGCAGTTTTGGGTTGTGGTCTTTGGCAAGGAAGAGAGAGAGACATGATTTAAGCTTATAATAAAAAAATTGAAAAAAAATAGTATTTTAATGAAATATAGTATAAAATAGACTAACTGATGCAGATAGTTTTGAAAAGTGTCAGTGTAAAATAGAAAAAGTAGGTTCTTATGCTAAAATAGACGGAAAATTTTACACAAAATGGTGCGATTGCTCTTGTAAAAACGATTTTGAAATTTGTATTAACACTTAATAGAATTATTGAGATATGTAAATGTTAAACACAATCAATATCTACGTCATTGGTAAGTTTACTTATTCAGAACAGGAAAAAAGAAAAAAGAAAAAAGAAAAAAAAGGTACGGTCTATAACTATAACAAGGGGATTAGAAATGTTTTGCAATTCCTTATGAAATCTTCGAATTAAAATACTGTGAGACGTGCAATGCAGCCAGTCTCCTGGCCATCGAAATTCAGATTGTACAAGCTTAATTGGTAGTTGGGACAATATTAAGTACATGTGATCAATTAATTTCAATGAACTTGTTATATTTTCTTATCAAATAAAATTGAAATTTTAAAAAAGCACTCTATTATATAGGATGATTTTAATAAAAAAAATGATGCTGATCCATCAGTTCACCAGCCGTGTGACACACATCAAACATAAGGTGGTTTTGGTCTAAGGTGGGTATTGATTTGAAATCCAATTAATTGAAGGGAACCATTGGTTTGCCTTATTTACCAAGAAGAAAATGCTTAAATTGGTATCAATTTTACTATATATTTATACAGCGTATCAAATTGACATAAAATGCTCACAAATGTGGCCATGAATGTAACGATTAAATTTCAAAAATAGTATGTACGTTAGATCCTAAAGCACATAAATGTGACTGTAACCTTCTAGTCTTTTTCTTACATGATCAATAATGTCTCCCACGTAGGTCTTCACTGCACAAAAATGTTGGTTAAAATATACAATGACAACAGGATGTTGACATTCTTCTTGCAAAATGTTGACATTATTGCTAGGCCAAGCTTAGAAATCTTAAGTTTCAAAAAGAAAAATAGTCAAATACTCCGTCTTCCTCCCTCTCTGGGGTATTCTTGTGAGTCCGTGAAGCTGAAATTTTTCTCGAGAAAAAGATAACGAAAAAGCATATTTGCAATGGAAAATGTTTATGTGATGTCAGTGCTTCCTTTCTTGAGGTTGTACCAGTTTGCATCAACTTCTCTCTCTGTCTCGAGTCTCGACGCACATGCCTACCCAACGTACAGGTGCTCATTTATTTGATTATGTTGGTTGTAATTTGTGAATCTTGCTCAGCTGTGATAGGTTCTTTTAAGTCATGAAAAATTATCTCATGCATATGACATATGCATTTTATTCTCTTTTACAATGTGTGCATCTAAATGAAACTAGAATTAGTAGCATATGAATTAAAGGCTGCACAAACTCAAAAGGATACATATTCTACAAATCTTGTGCCGCAAAAACGAACATTAAGTACACTATGTCCTAGTATGTACTTCAGTTTCTTTTTAATTTTTTAATAAATGGATTGACAATTTTATTAAGAAAAATTATTTAATTACAAATAATGTCTATAAACTTCTAAAATAGGAGAAAGGAATGAAAGAATATTCCTCCATCCACACTATAATATTTAGTTGAAGGCTAAAACTTATCACATATGTATTTTATAACTAAAAACGTAAGTTCAATCCACAATTTCAAATTAATTGAATCCATATTTTTAGTTATAAAACACGTGTATAACAAACAGTGCTCTTGACAGGTTAAAAGGAGGCATATTGGTCTATTGGCATATGAGCTGTAGCAGTTGGTTGTCAAACTTCTACGAGAATCTGTAGTGTTTGTGCAGCCGTTAATATGCTACTAGGCCTAAAATAGGGAATGGCTATAGATACGTTTTTAAGTGATTGCAGTTGAGTTAGCCCGTTACTAAGTTCCAGTTTCATCTATATCCACACATTGTAAAACACGTTGTAAATGAGAGGATGCTAGTATATATGCACTTTAGTTGTCTAGCTTAATCTTTGAGAAGTTCTAACCCGAATCTATTCAATACACCTATAGGGTAGTTCTTGTAATCATTTTTTTTTTTTTTTTTTTTTTTTGGTTGAAGAATAAAAAGGAGTCAAGTTAGTTCATTAGTAGGTTAAAAGATAGTCAGTTAGTAGCAAAATTGATAAAAGTAGAGTCAAATTAGTTTACATTACAAGAAAGGTAAAGAAGTGGAACCAATGCAAATTAGTTACAAGTTGTTAGTTCTTAGTTATTTTAGTGAATAAGTCTTATAAGTCTATTGTATAAATAATTTGCAATCCATAGCATTTCATCTTTGAAAAACACCACATATTTTTCTCATTTTTCTCCCTCGATTTCTTTCTTCTCCCTTTTCTTTTTTTCTTGGAGGGTGATTATATCAAATTAAATCGGTTCTCATTCATTCCCTCTGACTAGCGGATTCATTGGAAGTGCTACACGGGTAATTCTCAGAATTCCATTCATTTTGCAAATATTTCTGAGTTGTGATACATCAATGATAGATATCTTGTTCTACAAACTGCATGTGGTCCACAAGAAGATGTGACTGTGAATGTATGTGATATGATGAGATTAAACTACCCGCATATTGATCCACAAGCTTGTTTGTGAACCCAAAAGTTTGGTTTGAGAAATAGTTTAAGAAAAAATTATTAAAGAAATTGTTAAATAGTGACTTAAAAAGTAGATAAGGGAACTGCAAGTCTGCAATTGTGACTTGAAATTATCATGCAAATTTTCTTGGGAAAGCCCATAAAATCAAATTCTTCATCACAAAAGTCTATTCGCAAATTTTTTTTATTCCGTAGTCCACACATAGAGGAATCCTCCATTGGATCCAATCGGATCCAATCAGATCCACACTAGTTGCTACCACAAAAACCATGCAGTAAGGATAGGGCCTTATCTCTATAATCCATCACTCATTGAGTCTGTCCCATATAAGCCATTCATCAATTTCACCTAAGGATAGCGAAGGCCAGAAGTTTGTCCTGTAGCAAACATTTATATCACTTTTGATAAGCAATATCCAAACTCTTACCCCAACTTTTAGTCACCATAAGAGCTCAAAGCATTATTGCTTGTGAAATTGTGTTCTACCTTTGAAAATTAGTTTGAAGAACAAACTCTGCATAATCTAGGTCAATGTTTAAATTTACTGAGATCCCATAATGAAAAATAAAAAAATTGATCTCGTCCTACTCAAAGTACTAGGGTTTTTTGGAAATATATAAATACATGGGTCCAACAAATAGAAAGGTTTTTTATTTTTTGGTTTCATACTTATACGAAATATCTTGGGACTTAGGATATGTAGCAAGTGAATGTATCTAACTCAATTCTAATGCATATTAAGGAACGGAACGTATTTAACTCAGTTCTGTAATGCATGTACATTATATTTTGGAATGGATAGCTCAGCTTGGGGACTTGCAAGTGGGTAATAGGAATGGCTTTGTTCCTAACTAATCTCAGAGGAGCAATATTTACGTCGCTAACAGTCATTGCATGCATGTTTTAACTTATATGCATAAAAATGAAATTATAAATTTTGACACAGCATTTTTTAACAGCTATTAACATAAAAAGTAATGGTTGCGGATGAAAGCGACGTTGCTTCGATCACAACAAAGAATAACAACGATGTCAAAATGTTGTATTCCTATCGGTTACACAAAATAAAGGTACATGACAGGGCATCAATTTGGTTTTCTTCCTACCATCTCCAACGTCCAAACCTCATCTACAAGAGTAGAAGCTCTCGTTCATTAGGCTTTCACTTTCATTATCGGATGTGGAAGATAGACCCTATTAATTTAGGATACTATAAAGTTAACGAACACGAGGGCGTAGTGCACAATGTCGACCGCTTCAATCAACGGGTGGTGCATTTCATCCATCTCTCCTGCTTCCCAATCTTCTCTTATCAAGAAAACTACATTACGTCCATCTGTCTTCGCTAGGCTTAACTCTTCTCCCTCTCCTCCTTCCCTCATCCAAAACAAGCCTGTTTTTGCTGCCCCTGCTCCCATCATCACCCCTACTTGGGTACACTTCTCTCTCGATCTGAACTGTGTGTATGTGTTTTTTTTTTTTTTTAAAATGTCTTTGTTGAAAATACCATGAAATTGAAGTTGAAGTTGAACTACAAAACTTTTGACAATAACTATATAGAATAGAATAAAATGCCACTTAATCTTATGACCATTAATTTTGCATGTGTTTTCACTAATGAGTGTGTATTTTATAAAAAGAATAATGTTTATTACATATAAACTGTTTTAGATTAAATTACCATTTCAGCCATTTTTGGGAGAGTTTGTAAAACAATTCATGTGCAAGTTTAACGCTTATAAAATGATGACTATTAAGATCATACATTTTTGAACTTTAATAGTGTGGACCATGAGACCAACTACGTTTCATGGGGGAGCTATCAATATTGGTGAACATTAATTATAAGTGGATGTGAATAATGGGTGGATATATGCATACTATGTTTATATAGTATATACTACATTTTTCTATAAAGATTCTACTCTTTCACAATTGACTACCTTCTTATCATCCTTTGCCAATGTGGTGGCTACTCATTGGCTCACTATATATCCATGCATGCTTTTTTTTTTTTTTTTTGTACGTGGCAATATTACATACGCTCGAGTCATGTATATATATACGTAGTGTTTTAGGAAGTTATATATCGCTTTCGACTAAATACGATAGAGCTTATATTTATTTCTAATTGATTAGGTGTAGATCGAGGGTCCATGCATATGAATGCCACAAAGACGAATGATTCAAAAACATTACGGTCTTAATGTTGCCCACTTCACATGGGCTTGCCTTGGTTTTCATACACGTATTTTGTCACTTTGACAGATGTGTGGTACTGAGAATTCAGATTAGATAAAGCCATAAAGGGCTTCGTTTTTTCGGATTTTGAGAAAGTATGAAATAAATGTGGGAGTTGAAAGAAGACATTGTTGGCGAATTCTAAGCCAAATATAGAATTTGAAGCATAGATTCTTAAAAGAAAAGGTCCATTCAAATGCAATAATACCGCACTAAAAACAAAAACTCGGTTATTATTCCTCACCGTTTCATTGCGACTATTTCCTCAATTATCCTTTAATTTCGTTTCCTCATTTGAGTACACACAACAGCCATTATATATATATCTACATGCTTTCTCTAAGTTCCTCTAAACATTTCTAATTTGATTTTTCTCAAACTTGAAGAGTTCGATAATAAGAGCTGAAAAATAGGTACTCTAAATTAGTATATCTTGCATGCATATATGTTGTCAAAACCTTTTTTTTTTTTAGTGATTGTGTTTAACCTATAGTAGCCTAATAGTATTAATTTGCCACTACAACATATTGGAGGTAAACTTTTATTATGAGGTTACTACTTACATAGCACACTTTCTTTTTTTTTTTTTTTGATTTACAATTTACATGGTATTCTTTTCCTTAATTTGCAGAGAGAAGACATGGGGAAGGACTCGTACGAGGAAGCTATTGATGGTCTCAAGAAACTTCTCAGGTGTAACTCTATCACCAAGTCTTTTTTGTTCAATTCTATACAATTATATATTTTGATACTCTAATGGAATAGAGAAATGAGATTAGTACGTGTATATATATATATATATATATATATGTTTGACTTGGTTGCAGTGAGAAAGGAGAGTTGAAAGCTGCTGCAGCTGCAAAAGTGGAGCAGATAACAGCAGAGTTACAAACACCAACTTCTAGTGGCACGTTTAACCCAGTTGAGAGGATCAAAACTGGTTTCGTTCACTTCAAGAAAGAGAAATATGAGTCAGTACTCTAACCTATTTTTCATATTATTTGCCATATTATATATATATAGTTACTAAAGAAGCTCATGTATATTTGCTTGTAAATTGTTACCATCAATAGACTATCTTAATTAATCTTTCTACTTACTTTACATTTTTTTTTAATTCAATTGTAGCAAGAACCCTGCTTTGTATGGTGAACTGGCCAAAGGCCAAAGCCCCAAGGTACATGATCTTCTTTCTTTCTTACATATTTTTCAATAAATGCCATGCAATTAGCTTGTTTCCTTTTTGTAATCAACTTGTGGGTAGTGGCAATTTTTTTTTTTTCTTGCATATTTTTGGTTCCTATATATGGTGGGTGTTTTATTCTATTGTATTTGGAACATTGATAAATATAATTAATATGAATTTTATATAATGTTGTAGTTTATGGTGTTTGCATGCTCGGACTCCCGGGTTTGTCCATCACATGTGCTTGATTTCCAACCAGGAGAGGCTTTTGTGGTCCGAAATGTTGCTAACTTGGTTCCACCATATGATAAGGTCCCCATTACAAGTCTTTTCTTATCTATATTGCCTTGTTTTGCTATAATAAGCAATAAAGATGTTTCTCAAAAAAGAAAAAAAAAATTTAAATATCTTGCTATAAGCAAATATTTTTGGTCTTCTCTTTGCTCAACAGACTAAATATGCTGGAGTTGGTTCTGCAGTTGAATACGCAGTTTTGCATCTCAAGGTAAGGACTAATTTGACAACAAAATTATATGTGTACAACTTATTAAGATTCAATAGAGTTCTTATGATAACTTTTGTAGGATTATGGAGTTTTTAAAATCTTATCTATTCAATTTAAAATAAGTGGATTAGATTTTACCATGTCATCAATAATTTAAATTGATACTGATCTTGACTTGAATCTATAACTTGCTACTTTTGGCGAAGACACTTACAATTATAGTAGGTTTTTTACCTCTATTTGTTTAAATATTAATGACATGACAAAATCTAATACACATGTTTCAAAATAAATAAATAGAATTTAGGAACTTCATAGTTGAGTTATCCTAAGTTCCTAACAATTCTAGAAAATTTTAAAAAGTGTAGATTGTAGAGACACGAATCTATGAAATGAGAAAAATATTGTATATTGTTGTGTTTGTTTATTTTGGTTTCTTTTTATTTTCAATAAATTTCACAGGTGGAATACATTGTGGTGATTGGACACAGTGCATGTGGTGGAATTAAGGGGCTTCTTTCCTTTCCCTTCGATGGAACCAGCACTACGTAAGGCCCTTTGCTTTAGTCACCATGCTTATTTGCTAATACCCAATACAAGGAAGCCAGAGTATTACTATCATTTTCCACCTTAAAAGATCCAATTGCCACAGAGCAGTATATATATGTGGAACAGGATTTTGCAAAAGTCCTGCATCTAATTTTAGGCCCAATCCAAATTTGAAATTTGAATCAGGGAAATGGGTCTTCCATGTAATTTTAGTCCAATACAGTTCTCAAGCTTAGGAAAAGTTCTCTCTCTCAATAGTTCGTACTATGTGAAGTTCCCCTCCTAAAGAGTTTTGGTCAAGCTCATTAAATGCCTAAACACCTTAATATCAAGTAGTTAACAACATTTTGATTGGATTAAGAAGTGACTAAACCTTGACTCACACACTGTGGCTTTCTCTATTGATTGGGATATGCAGTGACTTTATTGAAGACTGGGTCAAAATTGCTTTGCCTGCCAAGAACAAGGTGAAATCAGAATTCGCTGGTGCTTCTGTCCCAGAACTATGTGGACATTGTGAAAAGGTAAGCCTTTGCTTCCTCAAATTCTTTGCCATGATTATTGCCTTTAAAATTGCTAGTACTTAGCTAATTAGAACTAATAGAAAGGGGAGACAAAAAAACAAAAAAGCTTGTCCCAGCTAAACCTATACACATGCTAAACATGTGACAATAATTTAAGCCCAACACGTTAACAATCATGCATAAAGCTTCAGAGGGTGTTACTAATAATACTTAGGAAGAATTATCTGAATACTACAATATCATTTTTTTTTAATCTCTGTTAGTTTATGTTTCTTAACAAATTTGATTGATTTGTGATACAGGAGGCAGTGAATGTGTCACTTGGAAACCTGCTGTCCTATCCATTTGTAAGAGAAGGCTTGGTGAACAAGACCCTAGGATTGAAGGGTGGTTATTATGACTTTGTTAAAGGAACCTTTGAGCTTTGGGGGCTTGAGTTTGGATTGAATCCTTCTTTCTCCGTATGAACATCAACCATTATCAGTGACCTAATCTTGGTTCCCTAATTACTTTTTCTAAGTACAATGTACTGTATGGTTGGTTTGATGAGTTAGTAGTTTATAATATGAAATGGAGATCACCTGTGGGCTGTGGCTCCTTTTTATTATTAGTGTGCAAATAAAGTTCTTTTCTTTGATAAATAATAAACATGTTCTAGTGTTTTTCTTTTTCTTTTTCACTACTGCAATATTTTTCTTCTTTGTCTCTGTTTTAGGTAAAAGACGTGGCCACGATACTGCATTGGAAGCTCTAGGACACGCTTAGAGGCCATTCATTCCTGCAAAGATGAGGCTCTTCTTCATATGTATATGATAAATTGAGCTGGTTTATGTAGACAAGCCTCTTTTATTTAGTCTTCCTGAGACTGAATTTCATTGTTCATCTCAACTTCCTTGACATATACCTAACATCTTAAGTATCCGGCCTCATCCAATTATATACTTGATAATTTCAAGTGTTACAAAGTAATTGAAAATATAATAAGATGTAGAAACATATATACAGAAGATTAATTTACGAGGAAAAGCCAAAATATACTTTTTCACCACTAAAAAATAGGATTCAATCTTTAGAACACTACAAAAAACGAGGGCTATAGCCGTGTTTGAAAAACCATGGTTTGAGTTCATCATGTGTTCCTATAACAAATTAGGGAATTATTCATTATCTTCCAATATAACAATTAAATTAGGGGGGGGGGGGGGGGGAGGGGAAGAGAGAAATTTCTTAAATGATACATCGTAATGACCAAAATGATTCATCACAAACAAAAGGGTAACACACTAAACATCCAACATTACCCCCCCACAAACTGATAATTGTAAGCACATCATAAGACACTTAATTCTAGAGTAGCAAGTCCAAGTAGTACTTGATCCTAAATCCCATGAATATTTCAAGAGTGTCCGAATTGTATTATTAAAACAGGTCTCACAAAAAAAGCTAGAAAGATCTCTAGTACACTGAGCCAACCCATAGGGGTTGTTCAAGTCATCCATCTTTTCCATTCATTTTTTGAGTCATAGAAGCTTTCTTGGCTAGTTGTCTCACAAAGTTAGTTGACTTGTAAAACATCATGGGCTGGTTTGGATACTCTTTGTTACACATAGAAGTTAGGTCCATCTTAAAAACTAATCTCGCCTGCACCTTTCTTTCCTTCTTTCTTTGTTGTTCTTCTTCTTCTTCTTCTTTTATTTATTTATTATTTTTCTCCTTTATAAGTTAGCATTTGCTAAGAAATTTGCATGTGTAGCATATTTTTCAAATGTGCTCTATTATAATAAACGAACTTCTGAAGCATACCTCTTAATGACCAAAGAAAAGGAAGTTCTAAATAGCAGTTTATACTACTTACTAGTTCAGAAATTTTGTTGGTCCTCATAGAGGAATGAATATCAATGTCAAGCAAAATTAAAAAAGTCCCATCCCAGAAGTCCATCAGGGTTGCTTAAATCTAAGTCGCTCTCAGAGTACTCCCAAAAAGAGCTAATATAACTCTCTCTGATTTCTGATTCTTGCGAGTCTGAGGCCTTACCAAAATTCTGAGTGCCTATACTTGCCTCATCTTCAATAGCTTTGCTGGTATTACAACAAGGACTTTCAGTTCTGGCAGTCTCAGAGACTATCACTGTCCTGGAGTTATTGAGGCCAGTAACACCAAGATGACTATTTTGCTTCTTGAGGCCCAGCTTTTTGCTCAGATGAGAGTTCCAGTAGTTTTTCACTTGATTGTCAGTTCGTCCAGGCACCCGTTTAGCAATCAAAGACCACCTAAACAAAACAATTTAGTTTTAGAAAGACCCCGCAATATTGAGAGATTTTGTGTACTCTGTATGACCTTTTATTAATTTCAGAAAGAAACAACAGGGCAAGTAGCATATTCAGAAGTTGTTAGCACTACTGCTACAACAATTTAATTACCATTGACCCGTCTACCTGGTATAAATCCTTTTGCAATTTACTGCAAATAATAGTTCATGTAATTGCAATTAGAGTCCATTCCTAACTGCGTATTCAGAAGGACAAACTATCATGGTTGCTTTTCAATAATTCCTCCAATCCCAAGTTTCATGGAATCAAGTTCAAAAAATAGGATTTTCTTCTTTATGGGACCATGATCATCTTTATAGAGAATTTAGGCAGTTTCACGGCCTTAAAAAACACAAAATAAAATCCCAGCCAGGGGCGCACGCGCACACACACACACACATATATATATATATATATATATAAAGGTCAAAACCAGTGCACAAAACTCACACTTTTTACTGGTCTGGGAGAGGTGATAGGTAATATTGCCCAAAGGAATTACCTGTTTCCGAGGAGATTATGAAGTCTGATAATAAGGTCTTCTTCTTCCTCAGTAAAACTGCCTTGCTTCACATTAGGACTTAGGTAATTCATCCACCTTAACCTACAACTCTTCCCACATCTCTTCAAATCTGTATCACATTAGAAAATAGATAATTAGAATCCTTTTTCTCTATTAAAAAGCAATGCAAAAGAAGTATACATTTATCCCACCAACAAACAAGTAAATCAATAAAGAAACATTTCAACCTGTCTTCTTAGCAGCAAGATTCCACTTTCCTTCTCCATGCACCTTAATGTAATCCGTAAGTATCTTGTCTTCTTCCCTAGTCCATAAACCCTTCTTATGTGTGTTCCCTTCCTCCATCATTTTCTTTGTCATTGTTGTTTCTTCTTGCCAATTGAGAAAGTGGAGGAAGAGAAATATTGGATAATTTTCCTACTTTCTTGACTAGTTTATGTAGTTGTGAAGAGCTGTAATGGGGGACCCCTCATTTGTGTGTGTGTGAGTGTAACTATTATCCGAACTTTATAATGAGATAATGATGGAGACTGTTACACAATATCTGACTGTGCTAGGACTATAGGGATTGAAATTTCAAACAAAAGAGGGTGACTTTGGATGATTTACAATGCAGAGTTGGCACATATCTTGACACTGCATTTATTAGGTTCATTGTACAAACTTTATGATACTGGCAAAAGCAACAGGCTATTTGTATTGATGAGCTCCCCCTCAAGCATGATCTCATTTTCAATACAAGATCCTCAATTGAAGAATACGTTTTGGTGTGTAAGTCAATGTACAAGTGTTTTGTTTTTTATTTTTATTTTGTTTTCCTTTAATTGTTAAGTAACACACACCGAATTTAAACCTTAGAACTTATGATCTTACCTTCCATCTTATTATTCAAGGATTATTTAGAGAAGAGATAGTATCATTTGAGCTAATGCTCATTGACTAGTTTATGTACAAATCTTGTTACATAAATACAACAAAATAGAGCCTTATAGACTCACTAAAAATTTAGTGTTAGCATTCTCACAACTGCATTTAGTTTTCTTAAGTTGTTGGTTTATAATTATACATGACCAACAATTAGATCTACACTATTCCTTTTTATTTAATTTTAATTTTAATACCAGTGTACCATAAGGCTCTCGACAATCTAGATTGTTCCTTGATGTGCCATGAGAGTTACTCTCCAATTCTTTTCCAAGATGCAAGCTCGCTCCCAAAACAATTAAACCTTGATGTCAGAATACCTTTATTTTTGGAGGGCACCTTAGGGTTGGCTATTTCACTAGGAGCAGGAATCAGGAGTCAAAAGTGAAAAGTTCATCTTCATTATTGCACCAACATTGTGCAAATGCACTATTTCCAATTTGGGATAGCCTACCTGATCTATATTTAAAAGGTCTAGTAGGCTTTTGACAGTGGCCAATTCAATTCTATCCATTTTTAGACACTTTGTCCTATACGGTAGGACTCATAAAGAGAATCATTAATCCTTGCACCGTCTCCTCTGTTGGAAGCATTTATTGTTTATTTAAGTGGGCACAGAATTATTGTTCACTACGTAGTCTGTCCTCTCTCGCCAGAGTGGACTGACTGTGAAAGAACATACTAATCAGAACACACATCAGATCTTTTCTTGAAGGTGTGAGTCTTAGGTACAATTTGGTCAGGAAGATAGAAAATTGGGAGGATAAAAAATTGTAGAATGATAAAAAAGTTAGAGGATAGAAAAGATTTATAGTATGTTTGGTAACAGTTTTTTCCTTTATTTTTTGTTTTCAAAAACAATTTTTTATTTTTAAAACTAAAAAACTTGTTTGGCAACCAAAATTGACAGAAAATAAAATCTGTTTTCAAAATTCAATTTATGAAGGAAATTGAAAACATGTAAAATGTTGTTTTCTATTTCTAATTTTCAAAAGTCAATAAAAATATGCATTTAATTTAATGAATCTGTCTCATTTAATGAGTTAGCATTAAAGTTCAATTCTAGTAACAACATATTTAGTATTTTCTATTTTTTTTCTTCAAAAAACTATTTTTTTTAATTTCAACTAACCAAATATATTTTTTATTTCAAAATTACAAAAAAAAAAAAATTGTTTCTTCTTTATATTCCCAAAAACAAGTTTTTGAAAATAGAAAGCAAAAAATTGTTTTCTCTCATTTGTATTTAATTTTCTCTCATTTGTATTTAGTTGGAGGGGTGGAAAAGTAGAGGGATAAAAAAAAAAAATTTTTGTTTGGTTGAGATAAAAAATGAGAAAATGAAAAATAAAGTTGATATAAATTTACCATTATGTTCTTACTAAATATATAAACAAAAAGTAACACATTTATTATTAAAAAAATTTCGCATGGACACTTTAGTTTTTTTTAATTTATTTATAAAATAAGCAAATGCTAAAAGGACATTAAAAAAAAAAAACAGAAAAAAACAAACAAAAAGAACCAACGTGTGCTGTACAAAATTTTAACCAAAAAAAAAAGGGAAGTAGGTGAGAGGGGTAGGTGAGTAATAAAAGTAAGGATATTTGTGTAATTTACTACTCACATCATCCTTTCTCCTTAGTTTTCCTTCCAAATTGGGAAGACAAAATTATGTGGACTTGGAGGGATTATTTTCCACACCATTTTCTTTCTCTCTTGTTTTCTCTCTGAACCAAATAAGAGAAAATTTCATTTTCAATCCTATTTTCCTCTCCTCCTTTTCCATCCTCATTGTTTTCAACCCAATCAAACGGGGCCTTAACCAAAATTGAGCATTGGAACGCATTTAACATTGCCAAGCTACTATCAAGCTAATTGCAGAAAGAGTTAAGTCTTAGACCTTAAAGAATGTAGGAGTTACAAGAATTTCCTTTCCCTTGTTCAACATGTTTATTGAAGTGCTATTATGTTTAACTGTTACATGTAATATCCATTTCATATGAGACTGGGTGTCACACTTGTAGAGTTGACGCTTATATTGAAAGGGATGTTATATATCATTGTTACACAAAATATAAATTCTTATTTGAAGCTGGCATGCACCATGATAACAAAGAATAAAAATGATTTATCTCATTTTTAGAGTTCCACTTTATGCTCCAGTAGCATTGTTTTTTGCCTTCCCCATTTTAAACTTCTAAAAAAAAAAGAAAAAAAAAGGAGGAATATGGAAAAATTGTGATTGGCAAAACATAAAGTAAAACATTCAACATTCAACATGTGACAGTGGCATGATTTTTAATTGATAACAAAAGCATAAGCACATATGCAGGAGTCCCCTGCAACTTGCCACTCGCAAAAAAAAAAAATGAAAGAGATGTTGATTACTGTATTTGTAGAATGGCCCAATTCATCCCCATTCAGATTCATTGAGGTGAAAGAGACAAACCTACCCTCCGTATTGAGATTTCCAGATAAAATTATCATCTGTTAATGGTAAAGTACCATCTGTACACCATTCACCATGAATTGCTACTCTGCAAGGTACATGCACTGCCTTGATCATCACTTACAGAATCAACCAAGTAAATGGACTCCATCCTTATCCCTTCATTACTAGACACTGTGTTCTCTACATGCCTGAATGTCTGGACTCCATGCCATGACAAATGTGACGATTTCTTAATTTTCGAATCAATAGCACTTCACTACAGCAGACTACAAGGGCCAAAGTCACTGAAATTCTAACACTGACAATGAAGCCATAATGATGACTGCCTAGCATAATTAGAGAGCTCGGTTGGCTGCTTGCAGCAAGCTACAAGATTAGGCAGTGCAGTAAAGTGTAAAGAGCTACTAGGTATAGCTCTTACATCCAACTTTAGTTCTTTAATTCTTTTTTGCTTTCAATTGATATTCATTAAAGGAGATTACAGTTGCACAGTTTTACCTCAAGAATATGAAAACTTTGTTATCAGAGGAATTACAGCATTTGCAATACATATGTACATCAGGACCCCTTAGCAAGTAACAATTAATACACAAATATAATGACATTTCATCTTTTATGTACTGGGCTTAAATATACATGTACCTAAAATATACATGCAGGATCGCTAGGCATATCATGACTCATCAGCCTTCGGTTCAAGGGTTACAGGAATCTTCTCCTTGTGATCACCACGCAACACCTCCACAGTCACCTGAATGCCAAAATAATTAATAAGAAACAAATATTTTTTAACTTGGTTTTTAGATTTAAAAATAATTCTAAACTATGCTAGTCCATCTTTTTGGATAAAGAAGCCCAATACTAAATAACTTTTATTAGTATTAGGCTTCTTTTTGGATAAAACAATTATCAAGAAACAAATTTCATTTAAGTATGTTTGATCTTCTCTAACAGAATTCCAATTAAATTATGTATGTTCTTTTATACATTTTATAACCGACTTTTTATTTATTAATACTTATTAAATAAATGTGTATCATATATAAATATTTTTACCAAACATTCCCATGCGGGTTACTATAACTATTTGTTTGAATATTGAAAGCAGTCTTGAACCATATTTATCTTACTTCATCACTAAAAAAATTAATATATGAAGTCTTTGATTCAATTGCACATTGTCATCAGAGAGTTTCTCATTTTGAAAAAACTATCTCTGCCCCTTGCACCATCCCACCCACAGAGAGAGAGAGAGAGAGAGAGAGAGAGAGAGATACCTTCTCACCAACTTTACATTGGTCAAGAATTCTGTACAAATCACTGCCATTGGTGACCTTCTTACCATTCACAGATGTTATGATGTCACCCAAAATGAGTCTACCATAGGCATCACGTTTGGTTGGTTGCAGGCCCTGCAGCATGAAGATTGATCAACTCTCATTGAATGGAAGAAAAAAACTATCAAACCTAAAGAAGCTAATGTCAATAAAAGAAGGAAGATCAAAACAAAGCATCTCACCTAATAACCACAACACTAATTTCAATAATATATACAACTCTTAAAGGAAAATGAGCACAATACTCTCCTGCAGGAAATTTCATTTCCATGTAAGATAAAGCTCAAAGATAGAAAGCGTACGTACCGCTTTACCAGCTGGCCCACTTGCAGGAGCATCTAAGACAAGCACCCCACTTACACCCAACTGCTCCACTGACTGATCAGGTGCAAACTTAATTCCTAAAATTGGTCTTGTAACCTTCCCAAATCTCACCAACTGGTCAACAATACCACCTACCTGGATATGTTAGAATTAGGATAGTGACTTAGTCACTCACCAAAAACAAAGAGGATAGCGACTTAGTCTAAAGCATAAAGATATGGAAGTTTTGTATCTCAATTAGATCTACATGATGCCTATAATTAAGTTCTCCTATCAAAATAAAAAGGAAAATTCTACATAATAACTCACAGTATCAACAGGAATTGAAAATCCAACACCAGAGGATGCACCAGATGGAGAATATATAGCCGTGTTTATCCCAATCAGACTTCCAGAACTATCTAATAGAGGCCCTCCACTATTACCAGGATTGATGGCAGCATCTGTCTGTATAACATCCTGAATAGGTCGGCCAGTAGCTGCAGAACTGATTTCTCTACGAAGCCCACTATAGAAAAGAATAGAAATATCACTTTAGTAAAAGCATATTTTCATATAAATCTCAAGGCATTCTTATTTCTTGATAAATAACATGAAAAGGCCACATTTATATTGAGAAAATCAGCAGGAGATATGAATACAGGACAAATATGAATAGTTCACACACACACACACACATATACACATTACACACACAGTTTTTTTTTTATAAATACATACACAGAGATTTGAACTTGTTCATGTACATTTTTGTTTCTCCATTAGTCTGTAAATAAATAGAAATATTATATAATGTATGTTGTTTCCAAAATACTAAAAAGACTCACAAAAGGACCAAGTTTAATTACAAAGTTGTAGCCTAAGGCTACAAACAGCTCTAATAAATTGACATGTGTAAAAATGGCATGTGCACTACACGTGATTACTTAACTAAACTTAACCCTTTTCTCAAAAAAAAAAAACTAAACTTAACCCCATAAACCCAAGTAGTTAACCACACCATGTATTAAAATATATATATATATATATATATATATATATATATATATATATATGAATACGTATACTCTCTCTCTCTCTCTCTCTCTCTCTCTCTCTTTGACGTCTCTGTAAACCAGCTCCACCGGTCACCCCCAAACTCTACTTTGTCTCCATTACCAACCTACCCAGTCTCTGCCGCTCAAAGCCACCTCTTGTTTGCCGCTCTGCTGCTCAAAACTACCACCCTTTTGCAGACAAACACAAAAGATCTGCATTTTTTGAGGTTGGTCTTCCATATTAAACTAAATTTCCTTTTGTTTATTTATTCATTGTTAACTTTTATTCCTTCAATTTGTTCTCTGATTTACTAGAATTTATGGATTAGTGTTCATAGAGGTTGTATTTATCTCAACAATGAAAGGAAAAATTGAGGATGTTTCTTTGGTTGAAATAGTAAAAGAAGCAGAAGAACAAAAAGAAATCCATGTTTATGATACAAGCTCCATTAGTACTCATTTGCCTGAAACAAAGGGAGAGCTAATCCATAGGATTTTGGTTGTATTTATCTCAAAAAGTAAAGAAATCGATGATGTATCTTTGGTCAAAATAGTAAAAGAAGTTGGTTGTGTCATTGCTTGTTGTTATGTTAAAACATATGCTGCTGGTTTATGAGTATAGGTTCTTTACTCTTATCATTGATTCCTATGTATTTATGATTCATATCTTATTGCTGAATTTGCAAAAGCAAATTTGAAACTATTTCAGATCCTTTGCATTATTGCAACTTGAACAGTGGAGTGGCAGATAGATGAACAAGAGGTGGCTTTGAGTGGCGGAGACTGGGTGGGCTGGTGGTGGAGAGAGAGGAGAGTTTAGGGGTGACCAGTGGAGGGAGAAGAGGATTTGGGGTGACCGGTGGGAGCTAGGTTACAGAGACGTCGAAGAGAGAGAGAGAACGTATACGTATACGTATTCGTATTTTTATTTTTTTTAATAGGTGGTGTGGTTAACTAGGGTTTGTTGGAAGTTTAGTTAAGTATTCATGTGCAGTGCACATGGCATTTTTACACTAGTCAATTTCTTGGGGCAGTTTGTAGGCTTAGGCTACAACTAGTTTTATAGCTAAGCTTTGTCCTTCACAAAATGTGAAACAAAAAAAAAATCACAGCCAATGCCACTAGCATTTTGGCAACTTTGGCTATATTAAACAAGGTTCATGCACAAAATTTAGAACACTTCTGAAAAATGTCAAAACACTATTACATATCACAAATACTAGCATTGAGCAAATAAACTTTAACGAGTTTAGTACCTGATAACACCAGTTGTAAGAGTATGGTCAAGTCCAAACTGCAAAAAAGAAATTAAGACAAAGGTTTAATTGATTGGAATCAAGAATTAATAATATTAATGGTATATGATGATCAAAGTCTTGATTTGGCAATCATTGACGACATGCAGAGTTGGATTCAACCATAGGTAACCAGCTCTGATGAATATGAAATGCACCAACCACAAACCATTTGGAAGCCTTTTCTCTGATATTAGGCCTAACCTGATATAGGGGGAAAAAATGTTTTTCCAGGCACTTATTTGGGAAGATGAGATGAAAGCAAATGAATTTCCTCACACTTAATATCAAACTGGGCACTATGCATATGGATTAAAAATATTAAAAGAAAAATTTATGCCGTTTTGAAATTATTAAGAAATAAACTATTCCCTTGGCCGCCAAAAGTGATTGTTCTCAGTAATTCAGAATATTAGTATGTTCACATATTGGATAAACAATAATATTTCAAGCAATAATGCAATGAAAACATATATTACGCAAGCAATGTAAAACTAATACTCACAGGGTTTCCAATAGCAAAAACTTTTTGACCAACAAGCAGGTCGGCAGAGATTCCAACAGGTATGGGTCTCAGTTTGTCTTTGGGTGCATCAACACGCAACACAGCAACATCCTTATCTTGGTCGAATCCAACAACTTTGGCATCATAAGTTGTCTGGTCAGCAAGAGTGACTCTGTACAGAACTAGCATCAATTTAAATGCGAACAATAAGGAACTTAAAATTTAAAAATGACAACCTGATATGACATTTTGAAACTTTTTGAGAATAAAATCTTACATGAAACATATATTATAGTCAGCAGGTTTGACTACAAAGGAATTGCATGTCATAGATAACAAAGAACTCAGTGAAGGAATTAACTCATGATAATCAAAACCAGCGTCAATTGAAGACACTGGTCAGTCATTAATGCAAATAGCTCTATGCTCTCCAGAGACAAAGGTGAGAAAATTTCATAGGCTGACAAAAGTAGTTCGGGCACAGCAGCTAATATGGATAAGGACTGAAAAGTGAAAACTTAACAATCCCTGTTTCCTGAGATGCCACATTATAAGCAGCAGTATGAGTATACAATCATGCTCATTGCCAGTAAAAACTTCCCTAACAGTTGAAGATGTATATAAGTGTCCATAACTTCCAGACAGATGGTTTCCTTGGCGCAATATATAGCGTGTTAAAGTTCCTCCCCAAGTAACATTTTTTTCTTTTTTCGGAGGACAGCAGCTTTAATTAAAATATTAACAATGGACAACATGCTAAAACCCATTACATTCACTTGTTGGCATTGTATGTGCAAACACAATTGCGAGTCAGTGGATCACCTCTTCTTTCACTGTGACACTGATTGCGATTTCTGGTCTCTTATTCTCTGTTCGTTTGGGGTAACATGGGTTATGCCTGATTCGGTGTTCAATCTATTGGGTTGCTGCCGTATGCATGGAAGGCAAAACCATTATGTTTGACGTGGATCATTTGGCGGGAAAGAAATGCACATGTATTTGAGGGTCAGGCACTCTAGACACCTAAGATGAAGATCCTACTATTACAGCCTCAATATGAGTAGGTATAGGCAAAAGATTTGACTTCAGCACCTAGACTAATGGAGTTTTTAGATCAAATGAATTGTCATTTTTATTAATTTTCTTCCATTTTTCTTCCTTGCTTACTATTGACTCACCTACCCGTGTACTTCCCATGTATGAATGATGTACTATGGATGTGCCTAACAATTATTGTACTGTTTTTCATCTTTGGTTTCCTAATAAAGTTACTTATCAGTAAAACTTCCAGAAAAATCTATTTTCTTCACACCAAGCCTTCGTTTGGATACCAATAAAAAATAAAATTATTTCATTATTCAGCTTATTTTTACTACTATTTATGAACTCCACTGTATTTTTTGATACTATTTATGGGCATGCTGCACTATTTCAACTAACTTTTGATAAAGTACTTTAGCAAAAAATTTTCAGTTTTAACAAAAAAAACTGTATCCAAACAGAGCCCGAGAATTCTCCAACCCACCCTCAACAGCTTTGGTCATCTAGATTGGTTATCATAAAAGTACATCTCCATTCCAAAAAGCAAAATGGCATGGCCCCAAAATAGAAGTGTTCCAATCCCATTTTTTAAAACAATCACACAAATCCATTTCATTATTACAGAAGACCATCCAAAAAGAGAAAGGATTGATAAACATGTAAATGAAAAGAACAAAAATGAACGAACGAACCTAAGATCAGAAGCGCCACGAATGACGTGGTAATTGGTAACAATGTGACCCTGTTTGTCCCACACGAACCCCGAACCCGAACCCTGCGGCACTTCTAACACGTCCAGAGTAAACGCGTCCTGCCTAAAACAAAACAATACAAATCGAAAGCATCAAAACCAAGCAAGCACAAAGCACACAGCACATAGTGAAGTAGAGAATTGTACTTGACAGCGAGATTGGTGATGTAAACAACGGAGGGAGTGTTCTCTTGGAAAAGGCGAACGGTGGCGAGCTCATCGGTCTGTAATTTCCTGGGAGAGGTGAGGACGAAGGCGGAGGCGGAGTCGACATCGACGACGAAGAGAGAGATGGATAAGGCGAGTGAAGCGCAGAGAAGGAGGAGAGAATCTAGGGCGGCTGAGGAGAAGAAGAAGAAGCGGTTTTGTTTGGCGAAGAGGTAGTTGTTATTGTTGTTACTACTACTGTTACAGTTTGGGGTTATGAGAGAGTTTTGGTGGATGGAAAGGATAAGGGGATTAGGGGAGGAGCGAGGAGGAAAGAGGGATTTGGAAGAGGAGGAGGGAAAGGAAATGGATTTTCTGTTGTATGGTGATGGTGGTGGTGGTGGTGGTGGAGAAGAGGAGAAGAAGAATGTGGAGTTGAGGAGTGAAGAAGCCGCCATTCTTTTTGGACAGACTGGACAGCTGCTGTTAAGGGATTGACTCCTATGAGATCATCACTCACCTGTACACATTATTATATTATAATACTTGCTTTTATTTTTATGTGTGCTTTCTCCACCTTCGTCGTTTTGCAATTCTCTAATTGCGTAACTTTTTTATAGTTCGTTTAGATACCACTCATTATTCAAAACTGAAAACCAAAAAACGATGCTGGTTGCTGGACACGCTATCCAACCTCTTAACTCTATCTATGCTGGTTGCTGGACACGCTATCCAAACTCTAACTCTATCTTAGGGGAGGGAGATTTGATGTCTTGTTTTGAAATAATTAGGAAGAGATAATTAGTTAGAGTTATAAAACTGTTGACCATAGTAATGTGTTTTGGTTAGCTTAATTTGACACAATTCTTTTTTCTTTTTTTGTCTTTTTAATTTTTACTTTGACCCGTGTTTATACACAAACAGATTTAAAACATTTCAAAAACAACTGAAACTGTGATTTGAAGTTGCAATTTCCAACTGAAACTTTAAGTCACAATTTTAGTTATTTTTTAATTTATGTAAAACAATTTGTGCACAATAAGTATTATTCATATATATAATTCAGTAGTTACAAAAAGGTACTAACAGCTAACCAATTAAGATACAACACTTTTGACAATGCAAGAATAAAGAGCAATAATTATTACGCATGTGTAATAGATTTCAAATTGTATGGTAGCCTTGTAAAAAAAAAAACTTGCAATGGTATCCAATGTGGGATGGTGTATATATATATGTAAATGCATAACATCCTAAAGCTCACACGAAGTATCCTCTATTGCTATTTATCAATCATGAGAACTTGGAATAGAAAATTGCAATGCAAATTGCAAGCCTCTATGGATCTTTCAAAGTGCCTCTACGTTGCATTATTACCAGTGACATCCTGTCACGTAGGAATGTTCTACACTAGAAAAGAGAGATCCAGGCAATAGCCGAATGCAAACGTAATCCAACGAGTACCTTCTTGATTCTTCTAACCTTATTATGCTTACCACATTTCACTTCACAATTTCATTTTCACATCCTATCCATTGAAAAAAGAAGCCCACTATCAAGAAAAAGTTGAGCTGAGTGAGATTTCTTCACCTCAGTATGGTAATGGTGGTCCCTGAACCGTAGGCAGCATTTTCAAAAGATTGATGAATCAGAGATCCCATATTGCAACAGTTCCTATAAATTAATTTAAAACAAAAGAGCTCTAACTCATTGATGTAGAATGACTACTCAACAATAATCACTCCTACGGAAAAGAAAGAAAGTTACAAAATTTTATCAAAAGGTCTCAATTCCCTTGGTATGCCATCAAAATTTCCAGCATTGACGTCTGATTGTAACATAGGACGCTTCCCTTCCCAAACAATGCCCTCTGCTAGGTGCTCCATGTTTGGTGTAAGCATTACATAATTTGGATCAGCTCTTTGATAACTGCAAAATGGGAAGATGATAACTTTATTACTGACAGATGTAATTGGTGTAGCATGTCAAATCCAATAACTTATAAAGTAAAAGTTATTGTTTACTACTATGAAAATCCATAAAATATTTGAGCTTGCAGGGCAGAAGCTGATGATGATTAGAACTAAACATATTTGGAAACAATAATTTTAAGAAGAAAGGGGCGAAAAGTAAAAGCAAAAAAACAAGAAACCTGGCTTCTCTCAGATTCTCGACACGAATGCCAAATCCATAGGCTGTCTTTCCAATAACACGATCTCTAGTAGCTGCAAGATAGTGGGATTTACTGAGTTGGTAGTAGAAACCCATAAATAATTGAATGGTGCATCTTCTATTGTAGGAAAACTAGCAGTATGGATGATAAAAACAATTCTATATTTCTTTGCTACTCAGGCTCAACTCAAGTTTAGATATGTTTCAAACATCATCAATATCAGACAAAATAATTGCTTGTCAAGAAATCAATTGTTCAGAGGAGAACAACTAATGCACCATTAAGAAAGAGTGTGTCGATCCAAGTTGAGCAAATGAAAAAAAGCAGAGGGAGACTAAAAATCAGATTAGTAATAGTAATAAAAAATGACACGTTAATTAAGAACTAACAAAGAGTATGACTTTAGATAGAAAAGAGTGAAGGGAAAATAATACATGTGGCCGACATTAACTAATATGTTGAGGAACCATAGTTGATCCTAAAATTTTGAGACTAAGGTTTTATTGTTAGTGGGACATCAAATGGAATCTACATAATTCCACAATGCTATATATACTATCTAAAGAATGCACCATCTTCACAAGTAATTAACCTATTATTATTAGCATTTACACCCTGAATACTGCATTGATATAGCACACACTATGTCAACATGGAACAGTTCCATTGCAATTATAGGTCTGAATACTCTTCAGACATTAGTATAGGCTTCTAATGAAATGCACTGAACCATTTGTGCATCTCCCAGTCCACCATGTCGGGCAGATACCTTAGTGGCACAGCCTCACCAACTAATACACAAAGGATTCATGAGAAAAATTGCAACCAGATGTATACCTAAGTGTCTAATTAAGTAGAAAGTATTAAATCTAATTGTAACTATAAAAATAAATTTTTTGGTCAACCATGATACAATCAACCAACTACAGGCACCTGAAATGTTGAAAGTGAAAGCAGGTTTCCACCATGACTTGAATGCCAAGGACGCAGATGAACTCTGAGGCCCCACTTTTCCCTGCAAAGATGGGTATTGATACTTTTCAAACCTGATACAATCAGTAGTTATAAGGCACATGGTTGCACCAGAAGCACTACCTTCAGCAAGAAGTTTTTATTGGCTTGCCAGGATGCAGCCACTTGAAAAGTGGATGCAGGGATCTTGTTTGATGCATTGGCATCTTCGACCCTTTAAAACAAAATCATAACAAAATTAGATATCACCACAATGGTTATAATCAGTTCTGTTATTCACTTATTTGTAATACCTTGAGTGCAACTCAAAGCCAAAGTCAATATAATTTGTAATTCCAATTACTTCATCTTCTTCAAGGGGGTTCTGGATCTGTTTAGTTGAGGCAGTTCAAAGACTTCATCAGAAAAATTTTGAACTAATAAAAGAAAGAAACTTCATCACAAAAACATATAACAAGAAAAAAGAATGATAATTACAGTTATTTCTGGATGGATGTTTAGGGGGCATAATACTAGAAATTGGGTTTTGTAGTAAATGACATGCATCCATATATAACTTGCACAATGTACATACTTCGTCAAGATTCTACACATCTTATTCCAAATCATCCAACCAAGCAAGGGCTCAATTAGCCACCCATAACCATTGTTGGCCTGACTAAAACAGAGTCCTATGGTGATTTAAAAACATGCAAGTAGATACCCATCCATTAATCCTGAAGAGAAGTACACAACAAAAGATATAGCTCAAAAAATGCTGCACAACCTAGAAGCAATATATTTATAGTCAGTGTCCTGCACTCTGTTAGAAGCCTAACAGAGGATCAATATGAACAAGCATTTGAAAAATAAAAGGCCGTGTAGGAGACAAGGACAAGGAAGGAAAAAGAAGAAGATACATACCCGTCTTTGGACAACCACATGTTGATAGAATGAGGCAATGAGCTGCAGGTTATATCAGCATAAGACATTTCAGCAAAACAAGTCAAAAAATTAAGTTACATATTGCAAATGGAGTCATGCATAGCATGCAAGCTAGGGATAATGAGTGGGAGAAATTAACAAAATTTGGAGATTTTTTTTACCCAAAAATTTGAAGAAATTTACTAAGCAGCATGTTGATCCAAGATCAAACACTGATTTCAGTGTGGAAAATATTAAAGGTGATCCATCATTTGACACATTAACCCAAGACTAAAAATCTTATTCTCGCCACCAAGATCATACCATGATAGATATCTTCTTTGAGAAGTCACAGTGTTGTATGAATATAATTGGCTTAACAGTTAAAAGCATAAAGTTCCTTTCATGTGTAGCTTGAATTAGGGTGAGAGATCCATATCATCATTCCCATCACAGTTAACGGGTGATTTATTGTTTTTTTAAAAATCACATGAAATAGATCAGTGGAGAAAATATGACAAATAATTTTTTGTAAGTATTTTTTTTATGGAAATTTTTTGCAAGTATTTAGATCATGCTGAATTCCCAAACCATGCCCCAATCTTTTACCAGATTTTCATCGAGTTTCTTTTCAGAGCCATTTTGTAAAAGACTACATACAGTCAAAGAGTTATGTTTGCCCATGCATCTAGTGTGTGGACAGCTTTGCCTTCAGGATATATAGAAGGATCTATGATGAAAAAAAAAAAAAAACTGATTTGTGGAATTGTACATCCACCTGTGCAAATTGATTAGAAATTTATCAAACACACATCAAATATCAGTTTGAAAACAAGATTCACTAAACAATCATATTAAAAGCAAGAAACAAAAGGCTAATTCTATGTTGCCTTTCTTTCCCAAGTCAAAATTTTCAATGTTGGGCTTACATTAAAATAACATTTCACAGAGAACAATGCCAAGGAGTCCAAAAATGAGCAAATCTATTGCTATTTACAAGTATAAGAAGTTGTGAAATACCATGAAATATGTAGTTCACAAAGACCAACAAATTAGCTTCTTTCTTTGTTCTCATTTCAAGTGGGGATTAAAGCAAAATCACAGTGATCAAACAATCCCAAGTATCTCTTCTTCTTCTCTGTTTTATATTACAGCTTTAACATTCTAATTTCTAGCAATAATATTGAATCTATTCTGATACAAATGAAGCAATCATTCGGGGTAGAGAGAGAGAAACTGTCAGGCACATATTCAAATGGGTATATAATTGAAACTATCTGGAACAAACCTCAGAACTTTTAGCAAGTTCAATACCAAAATTGAAGGATGGACTCATGGGGCTGCCTGATCCTGCTCCATAGCCAATTGCACAACTCCAATCATTTAAATTTTTATAATTTGCACGATCATTGCTTCCATCTAATAAAAGCAGCATCAAAAAGTTAAACAATTAAAGTCAATTTAGATCTTGCTCAAATTCCAGTGTCACATAATATATTGCTCATATTACACACATGCAACATGACCTACTTGAAAGAATATTGGAAAATAACAATGACACCCACTGAGCAAAATGACACATTCATGCAAAGCATTCTTAGAGACAAAATGCATCTTTTTCCATGACTTATCAAGAAAAAAACTTGAGTTTGACACTCAATTAAACATTAATAGAAAGCCAGGGGTAAATAGAAACATTTAAAGTAAGAATAGAAACATGTGAGAATAGCAGTTTCAGCATAGGCCAGAGAACCGATTCACAAACTGAACTAATTGTTTAACAAATTGGCATAAAATGTTTAATCTAAGAAATTTGGCGAGTAAAACTTACACTGTGGCTCATATTGCACTCCAGCAGTTAGCCTTCCCACCTTGCTTACCAACCATACACTTTTTGCGAATTCATCTTTCACTGGAAAGTATGATGAGTATATAATTCAGACGTTTTCATCACATATTCCATATGTTAGTTTTGTGAGTGTACACATAATATTTCCAAGGTTGCAACTTGAAAAGCTAAAAATCAAATGGGGATAAGAATAGAGTTACTATCTCAATTTTCATCTGCAGTCTTAGAAGGGTTGAACAATAATTTTCTTTTTATTTGGGGAAAGGGATGGAAAGAGGGTTGGGGGGTTGGGGAGCAAACTGATAAATTATATTCTTAGCAAGGTTCTAGCACCCTTTTTTTTTTTTTTTTTTTGATGAACAAGGTTCTAGCACATATTACCAGTGAGGATCTTGCAATAAATTTGAACAGTTTCTGTGGCCAAGTATCACCTTGGAAATTGTCATACATTGCTTAAGAGAGTATGTTATGTGTAGTATAACTAGCCCCATTCTCCCTTAAAAATTAGCATGACTTTTGAGTGGAGTTGTGGTGTGCCTTTGTTTTAGAACCACTTTCCCTCTCCCTTGTGTTTGTGTGTGTGTGTGTGTGTTTGTTTCTCAAAAAAAAAAAAAAAGTATCACCTCGGAAGGCATCCCTTACAAAAAAAGATGGGCCATCTAAAATGATGAAGTAAGCAGCTGGCTATGGCTTCTTCATTTCCCTGACCCTCCCCCTAAGTCTTTAGAACCAACAACTCTAAGTATAGTTGACTAAAATATTTTTTTCATCCTTAAAGTTTGCATGAATTTGGTTTTCCAGTCATAAACTTTAAAGTGTTCGTTTTTCGTCCTTAAACTATTGTAAATGTTATGCATTCTGTACTTAAACTTTGAAAAATATTTTTTGCATCCCTATTTTCATCCTAAATATGTTGAAAAAAGTTCTTTAAAAATTTTAGGGGTGAAAAACAAACTTTTTAAGTTTAGGGACAAAAAAAAAAAAAATTCATGCAAACTTTAGGGACAGAAACAATATTTTAGCCACTATTGTTTAAGCTTAAAAATAATGGACAAAAAATTTCAAAACAAAGGGGGGGAAATATAATATCAGGTGTTATAGTATAGAAATTGATTGCGATAAAAAAAAAAAACAAAAGAAATTGATAAGTATACTCTCTTTAGGAAAAATTCTCACAGGTCAGAAAATAGTGATCACAGCAGATCTAAAATTAGTGAACAGTGCCTCATATATCATGTGTTCACAGGGAGGGAACTCATTGTCCTAAAACTCAGTTCACATACAGGATAAAGGCATAAACGTGGCTCCAAATGACAAATTTCCCGAGCCATATCTCAATCCAAAAACACCATAATCTTCAGAAGATACTCTGCAGGAATAGGTAGATACATCAACAAAGTGCATCTGAATTTTGAATGTACCAACTAGCTAAAGAAGCTGCAAAGATGGAATCAATGATTCAAACAAACCTTCTCTTCAGTAACAAAGGAAAAATACCAAATGCTCCAAATCCATATTTAGGGTAGTAAGCAGATGACCTCATTTGCAAAATCCTGAAGACACAGCACAAACATAGTAACATTCAAGGAATTATGGCTAGAGAAGGGGAAAACCAGCCTGGAGGGAGGAGAGGCATTTTGTCAGAAAGTGAAATTATTTACTTAAAGTAAAAGTTTCTTACGGGTCAGAGCTTGATACAAAAAGGTCCACGAATGTATTAGGATCATCAACATCACTGTTCACAAAAAAAAATCATAAAAACAGTGTTTAATAACTCAATTAGCATATGCTGTATTACGAAAAAAAGATGACATGACAAACAATAAACTAATTCTACAATACCTTTGCCAGCGAAATAGTGCATTTCCTACAATGTTCTCGTCAGGCTGATTATCAAGTGGACCTGAAACCTAATTAGGCTAAGGGAAAAAAATCTACTTCCTCTATTCCTCACGGCTCATATTTTCAGCAAAAAGTATCCCAAAAAAAAAAAAAAATTCAATCTCATACAAGAACTAGATATATTAGTAAAAACAAAGAACAAATATTTTAACGGATACAGTAGCAACCAAATCCACATGAGGGTCATCAATTGGCTTTAGCATAATTATTGAGCTGAAATGCCTTGCTTCTTCAAAATAGTCCTCAAAAAGGCATTTCAAAGCAAGCTTCCCAAATAACAAGTCGTACGATGACTCCAACATCCTGCATCACGCCATAGACATATACATTCAGTTATGATGCACACACTTAGTAGGTTTTGAACTGACAATCTCGCCCTCCATCCCATTATTAAAGGAGGACAAAATGCGATTATTACATATGTACATACACTCAAACATGTATGTATCAAATAGAGTACTTTTAAGTTAACAGTTACGTGTTCAAAACCAAATGGTCACAAATGAATATTAATATTTGTTAAACCCTAGTCAAAGCATAGTCTGTAGTCCAAGCAACAAAATCTCAATCCTACTTGTATTGTAAGCATGGTAAACCTCAATTAGTATTATGATTACTCCAAAATTTTACTTATTAAAATTAAATACTAATGCATCCATTATAAAAATGTAGCCATCAAGAGCTTATGCTACGATGTAAGCCTCAAAAGCCGAACCACGATAATTAATGGTATCAAAGTTATGTCACATCTTTTCTTAACATTATGGATCTGTTTGGATACCGTTTATTAAATAATTTTTAAATGTGTGAATAATAACGTGGAACTCAATTTTAGTTTAAAATTTACTGAATTTCATATTTGTGGATCCCATGAATAATGTACGAGAACCAACAAAATACCAAACGCACTAAACTTTCAATTTTCAGCAACATTCAAACTCACACTAAATTAGTGTGGAAAGAGGTTAAAAATTAAAATTATTTCATTATTTAACTTATTTGTCCAATGACCCACTTTTTGGCTGTATTCATAGCCATACAGTACTATTTTAATTAAATTAATTTTTATACAGTAATTTCAGTCAAAATAAGCTGGGTCTAAACACAAGAGTTATGTTTTATCCTCTTTTTTTTTTTTTTTATATTAAATAATGAAAAATCAAAAGGGCCTATTCCAATTCTCGAAGAATTGAAATTCCTAAGGGTAAAAGTTTGATATGAAGAGGAACCTGGTACGGGCAGCGAGAGGAGGGAAATCGAAGAGAGGTGGGACGAGCACCATTGGTGGTGGAGGCTGCTTCAACCAATTCCCAAACCAGTTCCACATCTCTTTTCTCTCTCTCTCTCTCTCACTCTCTCTGTGTTTTTCAAATGACAGTGAAAATGGGGTTTAGGGTTTCTTAAATAGACCTAAAGTTGAAGTTGAAGGTTGAAATTGAATAGAGTGAGCGAGAAAGAAGCTTTGGATTCTCGCCAGCCCCACGCATCTTTCCTCAACTCCAAGAAGCTTTCAACTTACTCAACGGCGAGCCTAATGACGTGGCACTTGCGATGCACGGCAATTAGGGTTTTTCTATTTTTTTAATTTATTCATTTTAGGAAATATTTATGAATGTGTTGTTCAGTTAAATAAACCATGACTTGTTAAAAAAATGTAATGACTAAAATTATAGATAAATGATATCTTTAATTATAATGTATTTATTGAATGTATAAAATGGTGTATATTGTTTAAAAATGCGTACTTTGAATATATAAAATTGCGTATATTTTTTGAAATTTTTTATGTATTTAATTGCGATGTGTTTTTTTTTTTTATAAGAAACAGTAATACTTATTAAAACACACAAATACGAAAATAGTATATAAAGTTTTTTAAACATATTTATAATATGTTACATAACCAGAGTACCACTAAAAAATGATCTAACATTTATAGTAATAGTCTAGCGTTGAATTTATAAAATTATGTATATTCTTTGAAAATGTACATGTTGAATATACACAATTCTGTGCAATTTTTTTGAAATATGTACGTTAAATGTACAGAATTGTGTACATTTTTTCAAAAATGGATACCTTAAATGTAGAGAATTATGTACATTCTTTGAAACAATGTGTACAGTCAATGTCTAGAATTCTATACATTGTTTGAAAAATAGGTTTTTTAAATGTACAAAATTGCGTTCATTCTTTGAAAAATTGTGCAAGTTGAATATATAGAATTATGCACAATTTTAAAAAAAAACGTGCATTTTGAATTACAGAATTGTGTACATTATCAGAAAAATTATATACGTTGAATATATAGAATTGTGTACATTGAATATACTAAATTTTACATATTCTTTGAAAATGTATACGTTAAATGTACATAATTGTATACATTATTTGAAGTTGTATATGTTGATTATACAGAATTGTGTACATTTATGAAAAATTATGTTTGTTAAATGTACAGAATTGTGTACATTCTTAAAAAAATTTGTACGTTAAATGTTCAGAATTGTGTATGTTCTTTGAAAATTTGTGTATGTGAATGTATAGAAATATATACATTTTTTGAAAAATTGTGTACGTTGAATGTTGGTTACATATTTTGAAAAATGTGTATATCAAATGTACAGAATTGTACACATTCTTTGGTACATTGAATATAGAATTGTGTACTTCAAATACACGTAATTGTGTACATTCTTTGAAAATTTGTATGTGTTGGATGTACAATATCGTGTACATTATATGAAAAATTGTGTACGTTAAATATACAGAATTGTGAACATTTTTAAAAAAATTATGTACATGGAATGTACATTCTGTGAAAGATTGTGTATATTGTTTGAAAAATGGTTTCTTTAATTGTACAGAATAGTGTACTTTCTTTGAAAAATTGTGCACTTTGAATATATATAATTGTGCATATCCTTAAAAAATGGGCACCTTGAAGGTACAAAATGCTGTACATTCCTCAAAAAATGGGTACCTTGAATGTACATAATTCTATACATTTTTTGAAAGATTGTGTACATTATTTAAAAACTGATTTCTTTGATTGTACAGAATTGTGTACTTTCTTTGAAAAATTGTGCAAGTTGAATGTATAAAATTGTATACATTCTTTAAAAAAATGTGTATTTTGAATGTACAAATCATATATGTAGGGATGAAGGGCCCAGGAATGTATATTGGGTCGTGGGCCTTGTTCGAGGACAATTAGACATTAACAAAGACGTACAAATCAGTAAGTTATGGAAAGATTCTAGTCATAAAGGTTTGGGAAAGTATTCCAAGGAGAAATGCCTCATCGGCTAAGCAGAGTAAAGGTCAAAGGTTTGACCTGCCATTAAGAACAATATACCAGAAAATTTTACTGGTAAGGATAAGCATCAAGAGAGGATAGGACAAAGGGAAGCTGAGAAATATCTAGGAAAAAGCTGCTACCAACGCATTAAATGCTCTGTAGCTAACTCCTTGGCCGCATTAATGTGGAGGTGATACCTAAATAGTAATATTCAGCCTTACAGCTACCTCTAGAGACTTGAAGAAAGTGCTGAAGAGAGAATAGGACAAAGGGAAGCTGAGAAATATCTAGGAAAAAGCTGCCACCACCGCATTAAATGCTCTACAGCTAACTCCTTAGCCGCATTAATGTGGAGGTGATACCTAAATAGTAATATTCAGCCTTACAGCTACCTCCAGAAACTTGAAGAAAGCGCTGATGAAACAAGAATGAAAGCCAGCAGCTTGACCTACACGTGGAGGGTTAAGATGAAATAAAGTAGGGGAATATAAAGAAGAAAGACCTCATTACAAAAGGGGGATTGGAGAATTTGGGGAAAAACACTATAGCCTCAAGAACTGTAATTGTGTTTAAGTTCAACATAAATATATAAGAACAATTTTCCTTAGACTTCGCCAAGGAAGATTTTCCTTTCACAAAACTTGTTTATTTTCATTTTCTAGCCATAATTAACCTACTGTGATCCTTGTCTAACTCATTAGAGTCTAGTTTCAAGCTCACTCTCTATAAATTCATTGTATTGGGCTCTTTAAGCCTTGATCTATCTACTTTTTGGGCTTGGGCACCAAACCCTGTCCTTACAGTATACATTCTTCAAAAAATGATGAACATTCTTTGAAAAATGCTGAATATTGAATGTATATAATGGTGTATATTTTTTGAAAAATTTTGTACTTTGAATATACAAAATTGTGCATATTCATTGAAAATATGTATGTTGAATATACGGAACTAAGTTCATTCTATGAAAATTTGTGTACATTAAATATACAAAATTGGGTACATTCATTAAAAATTTGTGCAAGTAAAATGTACAAAATTGTGTACATTCTTTTAAAAAAAATGTGTATGTTGAATTTACAAAATTGTGTCCATTTTTCGAAATGTTCTGCACATTGAATTTACATAATTATGTACATTATTCTTTAAAAAAAATTGTACAATATTAGAAAAATGTATATGTTGAACATATAGATTTATGTACTGTAGGGACCCAATTTGACTTGAATCCAAAACGGGAATGGATCCAGGCCCACGTAGCCCAAACAATGAATTTATAGAGTGCAGGAAAGGAAACTAGTCTGATCTTGGGCCAAGATATTGGATTTTAGTGTAAAAAGATTAAAGATACGAGCAAGGAATGTAGCAATAAGCCTCTTCGGACATGCCCTAGAGATCTGATTTTCCTTTTTTTTCTTCTCCCGATCCCCTTTTCCTTTTTCTTTGGCCCCTTATATACCATGGCTTTTTTGCCTTTTTTATCATCCACGTGTGGACCTGGCATTCAACGCCCTTTTTCGTCATCCCCCTTGCCCTCTCCTGAATCTTCCATTCTTAGCTGGAAAGCTGTTTCTTCACTGTTCAGGTATCACCTCCACATTAATGCGACCAGAAGGTTAGCTGGGAGACATTTAATGCGGAGGTGACAGCACCTTTAGATATTTGTCATTTCCTACCATTACTTTATGTCTGATATTTCCCCCTTTGCTCTGTTATAAGATTTGTCCCAGGCGTTGTTCTGAGTGATTAACGAGTTCACCAGATACCTCGGACAAAAGTACCGAGGTGACCATCGTCCTCGGACACGGCCCAACTCCTTACAAGCATGCTCCACCTATCCTCGGATGGTAATTTTGTCAATTCCTCGGCTGGATGTCCTCGGATATTCGTTTGCCCTTACACGGGATATTGGGTCGGGCCCTTCCTTGCTCCATTTGTATGAATGGGGATAATATTGGGCCTGGCTTCCTCACACACAGTTTGACCATAGGGCAAGATTGGCCCACACAATAGCCCCTCAAAATCTTGCTTTTCGGCTCCTTGGGAGAAAAGAAGGATTTTGATTCTCTCTTCGGATCTCCCTTATGATCTGATTCTGTTGAGTCAAATCATAGCTGCACGTGTTTTTCTTCTTGCGACTCGTTCCTGACTCTTCAGTGTCTAGGGAGCGCCTTCATTTAATACTGGCAACCCCTCTGTCTCCCACGTTCAACGGTGAGATGACAATCCAACGATGGTTGGACTTTTTGGGAATTTGGGCGGGTGAACTCCCGCTTTTAATTTTTGCGCGACTATAAGTAGTCTTTCAAATCAATTTCTTATCACTTTTGAACGATTGCGTTATTCTAGAACCTGATACTTTATTTCTTTCTCTCGTTCCTTTGTGCGTCTACAAATACATAAATCTTGTCCGAGGACCATTTCTCACACCTGTAAGTCCTCCTAAACTTTCTATAACTTTTATTCCTTTTACTGTAGAGTCTCTCCTCTAGGGCCTCTTAAAAAATGGGTAGATTTAAGGAGTTAGTAGATACCGAGGAGGGAATGAGAAACTTTAGGACTAAGTACAACATCCCTCCTCATGTGGGCGTTAGATACGCGGCACAGGGCGAATGGTACGACGAAAGAAAAACGAATGAGGTTGTCATTCCTATGATCGCTTTCATAGAAGGGGGGATGACCATTCCCATGGGCACCCTCACTAGGAACTATCTTAGGTATTTTAGGCTATCCCCCACCCAATGTGCACCGAATATGTTTAGGGTATTAGGAAGTATAGAGGTCCTAAACGAAAGAATTAATCTAAATCTGACCCACCATGATATAAACTGGGTTTATAACCTCCAGCACCTAAAAAATCAGGGGTACTACCTGAAATCCAGGCAGGCAGAGGTCAGGCTGATTCAGTGTCTCCCCCAATCCAATAAGGGATTAAAAGAAGATTTCTTAATCTTCTCTGGGCAGTGGCATGATGGCTTACCATGCCCAGTTAAAGAGGGTGAGCCAGGTAGGGGTCCAACTTATTTAATCTCTATGTTTAACTGTTCAGATTCTAGTTTTCCCATTGTCGTCGGCTTAAACTAAAGCGACTCTTTGTCGTCTCTATTGACAATGCAGATCCACGTGCGACTTCGCCATCATTGCGCTTGGTTAATAAGGCCAGCTTGGATAGAGTTCTCCGAGCCGAAGTCTACGTCAACCCGTCGGACGGTTAATTGAGGGCAGCTCACCTCATTCTCGACTACAGCCCCATCTCACGCGCATTTCAAGCCCCATCGTGCGTGATAAAGGCTAAGGATCCTCGGCTTCATCGAATCAGCGTTGCTTACGAAGGATTCGTAGTTCCCCAAGGTGTCCCCCTTCCAGAATACCCCCAGCGCGCCGAGGAGCTGCCCGTTGCCAGTCTCGCCGAAGTCGCTCCATCTTCTCCCCACACTTCTCCAGTAGAGGAGGAAGAAGAAGATGAACGAGAAGAGGGAAGTTTTGTGGACCCATCCTCGGCCACCGACGATTACGAAATCTTTGACTTACCTACTCCATCACCCAACACTCCTGAAGACATGGGCATTCAGAGGAAGCCCCAGCGTAGCCTCCAGGAGCTCTTGGAGAGCCAACCTGGGAGGGGGGAGGTTGGAAGATCTACTCAACCCAAGCTTCCTCCCCCTTCTCCCAAATCCCCTCCTCGTGCCCCTCGGCCAGCCCCTCCACCCAGGGCTGAACAGCCTGATCCAAAGAGGAGAAGGGAGCCAAAGGGCAAGGAGATAGTAGAGACTGGGAGGACTCGCTCCTCCAGTGAAGAGGAGTCCCATAGGCCGACGAAGCAGCTGAAGATCGGCCATGCTCCCAGTCGAGGTCCAGAGCTTGGAGAGGTTCAACAGTCTGAACCCCGGGCATGGCTTCCAGCTCCCATGCTAGGGGGTGAACCTCTGACCGATGATGCCTCGATCAGAGATTACAACGGGGGTGTTGGCTGCCATGTGGCCTCGGCATTGGAAGAAACACTCCTGTTGCTCAGAGATATGATAGAGCTGCGGGGTTTAAGGATGAATGAGGTAGTTCTCCAGGCCAAGCGGTCTCTAGGCATGGTATGTGTTGTTACTCTTCAACTTTTGTTCTTCCCTTTTCCTTGGGCATAATGGTTATTTCCCGTTGCTTGTATATGCACACATTGTTATTCTTACACATTTTCTTTTACGTCTGTTTCGTTGTTGTTGTGTTTATTATTATTATTATTTTTTTTTTTAAACAGGCGGTTCAAGGCATATTCAGGATGGAGGAGATATATCACTCCGTTGCCCAGCAGTTAGATGATGAGAGGACCAGAAGGGTTTCTGCTGTGCAGACGCTGAATATTGCTGAGAACAGCAATAAGGACCTTAAGGAGAAGCTGAAGGCTGAGGAGCAGCAGAGGAAAAGTGCTGAGGCTGCCTTGAAGGGGGCTGAGACCCATTTGGTAAAATAATCTGTGCATACCATGAGGTATTTTTTGTTCCCCGTAGCTTTGGGAAAGGGACCCACAATGTCTAGGCCCCATTGAGCAAAAGGCCATGGGCTGGAAAGCGGATTGAGCGCTCCTCCAGGCTGGTGGATATTCGGTGCAAATCTTTGGCACTGATCACATTTCTTGACATATTCTTGCGCCTCCTTCTGCATGTTCGGCCACTAATATCCTTGGGTAAGAGCCCTGTGAGACAATGATCTTCCCCCTGTATGACTTCCACAAACCCCTTCATGCAATTCCTCCAAAAGTGTCTCCGATGCCTTTGGGTGCACACATAATAAATAAGGCCCAGAGAACGAACGTTTGTACAATTTTTTGTCCTCGGACAACCAAAACCGAGGAGCTTTCCTCCGTATTTTGTCAGCCTCGGATTTTTCCACAGGTAGTACATCTTTTTCCAGGAACAGTGATATGACATCCATCCAACTGGGACCCAATGCAACCTGGTGTATCTGTGGTGCATCTTGATGCGCCAGAGCTCGCACATATAGGTCTTCCACCAGGATTACCCGAGGTAGATCCTGAGCCGAGGACGTGGCAAGAGTGGCCAGCGAATCTGCATGGGTGTTCCCACTTCTGGGCACATGAGACAAGTCAAAAGCTTCAAATCTTTCCTGTATATTCCTGACCAATTGCAAATATTCTAGCATCCTTGAATCTCGCGCTTCTAGATCACCTCCTACTTGTCCCACAACCAATCTTGAGTCCGAAAAAGCTCTTACCGCCTTTCCCCCCAGTTTTCGCACCATCTGCATCCCCTGCAGTAAAGCTTCATACTCGGCCTCGTTGTTTGTAGCGGATAAATTCAGTCTAAAGGATTTTTCTATGGTAATCTTTTCGGGGGACACCAGTACTAGCCCCACTCCTGACCCCCTCTGATTAGCTGCTCCATCAACGTACAATTCCCAATATCGTAGGCCCTGAACAGAGGCCATGCCTACCAATCTTCCCTCCACCGGATCGTCTCCCCTTTCCACCTCTTCTGGAGATTCAGCAAACTCAGCCACCAAATCGGCGAGCACTTATCCCTTTATCGAGGTGTGAGGCATGTATTTTATATCAAAAGCCCCTAGAATCGTACCCCATTTTGCTACCCTCCCTGTGTAATCGGCGCTTCTGAGCACTGACTTGAGGGGAAGTTGAGTTAGGACGACCACAGTATGCGCTTGAAAGTAATGGGGGAGTTTCCTCGTGGCATGCACCACAGCCAATATCGCCTTTTCCAGTGGTAGGTAGCGCACCTCGGCTTCATTAAGCGACTTGCTTACATAATAGACTGGTCGTTGTACACCATCATCCACTCGTATGAGTACGAGGCTTATGGCGTGTGAGGCAACAGCAAGATAAGAAAAAAGGACCTCGTCCATTACTGGGCTGGACATTATAGGCGGATGGGATAGGTAATGTTTAAGTTCTTGGAAAGCCCTGACACAATCCTCGGACCATTGAAACTCTTTCCATTTATGCAACAACAGAAAGAAGGGTCTACACCTCTCGGCTGATCTGGATATGAACCGATTTAACGCTGCCATCATCCCAGTAAGCTTCTGGACCTCCTTTGGATTTCGAGGTGGTTGCAAGCCATTGATTGCTTTAATCTGATCTGGGTTTACCTCAATCCCCCTATGAGTCACTATGTATCCTAGGAACTTCCCTAACCCCACTCCAAAGGAGCACTTAGAGGCATTCAGACGCAAATTATGCCGCCTCAGAATTTCAAAAACATTGGTAAGATCTGCTAGGTGTTCAGATGCTAACCTGCTCTTCACCACTATATCATCAATGTAGACCTCAATGGTTTTTCCCAACTGCAATTCAAACATCTTTGTCATCATCCGTTGGTAAGTCGATCCTGCATTTTTCAGGCCAAAAGGCATTACTTTGTAGTGATAGTTCCCCACAGGAGTAACAAAAGCCGTTTTTTCCTGGTCCTCAGCGGCCAATGGTATTTGATGATAACCTTGGAAGGCGTCCAGGAAACTCATCCGAGGATGGCCTACTGTCGCATCTACCAACTGATCTATCCTCGGCATAGGGAAAGGATCCTTGGGGCAGGCCTTGTTAAGGTCTGTGAAGTCTACGCAGACGCGCCATTTCCCTGTCTTCTTCTTCACCACTACTGTATTAGCCAGCCACTGGGGGTAGAAAATCTCCTTAATAGCCCCTGCCTGTTTGAGTTTAACCACCTCAGACTTTATTGCCTCCACGTGTTCACTCGAGGGTCGCCGAGGAGGCTGCTTTTTTGGAGTCACTGAAGGATCTACATTTAATCGATGACAAATGAATTCCGGATTCAGACCAGGGGCTTCGTAGGCGTCCCATGCAAAAACGTCCACGTTTCCCCTTAACAGCTCAACCAACTCTTCCCTCTCCTGTGGGGGCAACCGAGCCCCCACCTGGAAGAATCTTTCACGGTCATCCCCTATAATCACCTTTTCCAGGCCCTCACAACTCATCTCGTCATCTGGCCCTCCACGTAGCGACGACGAGGCCCCCGACTGCTATAAGACATTCTCTTTACTGGCTGAGGCGCCAGCCTCTGGTTTGTGCTGAATTGCTGCAATTAGGCATTGCCTAGCCATAGACTGGCTTCCCACTATCTCCATCACTTGACCGTCAGAGGGGTATTTCACTTTCTGATGAAGGGTGGAGGAAACGGCGCCCAAAGAATGCAACCACGGCCTACCTATAATGGCCGTGTACGGAGAGAAGGCATCTACCACGATGAAATCTACCTCAACCACATCCCATCCAGCTTGCACAGGCAGTCTGATCTGGCCCCTAGGGACCACCATCTTACCCTCAAAACTCACCAAAGGCGAGCTGTAGGCAGACAAATCCTCGGGCTTTAAACCCAGACCTTTAAAGAGATCAGGATACATAATCTCCGCTGCACTTCCCTGGTCAACCATGACTCTCTTCACATCGTATCCGCCAATTCTAAGGGTAACCACCAGAGCATCGTCGTGTGGCTGTATGGTTCCTTATTTGTCCGCTTCTGAAAAACTTAGCACTAGAGGGACGTTCGTCTTGGCTCTCTTCGGCGTTGAATTAGACTCATCGTCGGTGTAATGTGATACTGACATTATTCTGGTTGGGCAGGATCCAGTCCTCCCTAGAGCGGCGAATATAACATTGATGGTCCCCAGAGGAGGCTTGGATCCAGGACCTCCCTGAAACGCAGTACCTGTCTGGCCTCCTCGGCCACTGGAATGATGCAATAGATGCTTCAACCTCCCTTCTCGGACCAGTTGTTCTAAATGATCCCATAAGTTCCGACAATCCTCAGTAGCATGACCGTGATCTTGATGATATTGGCAATACAGGTTTTGGTTGCGATTGCTTGGATCTCCTGCCATTTTATTCGGCCACTTAAAAAATGGTTCATTCCTTACTTTTTCCAGAACTTTCTGCACTGGCTCTCGAAACACAACATTGACGGCCTGAGCATTGGCAGATGCAGATTGCCCTAAAAAGTCTCTCTGAGGACGATTGTTCTGTATCCGATCCGACCTGGAATCCCTCCTATCCTGAGGAATCACCTTCACTTTTCCCTTACCTTGCAATTGATCTTCCTCAATTCTTCTATACTTATCAATCCTATCCATCAGCAGACGTACACTGGTGACAGGTTTGTCGGTGAGTGATTTTCTCAGATCATGCTCCGCCGGTAACCCTGCCTTAAATGTACTAATGGCCACATCATCATACTCCCCATCTATCTCGTTAAACATCTCCCAATATCTGTCCGAATAAGCTTTCAAAGACTCTCCCTCACGCATGGACATTGACAGCAAAGATCCTAACGGCAAAGGTACCCTACTGCATGTGATGAAGCGCGCTCCAAAGGACTGGGTAAGCTTTTTGAAAGAATCAATAGAGTTTGCCTTAAGGCCATTAAACCATCTCATTGCCATTGGACCCAAGCTAGACGGAAAGATCTTACACATTAGAGCCTCATCCTTCGAGTGGACGGCCATTTTTTGATTAAAATGGCTTACATGTTCCACAGGATCTGTTCGGCCATTATAAAGAGAGAAGGTTGGTTGGTTAAATCGCCGAGGGAGGCTGGCGCCCTCAATCCGTCGCGTGAAGGGCGACTTGGCCATTTGACTCAAGGCCTCATTCATGGCTTTGTTCCCTAGCCCTTTCTACAAAGTACTTCTACTTTTCCATCTATAATCATTATATTCTTCATCACCGGAGAAGGTTTCACTGGGCGGAGTTTTAGATCTTTGCCTATATGTATCATCCTCTGTATCCTCAGATGAAGACTCCGGTTCGAATGGTGCCCGTCTCCGCCGCGCGCGACGTAACTTCTTCTTCAATTCATCTATCTCGTGTTGCATGTCCCTCTCATTCTCTGCATGGGATACGTGACTCTTCCCACGCGATTGACTTCTACTAGTGTGCATGGTTTGCCCACTTTGCTCATGAGCTCCTCTCTGGTGAGGGTGGGCCCCCGAGTAGTTATGCTGCGATCCTCCTGATGCCGCCTGATGCGGATTGTCATCACCCTGATGTGGCCCTACCGTTGGTTGATGCGAACCTGATTCTTCCATTTTACGCACTAAACCCAAATCTCTTTCTGATCAGATCAAGCAACTCCCCACAGACGGCGCCAATTGTAGGGACCCAATTTGACTTGAATCCAAAACGGGAATGGATCCAGGCCCACGTAGCCCAAACAATGAATTTATAGAGTGCAGGAAAGGAAACTAGTCTGATCTTGGGCCAAGATATTGGATTTTAGTGTAAAAAGATTAAAGATACGAGCAAGGAATGTAGCAATAAGCCTCTTCGGACATGCCCTAGAGATCTGATTTTCCTTTTTTTTCTTCTCCCGATCCCCTTTTCCTTTTTCTTTGGCCCCTTATATACCATGGCTTTTTTGCCTTTTTTATCATCCACGTGTGGACCTGGCATTCAACGCCATTTTTCGTCATCCCCCTTGCCCTCTCTTGAATCTTCTATTCTTAGCTGGAAAGCTGTTTCTTCACTGTTCAGGTATCACCTCCACATTAATGCCGCCAGAAGGTTAGCTGGGAGACATTTAATGCGGAGGTGACAGCACCTTTAAATATTTGTCATTTCCTACCATTACTTTATGTCTGATATTTCCCCCTTTGCTCTGTTGTAAGATTTGTCCCAGGCGTTGTTCTGAGTGATTAACGAGTTCACCAGATACCTCGGACAAAAGTACCGAGGTGACCATCGTCCTCGGACACGGCCCAACTATTTACAAGCATGCTCCACCTATCCTCGGATGGTAATTTTGTCAATTCCTCAGCTGGATGTCCTCGGATATTCGTTTGCTCTTACACGGGATATTGGGCCGGGCCCTTCCTTGCTCCATTTGTATGAATGGGGATAATATTGGGCCTGACTTCCTCACACACAGTTTGACCATAGGGCAAGATTGGCCCACACATGTACATTCTATGAAAAAGTATGTACACTAAATGTACAAAATAGTGTGTGTTCTTTGAAAATTGTGTGTGTTGAATGTATAAAAATGTGTCATTTAATGTACAAAATTGTATATATTATTTAAAAAATAAGTGCGTTGAATGTACAAAATTGTACACATTCTTTGGAAATTCTACTTGTTCAATGTACTGAGCTATGTACATTCTTTGAAAATTTGTGTTTGTTGAATGTACAAAATTGTGCACATTCATATAAAATGTGTACGTTGAATGTACATAATTGTGTATGTTTTTTAAAAAAGTGTATAGATTTTTTTTTTTTAGGAAAAAATTGTGTAGGTTGAATGTGCAAAAATGTGTAAATTTTTTGAAAAATATGTATGTTGAATGTACAAAATTGTGTAAATTTTTTGAAAAGTTTGTAGGGTTGAATGTTTAAGTTCAAAATATATATGTTGAATCATATCAAGTAAAGCGTGGGTTTTGTAGTCAACTTGCCACCATCTTTTCCATTTAGTTTTTTAGCATATTTGTTTTAATAAAAGGTTGATTTTTGTTTTTGGCAGTAGATAGTGAGGAGAGGAAGGTGAGGCAAAGTTTGAATTTTGAATCACATAAATAAACACCATAAAAATATCATTCTAACCAGATTATCATTGAAACCCCAATAAGAATAAAAAGTTGCAAGTTGCAACTGCATCCAAATAGAAAGTAGAATTATGAGTTTCAGTTAGCTTAACTGATAAAATTTCTGATGGTTGAATAAGAAATCTGAGATTTAATCCCCACTTACACCAAAAATTGATTGGTATCTTGATTTGATGATAAAGAGTTATTATTAAGAGTAGATGTCATATGTTGAAACTCTCAAAAAAAATGGAGAGCAGTGGAATCAAGTAAAAAAAAAAAATTAAAAAAAATAAATAAATAACAAGGGCTCATAGTCATGGCAAAAAGTTCAGAGTTCAACCCCACGCATGACCCACCTAGTATTACTTTTTTGAACATTTGGGTGGCTATGGTCACTTAATGAAGATTATGGTTGCAGTGGCTCATAAATCTCCATGAATATTCCATTAGGGTGTCCTCTTCCGTATCCTTTTTTGACCGGTTGGACTGCTTCCTTAGCTTAATTTTCAATGGCCAAAAAACATTCTAGTGTGCAATTTCCACAACAATTGGTCAACGTTAATTTATTAGTATATTACGATGATCACCTAATTTTTTTTATTTTCATTTTTTGTCTTTGTATAAATAAATAATAAAAAAGGTAAATGAAAATATTAATTGTTTCAACCTTACTAATGGAGAATTTAATAGGGATCAATGATAGCGCCTCAACTTTTTCATAATTTATTATGCTCATTATTTATGATTAGAGTAATATCACATTCATGTGAACTTATCATCAATATTATTTTTGTCATACATCAATCTCAACAACTCATATATTGCCTAGATTTATTAATTAATAATTAAGAGGTACCTAGACTTACACACAAAATGTAGGATTCGTTCAAGTGAGCTTAATCATAGTTTTTTCATAGTACTTAATAGTCCATGTATTTTAGGTGTAATAGTCAATTTCTACGAAGGATCAAATAATTAGAAAAAAAATTAAATTAGGAGGATTTAAACTTTAAATATCTCTGTTGAAAACATCAAGAGGTTTAAATCCTCTATTCAAGAGAGATTTTTAGGCATGCCATATGTAAGGACCAGAACTGACTGGAATCCAGAGCGGGAATGGATCCAGGCCCACGTAGCCCAAACAATGAATTTATAGAGTGCAGGAAAGAAAGCTAGTCTGATCTTGGGCCGAAATATTGGATTTTAGTGTAAGAGAGATCCAATATACGAGCGTGATATGTAGCAATAAATTTCCTTCGGACGTGTCTTAAAGATCTGATTTTTCTCTTTCTGTTTTTCTCTCTCCCTCCTTCCGATCCCCCTTCCTTCTGTCTTTCCTCGCCTTATATATCATCGCTTTTCTGCCTTTTCTTCTCACTTTCTCTTGAATCTTCCATCCTTAGCTGGAAAGCTGCTCTTTCACTGTTCAGGTATCACCTCCACATTAATGCGGCCAGAAGGTTAGCTGGGAGACAGTTAATGCGGAGGTGACAGCACCACTAGATATTTGCCATTTTCTACCATTACTTTTTGTTGGATATTTCCCCTTTGTGCCGTTATAAGATTGTCCTGGGCACTGTTCTGAGTGATCAACAAGTTAACCAGGAACCTCGGACAAAAGTGCCGAGGTGACCATCATCCTCGGACACAGTCCCCACTCTTGCTAACTTGCTGCACCTCTCCTCGGATGGTAATTTTATCCGTTCCTCGGCTGGTCGTCCTCGGATGTTCGTATCTCTCCATACAAGATATTGGGCCGGGCCTTTCCCTTTACACTGTTGGAACCCAGGGCAAAATTGGCCCACACAATAGCCCCTCAAAATCTTGCTTTTCGGCTTCTCGGGAGAAAAGAAGGATTTTGACTCTCTCTTCGGATCTCCCTTATGATCTGATTCTATTGAGTCAAATCATAGCTGCGTGCGTTTTTCTTTTCGCGACCCGTTCCTGACTCTTCAGTGTCCAGGGAGCGCCTTCATTTAATTTTGGCAACCCCCCTGTCCCCCACGTTCAACGGTGAGATGCCAATCCAACGGTGGTTGGACCTTTTGGGAATTTGGGCGGGCGAACTCCCGCTTTTAATTTTTGCGTAACTATAAATAACCTTTCAAATCGCTTTCTTGTCACTTTTGAACGATTGCGTTATTCTAGAACCTGAGACTTTATTTCTTTCTCTTGTTCCTTCGTGCGTATACAAACACATAAATCCTGTCCGAGGACCATTTCTCAAACCTGTAAGTCCTCCTAAACTCTCTTTAACTTTTATTCCTTTTTATTGTAGAATCCCTTCTCTAGGGCCTCCTAAAAAAAATGGGTAGATTTAAGGAGTTAGTAGATACTGAGGAGGGAATGAGAAACTTTAGGATTAAGTACAACATTCCCCCCCATGTGGGCGTTAGATACGCGGCCCAGGGCGAATGGTACGACGAAAGAAAGACGAACGAAGTTGTCATTCCTATGATCGCTTTCATAGAAGGAGGGATGACCATTCCCATGGGCACCCTCACTAGGAACTATCTTAGGTATTTTAGGCTATCTCCCACCCAATGTGCACCGAATATGTTCAGGGTACTAGGGAGCATAGAGGCCTTGAACGAAAGAATGAATCTAAATCTGACCCATCATGACATAAACTGGGTTTACAACCTTCAGCACTTAAAAAATCAGGGGTATTACCTGAAATCCAGGCAGGCCGAGGTTAGGCTGATTCAGTGTCTTCCTCAATCCAATAAAGGATTAAAAGAAGATTTCTTAATCTTCTCTGGGCAGTGGCATGACGGCTTACCATGCCCAGTTAAAGAGGGTGAGCCAGGTGGGGGTCCGAATTATTTAATCTATATGCTTAACTGTTTGGATTCTAGTTTTTCCATTATCGTCGGCTTATATTAAAGTGACTCTTATCACTTTCATTAAAAATGCAGATCCACGTGCGACTTCGCCATCGTTGCGCTTAGTCAACAAGGCTAGCTTGGACAACGTTCTCCGAGCAGAAATCTACGTCAATCCTTCAGACGGTCAACTGAGGGCGGCCCATCTCATCCTCGGCTACACTCCTATTTCTCGGGCGTTCCAAGCTCCTTCGTGCGTGATAAAGGCAAAGGACCCTCGGCTTCGCCGGATCAGTGTCGCCTACGAAGGGTTTCTAGTCCCACAAGGTGTTCCTCTTCCAGCAGATACCAAGCATACTGAGGTACTGCCTGTCGCCAGCCTCGCCGGAGCCAGTTCGCCTTCGCCCCACGTTCCTCAAATAAAAGAGGAGGAAGAGGTCGAAAGAGACGAGGAGGGCTTTGTAGACGTATCCTCGGTCGCCGACGACTACGAGGTTTTTAATTTGCTCACCCCCTCACCTACCGCCTCGGAAGATATGGGCATCCAGAGGAAACCCCAACGGAGTCTCTAGGAGTTGTTGGAGGGCCAACCTGGGAGGGGGGAGGTTGGAAGGTCAGCCCAACAGAAACTTCCTCCCCCTCCCCCTAAATCTCCCTTACCTGCCCCTCAGCCAACTCCTCCTTCCAGGGCCGAGCAGCCTGAACCTAAGAGGAGGAGGGAGCCCAAAGGCAAGGAGGTTGTGGAGACCGGGAGGGCTCCACCCTCTCACGATGAGGACGCCCACAGGTCGACGAAGCAACTGAAGCTTGGCCCTGCCCCCAGCCGAGGACCTGAAATGGGGGAGATTCAACGAAACGAGCCCCGGGCATGGCTTCCAGCCCCCATGCTTGGGGGCGAGCCCCTGACCGAAGACGCGTCGATCAGGGATTACAACGGGGGCATTGGCTGCCAGGTAGCCTCGGCCTTGGAAGAGACCCTCTTGCTCCCCAAGGACATGGTGGAGCTACGAGGGTTGAGGAGGAACGAGGTCTTCCTTCAAGCCAAAAGGTGCTTAGGGATGGTATGTACCACTACTTCGTCACCAATAGTGTTATTAATATATATATATATATATATATATATATATATTTTTTTTTTTTTACTAGTGCTATCTATTATTTATTTTATTTGTATTTTAAATTTTCCTTTCTTTTTGGCAAACAGGCTGTCCAGAGCACCTTCAGGATGGAAGAAATTTACCACTCCGTTGCTCAGCAGCTGGAGGAGGAAAGAAGGAGAAGGATAGCTGCGGTGCAGACAATGGCCGTTGCCGAGAAGAGCAACACTGATCTCAAGGAGAGGATAAAGACTGAGGAGCAGTCAAGAAAAAGCGCTGAGGCCGCCTTGAAGGGGGCTGAGACTCAGGCTGAAAGCCAGAGGCAGCTGGTAGTGGATGTCAAAGGACAGTTGGTCACTGCCAAAGAGCAAATTGCAACTCTAAAGCAACAACTGGACGAGGCTAACCAGCTTAAAGCCTTGGCCGAAAAAGCGAGGGCACAAGCGGAGGAGGATAAGCTGAAGGCCGAAAAGGAAAGGGACGAGGCTGAGCAGCACGGGTATGATGTCGGCGTGGCAGAGACTGAAGACACTCTTCGTGCCGAAGTCCCTGCGGTCTGCCGCGCCTACTGCGCTCAAACGTGGGAAGAGGCTCTCAACCAGGCTGGGGTTGAGGCCTCATCAGGGTTGAGGAAGCCTGAAAGCATCATCTTCCCCTCAGCCCTGCGAATTCCCAAGATGGCTGAGACAGCCCCCTCCGTGCCTCAGCCTACCTCCGAGGTCCCCCCTCAGCCCCTCCCTCCTGCTGTCCAGCTTGGTGAGGAGAAGGAGACAGAGATCCAAAAGGGACCCCTTCCAGGTGAGGTGACTGAAGCTCCTCAGCCAGAGGCAGCTTCTCAAGATTTTGAGAAGCAGTTGGCTTTAGTCACCTTACCTGTTCAGGAGTCTCTTAAGGACAAGGAGAAAGAGACCAACTCCGAGGCAGCTGACAAGACATCCAAGCCAAAACTCCAGATCAAATTAAAGCCTTAGTTTCGTTTTCCTTTTTCTTTTTATCAATGTAATCATTTCAATTTCATTTTCTTCTTCTCTTTTTTTTTTTTTTTTTTTTTTTTTTTTTTTTACTTCGATAGTGATTGTAATTCCTTCTGCTATGCTAAAAGGCCAATTTTGATGATATATGGAATTCTTTTCTTTACTTCAAGTAATGTCAGTCAGCCTCATTGCTTTAATTAACTGTATTATACTTATTTTGCTCAGTTCTTTGCTTTCTTCCATAACGTAATCCATTACTGAGGAACCAACATACCTTAATGAGGAATAAAAAATGAATTAATAAATTATGACGTTGATCTTTCAAGAAAATGTATCACCCTTGTATTTAGTTCTATAATTAGTCTTAAGATTTTCAAGCAATATTACTTCACTTAGGCCACAAGTAGATTGTGGGCATATTAAGCTATACTTATACTTATTTGATAACCACAAAGTCAATCGTGGCCCATAAGGTAGGTTAATACCTAACTCAGGAGACAATAATTTACACTTAAGATTATATTTTAAAGAATTTACCATAGCATACAATTTGTGGAATATATTCCTTAACATTGCACGGGCAATTATGGTCTCCAGGTTTATGGTATACGGATCTAATGAAGATGACTTGTTGTTTATTTTAGGGGATGCTCTGTAACATCTGTCTCTACCAACTCTTTAACAGATGTCATAACACGTTAATATGTACTAAGTCTGCAGTCCGAGGACCTGTCATGACTTAGTTTCAATTTAGAATTTCAACAGATGCCGTAGCGATTAATATCTCAAAAGATGCCCTGGTATATTAATTTTCACTAAGTATGTGGTCCGAGGACCTGACATGACTTAGTTTCTGTTTAATATCTCAAAAGATGTCATAGTATATTAATTTTCACTAAGTATGTGGTCCGAGGACCTGACATGACTTAGTTTCTGTTTAATATCTCAAAAGATGTCATAGTATATTAATTTTCACTAAGTATGTGGTCCGAGGACCTGACATGACTTAGTTTCTGTTTAATATCTCAAAAGATGTCATAGTATATTAATAAGTGAGAAAGATAACTTTTATTATTAGTAATAATACCTTTTCAGATTATTTACATTCCAAGGATGAAGTACAGCTCTTTCGTCTAAATCTTCTAAGTAATAAGCTCCTATTCCTGCCACCGCCTTGATGCGATACGGCCCCTCCCAATTAGGACCCAATTTCCCCCACGAGGGGTTTTTAGCGTTCCCTACAACTTTCCTCAAAACTAAGTCCCCTGGGGCCAATGGTCTCAGCTTTACGCTAAGATCGTAACCTTGCTTTAGCTTATGGTGATAGTAGGCCAGCTGTACCCTAGCGTTTTCTCGCCGTTCTTCAATTAGGTCCAAGTTCCTTTTTAACAGTTCTTCGTTTCCCTCCGCAGTAAACCCTCTGGATTTCATTGTAGGAAAACCACTCTCCAGTGGTATTACGGCTTCAGCCCCATATGTTATCGAGAAGGGTGTTTCACCAGTGGACTTCCGAGGTGTTGTCCTGTAGGTCCATAGTACATGAGGTAACTCCTCGACCCACCTTCCCTTGGCGTCGTCCAACCTCTTCTTTAATCCGTTCACGATGACTTTATTGACGGCCTCAGCTTGCCCATTTCCCTGCGGGTAGGCGGGGGTGGAATATCTATTTTTTATTCCCAAGTCAGAGCAGTATTTCCTAAAGGCTTTACTGTCAAATTGGAGGCCGTTATCCGAGATGAGGGCATTAGGAACACCGAACCGCGTAACTATATTCTTCTAGATGAACCTTTTGACATCCACATCCCTGATGTTAGCCAGAGGTTCAGCTTCAGCCCACTTGGTAAAATAGTCTGTGCCGACCAGGAGGTATCTTCTGTTCCCTGCAGCTTTGGGAAACGGACCCACAATGTCCAAGCCCCACTGAGCAAAAGGCCATGGGCTAGAAAGCGGATTGAGCGTTCCTCCAGGCTGGTGGATGTTTGGTGCAAATCTTTGGCACTGATCACACTTCTTGACGTATTCCTGCGCCTCCTTCTGCATGTTCGGCCACCAATATCCTTGGGTAAGAGCCCTGTGAGACAGTGATCTTCCCCCAGTGTGACTTCCACAAATTCCCTCATGCAATTCCTCCATAAGTATTTCTGATGCCTTTGGGTGCACACATAATAAGTAGGGCCCAGAGAACGAGCGCTTATACAATTTTCTATCCTCGGACAACCAGAACCGAGGAGCTTTCCTCCGTATTTTGTCGGCCTCAGATTTTTCCACAGGTAGTACATCTTTTTCCAGGAACAGTGATATGGCATCCATCCAGCTGGGACCCAGCGCAACCTGGTGTATCCGTGGTGCAACTTGATGTGCCCCAGCCCGCACACACAGGTCTTCCACCAGGATTACCCGAGGTAGATCCTGAGCCGAGGACGTGGCAAGAGTGGCCAGCGAGTCTGCATGGGTGTTCCCACTTCTGGAGACGTGAGACAAGTCAAAAGCTTCGAACCTTTCCTGCACATCCCTGACCAGATGTAAATATTCCAGCATTCTTGAATCTCGCGCCTCCAGATCACCCCCTACTTGTCCGACCACCAATCTTGAGTCTGAGAATGCCCTTACTGCCTTTCCCCCCAGTTTTTGCACCATTTGCATCCCCTGCAGTAAAGCTTCATACTCGGCCTCGTTATTCGTAGCGGAGAAATTCAATCTGAAGGATTTTTCTATGGTAATTTTTTCAGGGGACACCAGTACTAGCCCCACTCCTGATCCCCGCTGATTGGCTGCTCCATCAAAGTACAATTCCCAATACCGTAGGCCTTGAATAGAGGCGACGCCTACCACTCTTTCATCCACTAGCTCGTCTTTCCTTTCCACCTCTTCCGGAGATTCGGCAAACTCGGCCACCAAATCGGCTAGCACCTGTCCCTTGATTGAGGTACGGGGCATGTATTTTATATCAAAAGCCCCTAGAATCGTACCCCATTTGGCTATCCTTCCTGTATAATCGGCGCTCCTTAGTATTGACTTAAGGGGGAGCTGAGTCAGAACGACCACAGTATGTGCCTGGAAATAATGGGGGAGTTTCCTCGTAGCATGCACCACAGCCAGTATCGCTTTTTCCAGTGGTAGATAACGCACCTCGGCTTCATTAAGCGACTTACTTACATAATAGACTGGTCGTTGGACGCCGCCATCCACCCGTATGAGCACAAGGCTTATGGCGTGTGAAGCGACAGCAAGGTAAGAGAAAAGGACCTCGTCCACCACTGGGCTGGACATTATAGGCGGATGGGATAGGTAATGCTTAAGCTCTTGGAAGGCTCTAGCACACTCCTCGGACCATTGAAATTCTTTCCATTTGTGTAACAAAAGAAAGAAAGGTCTGCACCTTTCTGCTGATCTGGATATGAACCGATTTAAGGCTACCATCATCCCTGTAAGCTTCTGGACCTCTTTCGGATTCCGAGGTGGTTGCAAGCTGTTGATTGCTTTAATCTGATCTGGGTTTACCTCAATCCCCCTATGAGTCACCATGTACCCTAGGAACTTCCCTGACCCCACTCCAAAGGAGCACTTAGATGCATTCAGACGCAACCCATGCCGCCTCAGGATTTCAAAAACATTGGTAAGATCTGTTAGGTGTTCATATGCTAACCTGCTCTTCACCACCATATCATCAATGTAGACCTCGATGGTTTTTCCCAACTGTAATTCAAACATCTTTGTCATCATCCGTTGGTAAGTCGATCCTGCATTTTTCAGGCCAAAAGGCATTACTTTGTAGTGATAGTTCCCCACAGGAGTAACAAAAGCCGTTTTTTCCTGGTCCTCAACGGCCAATGGTATTTGATGATAACCTTGGAAGGCGTCCAGGAAACTCATCCGAGGGTGACCTACTGTCGCATCTACCAACTGATCTATCCTCGGCATAGGGAAAGGATCCTTGGGGCAAGCCTTGTTAAGGTCTGTGAAGTCTACGCAGACGCGCCATTTCCCTGTCTTCTTCCTCACCACTACTGTATTAGCCAACCACTGGGGGTAGAAAATCTCCTTAATAGCCCCTGCCTGTTTGAGTTTAACCACCTCAGACTTAATTGCCTCCACGTGCTCACTCGAGGGTCGCCGAGGAGGCTGCTTTTTTGGAGTCACTGAAGGATCTGCATTTAATCGATGACAGATGAATTCCGGATTCAGACCAGGGGCTTCGTAGGCGTCCCATGCAAAAACGTCCACGTTCCCCCTTAACAACTCGACCAACTCTTCCCTCTCCTGTGGGGGCAATCGAGCCCCTACCTGGAAGAATCTTTCACGGTCATCCCCTATAATCACCTTCTCCAGGCCCTCACAACTCATCTCGTCATCTGGCCCTCCACGAAGCGACGACGAGGCCCCCGACTGCTATAAGACATTCTCTTTACTGGCTGAGGTGCCAACCTCTGGTTTGTGCTGAATTGCTGCAATTAGGCACTGCCGAGCCATAGACTGGCTTCCCAATATCTCCATCACTTGACCGTTAGAGGGATACTTCACTTTCTGATGAAGGGTGGAGGATACGGCGCCCAAAGAATGCAACCACGGCCTACCCATAATGGCCGTGTACGGAGAGAAGGCATCTACCACGATGAAATCCACCTCGACCACATCCCATCCAGCTTGCACAGGCAGTCTGATCTGGCCCCTAGGGACCACCATCTTACCCTCAAAACTCACCAAAGGCGAGCTGTAGGCAGACAAATCCTCGGGCCTTAAACCCAGACCCTTAAAGAGTTCGGGATACATAATCTCTGCTGCACTTCCCTGGTCAACCATGACTCTCTTCACATCGTATCCGCCAATTCTAAGGGTTACCACCAGAGCATCGTCGTGTGGTTGTATGGTTCCTTGTTTGTCCGCTTCTGAAAAACTTAGGACTAGAGGAACGTTCGTCTTAGCCCTCTTTGGCATTAAATTAGACTCACCGTCGGTGTAATGTGATACTGACATTATTCTAGTTGGGCAGGATCCAGTCCTCCCTGGAGCGGCGAATATAACATTGATGGTCCCGAGAGGAGGCTTGGATGCAGGGCCTCCCTGAAACGCAGTACCTGTCTGGCCTCCTCGGCCACTTGAATGATGCAATAAATGCTTCAACCTGCCTTCTCGGACCAGTTGCTCCAAATGATCCCATAAGTTCCGACAATCCTCAGTAGCATGACCGTGATCTTGATGATATTGGCAATGCAGGTTTTGGTTGCGATTGCTTGGATCTCCTGCCATTTTATTCGGCCACTTAAAAAAGGGTTCATTCTTTACTTTTTCCAAAACTTTCTGCACTGGCTCTCGAAACACCACATTGACGGCCTGAGCATTGGCAGATGCAGATTGTCCTAAAAAGTCCCTCCGAGGACGATTATTCTGTACCCGATCCGACCTGGAATCCCTCCTATCCTGAGGAATCATCTTCACCTTTCCCTTACCTTGCAGTTGATCTTCCTCAATTCTTCTATACTTGTCAATCCTATCCATCAGCAGACGTACACTGGTGACAGGTTTGCCTGTGAGTGACTTTCTCAGATCATGCTCCGCCGGCAATCCTGCCTTAAATGTACTAATGGCCACATCATCATAGTCCCCATCTATCTCATTAAACATCTCCCAATATCTGTCCGAGTAAGCTTTCAAAGACTCTCCCTCACGCATGGACATTGATAGCAAAGATCCTAGCGGCAAAGGTACCCTACTGCAGGTGATGAAGCGCGCTCCAAAGGACTGGGTAAGCCTTTTGAAAGAATCAATAGAGTTTGCCTTAAGGCCATTAAACCATCTCATTGCCATCGGACCCAAGCTGGACGGAAAGATCTTACACATTAGAGCCTCATCCTTCGAGTGGACGGCCATTTTTTGATTAAAATGGCTTACATGCTCCACAGGATCCGTTCGGCCATTATAAAGAGAGAAGGTTGGTTGGTTAAATCGCCGAGGAAGGCTGGCGCCCTCAATCCGTCGTGTGAAGGGCGACTTGGCCACTTGACTCAAAGCCTCATTCATAGCTTTGTTCCCTAGACCTTTCTGCGAAGTACTTCTACCTTTCCGTCTATAATCATTATAGTCCTCCTCACCGGAGAAGGTTTCACTGGGTGGAGTTTTAGATCTTTGCCTATATGTGTCATCCTCTGTATCCTCAGATGAAGACTCCGGTTCAAATGGTGCCCGTCTTCGCCGCGCGCGATGTAACTTCTTCTTCAATTCATCTATCTCGTGTTGCATGTCCCTCTCATTCTCTGCATGGGACACGCGACTTTTCCCGCGCGATTGACTTCTATTAGTGTGCATGGTTTGCCCACTTTGCTCATGAGCCCCTCTCTGGTGAGGGTGGGCCTCCGAGTAGTTATGCTGCGACCCTCCTGATGCTGCCTGGTGCGGATTATCCTCACCCTGATGTGGCCCTACCGCTGGTTGATGCGAACCTGATTCTTCCATTTTACGCACTAAACCCAAATCTCTTTCTGATCAGATCAAGCAGTTCCCCACAGACGGCGCCAATTGTAAGGACCAGAACTGACTGGAATCCAGAGCGGGAATGGATCCAGGCCCACGTAGCCCAAACAATGAATTTATAGAGTGCAGGAAAGAAAGCTAGTCTGATCTTGGGCCGAAATATTGGATTTTAGTGTAAGAGAGATCCAATATACGAGCGTGATATGTAGCAATAAATTTCCTTCGGACGTGTCTTAAAGATTTGATTTTTCTCTTTCTGTTTTTCTCTCTCCCTCCTTCCGATCCCCCTTCCTTCTGTCTTTCCTCGCCTTATATATCATCGCTTTTCTGCCTTTTCTTCTCACTTTCTCTTGAATCTTCCATCCTTAGCTGGAAAGCTGCTCTTTCACTGTTCAGGTATCACCTCCACATTAATGCGGCCAGAAGGTTAGCTGGGAGACAGTTAATGCGGAGGTGACAACACCACTAGATATTTGCCATTTTCTACCATTACTTTTTGTTGGATATTTCCCCTTTGTGCCGTTATAAGATTGTCCTGGGCACTGTTCTGAGTGATCAACAAGTTAACCAGGAACCTCGGACAAAAGTGCCGAGGTGACCATCATCCTCGGACACAGTCCCCACTCTTGCTAACTTGCTGCACCTCTCCTCGGATGGTAATTTTATCCGTTCCTCGGCTGGTCATCCTCGGATGTTCGTATCTCTCCATACAAGATATTGGGCCGGGCCTTTCCCTTTACACTGTTGGAACCCAGGGCAAAATTGGCCCACACACCATAGATATGAATTGCTGTAAAAAATTTAAAAAAAAAAATCAATTTAGTAGTTTTATATTTTATGTAGCATGAAACTGAATGCTCCACAACAAATTGAATAGCTTTGGCATTGTAACTTGGTGGAGAAATGCTTAAAGACACCTTACTCATCACTTACAATGCAAATATATTAAGGATATGTTTAGTATGTTGAATGGATATTTTGTTAGGAAAATATTAAAAGTAATCTTTATTAATTAGGAAAGTTAAGTAATTAATAACACACAGAATTATAGCTAAGTTTGTCTATGTCATTATTTTTTTTTTTTTGAGAGAATGTTTCAATATATGACGTCCACTCCTGATGATAATTCTTTATATCAAGCCAAGATATTGATCGATTTTTTATGTAAATAAAAATTAAATCCTAAATCTCTTATTTAACCATCAAAAACTCAAATTAGCCATATAATTTAGTAGGTCATATATGAAACTATGATTATTACAAAGAAAAGTTTATCAAATACCTTGCTGCGAAACTGGACTGACATGATTTGAATCGCTAGATCTGTTTGGGGTTATGATTCTTAAGAGAAGTCAAGTCATTGGGCTAGTTGGAACTCTTTATCAAAAGCAAATGCAGACTATGATATATGGTTCTACAATTTAGACTATTGCGTGAGTCATTGGATTAGTTGGAACTAATTAATGCGACTATGATATGTGGTCCTGCAATTTAGACTATTGCATGAGTCATTGAGTTCGTTGGAACTAGTTAATGCTTTGTCCTACACATTGAATTTTATGCATTCAATTTCCCCGTCGTCCCCAAAAAGTTATTTGCTCCCCACCCTCACACAGAAATGTCAAAGTAAATTTTCATTTGTCAATAGTAAAATGACAAAATTTATGTTCACAATGCACGTCCTTCTCAGCGGAATTTCATTTTTTTTTTTTTGAGAGAGTTTTAACCTATAACGTTCGCTCTTGATGATATCTATTTATTATCAGACTAAAACACCAATCAGTTTTTGGTGTAGGCGGGGATTGAACTCCAGATCTCTTATACAACCTTCAGAGATTTTACCAGTTGGGCTAACTCAGAGACTTTCTTAACGGAATTTCCTAGAAGATCACTTTGAGTAATAGAATATATGTTTAACCTGTGCTTTGTTTATCCGAGAAAACATTCCTCCTCGGACCACATTTCCTAACCTTTCTACTTGCATGTTACTTATGGGACTTTGAACTTAATACTCTCACTATTGTTTATTCATCCTCGGACCAACCAACGTCCTCGGCCAAAGTCCAAGGCCCAATGTACAATTTTGGGCCATTATCCCTACACATATGATTTGATAATGTTAGATTTATGCTTTATTTTTATTGTCAATATTAGTTTGTTGACAGGTAATTCGAGTTAGTGGGCAATTGAGTTCTTTAAACCAAATTTGTGCTTTTATTTTTTCTGCTGTTATTAAGAGGTTATTGTAATTATTCTTGAGGCAACTAGGTAAAAGGGATAGAGCATTTATATTTTGGATTTCATAGGCCAATTTATAATTTTGGGGGGGGGGGGGGGGGGGGAGGGGGAGGGGGCCAAGATTACATTTTTTGGACAAATTGTAAATTTCCTCTGTGCACACACATGCTAAGCATTTTTTTTCCCCCAAAATTTGGGCAAGGCTAGGTCCGTCTTTGTGTGTAATGGAGATAATTTCATAGGTTTCCACAGGAAGGTGTAAGAAGTCTTCATTATACACTACTAGTTTGTAATCTCATACATATGCATGAATACACTTAAAGATATACAATAAGATGCATAATATAATTCTTATATATAAAATTTAAATAATATTGATAGTCATTTTTATATTTTGTTAACTCTTTAAAATAATTTGTAAGGATATTATTAAGTATAAAATGTAAATTGTCCATTAAAAAAAAATTATTGTGAAGCACTTTTTTTTTATACGATTCATTTATTCTAGACTTTTTGGTTTTTATACTTAATAATTCACTTAGATGAATATTTATGATGTGGTCTCACCTTTGATTTTTCAAATTAAGAAATAAAATTTTTTAAGAATAAATAATTTATGACACATGACACAAAATTAAAACTCTAATTTAAAATTTTAATTAGCGTTTCTCTCGATTTTACCCATTATTATATATATAAAAATTTCGGAACCCTCCGAAAGAAGAAAGTGTTGATGCAATCCTTTTCTTGACTAGTCTTCAGCCAACAAATTATTAAAAATAAATAAATACCATTGTGGTAGTTAAAAAGGCACTATATTCAGTCTTTTATTCTCATTAATTCCTCCTCTCCAAATACGATCAAAAGACCCATAATGCCATTCTGTGCACCCTATGCCATGTCGCGGCCACCTCTCTACCTTTTCTACCTCCTTTTTTGCTTCTTCTCTCTTATCTCCGGGATCCAACCTGCTGATCTTCAAATTCTCATGAAACTGAAATCCGCACTTCAAACATCAAATGGTACCAGTGCCTTGAAATCTTGGGAATCCAGCAATTCCATGTGCAATTTCACTGGAATAACCTGCAATTCAGATGCTTCCGTTACAGAGATTGAACTTTCACGCCAAAATTTAACTGGGGTTCTTCCTCTTGACTCCATATGCTAGCTTCAATCATTTGAAAAGCTCTCGTTTGGGTTCAACAACTTGCATGGTCCAATTATGGACGACTTGAACAATTGTGTCAAGCTGCTGTACTTGGATTTGGGCAACAATTTGTTCTTAGGGTGGTCGGCTCCAGACATATCTTCTCTAAGCCGATTACAGTATTTGTATCTGAACAGAAGTGGATTGTCCGGATCATTTCCATGGAAATCACTCCAAAACATGACTGGCCTTGTTCGGCTGAGCCTCGGACACAATCTTTTCAATCCTTCTCCATTTCCGAATGATGTGCTGCAGCTTACCAACCTCACCTGGATTCACCTATCCAACTGTAGCATCCAAGGAACAATTCCGGCAGAGATTGGAAACCTTAAAGAGTTAATCAACTTGGAGCTTTCGTGCAATAACATGACGGGGGAGATTCCAGTTGAGATTGGAAACCTTGTCAACCTCTGGCAGCTTGATCTCTTAAACAACTCATTCACAGGAAAACTTCCTGTCGGTTTAAGAAACCTCTCGAAGCTTGAGAGGTTTGATGTTTCAATGAACTCTATTGGAGGTGATCTGTCCGAGTTGAGGTTGTTGAGTAACCTAGTTTCTCTGGAACTATTTGAAAACAAGTTCTCTGGCCAATTACCAACCGAGTTTGGTGAGTTCAAGAAGCTTGTGAACCTTACTCTAAACAAGAACAACTTCACCGGTCTCCTGCCTCAAAACCTTGGCTCTTGGGCCAAAGTCGAAAAAATCTCTGTGTCTTATAATTTCTTTACTGGTCCAATTCCGCCAGATATGTGCAAACAAGGTACTATAAAGGGGCTTTACATGCATCACAATAATCTCACCGGTGAAATTCCAGCCAATTTCGTCGACTGTTCCACTCTACTTGAATTCAGGATCAATGATAATTTGCTATCGGGTACTGTTCCCGCTGGAATCTGGGGATTACCGAACTTGCTCATTTTTGATATCTCGTTCAATAGTGTGGAAGGCCCAATTACATCTGATATAAAACATGCAAAATCTCTTGTGGCGTTACGTGCGGAAAACAATCGCTTATCAGGTGAATTACCCGAAGAGATTTCGGAAGCCACGTCTTTGGTTTCAATTCGTCTGAATGACAATCTATTGCAAGGTAAGCTTCTTATTCCAACTTCTCCTATAAAATTCTTTGGTATCTCAAACAATAGACTGACTGGAGAGATCCCATATATGATTTGCAATGTAAGTTTTCTTAAAATCTTTGATGTCTCAAATAACAGTTTGAGTGGTAAGATTCCACAATGTTTGGGAAACTTCAGTAATCATCTATGGGTGTTAAATTTGCAAATGAATAACTTCCACGGCCTCATCCCTGATACATTTGCAAAGTGTAATAGTTTGGAACTTCTTGTCTTTAATGACAATCATTTAGGAGGGCTATTGCCAAAATCTTTGCTCAACTGTACAAATCTGGCAGTTATTGACCTTGGAAATAACATGATAAATGATATCTTCCCATATTGGTTGGTAGCTCTTCCCAAATTAGAGGTTCTTGCCTTGAATTCCAACAAATTCCTTGGTCCTATTGGAAATCATAACACTAGTGGGATGTTTTTCTCGAAGCTACGAATTCTTGATCTTGGAAATAACAAGATCAATGATTTCTTCCCCGATTGGTTGGAAGCTCTTCCCAATCTACAGATTCTTGTCTTGAAATCCAACAGATTCCATGGTCCTGTTGGAAATCATAACACTCGTGGGATGTTTTTCTCTAAGTTACAAATTCTTGATCTCTCTTACAATGAGTTTACTGGTTTTTTACCGAAAAATTATTTTGAAAACTTGAACAGCATGATGATCAATGATGAAGGTAAAAATGAATCACAATATTTCGGTAAACGTCATTATTATCAAGATTCGGTGGTGGTGACCTGGGATGCACGGACGCGGCCCCAAGGCCGGCGCACCCGCGTCCGACGCGGCGGGACGCGGGGACGCGGCAGGGACGCCGCAGACCGCGCGTCCGTGCCGCGTCGGACCGCGTCGTGCCACGTGGCAAGTCCCGAATCGGGCCGACGCGGGCCGACTCGGCAGTATCGGCCGTATCGGCCGAAACGGCCTGTATCGGCCGAAACGGCCGAAACGGCCGAGTCAGGCCGAAATTCAAAAAAAAAAAAAAAAAAAAAGTGCAAACGCACCATTCCTCTCTCACTCCGTCCCTCATCTCCCTTGCAAAAGAACCCTGTAAATCTAGAGTACATAACTATATATCTCTATGGAAAATTCCATAAAACAATTACAAAAGACAAGAAACCTAAATACAAGAACAAAGTCAAGACTCGATACAGAGTGGAAGAGATTGATTAACAAAAAGTATCAATGAAGAATTTGCGCAATAGGAGGTGAATCAGAGTCGCATATTCAATTTATTTCTAGAAAGATAACTTACTAAAAAAAAGTGCAACATTTTTATTGGGGGAAAGGGGCACCAAGAATTTAAAAAATCTAAAACTTATTGTGTGCGTGTGTGTGTTTGATAAGTATCTATAAATTTATTTATTTATTTATTTTTTTAATTTTTTGAGAATCCTATAAACTTCTTATATAGTAAACTTCTTATACTAATCATGTTTTAGTTATTATCTACTATTACTCTTAAATTTGGTATTTGTTTATATAATGTGAAAAACTAAAAGTATGCTTAGCAATATATTAAACATATATTGTAAAAATATTTTTAATAATTTTTTAATCGCCGAGTCCTGCCGCACCCGCACCCACCTTTTTCAAAAATTGCCGAGTCCCGCACCCGCACCCGAGTCCCGAAACGCACCCGTGCTTCATAGGTGGTGACAATAAAAAATTTTGAGACTAAGCTACCAAGAATTCTAACTATCTTCACAACAATTGATTTATCAAGCAACAAAATTGAAGGAGAGATTCCGGAAGTACTTGGAAGGCTTACAGTTCTCCGATTGCTCAACCTTTCCCATAATAACCTAACCAACCATATCCCACCATCATTGGCAAATATGTCAAGACTTGAATCCTTAGACCTTTCTTCAAATAGGCTAACAGGACAAATTCCTATTCAATTGACAAGTCTAACATTTTTGGCCATGATAAACCTTTCACGAAACCAACTTACTGGACCCATACCTGAAGGCAAGCAATTTGGTACGTTTGAAAATGACTCATACGAGTGGAACTTGGGGTTGTGTGGATTTCCTCTGTCAATGAAATGCAACACTAATGAGCTGCTGCCACCGCCACCACTACCATCAATATTCCAGGAAGACAAGGATTTGAAATTTGCGAGTGGATTTGGTTGGAAGGTCGTGTTAATGGGCTATGGATGTGGATTATTGTTTGGAGTAACGATGGGATGGGTTGCATTTAAAAGAGGAAAACCTCAATGGCTTATAAGGTTTGTTGAAGGAAAACGAAAAGAAAAGGTGAGAAGGTGCAATAATCAAAGACCCAGGAAAAGAAGAAATTAATGCATTCAAGGTATTGCAGAAAATGATAAGGACTTCATTCTCTACTAGGAGTCAGAGGAATGATCCTTTATCTTACAGCAAAGCATTAGAACCACAGAATGGTATCTGACGTGGTGTTTATTATACTCGTATGAATTAAGGTGCTGTTTTCTTCATTCTAAAATAATCATATTCATCTTTTCTAGATATATTCTGTTTTGAGATTGTATGGAATGTTAGAGCTAGTTTGATTTCTTTGTTTTTTGAATTTGTGGCATGTTGGCCTTAGCTCGAAGGGTGGCCTAGTGTTAAGTTGGGCTTTTTGAGAGTTATATGGTTTAGACTTCTTTTTCGGCTGATGTCAATTTTAAGCTTTAGCAAATTAAAGTCCAATTGTTCAATTAAGTAATTAACCAATTGATATATGCATGGGCAAACAATCAATAAACACAATCCCAATCACAAATATTCAAGCACATCCAGGGCAGGCTCAACGAATTTAGGAGCCCTAGGCGAAAACTTTAAACGGGATCTTTTATAATATTTAATTATAAATTCATATATTTTTTTCAATTAAAATTTATTTTTCTTGCCTTTTGAGAGGCAAAATTACTAATTAAGTTTTTGCATTCAAGTTTCGCTAACATTTTCTTTTCAATTGATAATATGGCTAATCCATTTAATCTTTCTTATGACATAGTTGATCTTAAATATAATTTATTAATTTTAATTTTGAAAAATTTCATTCTGCAGATGCAACTCTAACATGTATAGTTAATAATATTCTGAAAGCAATACATGCATTTGGAAAAGATTCTAGCCTCTTTATATAATTTAGTACATTAATTTGAGAGTTTTCATTTATTTGCAAAACTTCTTTTAAAACTTTTAGTTTTGAAAATAAATCTAAACCGTAAATATCAGAATAAGTTTCATGGGTGAGAAAACATTCAAGATTAAGACAATTCTTTTCCAAACTATTATCATCTAGTGATTTTAGTTTTTCAAAATTAAATAAAAAACCAAAAATATTTTCATATATTTGAAATTGTTAAAATTAATACAAAGTAAATTATTCTAAATTTATAATTTTGTTATCAATACTCTTTTTTTTGTGTAGGATTGTAGCATTAAACCTTTTTTATTGAGCAAAAACGTGTAGGACTAAACTTGATCCACTAAGACCAGCCCACTATTCATCCATACCACTAAATCTGATTAAACAAAAAAAAAAAAAAAAAAAAAAAAACCGTGTAGGACTAGGATCCATGCTTTAAGTGGATTCCATTCCATAGTCTTCTAGAAAATACTAAACTTGATCCACTAAGACCAGCCCACTATCCATCCATACCACTAAGAGCAACCGCATCAGATGGTGCATAATTTCAGTCTATTTTGCAAGAAAAAACACATTTTTTCTATTTTATACACTCATTTTTACAAAACGCCTACATTAGTTTATCTATTATACACTCTATTTTATATAAATAATTTTTTTTATTCTACTTTCCCCTAACCCTCAAACTCTCCGCCTCTCTCTTTTCCCTAACCCACAAATTCATTCCTCAAAGTCTCTACCTCTCTCTCATCCCTCAAAGTCTTTGCATCTCTCTTTTTTTCTTTTTCTTTTTTCTTTTTTTTGGATAGTTTGAAAGCTTCAAGGAAGAGAGATGAAGATGAAGATGAAGATGAAGATGATTGAAACATAAGGAAATCATCGGCTCCACATGCATTCAGAGAGAAAAAGGGGTTACAGATTTCAGAGAGATCTCCACCCCTCTTCTCTTCCTTTGAGAGCAAAACCTCATTAAAGTCTCTGCGTCTCAAATCCCTCATCTCTCTCCTTACTTCTCAGATCCCTTAAGTCTCTGCCACCATTGGGTTTGTATTTTATTTTGATTTTGGGTTTTCAGTTATAGGTTTAATTTTGAGTTGATTTTCTGTGGATTTTGGGTTGGTTTTGGGTTTTCGTTGTTTTAACGGGTTTTGGTGGTGGTGATTGTTTTAACTGGTGATGGTGGTGGTGGTTGGGTGGTGATGGTTGGACGGTGTAGGGTGGATGGTGGGATCTGTGTTTTGGTGGTGGTGCTTTTGCAGGTTTTGTGAAACAGTGAGAGATGGTGGGTTCTGGATTTTGTTTTAATGAATCTCCGTTGCCAGCAAGCTTCGATCTTCGTTGCAGCACCGATCCACAAGCATCAAATGGTCAGAATGTTTTTGTGTCTCTCTGTGTTGGTTTGGCTGTGTGGGTGTGTTTGTGTGTATTAGAGGAAGAAGAAGATGATAAGGGAGAGAAGAAGTCTGAGTATCTTTTGCAGATGGAGAAAAGATAGAAAAAAGGGAGCGAAATGAGAAATTAATAAAATAATAGTATACACAGTTACAATAACCATGTATATATGCACGATTACTGTAGTAAATGTGTAAATATGCACAGTTTTAGAAGGATTGATGTGGAAGATTTTTGGGATAAAATATGTAAAATTGGTTGCTTTTTGTATTTTGCAAATGTTTACATCCATTGATGTGGATGCTCTAAATCTAATTTATATAATATATATATATATATATATAAAAATAAAAAAACATGTAGGGCTAGGATCAATGCTTCTAGTGGGTTCCATTCCATAGTCTTTTAGAAAATAGTAAAGAAATCAAGATTTAAGAGTAAGAGTAAAAACAAAAAAGAGTAAAGAGTACAACAAAAGTTAAGCCAAAAAGGGGAATGAAAACTCAGTAACAAAGATAATTCCATGGAGAAGACCAAAGAGGCAAAGAGAAGAGAAAACAAAAAACGAACCCGAAATGAAGATTTGTGAACATACCAAGTTTATTGCCAACACCAATTGATGAGTAAGCCAACTAAAAAGAATGTTTTTTTTTTTTTTTCCTTAGAATCAAGATGGAGAAAGTGAGTTTAGTTTATTTATTTATTTATTTTCCTGCCTTTTGTTACTTGTCTACTCTTTCTCTTTTCTGCGTTTTGTTATCTTTTCTTTTGCATTTTGATAATTGTATATTAAGAAAATCAGTGTCTCTCTTTCTCTCCCTCTTTAGATTTCAAGTAATAAACAAGGGTTTTCTTAATGAAATGTGGTACAAAGGTTTGATCCAGGGAATACTTAGATGTGGTTTTTTTTTTTTTTCCTGAGAAAGTTAAAGATTTGATGATTTGATTGGATTTCATGTCATTTCAGCTTTTTTGCTTTGTGAGAAACGGTAAGAAATAACTTATTTCTTCTCAATTTTCAATTAGAGGCTTAAATAATTTGAGTGGGGCCTTATATCTTTTGGGCGGGCCTTACCTTTTTTTTTTTTCCTTTTTTTTTTTTTTTTACCCAAATGAGAAAGCAACATTATATAATATATTAGTACTATTGGGGGCCCTCTTACAAGTGGGGGCCTTAGGCGGTGGCCTAAATGACCTATAGGTTTAGCTGACCCTAAGCACATTGAACACAAAAAATTTTAAGAGAGAAAAACTCGAGAACTAGGCAAAAAAACTCTTCGAGCCACTACGACACCAAATTCTCTACTAGCAAATATAGATGAAGTGATGTATAAAGTTCAGTTTCAAGAACCATTACTCGGATCCAATAGATTCTATCACATGTATAAAGTTATCAATTCTGTAAGATTGAAAGAAGTAGAATTGGATAAGTAGTTTTAACCTAATTTTCTGATATGCTGATTCTTTCGCATTACACACATATACATACATACATACATACATACATATATATATATATATATATATATATATATATATATATATATGTAAACCTATTATTTTATGTTTTTTATTGGAACATGATTGGAGGAATAATTAGAAGAAAATTGAAGCACTAGTAAAAAAGAGTTATAGCCAAGTAGGAACTAGGAGGTGGTCCCAGTCCACACAAAGAAGTGTTACAAAACGTGAGTCTTAGATTGAGAAATCCAATTTGTTCTCTTCTAAAAGAAAAACCGCACCAACCAACACCCTCTTGTTTTATAGTCAATTGACTAAGTTAAAAGTTAAAACCATCTGTATAAAAGAGTTCTTTTTCCCAGCACAAAGAAGCCTCTTGTTGCTTCAAAGAAGATTCAAAAGAAATTGCTCAGTTGGATTGGGACCTAAATATGTGTAAGAACCTAAACATGTGAGTGTGGAATGGGACATTAATTTAAATGTATAAACTACAGGTTATTACTAGCTTTTTATTTTTATTTTTATTTTTATTTTTAAAAATAAACACACATAAGAGAGAAGGAAAATGGGTTATTACTAGTTCAAACCTTGTTTTTCCCTTAATTTGTATTACCAATATTTGATCTTGATATATCTCTATCTTTGCTATTTATGAGAGTATATAACCATATTTTTAAGAAATAAATTAATTTTGACTTTCAAATATGCAAAACTGGTAAAATCTCTAATAGTTGAATAAGAGATATGAGGTTCAATATTTGCCTACACTAAAAACCAATTGATATCTTAGTCTGATAATAAAGAGTTATTATTAAGAGCGGACGCTATAAATTGAAACTTTCTTTAAAAAAAATTCAAAACTTATATTCTTTCAAATATATATATATATATATATATATATATATATATAAAAGCAGCAAAACTTCTACGTCGGTATAAGAATATGTGGTTGAGATTTATTTAATTTTTCTAATAATAAATGTGGATGGCTCTACTCCCATAAATGGAGAGTGGTCACCATTTCTAACAAACGAGGACCCTTCAATAACAGCTCACATAGTCACATGCACGGGGACCCATTTGAATTTTTAACCCTTTCTTTTTTGGGTATTGTCAAATTTTCACATACACTTAATCAAATTTTCATTATGTTGTCCTTTTTAGGGGTTTTCTTTTGATGCTTTTAACTAGACAATATTCATATATTAGTTTCTATCAACGACATAATTGGAAAAATCTTTATATATATATTTTGAAAGCGAATCTTTATATATTATTAATATTTAATAAATTAAGATGTTTTAATGAAAAAATATGGTTGATTAATTATGTATGGTTTAAAATATATATACAGTTTTAACCAAAACTTATTATATATTCAACTTTGAGTAATCAAAGAAAAAATATATAAAAATTGTGGATAATAAAATGTGTTAGTAGTGAATTTATATGAAATTGATGTTGTATAAATAGCTACTTCTTTTATATATATATATATATATATATATATATATATATATATATATTGCTACCCTTTTTCATTTTTCCTACCAAATGTAGCGTGGGATTTGTAGCCAACTTGCCATCATCTTTTTCGTTTAATTAGTCTTTATCTTTTTTAGCTTATTTTATGCACAACTTTTTAATTTGTAATTTTTTTAAAAAGTTATAGTTATACCTCAACTGATATTTGACAAATAGGCAAATCCATAATTGGTAAAAAGTTATATTTTTGTTTTGATGGGTCAATAGGAGGAGAGTGCGAGCTGAGGTTTGAATTTTGAACACGTACATAAACATCATTAAAAAAAGTAATTATTACAATTTATAAGATTGTTACTTAAACATAAAAAAAAAATTTGCACCTACCTTTAAACAATAGAGCTTTTTGGTAGGTGAGTTTAAATAACAGTTTTCAATATTTGAAAATTGTTATTTCAAAAAAATAACATATTTGGTAGAAAGGTTTTTTTAAGTGTTTAAAAAAAACATTGCTTAAATATTGGTGTTTAAAATCCAATTTGAGAGAGCTCCTCACGGTAGTTTTTAGGTTTTAAACAATGTACTCCAATGGCACGTTTGTAAATAAATGCAAATCGGTGGAGCCCATACGGATGTGACAACACCACATAGCCCTCTCTCCCACCGCAGTCTCTCTTTCCTCAGTGTATTCGAATAAAAAATTATAAAATGGTACAACTTTGTCAGCTTTTTTTTTATATAAAAAACACACAATTCACAATGAAATATATTATTTGAAATATAGAATTAAACATATTTTTTATATTTTTTTTGAAGTCAACACATTTTTTATATTATAAATTTTATGTATTTTTATAATACTTTTTAGATTATAACTTTGCATCATTTTGAATAGCAATACTTAAAATCGATTACCAAACATGCGAGAACTGCTCAGAGTCAAGCAAAAAGTTCAGACGCCAGGCACGAGCATGACTTTTCTAGTAATACTTTTTGGAAGATTTGGGTGGCTATGGTCACTTTTTGAAGATATGGTCTAGTCCCTCATAACTTTCCATGAATATTCCATTTGGGCGTTCTCCTCACCTTTTTGACCAGTTGGACTTCAATGGCCAAAATATAAAAAATTACCGTAACGCAGTATGATGTGACACAAGATGGTCTCTCCTGCTCGGTTCACGAGACCTGCCTCAGGTAGTGAACCTCCCACAAAAAAAATGGATTCAAAATTTTAAGTCAGTGGCCGTTTGGGTAGTACTTATTCCTGCGTCTATCAAGTTGCATTTTTTTTTTTATCTTTTTGGTTCAGCTCATAATAGTTGACTTTGTCAACTGTAAACAGTACATCTGTGCACTGTTCACGATCCCATAAATTACACTTTTCAGCAATTTTTTTATTAAAAATGGGTCCCACAGCACTATTTACACATTTAAAAATTATTTCGCTACAGTGTTTTCAGTTTCAGTTTTCAGTTTCAGCAAAAATAAGCTCAATCCAAACACACCCTTAGTAGGATTGAAGAATAAAGAAAAAAAAAAATCAAATAGAGATCTATATAGTATTAAAAAAATATAAATATAAAAAATTATTATTTTGCTTTTTATTTTTAAATTAGAGTATTTATAGTGGTGATGCTAAAAATTTTAGTTTTTAACACTTTAAAAAACTACTTTATTTATATTACCTCTCTATTTTACAATACACTTAATATAAAATGTTCTATTTTTTTATTACTTCATTTAAAATAATATAAATAATTCATTAAAATAATAAAAGAAGAGAGAGAATTTGAGTTTTTTAATTGAAGGAAGATATATAATCTTAATAAAATATTTATTTTATTTTTAACAACTTGCTACAATTAATTAGTATTTTTATTAGTTTACTGTAATTGCAAAAAAAAAAAAAAGGGTTTAGTTTCTCTTATAACACATGATTTTTTGGTTCTTTGGTGGTAAAATAGTTTTTTTACTAAAATACAATCAACATTGTGAATGTTTTTATTATTTTTGTTAAGTTTTTAGGTTGGATAATTGCTATTTGGGTTAGATTAACTAGGCTGATTGGGGAAAATGGGGGCCTAAGGATTTGGAAGGGGGCCCAAATGCAAATATATATATATATATATATATAATAACTATATTAAAAAAAAAAGACCTAGGGGGGCTTGGGGGCCCCTACTTGGGTTTGTCCTTGACCCCACATCTCATGCGCTAGACACATGAGACATGCCTCTCATAAGTAGGTGGGTCTTACACAATATGATGTGATATGAATTGGTCTCTCATGCGCCAAACGCATGAGATTTGCCTCTCACAGGCATGAGAGAGGCAGGTCTTATGTGTCTGGCACATGAGATGTGGGGCCAGGGATGAACCCAAGTAGGGGCCCAAGGGGCCCGGACCCCTAGGTCCATTTTTTATTTTTTATTTTTTATATAGTTATTATATAAGTGATGGTAGAAAAAAGAGTAAATTTATATAAAAGTAGCGGGTAATAAATTAAAGTTTATCATGTATGATAATTGTGAAAAAAATTATTATGATTTTTTTAGTCCTAGAATTACTCCAAAAAAAAAAAAAAAATCATAGTCTCTCGTAGTGTGCAATTTCCATGGCGATTAGTTAGAGTTAATTATTATTAGTTTATTACAATGGAGCACCTAATTTTTTTTTTTTTGTCTTTTTATAAAGAAAATAAATAAAAAAGAAAAAGAAAAATATCAAAATCTTCCTCCTTACTAATTGGATAATTTAATTGCGATCAATGTTACCATCATACATTTTTTCATAATTTATTAAGGTGGCTAGTAGTGATTAAAGTAACATCATATTGACATGGACTTATCATTGATATCAATACTATTTTTAGTATGCATCAATCACAACAGATAACATTGTCTAAATTTATTGATTATTAATTGGGAGGAACCTATACTTACTCCTTCAGGCAAGTTAAATCATAGTTTGATTTAATAGTCCATTTATTTTAGGAAAAATAGATGATTTCTACAAAGGAAAAAATAATAAGAAAAAAATTAAACTAATAAATGAAATGGGAAAAATTATTTTATGAAACCTCCTACTAAATGAAATATTACCTCCATAAAGAAGGGGATTCAAAGGTTTTCTCTCAAACAGAACTAAGTCTAACTTCATAATATGTTGTCTTTAAGTCTGTTTGGGAACAATTTATCTAGTTGAAATTGAAAACTTTTTACTGAAAGTACTGTATATATATAAAGTTAAAAGCTAGTTGAAATAATACAATAAGACCCATGAATAGTACCAAGAAGTGCAATGTAGCTATGAATAGTAGTAAAAATAGGCTAAATAGTAACAAAAATAAACTAAATAATAAAAAAACTGCATTTTTCAATCAATACCAAGTGCAATATTTGTCTTCTTGAATGTTGGAATTTTCGAATTCATGACTTATTCATATCCAAGTATCCAACCAACCACTTTCTCAAAAAAAAAAAAAAAAAAAAAAAAAAAAGAAAAAAAAAAGAGAAAAAGAAAAAAGAAGAAAGAGAAAGGTAAATAACCAATCACATAAACACTTTGCCACTAGTAGAACCGTAAGGAATAACAGTTAGAATTATGACATGTTTTTTAATTAATAGAATTGTGAAAATTATTTTATATATATATATGTATTTTTTTTTTGAGAAATATATATATATATATATATATATATGTATGTATGTATGATGACATTTTTTAATTAGCCAAAAACTTTGCAATTATAATCTGTTGGTAGTTTTCTAAGGTTCAAAATCCCCCACCTCTTTTTTCTCCAAAAAAAAAAATCTCCCACCTCTAAATGTAAAATTATCCCCCCCTCCCCCAAAAAAAAAATCGTGAAAACTACAAAAAATTAATGAGAATTAAGTTTAGAGAAATACTCAAATATTACGTAGATAATAACCTCACAACAAAATCCTAAATGATAAGATAATACTGTTGCTACTTTTGGGTAAAAAAAAAAATTTCAGTATTGAATTCAAAGCAAAACCTATAATAACTTGTCATCTCAAATTTATTGTGAAATAGTTGTCTCCTACAATTGAGTAATGCTAAGGTAACAAATTTTTATTGATTGGCAATTGGCATCTAAGCCGACTACTTACCTAACTTTTTTTTACTTATTAATAATCACTTTGTGTGTTAGTAATTTATAAAAGAAAAAAAATTTTAACTTTATAATTTTCTTTGTACTGATAATTAGCATTCAAGTTTAAGCTAGTGAACTATTATCTATCGCCGATAAATAGCAAAGACAATAGAGACAAGCCGTGATTCAGCGAAAAAAAAAAAAAAAAAAGATAGAGACAAGCCGTGGCTGCGCGTACATCATTTATTAAAGGGAAAAAAAGACCTATAAAAACAAAAAAAAAAAGGAAAAAAAAGAAAAAGAAAAAGAAAAAAAGATTGGCGCGAAGTTCGAGGATGGTTCTGGAGCAAAACTTAGATGTGGCGTGTCGGAAACGTAGGCTTATTTATACTTAAGCTCCATTCACCTCTCGTTAAAAATTTTACTAGTAATTTTTAAGCCCTCCATTCTGTGTTTTATTTTTACTTTTGTTCAAAAATTATCGAATATATTTTTTTCAATGTTCTTTGATTGGTCCATGTTTTGTTGGGCCAGGTCCATTGTTTGAAAAGCGAGGACACCCAGGGTTCAGATACTTTTTTTTACTTTCCATTAGCGTACAGGCAGAGTTGTTGGAGCACGTTTCTCTGTAAGTTTTGAGAACTTTTGATGTTTTTGATGAATCTTTTGAGTCTGGGTTTTGTTGTGTTTGACATTCTGATGTTCTGTTTGTTATTGTTTCAATCACTTTCTTTACATTTTTAAGAATGAAAGAAAAAAATTTGTGGTTTTTTCTCTTTTCTCTCTCTGGCTCTGTGTGCCTTTGAAACTGCTCTTGTTTTTGGATAATGGGTAGTTGTCTTTTTGGTCTGAGAATGATGGATAGTAGTTAGATTGCTTGGTGACTGGAGTTTATGCCTTATCCAACCCCCCTCTTGTTAACCCTTTAAAATTTAAATTTCTCTCTCTGTTTTTTCTTTTGGGTTGTTTCTGATTTTATAGGTTTTGTGGGTGCCAATTGTGACTAAGTTTTATATATTTTATTGACTCTTAATTGATGAATTTTGAATTATTGTATGCTACGCTTTGAGTTGGTTGTTAATATGAAAAGGGATGACATATTGACATATGCCTTATTTTCAAAACAAGTTTGAGGAAGTTGGATGTATAGATGTTGGGCTGTGCTGATTTTTCTCTAGGGGGAGTACTTTGTGTTCAAAACATGTATTCGAGTTTCAAGATCATAGTGCTTCCCTTACTGATATTATTACTTTTTGTTTAGTTGTTACAGCTGATTTTAGCTGTTTGAATATTTTTACTTGCTATGGATCACAATATATTGAATTTCAAAGGATGCATGAAATTTTAAAAGCTGATTCTTTTTGTGAAAGGTGAAGTTTGATCTAATTTTGAGCTTTTACTATTGTTATCTGGCAGAAGTATTTTAAATGACAACTTGTATACCTGCTGGAAGTGGCAACTTGCATTATAGTGTGGCACCATGCAGGGGACAAGGTTATAGAAAAACTTCTTGGGTTTCCGGTGTAGCATTCAACCGATGCATACAGAAAGAGCTCTTGTGGTATGTGATTGGTATAGAAATAAATTTTGTATAGAACTACTTCAATTATTCTATAAAAAGTGATAGTCTTGTAGCTTATCTGACACCTTTTAATGTTTCTAATAGAGATGTATAGGGTTCAAATCCTCCACAACTGTCTAGTTATAAAAAATTATTCTATTAAAAGTGCTCAATTACATTTTTCGAGAACAACTTCCTTGTGTCTGAAAAGGCTTCTATTTGAGAATTAGTTGGATCTCTTCATACATTCTACTGTAGTTTACAGATACTGCTGCTCTACCAGAGCACTTTGGTTATAAATTTACTTTTGTTCACATATCACTTATTTTGTTATTCCAATATATTTTTTGTGAGATCTAACTTTCATTTTCACTTTGACCATGTTGTTCTAGGGAAAAGAATGCCATGGATATGAATTGTTGAGAAAAGAATAATCAATTTAGTAGTTTATTTAGCATGAAAATGATACCCCAGAACAACTTGAATAGTTTTGGCATTGTAACTTTGCAGGAAATGCAAATATAATAATTGTTCAGCACAGACAGTGGTAGCTTGAACAGTTCTGTTGATTATATTCCATGTAAATGCACTAGAAATTTCAATTTTGTGGCTCATACTTGTATTCTAAATGTATAAAAGAATTTTCTTTTGCATTCTTCAGGTCATGTGGAGTATCAAAGTTCTTGCAGACCCAAAGATGTAATTATCCCAAATCTCCATTTAGTGAGAACTGGAAGTCTTTTAGAACTGTCACTTCATCATGCTTGAGAGATGGTTCCACGAAGTATTTTGATTTTGCTGTCATTGGCAGTGGAGTTGCTGGCCTTCGCTATGCTCTTGAAGTTGCAAAGCATGGGTCTGTTGCTGTGATTACCAAGGCTGAGCCTCATGAGAGCAACACAAACTATGCTCAGGGTGGAGTTAGTGCTGTGCTATGCCCTTCAGATTCAGTGGAGAGTCACATGCATGACACCATCGTAGCAGGGGCTTATCTATGTGATGAGGAGACTGTCAGGGTTGGTTTCTGATTTGATCATTTTAGCTTATATCATCAATTAATGAACTTTGATCTCTGTATGAAATTTATTTAATTATAATATGTCATGGGCCATACTGCCCCTTTTCATTTATAGCTCATGAATCTCTTGATGTTCTCAATCTAGCTATAAATTAGATGGGGATCACTTAAATTGAATCAGGATGTGTATGGTCCAGTATCTCAGGCCCTCATTTTTCCCAACCCCGTTAAAGTTAATAGAGGGAATTATAAACAATGCCCATAGTTTATAAAACTGAGAATGTCATAATTTTCCTCTGAATTAGTTTCACTTAATAAACACTTTGTTGTGAGAAAATCAGTACTAAATGAAATTTTGTACATGTTCTCTGGTTGTGTTTACTTTTTTATTCTTATCTCATTTGAATGCTAATTACCACTGTCTCTTGCATAACAGTTGAGCTTTTCCTTTTTTTTTTTTTTGTTCTTTATGTTATCCAGATTGTTTGTACAGAAGGACCTGACAGAATTAGAGAACTAATTGCAATGGGTGCCTCATTTGATCATGGGGAGGATGGAAACTTGCATCTAACAAGGGAGGGGGGACACTCTCATCGCAGAATTGTTCATGCTGCTGATATGACCGGAAGGGAAATTGAGCGGGCTTTATTGGAGGCAGTTGTTTATGATCCAAATATTTTTGTGTTCGAACACCATTTTGCAATTGATTTGCTAACTTGCCAGGTCACTATCTCCACCCATTCTATTTGTTGAAAAACGTTTGTTTCATATTGTATTTTACATGGTCCTATATGCTATGCTTTTGGGGATAATGATTCTAAGAAAGAAAGTTTAAGCATATCTTAGGCGTGGTATTAACTTTAAGACCCTGTTTGAACATATGATCACCAATTGAATGTTCTGAAGGTCTTCTTTAGTGGTTTCGTCTATGTCGATTTGGTATTTCTAAGTGAACTTTGAGACTTCATTTTATAGGCATTTGCTAAAGTAAGTTTGTTGCTGATATTGCAGGATGGTTCTGACACAGTATGTCTTGGTGTTGACACAATGAATACTGAAACACAAGAGGTGACAACAGTATTTACTGTTTAAAGTTTCTTAAATTCTATGGGGGAAGTATTTTGCCAAAAAATCATAGTCTATATGCTATAACCTTTGCTTTCTTGAATTTTCAGGTTATAAGGTTTATTTCAAAGGTGACTTTACTTGCATCAGGTGGGGTTGGACATATCTATCCATCAACTACAAATCCTCTGGTACTTATGCTTTCACACTTCTACCATAAATTGTTGTTTCCATCTTCATATCTGAGGAAGAATGCTGCACCCCCCCCCCCCCCCCCCCCCCAAAAAAAAAAAAAGGAAAAAAAAAAAAGAAAAAAGAAAGAAGGAAAATTTGGCCCTTTTTTTTACCACCTAATTACATCCTTTTACAAGGGAATTTCTTTCTAATCCACAAATTCATAGCGATCAGTGTGAATTTGCATTTTATGAATTTGTGGTCCATTTTCAAATTTGACTGCAAATTTGACTATCTCTAGGGCTTATCAAAATGTCTTTAAGTGGTTGTCTGATACCTATGACCTCATAAAGGTGTTATAAATTACAACAATAAAAAAGTGTTTTGTCTGAAAGGGTTATTTAATGTGGCTCTTTTTGCTGAGAGGAAAGAGCTTTTGAAATGTCGAAAGACCTCAAGGTAATTTATGAGAGTGGAGGAAAATACTTGACATTAGAGATATAGCTCGGCCTTTTATTAAACACCCTATCGGTAATGGACAGAAACTTTCTTGTGGCATGCCATTTGTCACCCTAATGGTGCTTTGTTTCCCAGGTTTGTGTTTAGGTTGCCAGCTCCATAAATGCTAAGGTTCCAATTACAATCCCTTAAGGGCAATGGCACTAGCTCCTTGGTCTTTTTGATGAGCTCAAGCTGGCATATCTTGAGTAATTTTGGCTGAGGAAGACACTGTACATTCACTGTCATCAAATGTCAGGCAGAGTCACCTGTTACTCAGTATAGGACGAGATAAGGCCTAAAAAATATGAGTTAGATTGATGTAAACTGGTGGGGGTATAGAGCTGCTATTCCCAAGCATTCATTCATATGCTTGTTGGCAATAAAGGACAGGCTATGATGGGAACCTGTTATGTGTGTATTGCAGAAGTAAGCTAGAGAGCATGACCATTTGTACTATGTGTGTTTATTCACTTGAAGGATATGGCAAAAAGTTGTGGTTAAGCTTGGTGGATAAGGCTGAGTATAGATGGGATGCAGTTCTTCACTGAGGCATTAACAAGCTGCAAGGGAAAGGCTTTAAAACCACTGTGTCATGTATGGATCCAAAGAAATGCTCGGGTGTTCAATGGAAGAATTCTTTAACGGGAGGGAATTTTTTGATTGATCAGAAATGATGTGAGGCATAGAGCTATTAGTTGTAAGGGTGTTTGAAATTCCCTTTGTAACATGGTGTTAAGTGGAAGATGTAATATCTCCGTCTGTTCTAAAGGAGGTGCAGCCAAAGAGTTTGCTTTTAGTTTTAGTTGTGAGGAAGGTGTTTTTTTTTTGTAATATTTGCTTTGATCTGATCCAGTTTTCTTAGTGTGTGCAGCTTATTTTGCTGCTTGTTTATTTGAGCTTGCTGAAGTGATTGTATATTCTTTGTTGTTTTTATTAAAAGCTGACTCATTCATCCTAAACCAACAAAAAAAAAAAAAAAAAAAAAAATGAAAGAAAGAAAATAGAAAACTAAAACTTAAAATTATAATCAAATTTGAAAAAGAAAAAGAAAAAAGTAATATTAGAAATATGAAAAATGATCTCAACTTTTAATATTTTTGAAATCATCACTTTGTGCTCTCACTGTTGCTCTTGCTCTATGTATCCTAGTTTTGAACATATTGATAATAATAAAAGAATACTTTGGAGGCAACTGGATGCTCTAATTTTTTAGTTTTTCTCGCTAGAAGTAGAGTGTCTGTAATTTTGCTGCTGCTGCTCTCTCTCTGTTGGCCATATTATCTCTTGGATCTCTTATTTTCTTTTGCATTTAATATTTATATTAGATACCATATTTCTGCCTATAATTGATGAAATCTGACTACTTGGATATTTAATCACCATCTAAAAAATTAAACCTGTTTAGGCCTCAGTATAATGCTCTTTTATCTGCTTCATGCCAGGTAGCTACCGGAGATGGAATGGCCATGGCCCATCGGGCCCAAGCTGTGATTTCCAATATGGAGTGAGTAGTTATTTATTAATTATTGTCTGAAATGTAAAAGCTCTCTATCATAACTGTCTTACTTGTTAGTTTTTATTTGGAAATAAAAATAAAAATTGTAGTGCTGTGTTACTTACAAGTCATAATTATGTAATAGAATTCTGGAAGAATTTGGAAGATTCCAAACTGATATCATAATGCCTTGATCTCATGGCATTTGAATATGCAAGGTCAACTTTCAGGATGATACCGGATGAGTTACATTGCTCTTATTTAGGGGCCATCCCCTTTTTATGATTGTGTATGAGGATTACTTCTTTTCATTTGGTTGGTTAGCCCAAATGTGTTACATTTTATTATGAAAAGAACTCTTAAATTAGGATTATGCCTCTGCTCGTGTGCACATGAATCATTTTATTATTAGATCTTGTTTATTGTGTGTATATGCAGTGAGTAACTGAGTGTGCACTTTTATGTCTGTATTGGTGTGAAATGGAAATAATAGTTTTTTTGGCATTATTTTGTTACCCAGATTTGTTCAGTTCCACCCAACTGCCTTAGCTGATGAAGGCCTTCCTGTCAAACCAAGCAAGTCTCGAGAGAATGTGTTTCTCATCACTGAAGCTGTTAGGGGTGATGGAGGCATTCTGTATAATTTAAGCATGGAAAGGTTCATGCCCTTCTACGATGAGAGAGCAGAGCTAGCTCCCAGGGATGTTGTGGCAAGAAGTATAGATGACCAGCTTAAAAAGCGTAATGAGAAGTACGTGCTCCTTGATATAAGTCACAAGCCTAGGAAAAAGATTCTCTCACGTTTCCCCAACATTGCTGCTGAGTGCCTACAGTATGGCCTGGACATAACCTGCCAGCCAGTTCCAGTGGTTCCTGCTGCCCATTACATGTGTGGGGGTGTCCGTGCTGGGCTCCAGGGGGAGACAGATGTGCGGGGCTTGTATGTGGCAGGTGAGGTTGCATGCACAGGTTTGCATGGAGCAAATAGGCTTGCTAGCAACTCATTGCTTGAAGCACTGGTATTTGCAAGAAGAGCTGTTCAGCCCTCAATTGATCACATGAAGAGCTCTAAACATGACATTGGTACTTCAAATTGGTGGTCTAGACCAGTTGTTCCTTTTTCACTTGGGAGTGAAACTATGGAAAAAATTTTATTAATGACAAAGAAAGTAAGGAGGGAATTGCAATCAATCATGTGGGAATACGTGGGAATTATTCGGTCCACAATAAGGCTGCAATTTGCAGAGCAAAAGATTGGTGAGTTGGAGGCTAAATGGGAGGAATACTTGTTCCAACAAGGATGGGAGCCAACAATGGTGGGGCTTGAGGCTTGTGAAATGAGGAACCTCTTCTGTTGTGCAAAGCTGGTGGTGAGCAGTGCCCTTGCTAGGCATGAAAGCCGTGGACTTCACTACACGATTGATTTTCCTAATCTGGAGGAAAGTAAGAGGCTGCCAACAGTGATTTTGCCTGGTTCATCAGTAAAGGGTACATGGAGTTCACGACAACTACACAAGCAGCCCCTATAGTACACAGTTCAGCCTTGCTGGCAATATTTGTATTTACAGGTCTTTTACCTTTACATTTGAAAAGCCAACACTGAGGCTGGGGTGGAAGGGTGTCTTACAGCATTAGTTGTTGGCTTCCAATTTGTTTTACATATTATTACGAAGTTAACTTTTTTTTTTTTTTTTTTGGTGAATAAAACAAAATTGTATTTAGAATAGTTTCAAAATGATTATGTTATAGTTGTCCAATTTATTTATTTATTTTAATGGGAAAAAAAAAATGCTTGTTTTTAATGTTTATTAGGCCTAGCTATAATCAGCAGCATTAAAAAGAAGTATCTTTTACATTTAATGGATATCCAGGTGTTAACTTCTCTGCATAGGTTCATATTTGTTCTAATTAACTTCAGGATGTTACTTAGGGCAAGGATAAGGTGTTAGTTTCTGTTCACTACCGCCAATCTTACATTATAGATGATACTAATAATTGATAGTCCTTGTGCGAGTGATTATTAAATACTTCAGGAGTATAATAATATTATATTCTTTTCTCTCACATAATAGTGGGGTCTTACTAGTAAAATTTATGGTGAAACATATCATTTATGTGAAAGGAGGGAGTACAACATTATTGTACTCTGAAAATATCTAATAATTTTCTATGGCAATGCGAGCGTAAGCACAATAACTTTATAGTTTTCAAAGAAACTTAGCCCCAATCATTTTTGAATACAATCTAGTTAACGAAATATGAAAAAGAGAGAAAAAAGGGTATAAAAATTGTGATTCCATATAAAAATCTCATATGGTTAATAGGCTACAATGAGCACTTTTTACCTCAAAATTCTGTCCAACCTTTAAAAAGCGATTACAAACTTTCTACATTAGCAAGAAAATTGAAAAGTTTTGGATACCTCCAATTTTACAACTTGTTTGGATGGAAAGGGAGAAGTAGGGAGTAGAGAGAAAGAGGTTTTTGTGTTGGGGGGGGAGGGGGGGTGTTGGTCAACAAACCTTATTTGGATGTTTTTCAAGTGGGAGAGGGTCTCTTAAATTCCACAAATTGTAGGAGGGGAGTTAGGAATTCCACTTATATTAAAAAAAAAAAATTAAATTATCCATTTTCTCCTTGTGATGTAAATTTATATCTACTTCTTTAAGGCTAAATTTGTTTCGACGTAAAATTATTTTACCCCAATTTTGGTGTTTGATGCGACTAAAAATGTTGGTTAACTTGGAAATATTTTTCAAGTTTATCGTTAAATTTTGGCTCATGAGGCATAAAATGGTTTACGCTTAGGATCATGTGTAAAACAACTTACATTTCTTCTTCAACATCGCCGGAGCCCTCCCATCCTCACATATTGGGATTGGCTATAACGAGATTGGACTGCTGATGACGAGATTGAACCGCCACGACTAAGATCGAACTGGTTCTTTCATGATCAAACTGTGAGAGAGAGAGTCGCTGCAACCCACCCATGGCTAGAGGACCGCTGTGATTCACCTCTCTCTCTTAACTCTCAGTTTCATACAATTTTTTTTTTTTTGACATTCAGTGGAATTTGGGTATATTTTTTGAAATTATAGTGAATTTGTTTAGATTTTGTGGGTTATACTATTGGTATGGTAAATTTTGTGTTCATGAACATTTTTATTTTCTTTACAAGCCAAACACAACATTTACAAGAATACAATCACACACTAGAAAACAATTGTTTTCTCTACAATATTTTTAGCTGAAAATATTTGGCAGTCAAAATATTTTACATCAAAACAAATGCAGTCCAAAATTAGCAAAAGATGATCTCAGTTATCATTTTATATGACCATTCATTTCTCCTCCTCTTCCCTACTTAATTTTCAACATCCAAATAAAGAAGAAGAAGGATATCTTAGTTTTAGAACATCCAAACAAGGGGATGAAAAGGGGGAGATGAGGGACCAAAACAATAGCAATTTGAAAGTTCAGGGATCAATGGCAAGATTTAAAATTTTGAGAAATCAAAGTAGGACAACAAAGTTAGGCTGAAATGTACTTATTTTTGCCAAAAATGGGGGGTTTATTTATTTATTTATTTTTTGAGATGGTACAATTTCTTTATGGTCATCATCATCATCAATTCTACTCATCACCGAAGAAAAACGAGGCCACATATTAAATGGACTTGGCGGACCACCCATGCAAAATTAAATTTCGAAGGACTACCATTTCTTATGTTGTCCCTAAGTATCATTTCTAACATAGACAATATGTCTCCTTCCTAAATGTGATAGGGTACTTTATAGGCATGGGACACGGGTCCAAATAGTCCCTACTATTTCCCATGTGAGAGGTACATATATATTATATGTAACAAGGACCACCTCAAGCTAAAATTGATTGTTAAGGGACTTGTCGCTTTTCTACTTTAGTTCCATTCCTTACTGATGAGACGGTATTATTTGTAGCTGTTGCATTCGTATCTCTCTCGCATAAAGGTGGATAATATTTTTATAGGGTCTATACCTAAGAGAGATGTTACATAAAACTATTAAACAAAATAATAATAAGTCCAGTTAAAGAGAGTGCAATATGAGATTGTTTAATGTGAAAGGTAAATCAGTCTTTATATGCATCATTTCTATTATAGCATATATTCTGTGAGAAGAAAGATACAATGTATTTGATGCATGACATACTTGTTCTTCCATGTAACAAATGCCACAGGTCCACATCTGTCAAAATCCTGATTCCAAAATTTGTCGGTGACTAATGACAAGTCATGAATTAAGAAAACAACAAAATCAGCCACTCATTCTTGTCCACATAGTAAGTAAAAACAAACAAGTATATATGCGAGACTGTGAGTGCATACTTTTTGATAGGATGTTGCAAGGAAAACCATGGACTCAATGAGGCTATGCTGTGTGTTGGTGGTATTGGTTGTGAGCCAGGTAAGAGTTCCAGTATTGGTGGTGGGTGGTGGTGGTCTAAGATGTGATTTTCCAGCTATATACAACTTTGGAGACTCAAACTCAGACACAGGAGGCATTTCAGCAGCTTTATCAGAGATTCATACACCCAATGGAGAAACCTTCTTTGGACACCCTTCAGGAAGGGCTTGTGATGGTCGACTCATCATTGATTTTATAGGTAAGGTAGTAAAGCTTCCTTTTTTTTTGTTACATCAATAAATTGCATGTAAACAGAAAGTTCATACAAATTGTACATGTTAATGTGCTATACTGTTACTAATCATTGTATTGTATTGTCTTGTCATGCTTCATAGCTATGATCATTGATCAATTCTAACATCTTAATGTTACAACTGGTCCTCCAAATTTAAAGGGGTTTAAGACTTAGTTGAATTGAGTTGATCTACTATATGTTAGTGCAGCTAAGGAGCTGAAGTTACCGTACCTGAGTGCATACTTGGACTCACTAGGTACAAATTTTAGGCATGGTGCAAATTTTGCCACAGGTGGTTCATCAATTCGTCCAGGTGGTTATAGTCCATTCCATCTTGGCATTCAAACATCCCAGTTCATACAATTCAAATCTCGTACAACTGCTCTATATAATCAACTCAGCCCCAACAGTAGTGAGTCTCTCTAGCCCTCTCTCACTGACTGGTTCTTGCGTGCTAAAGATGCTGGGAAACACAAAATTTTGTGGGTACTAAACGCTTACTAACAATGAACATTGAATTGGTAAATTTTGGCACCAGGAGAGACCCTACTACTTAAAACAAGGCTCTCAAGGCCTAAGGACTTCTCAAAGGCTATTTACACATTTGATATTGGACAGAACGATCTTGGTTTTGGTTTTCAACACACAACAATAGAAGAAGTTCGATTGTCCATTCCTAATATCTTAAGCCAGTTGTCCCAAGCAGTGCATGTAAGCAACTGATGATTATGCTTGAACAATTTATGTACTAATTGGTAATTCTAACATTTTTTAAGGCTCATGTTTTAGCTATTATACAAGGAAGGTGCAAGAGTATTTTGGGTACATAATACTGGCCCAATTGGTTGCTTGCCATATACTGTTATATACCAATCAAAGTCCGGTAATCTGGACCAGATTGGGTGTGTGAAGCCTCAGAATGAGGTAGCTCAGGAGTTTAACAGGCAGCTTAAGGACATGGTGTATCAGCTGAGGGCACAGCTTCCTAATTCAGCATTTACATATGTTGATGTGTATTCAGCTAAATATGCTCTCATTAGCAATGCAAAGAATGAAGGTAATCTTAATTTATTTTACAAACATAAGTGTGAGCTTTTATGCACTGCCTAAGACCTTTTATTTGGCCTGTTCGGATATGGTCACGTATGGGTGGCGGTGGGATAGTGATCCACTAAACATTGCAATATACTATGTTTCTAATCTTAGCTGTTTGGTGATGACAGGTTTTGTTGATCCATTTGAGTTCTGCTGTGGGAGTTTCTATGGATACCATATTGATTGTGGGAAGAAAGCCACAGTTAATGGAACAATATATGGTAATCCATGCCACAATCCATCAATGCACATTAGCTGGGATGGCATACACTACTCTGATGCTGCTAACCTATGGATTGCAAAGAGAATTCTCAATGGTTCCTTATCTGATCCACCAGTTTCAATTGGGGAGGCTTGTTATCATCCAAATAATTTGTAAGCACATTGCAGTATGTTAATGACAGTTGCTCAATTTCTTAGAAATGGTTAGGAGTAAGATTTTCACCATGATAAATGTTAGTGATGTTGAACATGTAGCATTCATCAAGTGAGCCGTGTCTCAATCATTATCATGTATCTTTCTGGACAATCTGGATATGTTGTGTCAAACTTTTGCTCTTTGATAACTTAATGTTGCAGTTAAGAAAGCATTTAAGACTTCTAATATGCTACAAATGGCTAGGTTTTCCATCCATATAAGTTTGACTAGATTTTAAAATTTTAATATACTTCTTTCACCCTTTTTTTTCCCTTCTTTTTTTTAAATATTATATATATTTAAAACTATTTCATTCTATTTTGTGCTAAAATTAGTTGACTAGTTGAGATTCGTATAACATAAATTTTTTATATCCTATCAATATCACTTATATTTTTTTTATTGTAAACCAATTACAACATGTCACCTTATCAGTGGTGAAAAATTGCTTTTTTTTTGTTTTTTTTTTTTGTTTTGTTTTTGTTTTGTTTTGTTTTGGTGGTCCATAGACTTTTTGAAACTTTGAAAGCATCTCTTCCACTATTAGAGCCAGTTAAAAAAGCTTCATTTTTAGGACCAAAGGGCAGGGCAAGGATGCTTATGTATGGCATTTAATTTTAGTTAATCTCTACAAGTTGGGTCCCTTTTAGTCATGGGATGATGGGAATGTTTACAGATGTTCTTTCACCTCAGGACAATTGCAAGGCCAACTACAACCATAAATGTTTAAATTCTGGAAGCAATATTTGAGAATTGAATGTGGTATACTGGTATTGGTAATAGATTCACCTAATTGAATAATCCAGCAAGCTTAGCTAGTGCATGATTTTGGCTATCCTCTATCACTGGTATCAGTATGTCAATTGAGTGCCAAAGAACTGGTATTGCCTAATTGCATTGGCCTAAGCTTCAATATATTGCTGCCAAAATATGCAAACACACTATCAATATCAGAATCACTTTAGTCATTTATGAATCAAAATTTGCAACCAGTCTACTGAACTTGCAAGCTGCTATCAATTTAGCCCTCCTATTAGGTTATAGGATTGAGATATGGTGCCATACAATAGCACTATAATGTATAATAACTAAATTTGAAAGTTAAAAAACTTATTTTTAATCTCAACCTTTGGATAAAAATGTTAACTTTTAACTTTTATTTTTTATTTTTTTTATTTATCATTTAACTTCTCAACTTTTTCCTCTCGCAATTTCATGGCGGTGCAATAGCCCAAATCCCAAGTTCTCTTAACTACCACTAACAATTAGCTATAATTAACCCCTACATAACGTGTTTTTATTTCAAAACTAAGATAAATTAAATTAAATTCGAGGGACCAAAGCAATAGCAATTTGAACATTCAGGGGTAAATGGCAAGTTTTAAAATTTGAGAAATCAGAGGACGACAACAACAAAGTTAGAGAGACTACAATGTATCTTTGCTAAAAGTCTTATTCTTCTTAAATGGTACAATTTCTTGATGGTCATCATTATCAATTCCATATCATCACCTAAAAGAAGAAGAAGAAAAAAAAGGGTCCACGTACATACTAGTTGGACTTGCGTGCCAATTGCCATCCATGAAAAATTCAATTTCAAAGAAGATGCATAAAATAACTTTGCTCTAGGGGCTTGTGCCATATGACAAATGTCAAAGTGAAAGCCAACTATTATGTGAGTGCACACTTTTTGATGGGATGTTGCTAGGAAAAACATGGATTCAATGAAGCTATGCTGTGTTTTGGTGCTCTTGGTTGTAGGCTTGGCAAGATTACCAGCATTGGTGTGGGGTGGTAATGGTGTACGAAGATGTGATTTTCCAGCTAAATACAACTTTGGGGACTCAAACTCGGACACGGGGAATTTCATCTGCAGCTTTGAAAGAGGGTCCTACACCCAATGGTGAAACCTTCTTTGGTCACCCTTCAGGAAGGTTTTGTGATGGCCGACTCATCACAGATTTTTTAGGTAAGTAGGTTAGTAATCATCAATAATTTCATGCAAATAGAAATTTCATACAAATTGTTCCTGTTGCCTAATGTGCTATGCTTTTTTTTTTAATGGTGTCCTGTCATGCTTCAATCATAGCTATCATAATTTATGACAGGTAAATGTTACAGCTAGTCCTCCCAATAATTAAGAATTCATTGAATTGAGTTGAGTTGCTATGTGTTAGTGCGGGCCGCTGCTCAGGAGCTGAAGTTACCATTCCTGACTGTGCATACATGGACTCACTCGGTATGAATTTTTGGCATGGTGCAAATTTTGCAACAGGAGGTTCATCAATTCTTCCAGGTGGTTATAGTCCATTCCATCTTGGCATTCAAATATCCCAGTTCAAACAATTTAAATCTCGTACAACAGCGAGTCTCTCTAGCCCTCTCTCAACTCAGGCCCAACAGCGAGTCTCTCTAGCCCTCTCTCACTGACTGGGTCTAGTGATCCTTGGAAACACAACATTTTGTGGGTAATAAATGTTTATTCAACAACTAGTCGCAGACTCACGTGATGTATGAGAATAAATAATTATTTTGCATTATAATAATTTTTTCTCCAAAATTTGTTGAAGATAATTTGTTCTCCCTAAAATTTAAACAATTTCTATTTGGTCCAATTAGGTCTACTTTGGTCCACTCGGTCAATTTTGATCCCCTTTAGTTCATTTTAGACTAATTGAGTCTTCGGTTGATTCTTTTTGTAGGTTTTCTTTCCAAGTTTAGCTCAAAATTTCATTTTTTTTCTTAATTTTGGGGTTGAAAGTATGAAATTTTATTATATTTGGGATAAACTCTTTAGTTTTGAGTTAAAAAATACAAAAAAAAAAAAAAAAAAACTAAAATAGACATGAGAAATTAGAAATATGAGCCCTAAAAATGCAATAAAAATGATAAATATTCAAGTCTTATTTGGTCCACATTGGTTCTATTCGGTCCAATTTGGTGATATTTGGTCCATATGGTTGTAATCGTTCTATTCAGTCCTATTTAGTCTATTCTGTCCACTAAAGTTATATTCAATCCATTAGGTCTTATTCAGTTTGCTTCGGTCTTATTCAGTCTATTTGGTCCACATTGTCCCTATTCGGTCCACATTGATCCTATTCTGTCCATTTCGCTTCTATTCGGTCCATTCTGTTTACTCTGGTCTTATTCGGTTTATTCTGTGCACTTTGGTTCTATTTGGTCCATTTTATCCACTTTGGTCCACTTCAGTCCTATTCGGGCCATTCAGTATACTTTGGTTCTATTCGGTTCATTTTGACCATTTTTGTTCCATACTGTCCACATTTGTTCTATTCGGTCCAATATGTCCACTTCAGTCTAATTTGGTCCTGTTTGGTCCATTCTGTCTACTTTGGTCCTATACTCCTATTCGGTCGACTTCGATCCTATTATGTTAAATGCCAATCAAAGGCAGGTAATCTAGACCAGATTGGGTGTGTGAAGCATTGGAATGAGGTAGCTAAGGACAAGGTGTTTCAGCTAAGGGCACAGCTTCCTAATGCAACATTTACTTATGTTGATGTGCACTCAGCTAAATCTGCTCTCATTAGCAATGCAAAGAATGAAGGTAATCTTAATTTATTATACAACATTTAATTGAACTTTTGGTCACATTAAAATGGGTGGCTGTGGAATAATGATCCACTAAACATTGCATATATAATGTTTCTAATCCTAACTGTCTGGTGATGGAAGGTTTTGTTGATCCATTTGAGTTTTGCTGTGGGAGTTTCTATGGGTACCGCCATATTATGTGTGGGAAGAAAGCCACAGTTAATGGAACAATTTATGGTAACCCCTGTGACAATCCATCAATGCACATTAGCTGGGATGGCATACAATACTCTGAGGCAGCTAACCTATGGATTGCAAAGCAAATTCTTAATGATGTTGCACTACTTTGAGGCAGCTAACCTAGATTTTAATAAACTTTGAGAGAAAAGCTTGAGATCCAAAAGATTTCACAATTCAATGAGCTGACCAGTTGTTATTAGTGCAACATCACTTATATGTAGTCTTATCACTATCACTATCATTATCACTAACACTATTTTTATTATACACTAATCGCAACATGTCACCTCAAAAGTAATGAATGATTTATTTATTTTTGTGTTTTTTTTCTTTTTCTGTTTTGGTCTTTAGACTTAAATGAAACTTTGAAAGCATCTATTCTACCATGAAGAGCAAGTGAAAGAAGCTTTATTGTTGGGAAGTTCTCCATCAGAAATTACTTTCAAGAAAAGGGAAGGGCAAGGATGCTTATATATGTGCCATTGAATTTTAGTTGATCTCTACAAGTTGGGTGCCTTTTAGTCATAGGATGGTAATGTTTACAGATTTCTTTCACCTCAAGACATTTGTAGCCCAACTACAACCACAAATGTTTAAAATTTGAAGCAATATTTAAAAATTGAATGTGTTATTGGTAATAGAGCCGTGGAATGGCGTGTAATAACTAATAAGTGTTATATAACGGTTTGTGGGCGTTCAGATAGTGAAATTTTGCCTAACAAGAAGCTGGATTACTTTGCTATAACTGCCTTCAACTTCAATTACAGGACTGTGACCGATATTGACCAATGTCTGCCATGAATTTTTGAAATTTATTATTAATATGTAAATAAGAATTTTGTTTTATTTTTTACAATAAAATTTTAAAATTAGTGTGTTGTCCAATTTCATGTCAATGAAGTAAGAAAATAATAGCCTTGAGCATATTGCCATTGCGTAGACCTTGAAGACATGAAACAGAAAAGGGAAAAAAAAACAAGCTTCAAACGTATAAGCAAGTGTAGAATTATGGCCCTTTGAATCTTTGATGTTATAATTTTTGTATTATTTTGTGACTTTTTGAGGCGTTAGGCATTGTCCCAACCATTATACATAGACATGAAACATAGCGAAACGAAACTTCTTAAAAAATTAGGACATGACATAGCTAGAGATATTAACCTTAGAATTGGCCATTGCATAGACTTCAAGGATTGATTTGTTACTTTTGAAACTATTTGGATTAATATGTTATATTATTGAAATAATAGGGTTTAAAATTTAATTTTCTTTGGAATATGAGGAGTTTAGTTTGTATTTTTTTTGAGAAGATTTTAGTTTGTATTTGATCCGGATTATAACCTAACCTAGTAGAGGAGTAATACTTAATGATAGATTTTTTAAGGCTATTTTTAAGCTTACTCTGTAAGCTTGAACTCACACATTTTTGTCTTTTACTATTTATTGACTTACTTTACATCAAACTTTTATTATTGAAACTCTTTCCCCAAGGTTATATTATGCAAAAACTAGGGCGTTACACAGGTAATGTTGTAGTGTTTTATGTAAGATGATTTTGGAAACTAAAAAAAAAAACTAGGAACATGGATAACTAAAAAAAAACAACTCTAAAACCAAATTCATAATTCATTATTGCACCTAAATCCTAGACAAAACTAAAAAGAACCACCGAAAGTCACTTCAAAATCATAGTGATAGCTTAATTATGCTCTTCTTTTGGATAAGTATGTCTGTTTAAGAGCCAAACTGAATCAGCAGCAACGGCTTCATTATCGTCGTTACGGTGCCAAGTATAGTGGGCATGAGTGCTATTTTTTATCTCGAGAATTGCATGCCCAAAGCTTGCTTCTCTATATGCAGAATAACTTGGTTGTGGATCAATAAAACTGCACAAAAAATAATCATGTACAAAATAAGTACTGCTACTTAGTTTTATTTTAGTGGGTGATAGAAATCATTTTTAAGACTAAATGAATGAGACTCACCCAGAAGCAAGGCCTTCAATGTTACCTCCATCACCAATGGTTATGTACACTGGTGCAGAAGGGTCCTTCACTGGGGTGCTCAGTCCATTTGTTATGTTGTATTTCACATTCGATATGCGCTCCTACAATACATTAAAATGACTTAGAAAACTGAATAATTGATTGACACAAATCTACTGAATGTAAATTAGAACAACTTACCGAGCGTTCATAGGAATGAACATGACCAGCAAATACCAGATCAACTTTGTGTTGAACAAACCAAGGTTCAAATGTCACTCTCATGGCTTCCCCTTCCATGTAATGGTAGCTGTTGCTATTATACCATGGTGAGTGCAGAAGAACAATTAGCCATGGAGTCTCAGCTCTATTAACCTTTGAGAGCTCTTTTTCAAGCCAAGTGTATTGAGGAGTGTATTTGGCTGTAAAACAAGATATATATCATCAATATCAAACTGCTTTATTTCAATAATTTTATCACTTTGTAGGTGATATCATATACAAATTGGAGGAAAAATTCTTACCAAATGCAGAGTAGGAAGACAAGACAATGATGTGTGCAGATGCTCGCCTAATGGAATACCAAAGTGGCGATGTACTCTGTGATTCCTGATAGGGTGTATGGTACCTATGCAAATACGGCTTGAAAGGAACATTTTCTTCCTGAAAAATTACACGAACAGGAACCATCATTAGTATACCATGAACAATCAACAATTAAAACCAGATTATCTATATATTAGAAGGCAAACAGTGATAAAGCTCTTACAATCTTTGGCGCGAAATCAAGCTCATGATTGCCAGCAGCCCAAATCCATGGTTGATACGCAGTACTCTTTTCTACGAACCGGCCCCATTCATCCCATCTCTCATTATCATGGTTTGGGTGATCATCAGCATAAGAAAGATCTCCCACAAACAGCATAGCTTCGGCTTTTGGATTGGCCATATAATGCTTTAATGTCTCATAAGAGTCAAATGTTTGTCCCAAATCACCTGCACAATACACCATACACACGTTACATCTTATAGCTAGCTAGCACTAAAGATCAACAATACAATTCATAACATGTAATTTTTGGTACTGACCGATAACGCCAAATGTGTATGGAACATCTGGCCCTATTTTTGGTGGAGTTGTGAAATGAAATTGACGAGCTGAATTACCTTGCCCGATCTCATAAAAGTATTTAGTGTCATACTGAGGAACAATAATATAATCAAAATCATGTCAATTTCCAAAGCACTACTACAAGTATGGCCTAAAATGAATCTATCTTGCTTAAGCAATGTAAAGTAAGTAACATTTGCTAGTTGCTGCCATGGGCAATGTCAAAGTAAATCCAATCCACCAAGACTGATGGAATTGGTTTTTCAATGGGAAAAATAAATATAAATTCATACAAATACATTAGAGTATCCAAACATACTAAGACTTGAAAACCAATCACTTACTTCCAATCCTTTAATGGTAGCATGGTGAATGTAGCCAGACTTATAATTATAGTATTTGTAAGTAGTGATTGCAGAATGAACTGTATGCTTATGCTTATGCTTATGCTTATGCTTGTGCTTGCCCTCTGCACCTGCAGCCCAATAAGACACAACATCTGGGTGTTTCATAACTGGTGTCACCCATGAAATGATCACACCTCGCCCATCATAATCTCCTTGAGTTATATGAACCTTCACGTATAAAAAATCTTTTAGCTAACAAAAAATTAAAGGCACACCACATATAATTACATAAATATGATTTTTATTTCAAATTTTAAATATGAAAAAAAAAAATTTTCAATGCATGAAGAAACTTTTTGATTGCTAAAAAAAACATGAAAAATCAATAATAAAACATGAAAAAAGTTGATGATAATACCTGCTCTGGTGCATTGAAACCTGGAGGAGAAGGAAAAGTATCTTTTGGCATGTCATCAGAGGCGTATAGTTTCCTAACATAAGGGCTTGTTTTCCCTCCATTGCACAAATCAATATTCAGCAACACAAGCACCATAGCTACCATCCACAGTGCACCCATATTTTTGGAACCCATATTTGGGTTAGAGAGTGCAAGTTACGTGAACAGTGTATGTGTTGTAGAGCAAGGTATACGTGAACATGTATATATATATATATATATATATATATATATAATTATATAGAGCAAGTTCGAATAGTAGATGACTAAGGACTCTAAAGTTTAGGAGTCAGAGATAACTGATAAGAGTTTAAACTTTTCGAATTTGATAAGGAGATCACTTCTAAATCTCTACTACAGTTTGGAAATTGATTATGATGAGTTGTGAATTGGATCTCTACAGAATATTTTTTTCTTCTTAGAAAGTATCTCTTCCGAATATTGTTTTGCTCTGTTTTTATTTCTTTTGAATTTTTTGTTTTTTGTTTTTTGTTTATATATATATATATATATTTGGTTGGACTATAACGGATGGACGAAATTTCTCATCTTGCTATGTAAACAATAAAATTATAGCACATAAAAAAAAATTATGACATATAATAAGTAAAATATATATCTATATATATAACCAAAACTTTTGAAACTCTTATAATTTTCTACGCCAGCACAATGTTTAATAAAATTATTTTTGTTTAGTTCAAACTTAACAAGGAGTGAAATATTATCTCTCTAACAAATCCAACTTAAATTCAAACTCATAATTTTTTTTAAACTATATATATATATATATATATATATATATATATATATATATATATAAAATCGAAGCCTCTGAAACTCTCACAATTTTCTACATCATCACAATATTTAAATAAAATTATTTTTGTTTAGTCTAAATTTAACAATGAGTGAAACTCTATCTCTCTAATAAATCCAACTTAAACTCAAACTCATCATTTTTTTTAAAAACAAAATTATTTTTATTTAATCCAAACTTAACAAGGAGTGAAACTCTATTTCTCTAACAAGTCCAACTTAAATTCAAACTCATACGTTGATAATTTATCTCAAAATTTGCAAGGTTAATCATGAACACTACAAAAGCAATGTAAATCCCAATATATATATATATATATATATTTAAAGTCGAGTAGAAGTCTGAGTTTTATTTTTTTATATGTTATTTTCTTCTCCTCTACTTTGTATTAAAAAAAAAATTATGGTTTTTCATGTATTTTTTAAAAAGTAATTTTCGTATATGAACAATCAAACTTTATTTAACCATTTTTTACAAGATTAAAAAGCTTGCAATGATTGAAATTATTATTTTAAATGTAACCAATTTTTCTTTTATATTTCTCTATTGTTTAGTCATATATATTTTGTTTTGTTTCAATAATTTTTAAGCCATGAATCATCTGAGTCTTTAATATTTTTTGGTTTTTCAGAAGTTTTAATATTTGAATTTTTGAGTTATTTTTTTGCTGTATCTGAAATTGTCTGACAAATTGTAACACAATTTCAATGGCTTTTTCATCAAATTGTAACACAAATTAAAATCATAAAAAAGCAAACCATGCAATGGTGTAATTTCTTAATCAATTTAAGTTTTTATAAAACTATTTTAGTCTACCTCATAAATAGGTAGGTTCCCGTGCATAGCATGGGTTAGCGACTAATTAACTACTATATTAGTTCTTCTAAAAAAAAAACTACTATAGAAGTTATTGGGAGCAGATTTTCGGATTGTCCATATGATATTTAGGAAGTCAATACCGAGACTCTACTTTGGGCTTAAAATATGGCCTAAACGCTATCGGTGAAGTGTGGAAAGCCCATTTTTGCTCAAGGTCCAGGTTACATCCAATAAAGATTATAATAAGTCTCCAAAAATACATTCTGCAAAGATAAGCTAGCACAAAGGATGACCCACCACAATAAGTGTTTAAATAATAGTCTAGTGGTAGATGTCTAGAAAATTAATAAATGTATTTGCATAGTAAAAAATTATGCATTTACTCCATAGTCGGTTAATATAAAAGTGGGCCTGTTATAACAAGTACACAAGAGGAAAATGATTTAGCAGTGAATATGATAGACTTTTAGCGGTAGACGTTTGACAGATTATTAAGTGTATTTACATGATCAAAAATCATATAGTTTCTTCATTATTATTAATTCAACAAGAGGGAAAACTTTCATAGTATCCAAGACATTATGACTTTCGTTATAATATCAATAAACAAGTATTAAATGTTTCATAATTACAAGTAAAAGAGGAAAATTAGGATGGACTAAGGGAGAGAAAGACTCCCAGCTTAGTGCAGCAAATATTTAACCGAGATTCTTATGCCCATGATGGAATACATAGAAGGATGTATGGTAAATGATGGAAACTACTCTTATATGAGTGGGTGAAAAAATATTTGGTGATGTGGGAATTGTAACGCCCCAAAATCATAGGCAATAAAAGTCTAATTAATCTGAATAATCCATAAAAAAATATTAAATGAAGGAAATCAACAATCTAAAATCTTATCACAAATGTCAGAGCTCTAATCCATCAAAGACAAAACATCCTTAAAATAATTCTCCAGTACAAAGTTTAATGCCATAAAATAATAATAAAATCCTCAGTTCCACAAAATAGTTCGTAACTGCTGTCTCCCAAGAATCTCTACTCCAAAAATCCCTCTAATGTATCTGTAATGAGAAATAAGGGGGGGGGGGGGGAGGGGGGGTGAGATAACTCAATAAGTGGAATTCACTAACATTGGGGTGTGGGAACAAACCTTCAATAAATAATTCTTACAGCAATTTCATAATTTGTAACTCATCAACATTTATCATTAAATATTTCATGTAAAAGAAAAATATCTTTATATCGTGAGCCATCATAATATATATATATATATATATATATATATATATATATATATATATATATATATATTATATATATATATATATATATATATATATCAATAGTCAATACCATCACCAACACAGTTTCCTAGGCTTTGCTCGTGGTCAACGTTTACTCCCCGTTGACAGGGTTGTGCTATCCCCTTTTCTGGGATTGAAACCTCATTTTCATCCCCTTTCTTAAGAATGGCTCATTTGGAACCTAAAGGTGCACTCCCTTGCTAAGGAGCTTCCTTTTTGGATCCTCAATGGTATACTCCATTGCTAAGGAGTTATCAAATGTGCACTGTCCCCTTTTCTGGGACCGTCCCTTGCTAAGGACTAGTTGTAGTATGATTGTCCCTTACTAAGGACTAATACAACACTGAGCTTTTAATCACGACTTACCAGAGGTTTTCAAAACATATACAAGATGCTCGCATAAATAATCCATTCAAGATGCTCACAAAAATAATTCATTCATAATTCTCGAAAATATAAGGATATATTCTCAAATACAAATTTAAATAAATTTAGGTTGTCCCACAAGTTTTTCGTAAAATGAATAATTAATGTGCACATCAAGAAATTATAAAATATCCATTTATATGTATAGAATAACAATATATTTCTTTGATATATAATAGTTTAATAACCAACACTGTTTGGGAAAACCCCCAAAATTAGTAAACACCACTTACCTCTTAGTTGCAAAAAAAGAAAAAAGAAAAAAAGAAATCAATCTCCATTGAATCACAACAATTCAGTAGAATTAGAACCTAGCAACACCAAAAATAGGTTCATCAATACACAATTTCCCACTTAAAAATCTATTTTCACACTTAAACGGTTTTATCCTAGACAATATTGATATATCCAAAATTCTCCATTAATTCACATAGCTATTCAATTTACTTTCAACTTTGATCAGATTTCTGGACTTATAAATATTGCTGCCTAATCAGATTTTTCTATTAACGTAATCATAGATATTCATGAAACTTCAATATAGTTATAAGATAGCTAGTGCAATAATATAGTTCTGCTAAATCAATCTTAGAGCCAATAGAGGTCCATATGACTATACATACTATTCATACATAATCAAATTTCAAAACCTGGACCATATGGCTATATACACAATTCCTATTATAATATTGTAATTATCAAGCCAAAGACCCAAAATCTAGTACATGGCTGGACTAATGTGAATGCATATTAATTGGTCAACAATTGAGGCTTAGCGTGAATGCATATTAACCGGTCAACAATTGAGGCTATGTGTGAAAGCATATTAACCACAAATACTCTTTTCCCTTTAACATGGTGACAAAGTCCAAGCCTATTATTCTATTTGGTTCAACTCAAAGTTTTCCTGACATACAACCATATTACCATTCTTAATCAAATATAATAACAATTCTAGGAGCCCTTTTTTTTCTATTAGTATAGTGATAGTCTAGGTTCATGACAATTGCTAGCTATTGACTATTCAAACTTCTTAAATTTAGAGCAAGACAAACCATACCTGAACCACTTGTGCAATAGCCATAGAGAAGAAAAGAAACAGCTCACTAGTGTGTTGCGGCTGAAAACAAAAAGGATACATGTGTAACTTAAAAGGTAAAAGGCTAGGATTATCAAGGCCCATATTTTTTTTTACTTATGCCACCTCACTTGGGCTTCATACCCCATAGCATTTATCTTTTTTTTTTTTTTTTTTAATCTTAGGCCCAAATCAATTTAATCCATTTAATTGTAGGCCTCCTAATAATTTACGTAAAATAATTGAATTGGTATCAAAATTATGGGGTGTTACAAGAATAAAATGGTAAAGGAACTTGTCTATTTTTGACATTGGTGGAGAGATACTGATTTTAGCTAATCACTAGTCGCAGACCCACGCAATGCGTGGGAATAGATAATTTTATTTTAGTTAAAGTATAATATATAATTTGTTCTATAAATTTTGTGGAAAATAATTTGTTCTCCCAAAAACTTAAACAATTTCTGAAATTATTTTTCATTTATCTATCTCAAAAAAATATATCATCATTTTATTATTTGGATTTATTTGATCGATATTATTCATTTTTTAGGCAATCCATATTTTGATAAATTATGTTATTGTGCATTATATTTTCTTAATTTTTTTTTCTTGTACAACTAAACTATTTCCTATAAATAAAAAAACCATTTGAATTTCAAATATATTATTCAAAATTTTCATTTCTTAAAAAGAGATTATTATATTTATAATTTTTTTTTTCAATCGTAGGAGTAGTTTCGAACTATTGATTGAGTTTCGTTTACTAATATAGATACATGAGATTGGAACTACATATTTCTTAGAAATTCCTAAGAGACTATACCATATTATAAATCTAATATTTAAAATAATATGTAGGGAAAAAGTAGATTTTATGTCTAAAATTGAACACTTCATCTATCGAAATGAAAAAAAATAGTCTGTATAAAAACATAAAGAGAACATGATTAAATTTTATTTTTTTTGACTACGTACACTTTTATTTATTAATATTTAATTGTCTTTAATTGGATCTTCATATTGCATTTTTGTTACTAAGCTCCTATTGAGCTATCTCATCCATCACGTCATTGGTCACATTATTATTATTTTTATTATTTATTTTTACTTTTAATTTATTGACAATATTAAATATATAAATATATTGGTTTTACAAATTTATCTTAGGTAGTTTTAACTTTATATATTCATTTACTTTAATTTTGATGTTATAACTAAATAATAAATCAATGAAAAGTTAAAATTAAAATATTGTTTGGTAATTTTTTTTAAAAAATATTGTCTATATATTTATGATAGGTTTTGGGTATTAATTTCTATGGGCTTTAAATATCACTTTGTATAGTTTTTCATAATTTTTGCCATGGCTTATTTTGTAAATGATATTTTCTTTGGGGCTTTTAAATAGTAACCTAAAATTTTTCTTGTGAATAATATTTACCATGGATTTTAATAAATGCAATATCCATGGGTTTCAAATAAAATATGGTAACAACCACTATAATGGATAAATTTGATATTCTTATGAGTTTTTCTATAGATAATTATAATGGGCGTTTGTTGGATAAATAATTATCATGAGTTTTGGAAATAAATATTATGAATGTTATGATATAAGATAAATAGTGACCATGAGTATTTATATAAATTCCATGAGTTTATGATATGAAATAAATAAATGTTACGGGTCTAAGATAAATAATCATAACTTTCCATGGGCTTTTATAAGATGATTGCCATGAGTCTTGAAAATAGATAATTGCCATAGATTTCATGGGCTTGTAATATTATAGTAATAGGTTTAAGAACTTAAAACATTGTTCATCATTGGACTTTAAGTGTAATACTTACGATATAATATTTTGCCAAGTATTAATAACCTTGAGCTTTTGACAAAATAGTGCCAACGTAAATTGAGTTTTTGATATTGCTAATGTGAATTGGGTTTTTAATATTGCCAATGAGAATTGGACTTTTGATGTTCTCAATGTGAATTGGGCTTTTGATATTGTCAATATGAATTGAGTTTTTAATATTGCCAATAAGAATTGGGCAAATTGGGCTTTTGATATTGCTAATAGGAATTGAGTTTTTAATATTACCAATAAGAATTGAGCTTTTAATGTTGCCAATGAGAATTGGGCTTTTGATGTTACTAATGAGAATTTAGTTTTTGATGTTGCCAATGTGAATTAGGCTTTTGATAAATAAATTGCCATGGGTTTAAACCATGGGCTTTGCTTATGAGATTTGAATTCCATTGATAAAATTGCCATGGATTTAAATCATGGGTTTTGATTATGGATTTGAATTTCATTGATAAAATTATTTTTTCATAGACTTGAATTATGGACTTTTCAAATATTGCCAAATATAAGTATTCTTGGGCTTTAAATAGAATGAGATGTGTGCATTGGGCTCATAAGACTGGTTTTGGACTTAACTAAATAATAATAATAATATTTGATAGGATATGAGTTTTTAGGGTTTTTTGTGATAGTTTATATCATGACCAAATTTAGATAATGAGATATGAAATATTTGTGGGCCAATGGGATGAGAAATATTCGTGGAGGCCCAAAATAATTTATGGGTGATATTTTGTTATTTTTGGGGGAATAAATAAATGTGATTAAATATGATTGGGGCACGTGGCATGAGTGAAAAAATTGTACCTCAACAATACTATGATGTTCTTCTAACTTTTTATAATTTTTTTAGAGAGTTTTAATTTATGATGTCTTCTCTTGATGATAGGTTTTTTTTTTTTTTTTTGTTAAATAATGTGTTTGAGTTTGGTGAGGGAGTGTAATTAAGTATGTGTGTTTAATAGTTAGTTTATTTCTAAAAAAAAAAAAAAAAAAACCACTAGTCGGTTTTTGGTGTAGGTGGGGATTGAACTCCAAATTTCAAATTCTATTAATTGAGCTAATTGGAACTAGGGATGACAAAATTGGACACGACCCACGAACCGACACAACATGACACGACATGAAATTAGCAAGTTATGGGTTGAGTTTTAACGGGTTCGTGTCATATTTGGGTTAACACGACTGATTCATTTAATAAACATGTTGAGTTAGTGTTGAACACATAAAACTTGTTTGACCTGTCTCATCCATTTAATTAAATGACATTTAATTAAATGACATTTTACTAATATACCCTTCATACTCTAGGTATATAAACTTATTAATTGTTGTGGTTTATTTTCTTTGACATATTGTGATTAATTATTTGTGATATTGGGATATGCTTTAGTTTTGAATGATTATTTGTGATGCAGTTACTCGTTAATTCTAAATTTATATTAAAAATATTTATTTGTTTTGTCTTTTCATAAATTTTTTTTTTTTTTTCATTTTGATAAAATCTGATAAACATGTTGACACAACTGACCTGTTTAATAAATGGGTTGTGTTAGAATTACGAAATCTTGACCCGGTTAATAAACATGTTGGGTTAGTGTTAACCTATATAGTTGAATACTCATGAGTTAACATGACATAAATCCGACACACGAACAAGAATTGCCACCCCTAACTAGAACCTGCAACTTTTAATAATTAAGTATGCGTGTGAATATACAATTATTTTGTAACATGATATAATGTATGATTTATTCTATAATTATTTTTCTTCTCTCCATCTCTACTAATATATCATCCTATTATTTTGAGTTTTTTAATTTTAAAAAAACTTAGGTGCATTTGGTTGATATTATTCCATTTTTTTTTTTTTTGAGATAAAAGATAGAAATAGTATTATTTTTTTTCTAGTGATTTATATTATTCAAACTTATGTATAGTGTGTTATGGTTTATTTTTATTTTTTATTTATTTTTATCTACAACTAAAATTTTTAAGTTCCAAAATTAATTATTTGAATTTTTCATTCTCTTAAGAAGATTATCATGATAACCAAACTTTATCAAAAATTTACAGTTGATATTACTCAAATAATTTATAGAGACATTCAAATACATAATCATCTCACTTCTAAAATATCTAAAAATTAACTCAAACCAAAACTATAAGAGGGATAAAGAATACATGTGATAAATAACTCAAAAAACACACCACCAAAGTGTATCATCCAAAGGTAGAGACACAAAAAAATTCATCAATCTAAAATGGAGTTGCAATAAAAAGAATTAATGAGAGAGAGAGAGAGAGAGAGAGAGAGAGAGAGAGTATTCACATTTTTGTGTGAGAAAAATATGGATTGAATGGAATAGAAAATAACAAATTTTTATGGTAAAAAAATTAGGGAGAAGAAGAGTCAAAATAAAAGGAAAATGAAGAGATGGAGAATTGTAAGGTTAAGGTATAGAGTAGTGAGGAGCTAAAAAGATAAAAGTAAGTAAATGTTGGAGAATGTGTAATTGTAAAGTGACAAATTAATAATGAGAAAAATAATTAAAAAAGATAGAGAAAATATTGAAAATAAGTTGATGATGTGGCGCTGATATGGCTAAATAGGAGTGCAGCAACATTAAACTCTGTGTTTCAGCTTTTACATATACTAGTCGCGAATCCACGCGTTGCGCATGATAATCATTTTTATGATGGTTTTATTAATTTTTTTTAACAATTAAAACTAATTTAATAAAGAATAATGTATTTCATAATCATATTTTTATTTATTATAGGAACAATCATAAATGTAATATAAAAACAATCATAAATCATAAATATAAATTTTGTCATACCAAAATGAAAATAATACAAATTTTCTCAAATTTTCAAAAGACAAGTTAACTAAAATATTCATTTTTAATAAAAGTTATTTATAACATTTTGTGAATCATTAAAAAGAATATAAATTTTGGAAATTATTCTTTTAGTTTTAAACAAACTTCCTCAAAAATTTTTTTTTTCTGTCTACAATCCAAAACACCAAAAAATGTAACTAAGAAAATTAATAAACTTAAAAATGATTAATTGGACCAATTAGGAAAAACAATTTGTTGTTGATAATCTATTAATGTTATTTTATTTGTAGAAATTATAATTTCATCCACCCAAAATATATTATCAAATAAATAATTATTAGCAAAATCTAATTATTAAATTTCTATGTATGCATTGTTATAAAATAATAATAATAATTAAAGTAAATTTGCAAAAGCTAAAATTTGTCACTCATCTGATTATTTTCGTTTGGCTAACCTTTATTTTTCTCTAAATAAATGTCATTATAAAGTATTTCTAATATAACTATTAAGAGTACTTTGTTCACTACAAAGGATTAAAAAATAAACAAAAATTAGTAAAGTCTCATAGTTTAACATCTAAATTGAGTACCATAAAAACCGTGATGTGTGATAGAATAAATATCAAATTACAAGAAATATCAAATTATCCAAGTCATGATATATAATAGAATAATATTATATTATTATATGCTATATTTAATTCTTTATAACGCAATATGATAAAATTTAAATCAAAGAGAACAAAAATAAATAAATAAAAAACAATAAATACCAAATTATCCAAATCATGTTATGTAATAGAATAATATTATATTTTTATATGCTATATTTAATTCTTTAGGATAAAATTTAACAACCAAAGAAAAAAAAAAGACCAATTTAAAAAACAAAACTAAATCACATTAACCTAAAGTAGAGTTCTAAAGAATATAAAAAATTATCAACCTAAAACAGAGATACAAGAAAAATAAAAAATCCACCAAAAAAATTGAGAGAGAGAGAGAGAGAGAGAGAACATTTTCTGTGAGGGAAAACTATGCATAGAATGGAAAAGATAATGACAAATTTATAGTAAGAGGGTGTGAATAGAAGAGAAAAAAAATAAAGAAAGATGAAGGGAAATAGGAAGAATGATATTAATATAGAGGATAGTGGAGAGATGAAAAGATAAGGGAAGGAGAAATGTTAGAAAAGTAGTAGGAAGATGAAAAGATAAGGGAGAGGGAAAAGTTAGAGAAGTGTAAATATTTAAAATATAAATGTTAAAAACAATTATAGAAAAATTGAAAAGAAAAAAGATAACGACGTAAACGTTGATGTGCCTCAACTGGAGTATAGTAACAATAAATGCTACGTTTCAGCTTTAAATATATATATATATATATATATATATATATATATATATATATATATATATATATGAATATTCTATAAATATTAACTTCAAATCCAGCTAACCAATTAGCAGTGCAAATTAAAAGTCTCATAAAAAAATGTAGTCAAAAAGGATTTTCGGCTCTTACCTCTTCTTTCCAAATCCTTTTGTTCTCAAATAAAACCGTTTTTTTAAATGCTGGCACATAGGCAGAAATAGCAATAATCTTAAAACGATTCACTAGTATTGATCTATACTGAAACATTTTGAAACAGCTCCAATATGATATTGACTAAGAGATTTCATTGTTTTTTTTTTAATCGAAAAAAAATATGTATATATGTAAGTGGTGGGAATTTGGCATTGGACCGATGAGATTGTAATACAATGATGAAGGATCAAGGCAGGAGAGTGGTTGGGGGGTAGGTGGAAAGGGAAGGTGGAGATTCAAAATCACATGGTCTTCTACAATACTCACGGGTCAAATGAAGGAAGAGATCACACAGATTTCAGAATGAGGATGCGTATAGAAATGAAAATCAAGTGTGAAAAAGGTTCAAACGAAAAGCGCAACAAGAGACCGTGGATGGATACGTTAGCTTTGGCCTATAATCAAAACAATATTTAATTAAATAGATTTTTTTTTTAAAAGAATTAAATAGAGATTGAAATAGGTGTGGAAATTGATAATTGGACAAACAACAAAATGAAAAAAAAAAAAAAAATGATAGTGGTAGTTGAGTTCAGCCATGCTATTTGTTCATTCACAATTTACCAAAAAAAAAAAAAAACATGAAAAAGCTAGGCCACTTACCTACATTCATCAAGGGTTATTTTTGGCCCCTTTTTTTTTTTTTGCCCAACGTGAAGGATATGTTATGTGAAATATAAATATTGTTGCTTCATATTAAGATTGGTGTGTTATTTTAGAGAGAAAAACTATATTGCCATATCTTGTATTAAATTCTAAAAATAATGAAACCATTGCAACTTCATAGATGTATGTGAATTGTTGAATCACACAATTTCTTATGTCGTATGATTACTTTTGTGCATGAGCTATTTTTTTTTTTTTTTTCTGTTTTTTTGCATCTCACATATTTGAGAATTTGTGTATATTCCCAACAATTTTCCTTATCATTTTATGTCTAAAGTTGAATGATACATTTTTGGAGAATTTTTATTGAGTTCTCCTGTTGGACCATTTATGTTTTTCGTAATATCAATAAATAAACCATTTTGGGTTTTGGCGACTGTGTAGACTTCTTGAAATTAGCAAATGATAAGATATATTTTTTTTTATTGGTTGGAAGGATCACGTGACCGTTCTCCCATTGTATTGAATAATTTCGCCCACTATTGAGGGCAACTCAAAGTGCAAAGGTGTGGGTCCGGTGTCAAACACTTTATCTGCAGATTTTATTCTTTAGCTGACAGATATCTAATGTCGTTCCGAACAAATTACTTAGGAAACAAGTATTGCTTTTATATGAACATCAGAATATTTTTTGTTAGTAAAGGTTAGTAACTTAGTATCCTACTCATTTGAGGTAGGAAGCAATAGAAATTTTTTTAAGCAGTGGGTGCACCAATAATAGAAAATGAAGTATCACCAATTCTATATTGACATTGAGAAACGATATTCCACCAATTCTTTTATTAACATCCCACAGAAATTTCATCAATCAGTAAACAGCAAAATATAAATGTGACTTCTATTGACAACTTCGTATACCATATCAAAAGAATTTGAATCAGAATCTCTCCCTTGCTGCTATTATTGACTATTTATATATCTGTTTATTTTTTCCAAACTTCTTAACGATCTGCTAACCAAACAGACCACCTAGTCCTCTTGTGCAAGATACTTTACAAACAAGCATATATACATCATCAACATTACAATGCCTCAATACCATCATCTTTTATTATCTCAGGGTCGTTGTCAAGAAGTGTAACTAGTGATCTTGTTTTCCTGTTTCGGGCTCTGCCTGCTTCTTTCAACAACTCCGATAACCTCCTCCTCTCATCATCCACATCAGGATTTGCTGTTCCAAGCTTCTCTTCTCTCATGCCAACAACATAGTCCAAAATTTCAATGGCATCGTCCAGCCTGTAAAATCCATAAGTTGGAAAGCAAAATGATATTACAAAGTATAGGTAAAAGAGAACCAATGCTTTGATTATATGTCTCACAATGTAACATTCTGTGTTTAATAACCAATAAAATGAAGCGAAGTGAGAAGATCACAGCTAAAAATGCAAAACAACAAATATTCACATGTATGATAAATCACTTTGCTAAAATATAATGAAAGAATGGTACCTGCCCATTGCATCATAAGTTCCAGCAAGATTACTATAGACCCCTAATGTATCAGGGTGATATGGCCCATATTCCTTTTCCAAAATATTCCTTGCTTCTTCAAAAAGATCTGCAGCCTTATTTATCGCATAGCGCTGCACACAGGCAAGTCCCATTTGGTTAAGAGCAATCCCAAACAGGGCAGATTTCTTCTCTCCACTTGCCCGGAACTTCGTAATGGCACTTTCCAAGGTGTTATGGGAGTCAGAATAATTCCCCATCATATAATACATGACCCCCATTTGAGCCTCAATTCCAGCAATTGTACTTTGTTGACCTGGGGTATGACCATATATTTTCAAAGCCTTTTTAAGTAACTTGAGTGCCTGCTCCAATTCATTCATGGATTGATAGATAGCAGAAACATCAATAAGACCACTGGCAATCTCTTCTGAGGGGATCCCAGGATTAGGCCTTCCATAGATTCTGAGTGCATTTTCACAATAAGATTTAGATTCTTTAAACTTTCCTATCTTGTGGTACAAGTCAGCTAAACGGACAAAAACTGAAGCAACGGCTGGATGATTCTCTCCTTTGGCTGATTTAAAGACTGTGAGTGCTTTCTGATAAGAAAAGATGGCCTCATCATACCGAGCCAAGGATAAATACGCATCTCCAATGCTGCAATCAATTGAAGCCACATCTATTTCCTGCTCATTGGCTGCCATGGCCATGCTTGCTAAAACATAGTGCTCAAGAGCAGCTTCATAGTCTCCCTTTGCATCATAGACAAGTCCCATGAGTCTCCTATCTGCTGCTTCTTCAAGAGAAGCAGGAGAACCATTCTCCCTGTGGATGTCAAGGGCCATCTGACAAAACTTCTCAGCCTCATCAAACTGCAATGCTTGAACATGAGCCTCAGCTACATACCGGCATGTTTCACCAACTCGAGGGTCTGTTTCTCCCAAAACTTGCCGTTGGATTTCCAAACCAGCGGTATAAAACAGTATTGAATTCTCAACCTGGCCTAGCATTGCATAAGTATCACCCAATTGCATGCATCCTGCAAACTTAGCTAGTGCATGATTTTGGCCATCCTCTATCACTGGAATATCAATCGAGCGCTCCAGAACTGGTATTGCCTCATTGTATTGGCCTAAGCTGCAGTATATTGCTGCCAAAACATGCAAACACATGACCAGCTCCAAATTGGGCTTCTCATTTGCACATATCTCAAACGACTTCCTTGCCCGAAGAGCCAGTTCAAGAGCCTTCTTAGGATTTTCACCGGAAGAAATCATATTCCTAGTTTGTTTAAGCAAGAATGGGCCAAGGTCTGGGTTGTCTAGTCCTGCCACAAGAGGGTCCTCAACTCCATTCTGAAATTTTGCTCCCAATAAAGCAAAATTTCTGTGTCTTCTCATAGCATTTGCTTTTCTTGAATTCTTCTCTTGCCTTTTATCAATTGGAGGCCTTTCATGAGAAGAATTACTCCTAGGACGAGATTTTGGTGATGTTCCAGAGTCCAATGGCAACCGAGAAAGCTGCTTAGGACTACCGGAATGGGTCCTAGCCTTCTTTGTAGACTTTTTACCAATAGACCCGTTTTCTTTCTCTGGAGTCAAGTCACCTCTATTGCCATCCTTATTTTCTATCACCACCTCCTTTGTTACCTCAAATTCCCCTATATCCCCAACAAGGTGACGCAATTCTGAATCAATCCTTGATTCCTCACCATATGACAGAAAGCTACGCCTTGAAAGGGACTGATCAGAGCTCTGCATCTCACAGACATTGTAATACAGCTGCTCAATAGAGGTGTCGATCATGCCATCAATAGCCAGATCAAAAGAGTCACTATGAGGACTTTGTGGACTCAATGGACTTCTTGGAGAGTCTTGCGGAGTAAAGCTTTCCTTATGTGGTGTGTAGCTTCCATTGGATTCGTCTACTACACCATCCCCATGTAATGCATCCATAGCTAATCCAGGCATCGTAACTACTTATGTACTAATCAGATAAAAGAGAAAAACGAAAATGTCTATCAGATAGCATCAACAAACCAAAATTTAATGCAGTACTCACAAAATGCATTTCAACCATTTAACAATCCTGCTTTAGAATTTTATATATATATATATATATATATATATATATATATATATATACTTCAAATTCAATGTCTCACTCAAATTTTTAAAGAGAGCATTCAGTATTAGGTTCATAAAATAACTCTGTCCCGCCTTCCATTTTGCACTCAAAAGATTCTTGTTGGCAAATTCTTCCATTATTAACTTATATCCAAAAGCCAAGTGACAAAATATTGAATTTGCTGCATCAAATTGGTTTTATACTTTTATTCACATACTGATAGAAAGAAAGCCTAGAAGAGAACAAAAGTTCAATGGTGTTAGTGGGGTCTCTGCAAAGAAGACTACTTTACAATTCAATGATCAAGAACTAAACCAAAGAATAACACATAAACACATTAAAAATATGAAACAGCCACACAGACATCAAACTTTAATAGCCAAAAATACAGATAACAAACTATGCTTGATATGGGGAGCCAAAAAAAGGAAGAAGATAAACAAGTCAACCTTAGAAATAAATGTCAAATGTACTTATAATTATTTTGAAACTCAAAAAACTAGAAGATTTAAATGATAAGTATATGAGACATACCTTAATATTTTTGCCAAAGAAGGAGAAAGCCAAAGAGGTTCTCAACTTACAAGGTTGTCTGGGTGTTAATATGTACAGAAAGATAGAGAGGTATGGGGGGTGATATATGTGTCTTAGTATGCTTTATATATGAGGCATGAAGGTGGAAATTATGAGAGAAATTTGAGGGCAACATGGAGAAAAGACCACTAGAATATTAAGTTTTTGTGTGAATATTTACAGATAATATATGTATAGGTGTGGGGTTGCAGAGAGTTGGAATGTTGAAGCAATAAGGAAGGTGACTTCTCTCCCAACCCATCACTCTCTCTATCTCTTTCTCTTTGTGGTTCAAAGGATATAAATTTAATTAATTAATTAACTAACTAAATCTTCTCCAAAAACATAAAAGAAGTAAACTAAGGGCAATAATTAAATTGAATTGATAAAAGCATTAAATTTTTTTTTTTTTTTGTGTGTGACTTCTCTCCCTCTGCAGGTTCAAAGCAATACATTAATTAATTAAATATTTACTCAAAAAAAGGTAATAAAAAATAAAATAAATAATTGAATGAACTAATAGAAAGTTTGAATTTCTTGTGTGTGACATCTCTCCCCCTTTCTCTTTTTGTGATTGTGAATTTGTGATACAATTTGTGATACATACATTATTAATTTTTTAAATATTTTAATCAAAACAAAAGGGAAACAAGGTAATAAATAATTAAATATGAATTAATAAAATTATTGAATTTTTTTTTTTAATATAGTTTTGCGTGTGATGTAGTTAGTTGGCGGGATTAACGGCCTTTTAACGTTAAAAGGACTGTGGAAATGTTAACGTGACAGCACTGTCGGTTTGGGAAGTTTCTTTGAAACTTTAATTTTTGATTTTTGGCTTTACCACGTGGCAAAAGAAGGTTTCAGCTTTTGTCTGCTGTGATCTAATGATTGGATGCCTTTGCGGGTACACGTGGACCACATCCAGCCGTATTTGGGCTGTTTTCTTTTTTTCTTTTTTCCCTTTTTTTTTTTTTTTTTTGCGAAGGGGCCACCAATTTTCAAAATCTAAAGTGGGCCCTAACAAAAACAAAAAGGCCCCATTCTATTGTAAGCTGCATTATTTCACAATATTTTTACCACAACTTTGGCGTGATAAATTGTAAGTAGAAAATCATCATTTATATATGGACTTATAAATTTTTTTTTATTTACCAATAATACTTTACCACGTCACAATTATGATAAGAAATTGTGAAACATTTTGAGGTCTTAGAATTTTTCTACATCATTCAAAGGGAGGGAAGAAGTGGGTTCTTTCATGTTGGTAAGGAGAGCAGAAGGGAAAGGAATGAATTCTCTTTTCTTTTGGACTCACTATTTTGGTTTTTTCTAATTTTGGGAGGAAAAAAAGAAGATTAGAGAATTTTTTTTTCAAATATTTATTAGAATAATATGATGGAATATTGGAATTCTTTATTACACAACCAACCAAACAACCAAAGAGAATATAACTTTTTTTTTTCCTCCTTCAAAAACATGGTGTGAATCATGCAAGGGATTCTTTTACTTTGGCAATGATTTGAGGGCAAATGGATTAATTATTACTTACCTATTAAATCAATTTTATTGTCAAGGAATACTTTGTTCTAATTTTGTTTTAGCTCTATTGCTATATATTTTAAAAGCTAGACCATATAATATATAGGTTTATTTAATATAATTGAAATATTTATGTGATTAACATACACGAATAATTTGATATATTTTATCTTCTGAAGACAAAAGATTTACTTAAGTAAGCCCTCGTCCCATCAACTTCTGTTTGTTATTTGGTGGTTCCAATGTAAGGAATTATTATTCTCACAAGTCACACTACAGTCTGACAATGTGAGTTTAATTTTTAGATAAACTTCATAAAATGGAGTAATGTGAAAGAAACCAATTATGATATGAAAATATTACTTCTGTGGGTTATCAAAAAAATATTACTTTTGTGTTTTTAGCAGCCAATAAACAAAAACTGGAAAGTCCAATCTACTTCGGCCCAAAAACTTGTTGCCCAATGGGCTCAACTGCCATATGAAATATGTTTTCAACTTTAGGGTATGTGTTTTTATTCATTTTATTTTATTATTATTTTTTCTTAAAATGGTGTTTTTAACTTTAGTGACTTGTACTCGAGCGAAAAATGAAAACTATAAATAAAAGAAGATAGGGCCTACAAGATGTTACCAACCTAAGAGATTTTAGGAATTGAAGTAGTTGAATGAAATGAAAATGATGTAAAAATCTATTATACACTTGTTTTTCATATTTTTTTTTTTAATTTTTTTTTATTTAATTTTTGATACTTGGATAGTTATAATGAAGAAGGGGAATTTGAGCTCTTTGTTTCCAATAGAAACACTAAGAAGTAAGAAACATAATTGAGTTCTTAGACTCTTTTTGACTATATGTACCGTAATAATAATTATAGAAATTATTAGTTTTTTTTTTTGATGAATTTTTTTTTTTTTTGAGAAAGTTTCAATATTTAGGGTCCGTTCCTGATGATAGTTATTTATTATTAGATCAAAACATCTATCAGTTTTTGGTATAAACGGGAATTGAACCTCAGATCTCTTATACAATCATAAAAAATTTTACTAGTTGAGCTAACTGGAATCCACTATAAAATAATAAGTTCAGTTACAATTATGGTACCGTTTGGATTGCGCGTTTCCTCACGTCTGCGTTTTCTTCTTTTTTTTTTTTTTTTTTTTTTTTTTGCGCGTGAACAGTAACCTCACATGGGTTCACTGTTCACGCACTGTTTAGCACTGTTCATGTACTGTTTATTACTGTTCATGTACTGTTTACGTATTAAAAAATATTAAAAATGGGTCCCACGATACTATTTACCCATTTAAAAATTATTTTGCTACAGTGTTTTCAGTTTTCAGTTTTCAGTTTTAAGTTTTCAGCAACAATAAGCTCAATCCAAACGGACCCTATGTATAAAAAAAAGAAAAGAGAGAGAGAAAAAAAAAAGAAAAAGAAAAAGCCCACTATTCGATTCATATAATTGCAACTTTTTTGAGGTCAAAAGGGTAAAAACTAGTGAAATATGCCAACCACGATAATACTCTTGCTACTCTTATTAAAGAGTAGACAAGGAATGACATAAAAAAAGAAGAAGAAAAAAAAGTAGACAAGGAATCCATGTAGGGTCATCAAACGAATTCAGGACAAAAATAAAACTAAAAATGTTATTCGGATCCTATTATTCAACTAGACTTGAAGACAAGAAGACATACCAAGGTCATTGATTTATAATTATAATTAACATAATCATATATAATTTGTAACCACAGTATATTCTATTGGAGCAATACCCAGCTGCCTAGTGGTTAGGACCCAATGTTGAGAATTTTAGTCAGATGTGGGTTTGGGTCCAAATTAAAGTACCTACTTGAGGAACTTGATAGAAATCTAAGCGATCACCAGGGCTTGATAGAAATTGAAGCTTAAATATGTTGCACAATAATTCAGCAAACTTGTATCTGAAAGATATAAATATGGCTGAACCAACTGATTCTTCTTAGGACAAATCAATGTGAGTAGGTGGGTCTAATATCATGACAGGGAATCTAAAATTGATACACCAACCAACTATAAAACTTCAAATATGCCTAAATTTCTATTCAATTTCGATTGAACTGTCTCATCTTCAACAGCAAGAAGAAGACACCACCCACCAGAATTAAATAATAGAAACCAAAACGAAAAAGATGAAGGCAATTCTCAGCCATATGTCTTATTCAAAACTAAACTGCTAAACTTATATTTGGATGGGAGATTTTTTTTTTTTCTTTCTTTTTCTGGATGGTATATATGATGTAGCTTATTCTCCAAAAAAAAAAAAAAAAAAAAAAATCCTAGTTTCTATTCATTTCTTCATAAACAAATTAGCTCCTATTCATTTGTTTACATTACTTTTAAACACATGGGTACAGTTCCTTAAGTCTTGACTTTATTATGCTAATTCTTTTTCCTCTTAGATGAATGAATATGTATTGATGTGTAGAGAAAATTTGAGGAATAATATTGGGCTGGGAAGAACCCTGACAATTCTGACTATAGTGGGTCTTTTTCAATCGATAATGAAGTGAAAAAACACTCTATAACTTAGTATGGCTTACTACCAATTTTAACCAACAAATCAAGGTTCAGTCCAAGTAGTTAATTAATTAATTTCAAGTAAAGCAGTATTCATGGATAAATAGTAAAGCAAGTAATAAATCACGAACACCTGCACACAAGGACATGTGATACGTTCATAGAGTGAAAGCCTCCTAAACGTTAAAAACACTAAGAGGCAAGCCTAAATCATCAAACGCACATGCTAATTATTTTCTTAAAAACATGTAGCTAATACATTAAATCAAATTTGCAGGAATGAAAAAATTATTTTTATAAACAACACAATTTATTCCAAACAATTTATACTAGTCAAGGAAAATACTTAGTATTTTCTAAAAAAAAAAATGATGCCTACTTTATTATTATTATTATTATTATTATTATTATTATTATTTTTAGAAAGAAAGATGTAAGTTTTATTAAGTAACAACAGCCAAATTGGCTTGAATTATAACAAAATTGTGTGGTGAGACATCTTCCATCAACACTAGAAAATTTATTGACATGAAGTACATGTCTCTCCAGACTATGAGTTATAGAGTTTCCCTGAACATGAGAAAATTTAATACTATGAAAAGACTGTAAAAACTTTTGCATCCTGTAACAAAAGTCCAAAGGAGGCCAAAGAGAAAGATTCGTCCTTAAATATTCCTTTTAAGCTTCTCTAGAATTCTCCAAACTTAACTTAAAATCAATCTCACATCAATTCAATTAGTCAAAAGTATCCAAAATATTATACTTGTTTTTCTAAGTTCTTTTCGGTGATATATGGTCATTATCAAAGATTAAAAGTTCATCGAAATAAAAAAAAAAAAAAATATATATATATATATATTTTTTTTTGATGGAAAAGCGGGGGTATTATTGATAGAAACCAAAGTTTATATTACATTAGTTATTGCTCCTGGGGTACATAGTCTAGTCTCCCCCAAGGCAGATAGATCCCTGATATATGATACATCAACAAAACTGGGATAGTGCTCATAGATAGTCTCCAAGGTCCTTTGGCGAGTTCCCCGCTTTGCTAGCGCGTCTGCACACCCGTTCGCTTCACGGTACACGTGTCGCACGTGCACCTCCTACTCCAGGGTTACCAGGTTCTTGCAATCACAAATTAAAGGCAACATGTTAGTCGGATAATTTACACAAGGATTTGTTAGCCATGTTAAAACCACTTTGGAGTCTAATTCCAACTGTAGGTGCTTTATGCCCTTGTCCCAGGCCATTTCAAGGCCCCGTTTGACTGCCGCCAGTTCTGCCAAATTGTTTGTTGCCAGTCCCACATGAAGGGAAAAACCAGAGATCCACTGGCCCCAGTGGTCTCGTAACACGCCTCTTGCCCCTGCAAGGCCAGGATTTCCTAGTGCACTTCCATCCGTGTTAAGTTTAAGGAAGGGAGGTGGGGGTGGGTGCCATCTTATGATTTGAGGAATCTGGCTCAGGGTTTGGTGGACGGTGCTTGCCAGGAAATGGAATTCAGTGGCTGCTTGCACCGAAGAGTACAGGAGGGAATGTTGGGTGATGGGTTGGTGGTTAAAGATTCTCTCATTACGGGCAAGCCATAGTTTCCAGCAAGTGAACGGAAAGAAGACTTTCCAAGGGATGAGATGAGGAAGGGTAGGCCTCTCCGAGGTGGCATTAGAGTGTAGCCAGTCTTGCAGTGGTAGAGCGAAGAAGGATAGGGGCAATATCCCTGGAGCTTGGCACCAGATTTCTCTTGCCCAAGGGCAGTCTCGGAGAATGTGAATAGTGGTTTCAGGAGATTGGCAATGAGGGCAAAGAGAGTCCATATGTAGGCGCCCATGAGCAAGGAAAGTTTTAGTGGGAAGGCGGTTCCGCAAAGCCTTCTAGAGGAAGACTTTGAATTTTTTTTGGGCATGGTAAAGACCACAGCCAATTCCACATGGCTTTATTCCAAGGCACCTGGTGTTGCTGGTACAGGAAAGTTGTGGCGGATTTCACATAGCAGGTACCCTTATTGTGGGGCCATAGGTAGGCATCTGAGAGTTAAGCGAAACGGGGCATCGGGATACCTTGAATAAGGCTGTGGATCTGGGGAGGAAGAGGATGGTTTAGGGATTCAAGCGACCACTCATGGTGTGACCATAGCTCCCTAACTCTTCGGTCATCCTCTTGAGGGAGGAGAGGACCCTCAATATAGCTGCGTAAAGTGCCGTTGGGGAGCCATGGGTTCTGCCAAATTCGAATGGTCTGGCCATCTCCAATATACCAGCGCATCCCTTCGCGGAGAAGAGTGGCCCCTGTCGAGATAGCGGTCCATATGTGAGATCCTCGGGAAGGTCGCGGGCTGGTAAATAAAGTAGCTTGGGGGAAATATTTTGCTTGAAGCACTCGGGCCCATAACAACGTGGGGTTAGAGAACAGGCGCCAGGCATGATTCATGAGGATAGCCTGGTTTCTATGATGGGTGGATGGGATTCCCAACCCGCCCGTTTCCTTGGGTAGAGTAATAGTGTCCCAACTAACCGTGTGATAGCACCTGTGCTGTTCGGAGCCTCCCCAGAGGAAATTCCGACTCAATTTGTCAATTTGGTGGCAGATTTTCTGAGGAAGGAGCGTGGTTTGCATCGCGTAGGTTAGGATAGAAGTGATAGAGGCTTTAATAAGAGTGGCCCGACCAGCCATCAACAGATACTTAGTTTGCCATCCCTCAATACGCTTACTGATAGTCTCCACCAAGTATTGGTATGAGTTGGCAGTACGACGGGTGGTGAAAACAGGTGTCCCTAAATAGGTACCTATACGGTCAGTGGTAGGAAGACCAAGAATTCCTTCTAGCTGCTCTTTAATGCGCCGAGGGGTGTGGGGAGAGAACCACACTCTTGATTTGGTAATACTCATGAGTTGGCCGGAGGACTCACAAAACCTAGATAAAATCTGCCCAAGATTCCTACAGTCCCTAGCCATGACCCTCGTAAAGAGGAAGATATCATCCGCAAAAAATAAATGCGAGAGGCGGACCTGTCCCCGAAAGGAGATCAGGTGGAGACGCTTATCTTGAATCGCCTCACTCAACTGGACGGATAAACGTTCCAAGTAGAGAATGAACAGATATGGGGAAAGCGGATCTCCCTGTCTTAGACCCCGGCTGGGAACCACTTCTGGAAGGGGAGCGCCGTTCCAAAGCACGTGGAATCGAGTGGAGGAGATCATATTCATGATGAGAGTGATTAAGGTGGGGGGTAGTTGAAAGAATTCAAGCGTATCCTGGATATAATGCCACTCCAACCGATCATAGGCTTTTTCAAGATCCAGTATACCCTGTCGGACCTCGCCTTGAAATGAGAGTTCTAATCACCTCCTGGACAATGATAATCTTGTCACTCGTACGCCGACCTGGCACAAACCCAGCTTGACAAGGGTTAATCACCTCTGCCATATAGGGTTTGAGCCGCTGGACAATGATACGAGACACTAATTTGTAAAGGGTATTGCAGAGACTAATGGGACGAAACTGGGTGATTAGCTCAGGGTGTGCTATTTTTGGGATAATAACCAAATTTGTGATACCCCAACTAGGCGGGATCATGAGCTGGGTGAAGATATCTTGAATGACCTGAACAATGCTTGAGCCCAGACTTGCCCAATGCGTTTGGAAAAAGAGCACATGATAGCCATCCGGCCCCGGGGCCTTTGTAGGGGGGAGCCCCCGGAGGGTTTGGAAGATTTCTTCAGGAGGAGGGGTTCTAGTTAAATCCTGGGCTGGGTTTAGGAATGGGCTATTGGGACAAAAAAACCTATTAGTCCTAAGAGAGTTACACCGAGTGGGAGTAGAAGCTTGGAACAGTTTTTTGAACGTGGTATGAATGTGATGGGTTAGGGCTTCTCCATTAAGCCATAGTCCAGTGTCATCTTTTAGTGTTATAACCCTAGTTTGACTGCGGCGTTGAATGGTCTTGAGATGGAAATATTTAGTATTGGCATCCCCATAGTTTAACCATATAATACGCGATTTGAGGCGCTAAAACAAATATTCCTGGTGAACGGTAGTATTATACTCCTGCGTGAGGCGGTGCTCAAGCGAGTATAAAAAGGGGGATGGGTTCCTAGCTAATGCCACTTGAATACCATGAAGTTTAGCTAACAGGCGATTTTTACGGTGGAAGATGTTTCCAAAGTGATTTTTGTTCCAAGACTGGATGTTTTTAGTTAAAACATCAAGGCGCCGGGGGAACCTAGATAAAGAGGAAGAAGCCGAAGGAATTTGTTCAGAGGCTTTCCAGCTCTCATCTACAAGGGCAGGGAAGGTGGGGTCAGTGAGTCACATTTGCTCAAACCTAAAGGGCTTGGGGGGTTTCCGTTCCCTCGGATTAGTGGATAGTAGAATGGGACAGTGGTCAGACTTGACCCTAAGGAGATGGTGGATTTCCGCTGTTGGAAATAGGGTTGCCCATTTGGCATTACCCAACCCTCTGTCCAACCGTTCTCTAATGGTGGTGTGCCAGCACGGACTTTTATTGGTCCACGTATAGCGTGGGCCGTGAAAACCTAGGTCTATGAGCCCACAATTATCCATGCAATTTCTAAAGGCTGACATGCGGGTCCTATTGACAGGAAGACCGCCTAGTTTTTCCTCATCCGAAATCATATCATTAAAATCCCCTAGGAGCACCCACGGAAGGGAAACATGCAAAGCAAGATTTTGGAGATATTCCCAAAAAAATTTGCGCTTATGAAATTGGGGAGGGGCGTAGACAACAGTAAGTAAAAAGGAGACAGAGGGAGATTGTACCTTTACAAGCGCATGGATGCTATGTTCGCTGCGGGTGATGATCTCGACAAAGAAGGTGGGACTTTCATTCCACAGCATTCATATACCTCAAGAATATCCAGTGGGGTCCACCCTATGAGAGTGGGTGTATGGGAGGGTATCTATCACAGCCTGAGCCCTGGCTTCAGCAATGCGGGGCTCAATGATGATTAACATGTTAGGTCGATGCCTACGGTGGAGCTCATAGGCATGGTCACGAAACATCTCATTACCTGCTCCTTGGCAGTTCCAGGCAATCATCTTCATGGTAGTGGAGTAGGGATTAAGGGAATCATCTAGAACTCCCTATGTTGACGGAGTCCTGGTTGCAGTTGGGGTGGGCCACTGGTGCCTCGCCGTGGTGGTCTTGATGCGATATAGTGCTTCCATGTCGCCGAGCTTGGCCCAGTGTGTGCCGGACACGACAAATGGTAGGCTGTGGCTTGAGAACATGACAATGTAAAGATTGGGCTCGTCTTCCCACATGGCAATGTTTACTTCGCTTCGATCCAGGAAGCGGAAAATGGCTTCGGGCAGTGGGTCCGAGGAGTCCGCACTGGATGAGCTTGGTGGAACGCTCCTTTGTCGGACTGGTGGGGCTCGTGATGACCTTGTTGGGGGGTGGTAAGGATGACCCGAGCGTCGCACCCGAACATGGGAGCGAGGCCTGTGGGAGAGTGGTGGTTGGGCTGGCGGTTCGAGTTGCAGCGGCAGAATCGGGGATTGGGACACCTGGTTCCACACCATTGCTGTCCATGGGTGAACCGGTATCCGGACAAAACATACTGTCTTGTTTTGCAAATGTTCCAATGACAGGCTGCTCCAAATTTGTTCTAGTTCCTCCATCGCCTGAGCATGGGTTGGAGGAGAGTGAGTGTGACTGCTCATGGTGGGAGGGGCTGCCATGTGAGAGTTGCTTTAGGGTGTGGTTGAAAGGTGGAGGTCGGGATCCGTTGGTGTTGTGGTCAGGGAAGGTTGGTCCGAGGACGGAGCCATTTTCCAAGTGAGAAGCTGTGGAATGTCTTTCGGGTGAGGAGGGTTGGTTGATGTTAGTTGGGTGTAAGCTTGGGATGTCCTTGTTATGTGCATGGGGCTGAGAAGATAGAGGCGTGGCTAAAGCATGCACACAGATAGGCGCCAGCTCACAAAGCTTTTGGGGTAGGCTAGGGCATTCGGCCATGCATGGCTCAAGCATGCATGCCTTGGTCCGTTCATGTGGCTCCCCATGCAGCTGTTTGGTGTGTTGTTTAGACACCTCACCGAGCTGGCTTTGACGTGTCTCACTAGGCACGTCCAAGGCATGGGTTGATGCCAAGACATTTTTTTGCATGCGTGGTTCAGCGCTAAGGTGAGTGGGACTATGGCCAAGTGGAGGATCCGGGGAGAAAGAACGAGGATGTGGGGGCTTCCCACGTGGGTGTTGGTCTGTTGGGCGATTCCTTCCTCGCATGCGATGTGTGAATAGTTTTCCAAGGCGTGGACACTTGCTTTGGTTCAATTGGTGGGTCGGTTTGGTGAGGTGGGGCCAAGGAGTGAGTCAGTTGGGATGTTTGCTCAGTGTTGGTTTCTGGGCACTGGGGTTCTCGGTGACCAATTCCGCCACACTTGTAGCACAACATTGGGAGGTTTTCGTACACAATGTCTTGCCAAAAGGAACCTATTTTGACATGTTTAGGCAGTGGATTGGCTATGTTAATTTGGACACAGATTCTAGCGTATCTCCCCCGAATGGCGGCACTCGTAATGGCATCCACTTTTAAGAGTTTGCCCAATTTTTGTCCCACATATTTAAGAAACTCCGGGTGGTAGTATTCTATAGGAAGTTGTTCTAGACGAATCCAAACCGCCATTTTTGTGATTTTGGCAATATGCGGATGAAAATCCACCTCCCATGCCTGCACATGTAAGTATTGGTCTCCCACGAACCATGGCCCATCCATGAGGGCATGGTGATAGTCCTTGATGACATCAAATCGCATAATAAAATAACCATAGCCAATATTGATTAAATGCATCGTACCTGTGGGGCGCCAAATACCGGCTAACCTGGTTTGGAGTGCCCGATATCCCAGCGGTCGACCCATGAGTTTAAGAATAATGCTCGTTTTCCATGGTCCCGCCAGCTGGTTCTTTAGTTCTGGTGTGATTTGGATCTCCCAAGTCTCAACAGTTTGGCCATCTCCGGATTCTAGGTGGATGTCTTCGCGTGGAGTCTGCTGGTTAGTGCTACGTTTCGTATCTGGGTGGTCCTCCAGGTCGTCCTTAGCCTCGTCACAGCTTGATTCTTCCATGGTGGTTGCTTGGATAACCTCGGCGTAAGTTTTCTTGCGTGAGTTATTCTTCAGGAAGTTATTTTCAAGATCGTTCGTGTCGGGGTGTAGAGCTTGGTGTTCAGTCATTCTTTTTCTTTGTCCACCAGAGGGGTGTAAAAATTTTTGTTTCGTGGCCTCAGTTCGAAATAAAAATATTGATTCCTAACATGAAGAGTGTAGCCAAATATGCTAATGTTCACTCTCCCAATCATAAAAAAAAAAAAAAAAAAAAAAAATCAAAATCAAAATTTGATAGGCCAAGAATGTATTGACCCATTGTGATGAATTAATTGATTAATTAGCCAAATTTATTAATTAATCAAATTAACATGCAAAATGCGTGGCAGCACAAACAAATCATCAATTAAACTAAATATGCAGCAGAAATTAAATTGACATGGTGATTTGTTTACGAATGGGGAAAACCTACACAGCAAAAATCTCATCGGATGATTTTAGGATCATTACTCCCGAGAATTCACTATTATCAAAACAAGCGGTTACAAGTAAATGAATCCCGGTACCTTATACCAACCTACAGTTGAACCCTTACCCCAATACCCAATTGGACTTGTTCTGTAGTGACAATCTCTCATTTCAATTTATGTCTCCTAGTATGTGACTAACCAATTGCGCGGATCCCAATACACGACTTAATCACCAACTTGAGAAGAATATTGGCTGCAAAGTTCTTCAGTTCATCACACGATAAAGATCAAGAAACTCATTGGTCACAAAACCCTACGGTGTACAAACACAGCAGCTTCTTCAAGAGAAAGATGAACTAGGGCAAATTCTGTCTCCGGTCACAATTTGCATAAACAAGACTTTGTTTCACACTTGTGCAACTGTGCAACCTTTGACGACTCTCAAAATAATTCTTATATATGTTTAGGGTTGTGAGAAAAGAAAGTCTAAACACATACTCACAGATTAGAGTCAAAATAGAACTGAAAATCTATTTTTCATAAATCTCGATAGATAGCCATCTATCAAGCTAGCTATTGAGCCACGGGGTTCAGCAGCTTTTAAACCTTGATAGATGATAGCTATCAAGCTATCTATCAAGATTTAAAATCCAGCACTTCATCACTTGATTCTTGGACAGGCTTGCATGGCTTTAATACTTGAACTTGAAATCTTGTTTCTTAAACTATTAAACACATCCTCGATCTACCCAATTACAAGTAAAGTGGGTTTTGTCAAAGGATTAACCAATTACATAAAATAGTGACATATGTTCCTAACATTGAATCATATATGTCCTAACAAAATCAATACCTGTGTCTAGATCTACAATGATTCAACACTTTTGAGTCTTCGCACCACGATAGAGAGAGTGCAAAGCCTAGCTAGTTATTACACGTAAGTATAATACGTGTTTGTACTAAAGATTTAAAGAAACTTGTGTTTTTTGTTTTTTGTTTTTTTTTTTCCTATCAATTGTATGGAAACATATGTGATATTTTGGAACAAAAAGTTCAATTTGTGTTATCTATGAAGACATTAGGGTTTGTTTGGATATTACTTATTTTGCTGAAACTGAAAACTTATTGCTGAAAGTACTATAGATAAAGGTAAAAGTTAATTGAAATATGATAGGCCAAGAATGTATTGACACCTTTGGTAACTTAATAAATTAATTTAGCCAAGTGAAATTAATTAGACTCAATTACATGCAATACGTGTGATAACACAAACAAATAACCAAATAACTAAATGCAGCGGAAAATAAATTTAACATGGGTGATTTGTTTACGAATGGGGAAAACCATCGAGATAAAACCCCAACCGGATGAATTTAAGGTCACAACTTCCGAGAATCCACTATTATCAAAACAAGTGGTTACAAGTAAAAGGAATCCTAGTACCTTATACCAACCTATAGTTGAACCCTTACCTCAATACACAATTGGACTTGTAATGTAGTGACAATCTCTCATTTCAATGCTCGGCTCAAAGTACATGACTAACCAATCAATGCAGAAATCTCAATACCTGACTAATACACCAACTTGAGAAAGGTGTTGGCTGCAAAGTTTTTCAGTTCATCAAGACGATGAAGATCAAGAAGCTTCTTGGTTACAAAACCCTTGGCGCAAAGACACAACAGCTTCTTCAAGAGAAAGATGAACTAGGACAAATTGTCTCCGGTCACAATTTTACTGAATAATCACTTTGCATCAAGTTGCATCACCTTAGACGGCCCATAAAATAATCCTTATATATCTCTAGGATTGTGAGAAAAGAAACCCTACACAAATAACATGGATATGTGTGAAAAACAGATCTGGAAATCTAAATTTTGTAATTCTCGATAGATATAGCTTCTGTTAAGAGCTATCGAGAATTATACATTAAATCTCGATAGATATATCTGTCAAGTTTTAATGAATAACACTTCTTCACTTGTTTCTTGGACAGACTTGCATGGCTTCAATACTTAGACTTGAACTCTTGTTCCTTGAAGTATTAAACACATCCTAGATTTACCCAATTACAAGTAAAGTGCATTTTGTCAAATGATTAGCCAATTTTACATGACATATGTTCTAACAAGTTCCACATATGTCATAATAAAAATATTATAGTAGGGCCCATGAATAGTATTAAAAAGTGCTGTGGACTCATGAATAGTAGAAAAAATAAGCTAAATAGTGAAATAATTTATAATTTTTATTGGTACCCAAATGCACACTATATTTGCCTAGTTGTAAACGTTGTTTAAAGGATTGAAAATACTACTCTTAAATCTCTAAAAAAAAAAAAAATAGTATACTCATTTTATCATGTGTCTAGTCCTACTTATGATTAGCCATTATTCAAATTAAAAATTTATATAATTAAATTCATTCATTTATCCTTCATTGTTTACATTCACGTTAGATGTTAAAGAACTAGAAAAATACTTGTTTGTAACTATTATGAATGAGAAAATACTAACATGTTTCATAACTTTACATTAGATGATTGATAGGAAACGATCATATGTGACCCACTTAATTAATTAATTAATTTTTAAATATAACTAAAGTCTAAAGTGGTTCTTGGTCAGTTTAAAGAGAAGGGAAAAAAATTAAAGTAATAGGTGGTGGTTCTATGTTAGCCATGTCATTATTATGATAAGTGTAATGAGTATATTTAGCTAACACATGTAAACTTATAAATGAGTTTATGCTAGAATTGTTTTGTATCAAGCCTTATAGCTCATGAGCTTGTTCATAAACAAATTTTTTTGCTTAGGCTCAGCTTGTTTATAAACAAGCCTAAAACTAAGGCTCAAGCTTGGATTATTTATAAATAAAAAAACATAAACGAAATTTTTATTGAGCCGACCCCAATTATTCATGATTAACTTGGTTCATTTATAGCCCTAGTGAGGCTTAACAATGAAAGCTACATATATGCAACAATAATATTAACGACACAAATTTTTTCGTAACAAATTTCATACTTGTTGAATTAAATGAGTGTGAATTTTGGACACAATTGACGTTCAACATTTTATTTTCACCACTCAAATGCAGTCAATTACTTTAACAATTATAAAATTTATTGTGAAAAGAGTTTCGTATGAATATTATTGCATATGCAATCTTTGGTTGCAGCTGCATTGTTTATATTTTTAAAAGGTTTTTTTTTTTTTTTTTTTTTGCCCATAAGAAAAAGGTTCGGTTTCTCTTTAGTTTTACTTTTGGTTGTTTAGAAATCAAGTGGACCTATATGGCACATCACATTGTCAAAGAAAGCATGAATACAATGGCCAAATAGCACATTTTTGAAAAATATGTGAGGATCTAAACCCTAAACCTTAAACCCTCAACCATGGAACTCAAGTTCCTTCACTAAAATTTGTCACCATGGCAATGGTTGAGCTGAATATTTTTAATTTAAAAATGCCACCATGAACTCGAGGTCTGGAAGCTCAAGTTTTGTGTTGACAGTACTCGAGGTCCTTAACCTTGAGTACTATGTAAGTGCATACCCGAGTTGATGAAACTCGAGTACCATGTGATATGCCCAATCTCTCACTCTCACTCTTGCTCTCGCTTAACTAGGGATGGCAATGGGGCGGGGCGAGTCCGAAGGATGGGGTCTTCACCCCCGTCCGCATGGTTTTGTCTTATCCCATCCTCGACTCGCCTCGCATGATGGGGAAAATTTTCTTGCCCCATCCCCGCCCTTTGGAGCCACGCGAAGACCCGGCCCATCCCATAAAACTCTACTTCTTGTTAATTTTCCTACAACTATTACAATTGTTTTTAATAAAACCTGTTTCGTTAATAAAAATATACTTGAAAATTGAATAATATTATTAAAGTGTTTAACAAGACAATATCCCAATAAAAACAAAAATCTTATAATACAAAATCAATGATTTAATAGTATATAAATTTTTTTTTTTATAATAAAGACAAAAGAAAATGTTAAAATTAGTATCTTATTTCCAACCTTCCTAGAGAAGAAAAAAAAAAAAAAAAAAAGGAGTATGAAAAATAGTAGGGTTTTAGGGTAAGAAAATTTTACAATTTAACCCTTATCAATGTGGGGCGGGGCGAGTTGGGTCTAAAAAGTCTAAACCCATCCCCTCCCCACCCCGCCCTGTGGTGCGGGGCTAAAATCTTGCCTCATCCCTGCCCCACCACCTTAGTGGGGTTGGGAAAACCCGCATGGGGTGAAGCGGAGAGGGGTGGGTCAAGCGGGACGGGGCAAAATTGCCATCCCTACGCTCAACTCAACGTCACTACTAGAAAAAGTTCGTCTCACCATCACTCTCACTCTCCCTTGCTCACCCTCTCTTTGTTCAGATGACGTCGCAGTCCTCCCAGTCACCGAAGATTCAATTGAAACGGCAAATCACCCATATTTGTCTGAGTTAATTCAAGGCTGATCTCGGCATTGATGATATCGAGTTCTTCAATTGGTGATCTACATCTTCAATTTCAAATCACAAGGTTCAATTGCCATTACATGACAAAGTCCAGACTCTAATAAAATATATCGTTATTGATAGACATGACATCCCTATAACATGTCATTACCACCCTCAGTTGACTTGAAAACACAAACATAAAGACTTTGGCGCTAACAACTATAAGATGTGCAGATAAATTCTCCGAATACGTAAATGGTTTGTTTCAAACCCACCGGCAACGAAGGTTGAATTGGAAGTGAGTTCTAGCTCTTCAAAATCACATCGTGCAGTGAGAAAAAAGTTTGGATCTACTTCCACGTGTGCATCATCGAAAATGACATCAGAGCCACTACTACAGACATACATCGACCACTATAAGAGAGATTTTGTTAACGCTCCAATATACACGTATGACAGACTTGGTAGTGTCGGGCATATCATGGTTAGCAAACCTATACTACTAGGTGCAAATAACACCATCATAGAAGCCACCACAAAAGAATAGCCATAGTCAAAGTTGTTATGAGAAACAGTGTGAGTTGGAGGTGTATTGTAGGTGGCACGGGTTAAGAGTTCCAAAAGCACATTCAATAAAGTTACCTAGAAAGGAATCAACAAATGTACTTGCACGCCTTGAAAGGGAGAAGAATCAAATGCAGCGGAGGCTAGATCGTTTCCATGCAATCCAACAAGGCTAGAAAACATCTTAAGGGAAAAGCACAAGAGTGAGCCATGAAGTCCATTAACAAAATTACAAACTTAGACAATGACAAAGATATTCCAGACTTCTCATATTCAAGTAATGACAATTTCCAAAAATTTCTACCTACCAACATAAGAAGTTGTTGTTAATGTGTAACAAAAAGGTGATCATGCATGCTAAAATTTTGTAAAGTCAGCCGTTGTGTTAACTACGACAATACCTTCTACAAGGTTCTATCCATTGTTATTTGCATTTTGCATGAAGAATTTATGGGAACTTATCTTTTATTATTTCTGCCTTGTTGGGTTGCATTTTAATGTTATCTACTAATTAAAACAGTAGTCAAAGTTTCCAGCATAACATTGAGTTATATACGTCCAAATTAAAGTTAAATTTATTTAAATGACAAACGATGTTTATTCAGTAATATGAAAGATTAATTCTCAAGTATAAACATCCAAACATGAACTGAATACATCCTCTAAATAACCTGAAAAATTGCTTTTCAATAATACTAAATAAACATAATTTGCAACTTAAGAATTAAGTTACGTATTCAAACAACATATTTTCATCAACGTTAACAACAAAAATTAAATTAAACCCAATGGCCACTTTAGAATCGTACATTTTTCTATTAAATCCGATGGATCGTTTAGTAGATCCCCACATATTTTGCAAACAAGTGGTATTTGGCCATTATTAGCATCGACTACATATTTGCATCAAGGTTCTCAACAAAATTTAAAACAGCCCAAATGGCCATTTAAGATTCGTACCTTTTGGTGTTAAATTTGATGTGATAGTTTTTAGACCCCTTAAAACCACAATTGGATTAACCTAGGTAATTAGTCAAGTTGTTACTTAGTCAAATTATTCAAATCTAGGTTAACATAATCAAACAATCATATCATGTAAAGCAGCGGAAATATAAATAACACAAGATATGATCACCTAGGAAACCATATCGATAAAAACCTGGGGAGGATTTAACCTAGCTATCCTCAAGGTAAACTTGAATCCACTATCTTGAAAGAATCGAAGTTCATACAATAAGACTTACAAGCCCCCACGCTTGACTTCTTATTGCTACCCACTAGTAGAACTTACTGACACAACCACGTGCAAGCTCCGAATCCACAGATTTCTTCTTTCTTGGATTCACCACCAAATACAAGCACTCCCACTTGTGTTTCTTTAAGCTTTAATGGCAGCAACTGGATTGATCATCAAGGTGTAGAAAACTTCTTCTCCTTGAAAACCCTAAATTTATATGAAGGAAAACTCCTCAAAGATCTCACAAGAGATTCACATAAATCGCAATATGAGCAACACTAAAACGTGGCTAGGGTTTGCCTTTTATATCTAAGGCAAATTAGAAACCCAAAACGTTTTAAATCACTTAGGGATGAATTGGAAATTTGTAGAAAAAAAAAGTCAAACCCGATTTTCAATTGATCGAGCCTAAGCTTCGATTGATCGAAAAAGGCTGAAACTGTTTTTTTTAAATCCTGCAATAATTTAATCCAACTTTACAACAATAAACCAACTTTGAGCAAGTTTAAAACAAAATAAATACATTATTTTGATCATGATTTGCCAACAATACAATTTAGAGTTCGAAATATATAAAAACCTAAGTCTTTAGAACCTAACAAACTCCCCCTTTGGCAATTCGTGCCAAAACACAACTTATTAGCTCAAAGTTTACAAATAAAAGCCCTTTACAAAATAATGCTCACAAAACACAAATTCAATCCTAACTACTATCCATCAGTTGCAAGAGTAGACAGCAACTTAATTGAATTAATCTGTATATTTCCTGAAACACTTAAACAAAATGCATAATCGCATGTGTGAAAAAAATACAAACAAATAAAATAAAATCTTGATTTCAAACAACACACAATAAAGACATATATCAATGAAGAACTCATAAACATAAGTCAATAAGCAGTTTGAAACAAGAAACATATAAAATAAATATACTCCCCTTAACATGAATATCCCAACAAGGTAAAACAAATGTGGCAAGAGCTAAAAAGGTAAAATACAAAGTGAAGCACCTAGATACAATCTAAAGCAACTCCACAAGCTCTAACCAACAAAAATAAACTCTCCCCCTGAAAATAAAAACAAGGTACAAGTGCAAAACCTCTTAAAAGTACTCCCATTTTTTGTGACGGAATGCCAAAGGACAATCAAAATCCATCATCAAAAGGAGGTGGCGGTGAAGGATGTCGAAACCGTGCCAAATCTGCTTGTAAGCCATGAATCTCATCAAGAACGTCCACCAAAATCTATCCTTGAGCCGCCTGAACGGTCAAGACATGATCCAACGTACGTCGAATGTCTGAATCATCCGAAGTAGTCGGTGGAGGAACGTCAGCAGCAGCAGCACCACCACCAGACGTCTCAGTAGTATCAGCACCTGTAGAAGAGGGAGGAGAGGGAACATCACTAGAAGGTGTACCTCTAGGACCCAAAGGATCAACTCTCAAGTGAGCAGCCCTCTGTCTAAGAAAGGTAGCATTTAAGGGAGCGACAACATGAACAGGCTCACCAGAAGGAAAATCAGTTAGACCAAGGAATAACAAAATCCTATGAATAAAAATATGATGAATAAGCGCATGCCTTGCGACAGAACTCGTATGAACTTCATTCAAAAAACAAAGAAACAAATGGGGAAAGCTGATAGACGCACCAAACATGAAAGCGTACAAAAACACACATCGCTCAAGAAGGATGGTGTGGAGATGAGAAATAGGCCACAAAGAATGACACGCTACCCTAAGAAAAGGATAGGCAGTCTCAAAAAGTGCACAAGACGTGATCCTAGGATCAGAACCTCACTGGATGGAGGATCCAGTGATGTATGACATGACAACATCTATAGGAGGAGCCTCAGCATAGGGATAGAAAAGCTCCGTAACGACCGGAACCCCAAGAGCATTAGCCACTACCCTAGGGGTAATGGTGAATTCAACACCTCGTATCCAACTCCTAACAAGGGTGTTGGAATCATAGATGTGACAAGAGAGGTTCGAGAAGAACTCTCTAATTAGGGCGGTCGGGGGTGGATGGTCTATCTCTAATAAGGACAACCAACCTCTAGACTCTAGGTTAGCCCTAATGGCTGGATCAACCTCATCTAAGATCACAGAACGCTCAACCAAAATCTTACGCTTACTGTTCAGTTTCTCAAAAGCCTCACGACAACGGTCGTTCTTAAAAAGCTGAACTCTAGAGGGAGATACAGAAGGATTAGAGGGAACCCTATTAGCTCTAGTTTTCCTAAGCATGGTGCTAGAAAAAGAACCAAAAACACATAGCAAATAGAGAGTAGAAAAAAAATAGAACCAAGGGCAAATTGCAAGTTAGCACAAAAAAAAAATATAGAACAAAAGCTATATGATGCATAAATAATGGAAACATCATGATGCATGACCTATTGCAATGCAATTAAGTCCAAATTAAGTTCAAATTCACAAAATTGGCTTGAGCATAGAGTTTCTAACAAAAACCCCAAAAAAAATTTTAAAACCACTTGAATGTTTTTAAAGAAATTGACCAATTGATTATCACACAAGTTAGAAAACAATTTAGAATGATCAAGTAATCAATTCAACAAGCCAATTTCATCAATTTTAACCCAATTAAACAAAATCCCCAAATCGGGTTCAATACCAACCCTAGAATTTTCAATTTTTCACAAAGCCCCAAATTAATCAAATTATCCAACATAAATCATGAATATAATAATATAGGAGCAAAACCCAATGATTAATTTCAGAAAAAGAGGATTAATTCAACAAAAATCCCAAATGTGAAAAGTTCCGAAAATCCCATTAAAATGCATGAGTTTATGCATGAAATCATGAAAATAAAAGCAAAAGAAGGGGTATAAAGGTCTTACTGGCCTTGGGAGAGAAAAACCTTGCAAAATATTTGGTTGAAAATGACAAAAAATCCTCAGTGGAGCCTTGCCAAGTCAGAGAGAGAGAGAGGAAAGTTTGAAAAAGTTTTGAAAAAGTAGATGAACAAGTCAAATCTGAGTTTAAAAAAAAAAATCTTATTCATGATGTTCGATTGATCGAAAAACAGGTTCAATCAATCGAACCAAACAGAGGCTCACTAAATTTTTTCAAAAGGATTTTGATTGATCGAAAATTAGATTGGATAAATCGAAAATCTGGAAAAAACATCTTTTTAGAAAAATAACCTGATTTTTTGAAAACATACCTCACAGTGTTGAGTATAAGAAATAAAAATGCATGAGTATGAGATGAAATGCTTTTCCAAAACACAAGTTTTAAACCCAGTTTTCCCAAAATTTAGATTTTAAACAATCTCATTTTTTTTTTAAGCAACAAACCAGTTTTGCATAAAACTCAAAGTATTTTTCAAACTTGGTTGGTCAGACCAAAAACACACAATTACATGTACAATGTTTAGCAAAGAGTAACTTGTGTTGTGTGTGTAACTAGCAAAAGCTTGAGATACATGTGAGGTGATATGTGAATAGGAATCAACCACAAAGTCTACAAAATTCATCACATAGAATTCAAAAGAGACTATCACCTAAAGAGTTACATCATATAACTCCCACATCTCCTAGAACATAAGCTTGTAATCATGTAAGTTTCTTGAATTTTGCCTCATAATATACATACCAATTTTAATTAAGTGATTTGCCATTAAGCCTAATAGTACACACCAATTTTAAGCATTTATCAATTAAACCGAGGCTTCACTTTATGTTCTTTTTATGCATGTGCTACACTTTCTCGAGCACAAAAAATCTTAAGATATGCACTAAGGTGTTCATGATTGGTTAGTAAACAGTGGTGAGATGGTTATTTATGCCTTTCTCAAAAAGATCAAGTCCGACAGTCAAATAACATGTGACTTCAAGATTAAGACAACGTGATAAACACTAAAAACACAACATGCACTACAAAGCTTCAACTAGTCAAGTGCAAAGAAAATAAGCTCATCAAAGCTAAACAAGATACAAGAGACATGTCATGTGAAAATAAATTGACCAACCTTGTTTTTAAAAACAAAGAGAATAGTGCAAGAACACAATGTACTTCCTTTTCCTTCCTTCCTTTTTATTTTTTATTTTTTATATATAGAATAAAAAAACACCTAGAATGAAATGCAAGAATGTAATACAATGCAACTCTTAGAGACAAGAGAAAAGAAACACAAAAACCAAAGAACAAAGAACAATGGTCACAAAGGAAAAACAATGAAGCACAAGGATCATGTCAGAAAGACTCAGTTAGTTTGAGTCTTTTGCATCCAAAACTTTTTAGATGCACCTCGAGCATTGGAGTTTGTATTCACATTAGAGTGATTTCCAACTCCAACATTGGAATAAAGGTTGAGTGCCTTTACCAATTCACCAAAAAGTGCTATAGGATCTTGTGCTTGAGGCACTGGCACTTTTGGTTTGTTTGCTCTCTTAGCAAGTTGCAACTTGTAACAATTAGGATGAATGCATCTAGACTTCCCACAAAAATGACACACCTAAGCAGGCTTACCATGCATCTTGTCCTTAGAAAGGGTAGACTCCTTAAGTTTAGACTTTTTCAGATCAACCCTAATCTTCCTAGATGGTGAAACTTCTATGGGTTTGACAACCTCACTCACAGGGGGTTTGACAGTTTCACTTACAGCCTCACTCACAGAAGGTTCAAAAGAAGATGAAGGAACAAAGTGTGTGGAATGGGGAGCAGACACAGAGATGCTTTCAACAAGACCTAATCCAGATTTGTCAGAAGGAGACTTTTGAACACCCAGCAGTTGATCAAGTTTAGAACTAGCAGATCTAACAACAGATAAATCAAGTTCCAAAGATTTAACTTTATCAAGCAATAACATATTCTCAATTTTCACATTGTTCAAAAGTTCATTAGCATCAAACAGTTTAAGAAGTAGATTCTTCTTATCAAGCTCAAGAGATTCAATTTTCTTCAGGCCAAGTTCAACATTCATAGCATCCTTTGTAGCAACTTTGCAAAGTTTATTGTAGGCCTCTTGAAGATCTGCGTCCTCAGAGAGTTCCCCATCAGAAGGGTTCTCTTCAGCAGATATGCTTTCATTCACTACAGCAGTAGCTGTGAAAGCAATGAAGTTTCCATCCTCGTTACATTCTGACTCATCATCAGAAACTTCACCATCACTAAGGGTTATAGCCATAGCCTTACCCTTAGACTTCAAGTAAGTAGGACACTCAGATTTCATATGACCATACCCTTGACATCCAAAACATTGAGGACCCATAGAATTATTAGAAGATTGACCTACTTTTTCTCTTTTTTTGTCATTATTGTTCACCTTAGTGGGATCATTCTTCCTAAAATTTCTAGGTTCAGCAGTGTTCACACCTTTTGCCTTTCTATTGTTATTCTTGAGAAAATTTCTAGAGTTCTTGGCAAGGTAAGCAATCTCTGTAGCAGAGAGCTCATCATCAAATCCACCAACCTCAACATCATCAACTGACTTAAGAGCCATTGATTTGGATTTGCTAGTCTTGGGTAGGTCCAACTCATAAGATTGAAGAGATCCTACAAGTTCATCAACAGGGATGGAGTCCACATCCTTGCTCTCAGTTATGGCAGTCACCTTGGGTCTAAAATTCTCAGTTAAGGATCTAAGAATCTTCCTAAAAATTTTAGGTTGATCATAGATTTCACCCAAGTTATAAGCAGAATTAATAATATCATTAAGTTTAGCATAGAATTCATCAAAAGATTCATCATCAGACATCTTAATGCTTTCAAATTTAGAAGTTAATTGCTGCAATTTGTTGATTTTGACAGCCTTTGTGCCTTCATGCATGGTCTGAAGAATATTCCAAGCAGTATGAGCAACCTCAACATTAGAGATTCTCTTAAATTCCTTCGTAGAAACAGCGTTAAAGATAGCATTCATAACTTTGCAATTGAACATGGCTGCTTCTTTTTGAGAAGTTTGCCATTCATTAACAGGAGTAGTGAGCTTCTCCCATCCGTATTCAACGGAGTTCCAGACTTTCTCATCAATCGATTTCAAGAATGCTTTCATCCTTACTTTCCAATAAGCATAATTATTTCCATCAAAGTGAGGAGGAATAACCAGAGAGTGAACATGTTCCATGACAACAGGGGTCAAGGATCAGCTCAAAGATCAAAGGATCAACAACAAGAGAGCTACCTGCTCTGATACCACTTGACAGTTTTTAGACCCCTTAAAACCACAATTGGATTAACCTAGGTAATTAGCCAAGTTGTTACTTAGTCAAATTATTCAAATCTAGGTTAACACAATCAAACAATCATATCATGTAAAGCAGCAGAAATATAAATAACACAAGATATGATCACCCAGGAAACCAAACCAGTAAAAACCTGGGGAGGATTTAACCTAGCTATCCTCAAAGTAAACTTGAATCCACTATCTTGAAAGAATCGAAGTTCATACAATAAGACTTACAAGCCTCCACGCTCGACTTCTTATTGCTACCCACCAGTAGAACTTACTGACACGACCACGTGCAAGCTCCGAATCCACGGACTCCTTCTTTCTTGGATTCACCACCAAATACAAGCACTCTCGCTTGTGTTTCTTTAAACTTCAATGGCAGCAACTGGATTGATCATCAAGGTGTAGAAAATTTCTTCACATTGAAAACCCTAAATTTATGTGAAGGAAAGCTCCTCAAAGATCTCACAAGAGATTCACATAAACCGCAATATGAGCAACACTAAAACGTGGCTAGGGTTTGCCTTTTATACCTAGGGCAAATTAGAAACCCAAAACGTTTTAAATCACTTAGGGCTGAGTTGGAAATTTGCAGAAAAAAAAAACGTCAGACTCGATTTTCGATGGATCGAGCCTAAGCTTCGATCAATCGAAAAAGGCTGAAACTATTTTTTTTTTAAATCCTACAATAATTTAATCCAACTTTACAACAATAAACCAACTTTGAGCAAGTCTAAAACAAACAAAATACATTGTTTTGATCATGGTTTGCCAACAATACAATTTAGAGTTCTAAATACATAAAAACCTAAGTCTTTAGAACCTAACATGATGGATCAAATTTGTTGACAAGAGACAAACTACATTACAGACGTGGGATTTCTGTTTCAGGTGAGATCAGAGGATGAGACTGAGCTGCAAACTATTCATAGTCTGAGCTACACCTACTAAAAAGAGTGGGTGAAAGGGAGATGGGATCCAATGAAATATTGGTATATAACTACACTGTACTTGAGTTTCATCAACTCGGGGTATGTACTTACATAGTACTCGAGTTTAAGGAACTTGAGTACCGTGTAGTTTACTTATTACATCGTACTCGAGTTCCTTGAACTCGAGTACTCTATAGATAACATGGTACTCAAGTTTAAGGAACACGAGTACTATCAACACAAAACTCGAGCTTTAAACCTTGAGTTCAAGGTGGCATTTTTAATTAAAAAAAATTCCAACTCAACCACTGCCATGGTGGCCAATTCTAGTGGAACTCGAGTACCATGAGAAACTCAAGTTTGAGGAACTCGAGTTCCTAAATAGTGGTACATTGATATATATTTCTGAAAAAGTGGTAGATCCCAAAATATTTTGCAAAAATGTGGTATTTGTAAACGAGCCTAAAAATATGGCTCAAGCTTGGTTTATTTATAAATAAACAAATATGAACGAGCTGACCTCAGTTATTCATGATCGGCTTGATTCATTTACGGCCCTTATGAGACTTAATGATGAAAGTTACATGTATGCAATAATAATATTAACAACACAAATTTTTTCATAACAAATTTCATACATGTTGAATTAAATGAGTCTGAGTAGTGGACACAATTGTCGTTTAACATTTTATTTTCACCACTCAAATGTAGTCAATTACTTTCACAATTATAAAATTTATTGTGAAAAGAGTTGTGTAGGAATATTATTGTACATGCAATCTTTGGTTGGAGTTGCATCCTTTATCTTTTTGAAAGTGTTTTTTTTTTTTTTTTTTTTTTGGGTTGTTGCAAAAAAAAGGTTTGATTTCTCTTTAGTTTGACTTTTGGTTGTTTAGAAATCAAGTAGACCTATATGGCACATCACATCGCCAAAGAAAGCACGAATACAACGACTAAAATGGCCAAATAGCACCTTTTTGCAAAATATGTGGGGATCTACCATTGTTTAAAATATATATAGCAATCTACCACTATTTAGGAACTCGAGTTCCACTAAAATTTGCCACGATGCAGTGGCTGAGCTGGATTTTTTTAGTTTATAAATGCCACCTTGAACTTGAGGTCTGGAAGCTCAAGTTCCAAAAGTAAGTTTAGTGGAGTTACCTAAAGAGAAATCAACAAATGTACTTGCACGCCATGAAAGGGAGAACAATCAAATGCCGTGAAGGCTAGACCATTTCTACGCAATCCAAAAGGCTAGAAAACATCTTAAGGGAAAAACACAAAAGTGAGCCATCAAGTCTACTAATGAAATTACAAACTTAGACAATGACAAAGATATTATAGACTTCTTAGATTCAAGCAGCAACGATTTCCAAAAATTTCTGCCTACCAACATAAGATGTTATTGTTAATGTGTAACAAAAAGGTGATCATGCATGCTGAAATTTTGTAAAGTCAGTGTTGTACTAACTACGACAATACCTTCTACAAGGTTCTATCCATTGTTATTTGCATTTTGCACGAAGAATTTATGGGAGCTTATCTTTTATTATTTTTGTGTTGCTGGTTTGCATTTTAATGTTATCCATTAATTAAAACAACAGTCAAAGTTTCCAGCATAACATTGAGTTATATACGTCCAAATTAAAGTTAAATTTATTTAAATGAAAAATGATGTTTATTCAGTAATATGAAAGATTAGTTCTCAACTTTAAACATCCAAACTTGAATTGAATACATCCTCCGAATAACTTGAAAAATTGTTTTCCAACAATACTGAATAAACATCATTTGCAACTTAAGAATTAAATTATGTATTCAAACAACATATATTCATCAATGTTAACAACAAAAATTAAATTAAACCAAGGGTCACTTCAGAATCGTACCTTTTTGCTATTAAATGTGATGGATCGTTTGGTAGATCCCCACATATTTTGCAAACAAGTGCTATTTGGCCATTATTAGCATCAACTACATATTTGCATCAAGGTTCTCAACAAAATTTAAAATATCCCAAATGGCCACCTAAGAATCGTTCCTTTTGGTGTCAAACTTGATGGATCAAATTTGTTGACAGGAGACAAACTATGTTACTAACGTGTGATTTTTGTTTCAGGTGAGATTGGAGGAAGAGACTAAGCTACAGAATTGCTAACTGCACCTGCTAGAAAGACTGGGTGAAAAGGAGATGGGATCCAACGAAATGTTGGTATATAGCTACACAATACTCAATTTTCATCAACTTGGGTATGTACTTACATAGTACTCGAGTTTAAGGAACTCGAATACTGTGTAATTTACTTATTACATGGTACTCGAGTTCCTTGAACTCGTGTACTGTGTAGTTTACATGGTACTCGAGTTTAAGGAACACGAGTACTGTCAACACAAAACTCGAGCTTCCACACCTCGAGTTCAAGGTGGCATTTTTAATTAAAAAAATTCCAGCACATCCACTGCTGATAGGCCACAAACTGAATGACCCATTGTGATAGAAATTAATTAATTAATTAGCCAAGTTATTAATTAATCAATTTATCATGCAAAACTGTGGTAGCACAAACAAATCACCAATAAACTAATTATGCAGCAGAAAATAAATAACAAGGTGATTTGTTTACGAATGGGGAAAAACCTAAAGGCAAAAACCCCACCGGGTGATTTTCAGGTCACCACTCCCGAAACTCCATTATTATCACAATAAGCGGTTACAAGTAAAAGAATCCCAAGTACCTTACCAACCTACAGTTGAGCCCTTACCCCAATACCCAATTGGACTTGTTCTGTAGTGACAGTTCCCCTTTCTAACGCACGGCTCCCAAGTACATGACTAATCAGTTGCGCGGATCCCAGTACGCGACTTCAAACACCAACTAAAAAGATTGTCGACTGCAAATTTCTTCAATTCATCCATATGATGAAGATCAAGAAGATGCTTGGTCACAAAACCCTACGGTGCAAATACATAGCAACTTCTTCAAGAGAAAGAGATGAACTAGGTCAAGAACTTCGTCTCCAGTCACAATTTGCTTAAACAAAATTTGCTCAATGCTTGTGCAACTTGTGTACAGTTTGACGGCTCCTAAAACAATCCTTTTATATGTCTAGGGTTAGGAGAAAAGAAGGCCCAAAGACATATTCACGGATCCCAAGAAAATCATATTTGAATTCTGAAATTCTTAAACCTCGACAAATAGGAGGTGTCGAGCAGCTATCGAGAAGTTGTCAAGCTTTAATGAATTTGCACTCTTTGCTTGATTTCTTGAACAGACTTGAAGGCTTCAACACTTGATCTTGAAACGTGGTTTCTTGAAGTATTTAAACACATCCTAAGTCTACCCAAATACAAGTAAAGTGCGTTTTGTCAAAGGATAAGCCAATTATATAAAATCATGACATATGTTCTTAACATGTGAAACACATATGTCCTAACAACTGCCACGATGGCCAATTCTAGTGGAACTCAAGTACCATTGGAAACTCGAGTTTGAGGAACTCTAGTTCCTAAATAGTGGTATATTGCTATATATTTCTGAAACATTGGTAGATCCCAAAATATTTTGCAAAAAGGTGGTATTTATAAACGAGTCTAAAACTAACGCTCAAGCTTGGCCTATTTATAAACAAACAAACATGAACGAGCTTTTTATCGAGCCGCCCTCAGTTATTCATGATTGGCTTGGTTCATTTACAGCCCTAGTGAGGCTTAATGATGAAAGTTATATACATGCAACAATAATATTAACAACACAAATTTTTTCGTAACAAATTTCATACTTGTTGAATTAAATGAGTGTGAGTAATGGAAACAATTGACGTTCAACATTTTATTTTCACCACTCAAATGCAGTTAATTGCTCTAACAATTATAAAATTGTGAAAAGAGTTGCGTAGGAATATTATTGTACTTGCAATCTTTGGTTGGAGCTACTTTGTCTATCTTTTTAAAAGGTACTTTTTTTTGGCCCATAAAAAAAGTTTGATTTCTCTTCCATTTGACTTTTGGTTGTTTAGGAATCAAGTGGACCTATATGGCGCATCACATCGTCAAAGAATAAAGCTTGAATACAATAGCTAAAATGGCCAAATAGCATTTTTTTGCAAAATATGTGGGGATCTACCACTGTTTCGGAAATATATAGCAATCTACCACTATTTAGGAACTCAGGTTCCTTAAACTCGAGTTTCTCATGGAACTCGAGTTCCACTAAAATTTGCCACTGTGGTAGTGGCTAAGCTGGATTTTTTCAATTTATAAATGCCATCTTGAACTTGAGGTTTGGAAACTTGAGTTCCAAAGGCATGTTTAGCAGAGTTACCTAGAGAGGAATCAACAAATGTACTTGCACGCCATGTGGGATCGAGAACAATCAAATGCCGCAGAGGCTAGACCATTTACACGCAATCCAAAAGGCTAGAAAACATCTTAAGGGAAAAGCGCAAGAGCAAGCCACCAAGTCCATTAACGAAATTATAAACTTAGACAATGACAAAGATATATCAAACTTCTCAGATTCAAGCAACGACGATTTCCAAAAATTTCTACCTACCAACATAAGACGTTGTTAATGTGTAACAAAAAGGTGATCATGCATGCTGAAATTTTGTAAAGTCAGCCGTTGTGCTAACTATGACAATACCTTCTACAAGGTTCTATCCATTGTTATTTGCATTTTGCATGAAGAATTTATGGGAACTTATCTTTTATTATTTTTGCCTTGTTGGGTTGCATTTTAATGTTATCCACTAATTAAAACAGTAGTCAAAGTTTCTAGTAAAACATTGAGTTATATACGTCCAAATTAAAGTTAAATTTATTTCAATAACAAATGATGTTTATTCAGTAATATGAAATATTAGTTTTCAACTACAAACATCCAAACTTAAACTGAATACATCCTCCAAATAACCTAAATTTTTTTTTCCAACAATACTGAATAAACATCATTTGCAACTTAAGTATTAAATTATGTATTCAAACAACATATTTTCATCAATGTTAACAACAAAAATTAAATTAAATCCAATAGCCACTTCAGAATTGTACCATTTTCTATTAATTCTGATGGATTGTTTGGTAGATCCCCAGGTATTTTGCAAACAAGTGGGATTTGGCCATTATTAGCATCAACTACATATTTGCATCAAGGTTCTCAACAAAATTAAAATAACCCAAAGGGCCACTTAAGAATTGTACATTTTGATGTTAAATCTGATGGATCAAATTTGCTGACAGGAGACAAATTACGTTACAGATGTGTGATTTTTGTTTCAAGCAAGATCGGAGAAAGAGACTGAGCTGTAGAACTGCAATGGCCACTTTAGAATTGTACATTTTTCTGTTAAATCTGATGGATCGTTTGGTAGATCCCCACATATTTTGCAAACAAGTGGTATTTGGCCATTATTAGCTTCAACTACATATTTGCATCAAGGTTCTCAACAAATTTAAAATAACCCAAATGGCCACTTAAGAATCGTACCTTTCGGTGTTAAATTTGATGGAACAAATTTGTTGACAGGAGACAAACTACATTACAGACGTGTGATTACTGTTTCAGGTGAGATCATAGGAAGAGTTTAAGCTGCAGAACTGCTCATAGTCTGGGCTACACTTGCTAGAAAGAGTGGGTGAAAGGGGGATGGGATCCAACGGAATGTTGGTATATAATTACACAGTACTCAAGTTTCGTCAACTCGGGCATGTACTTACAGAGTACTCGAGTTTAAGGAACTTGAGTACTGTCAACACAAAACTCGAGCTTACAGACCTCGAGTTCAGGGTGGCATTTTTAATTAAAAAAAATTCTAGCTCAACCACTTCCACGATGGCCAATTCTAGTGGAACTCAAGTTCCTAGAACTCGAGTACCATGGGAAACTTGAGTTTGAGGAACTTGAGTTCCTAAATAGTGGTACATTGCTATATATTTCTGAAATAGTGGTTGATCCCAAAATATTTTGCAGAAATGTGGTATTGTAAACAAGCCTAAAACTAAGGCTCAAGTTTGGCTTATATATAAACAAACAAACATGAACGTGCTTTTTATTGAGCCGACCGTAGTTATTCATGATTAGCTTGGTTCATTTACTGCCCTAGTGATGAGGCCTAACGATGAAAGTTACATATATGCAACAATAATATTAATGACACTCGTAACAAATTTCATACTTGTTGTATTAAATGAGTGTGAGTAGTAGACACAATTGGCGTTCAACATTTTATTTTCACCACTCTAATGCAGTCAATTACTTTAACAATTATAAAATTTATTGTGAAAAGAATTGTGTAGGAATATTATTGTGTATGCAATCTTTGGATGGAGCTGCATCGTTTATCTTTTTAAAAGGTTCCTTTTTTTTTTTTTTGCCCATAAAAAAAAAGTTCGGTTTCTCTTCAGTGTGACTTTTGGTTGTGTAGAAATTAAGTGGACCTACATGGCACATCACATCGTCAAAGAAAGCATGAATACATCATGACCGTGGCCTCGTGAATCATGATTTCAACATGACCAGGTGCAAAGGAATCAAACATGAGCTTCCCAGCTTCCCTCTATCTTTTCCATTACCAACGAAAAGCATGGAAATGAAGTGGGAAAAAAAGACAAAAAAAAAAAAAAAAAAAGTCTCTGTGTCCAAGTCTATAGTAAATGGTCTCTATACTATGGACGTATCATCTTCCATTTGATGCATTTCACTGATAGGGATAATTATTTAGGTTGGTTGTACTAATACTGTGACAGTTCTCGAATCACAATCCTAACTTGTATCGCACCCATGGGTCAGTCTATTAATAACCTAGAGTTAATCTCTCAATAATAAAGATACAGTCTCTTAAGGGCATCCTGGTATGGATGTCAATATCTAAGGTTGAATCATATTAATTTTGCTTCAACCCTTTATTTATCTCTCTTATTTCTCTCACATAATCTTAATAATAATTCTAATATGGTATTAAAATGAAAACCTAGTTTAGTTCCCCAAAGGTTGCTAACTCGTTCATCTGTCTCACCATGACATTGTTCTCTGTTGATGATTTCCGGCTCCCAAAATACTTCTCTATCAAATGTATTTTTGCCAATGGTGCCGCTCTTCTATGGTCATCAGTGTCACCATTCATCGCCAACCATTGCTACCTGTCATTCACTACTGCCAACAACTATCTTTTATGTTCCATTTCATGTCGATCAAGCCTAATTCATTTCATATTTGATGTAATCCCGCATGTTTTCATACATAGAAACACTCAAGGTGATCTTAAAATTCCATCTTAGTTTGAAAGGGAATGTATCTAGGTTCATTGTATGCTAGTACTGCAAACCTAACTTATAATATGACATCTTTAGGGTTAGTCTATGAATGACTCAGGTTAATATTTCTTTATATACATCTAATTGGCTCATTCTGTAATAAATGGCTTAATAATTAAAGCTGTAGTCTCTCAAATTGAGAAGAAAGTAGGAGGAGAAATGACATTAAGAAGAAAATTACTAAATTATCTCTCCACTTTTTCATCTTCTCATTATTATATATGTTAAGAGAAATGATATGTCCACAACATTTTTACAACAAATCCTAAAGGACAGGTTATTACTGGTTGTTATTGTTGGGGCAAAAAAGTAATCTTAGTGTTATGTTCAAATTTGAACCAATAACAACTAACCACCTATGATTTGTTGTAAAAATATTGTAGACATAACATCTTTCATATGTTAAAGATTAGACCCTAGTTGTTGAATTACAAGTGAATTAGCCAAGCAGTTAAATTAATACAATTATGCAAATTTTGAATTCACAAGCGAAAAATCTAAGCATGTGATGACAAATTAAATAATGTCATCAATCGCAAAAAATCAAACACAATGGAAGAACAATATAGTGACGCAAGAAAAATGAAAGTAAAAACTATTCCAAAGTTTCCTTGATAAAGAAAATCCACTAGAGTAACAGAAGTTTTACAATTTCAGAAAAAACCTACTCTAGACTCAATGATCAACATGATAGTAGGAATATTATATGTTGACAATGACAGAGAATATGATGAATTATTGCAGCCGTCGGAATGAGGTGGGTTAAAAGAAAGTCAACCCATGCAGCATGCACAGAGGTGGGTTTTTTTTTTTTTTTTTTTTGTGGAGAATCAGAGGTGGGTTATTTTTGTTGTTTTGTTTTTATCAGCTGAACGTATAGTCTCTTAGGTTAATTAGCAATCAATAAAGAGGTTGAATTGACTGAGATTAATTAAGTTCTTATCACTTATGATTTTACATGATTAAATTGATATAACACTATATACATATTATCATATTCATAAAATAAAATCTTATTAGTAAAATAGACCATTTTCATTAATTTAAAGTAAAACGAATAGAATTCTTTTCAGCATCCATGGATGTGTTTAATCAATTAATTATTTCTTTTGTATAAAATTATTTTAAATTTCGCTACAAAAAGTTTCACTGTTGTTTTATAGAAATGATAGAATTTTAACCTATGAATTCTCTCTATGATGATTTCTCTTTATCATCAAATTAAGACATCAATTGGTTTTTTGGTATAGGTAGGATTTGAACTCTAAATCTCTTATTCAACGATGAGAAACTTTAATTTCCTGATTGAGCAAAGTGGAACTCACCAAAAAGGTTTACAAATGCTATTAGTAAAACTTCAATAATTTAATAAAAAAAATTTGATTTATCTTTTTGTAATTGGTGATACATTAGTTGTAAGGTTAATATAGTAAAATCCTGCAATTTCCCTAATATCACTCATTTTTCTCTTCAAAAACATGGAACATATAATCCATGGCATGGATTAACTAAAATTGTTTGGGTATTTGGAATGTCTCTTGCAGTCCTATGTGCAGGGACAAAGCCAGGACTTAAAGTTAGGGGGGGTGGCTCTGACCGTTGGTTTTGCTGCTTCTTAGCTACTGAGGTTTTTTTTTTTTTTTTTTTTTTTTGGAATTTTTAATGCATGTGTTTTTTGCTTGGTAAAGACACAATTATTTTGTTAGTTGTTTGTTTTGAGTAAAATTTGTTAATTAGGCTTAATTATTTTTAACTTTACTATTGGTAATTTTTATTATTGTGCTAATTTTTTTGGGCTTGTATATTTTGTTTTAGATATTAGATCTATAAATTTTTTAATGAATTTGAATGAGGAAAATGTTAGAGTTGCCATTTTTTTTTTATAAATTGCTAATATTATGATCGGTGGTTATTGCCAAGTAAAAAAATGATGTAAATGATAGGCTCAAATGCAAACCAATAAAACTTTGTACCTCAACGATTTGTAAAAATATTGTAGATAAGTAAAAAAAATCAATGACATTATTAACGGGACAAAATGTAATTTTATTGAACAAAATGACTAAAATTAATGTGTCAATATATATATATTTATTTATTTATTTTAATAAAAAATTTCGGGTGGGGGGCCATTGCACCCCACCTAGTCAATATATGCCTCAGTCCCTGCCTATGTGGTCTAATGTAACCGATAAGAGGCCCAAAACCACACGCTCATACACACACAGCAATCTTTCTAGTTTCTAGTGTGGAAAGAACTTTCATACAACTTTCATGCATTAACAAAAGGCACTTTCTATCCCTTGCCTTTTGGTTTGACATTCGAAATAGCTAGAGACGTAAATGTGAGTGGTGACATTGGCACCATGCATGTTAGTGGACCAGAATCATCAACAAAATGTTCTCTTCTATGCAACTTTTCTTTTGGGTATTCCTCAAAGCATGAACAATGAATATCGAATCTGTTGGGGGTCCTTCATAGTCAAAAGAAAGTCTTGCTGACATTCCCACGTTTGTAAAGTCAAACGATGACCCAGAGAGAGAGAGAGAGAGAGAGAGAGAGAGAGAGATGGAGGAAGAGCAATGGTATATACTAACTATGATGCAAGAGGACAAAAGATATACTGTCGATGATCATGCAAGTTGAGAAATCTTATCTGCAGATCCATGGGGCGCCTTTGCCGAAAGTAAGCCAAGATTAACTAGCCTTGATTTTCCATCAACTTATCTGAGCGTTTATCTTCAACTTCACTAGCTACAATCCATTAACACATCTTTTTAATTTTTTGTCATGTCAGTGAATAGGATATATAATACTTTTTTTCTTGTCTACAGTAAAGCTAAAAGATAACTTAATTATTTAATTTGTAGGTTAAATTCAATTTATATCCCATATATTGAGAAATCTTATCTGCAGATCCATGGGGCGCCTTTGCCGAAAGTAAGCCAAGATTAATTAACCTTGATTTTTCATCAAATTATCTGAGCGTTTATCTCCAACTCCACTAGCTACAATCCATTAACACATCTTTTTAATTTTTTGTCATGTCAGTGAATAGGATAATAATTTTTTTCTTGTCTACAGTAAAGCTAAAAGATAACTTAATTATTTAATTTGTAGGTTAAATTCAATTTATATCCCATATATTGAGAAATCTTATCTGCAGATCCATGGGGCGCCTTTGCCGAAAGTAAGCCAAGATTAATTAACCTTGATTTTTCATCAAATTATCTGAGCGTTTATCTCCAACTCCACTAGCTACAATCCATTAACACATCTTTTTAATTTTTTGTCATGTCAGTGAATAGGATAATAATTTTTTTCTTGTCTACAGTAAAGCTAAAAGATAACTTAATTATTTAATTTGTAGGTTAAATTCAATTTATATCCCATATAATATTTTTTAATGAAAATTACACTACTTGTAACAACTATACTTTACATCAATGTATTAGTATTTTGTCAATACCACCATTAAATCACATCTTTTTATATTTATTGTGAATATAAAATTTTGTATCAATTTATAATATAAAACTCATGAATCCATGCATTTAATAAATTCAAAAAAAACATTAAAAGAAAAAAACTAAAGTTTTGAATAGTTTACTGATGAGATGGTTTTACCTCCTATCATTTTGATATTTGAAGAGCATAATGAGTATGGAAAAACATATAATGTTTTTTTGGATGTGTTTGATGAAATACTTAACCAATAAAATGGAATGGGTATTGCGTTATATATGACATTAATCAAAAGTCACAAAAAGTGTGACTACTTTACAGCATTGAGTTTAGAATCTAATTTAAGGTTTCTCGTATTTGAAAGATGCAAAGTAAAAGCGAGCTATAAGGTTCATCTCATTAATGATGTATCACACATCACATTTACTGGCTTTTGATGTGTGTGTTTGTGACTCATTTTACTAACATTTTTTGATAATTCTATGTTAATAGAAACGTGAAAATTCTACCACATAAGTGTCAAAAATTTTAGCTTTCATATCCAATGTATTAGACTTTCTTATGCCAAAAATGGTGCATGTATGTATGAAAAAACCTAATGCCATTTTGGTGATAGAATGATGATCTAAGCTTGAGGAAGTCAGCAAAAATAGGACTGCTGAATGCAAAGAACAGCAACTTGTATGTATAAGCGTGCAATTATTAGATTTGACAAATTGAGCCACAACTAATGTCCTTGGGGGTCTAGCACCATATTATTAACCCTAATGATGCCCAAATATTGCTAGACATCATAGCCAGAAAAGTAAACAGTGCCTCTTTATCAGCAGAGATGTTTATATGCCGTTCAAGTTCATTCTGGAAAATGAAACATAGAAAAAGAAAAGTTCTCCAATATGACTAGCATTATTTATTCCATAATATGCAATGGTTGTATATGTTAATGCAGTTATCAGAATTTGTCTCTAATAAAAATAAGCGAAAGGGAAATGTTTCGTAGAACTTTCTATGCAGAAGTCATCTTTAATTAGCAGAGACCATAAATGAAAAGTTATGCGCACCTTGGCTGCAGAGATCGAAAGAGAGAGAAATTAGGAAGCAAGAGAAATATTCTAGTTGAACCGTGGGCCCCAAGCAGTGGCGGCTCTAGGAATTTTTTCTATGGTGTTCCTTAAAAAGCATAAATTACACAATTTTATTTCCTTTTAACCTTTAGGTAATTAGGTTTGATTCAATGTTATTAATTTCGTTCCGTTCCGGTAAACAAACCAGAACAGTAACCCATCCTATTCCACTTTAAAAAAATTTCGGGTCATTCTGATCTATTTTGGGTGTTTCGATAAATACCGACCGAAATTCAAGATTTGGCCAGCATGAAGTTTGTGCTTAAAAAAAAAAAATTGTTCTTAAAACCGAAACAAATTTGCATTCTGTACACTGAAAAACCTCAAAAGGAAAAAAAAAAAAAATGTATTGAGAAATTTGAAACTCAAAACTTGAGAGGAGATACTGCCACACTAGTACTAGTAGAAGACATGGAAGTTACAAATAAGGAGGAAGGCAAAACGTAGATGTAAAAGTGTAGATGAAGATGTAATAAAATTTAAAACGTAGATGTAAAAGTGTCTGGGAACAGCTTATTTTGCTAAAACTGAAATTTTTTTACTGAAAATACTATAGGTAAAGGTAAAGTTAGCTGAAATAGTATAGTAGGCTCCTTGAATATTACTAAAAAGTGCAGTAGGCCCATGAATAGTAACAAAAATAAGTTAGCTAAAAATAATTTATCCAAACACACACGAAGCATGTGTTTGGATTGAAATGAAAAATTAAAATTATTTTACTATTCAGATTATTTTTTATACTATTTATGGGTCCTACTGCACTTTTTGGTACTATCCATGTGTCTCACTGTACTACTTCAACTAACTTTTACCTTTATCTACATTGCTTTCAACAATAAGTTTTCAGTTTTAGTAAAATAAGTGGTATTCAAACATACCTAAAGTGTAGAAATCGAGGAGACTGAAGGCGTGTGCGATTAAGAATAAACAAGAGAAAAAAAAAATTAAAAATGAGAAGTAATATATGTCTAGTGAGGAAAAATAATAATAATAAATAATAAAAGGTTGGAAATTGTGTTATATTGGGCAGTGTGCTTAGTCAAGGAATCAATCCACTATCCAACCTTTAGTAGTTTTATTATAATTTTTTTTTTCTTCAGATTTTAGTTTTTTTTTTTTTTTTTTTTGAGTTTTTCCTTTTTCCTTGAAAAACCCCAATATATTGTTAAGTTGTTCAAATTATGGACCAAAATTTAATTTTATTGGCATAAAAAATATTCAAGGTGGTCGCAAAATTTTTTTTAAAGGTAAATAAATATAAAATTTTAAATTATTATATATATAAAAAAAAATTTTCCAAGTCAGGGTGGTCTTGGGACCATCCTGGCCATAAGGTGGCGCCGCCACTGGCCCTAAGTATTTGGATCACTACGAATGTTCATTGTTAGGATGATAACACAAGGCCTTCTATAGACTATAGAGTAAGAAAACTCCAAAACTTAGTCAACATGAATTGCCTTGAGGAATAATTCTTACACTCAAGTTGGAGGCAGTTTTCTTCCCTCTACTAATATAAATACCCTTCCTTCCCAACCTTCTTCCTCAAGAACTCCTCTCAATCTTCTTCTCTTTAGTAGATATATACAAAAAATTTGCTACTATCATGGACAACAGATATGAGTCATCAGAAACTCTCAGGTTCTTTCTTTATATATGACACACACACACTACATAATTTAGCTTGATTCGAGATTTTTTTTTCCTTGCAATAAGTGAAAAAAAGGATTCGAACACAGATTCTCCTCCATTGAAAAAGTGCAATATCACTAAACTACAAAACTTTTGGTTGGCTTGATTTGAGATTAGTTTCAAAGATTTCACATCAAATATTTAAATGCGTGATCCTAGTACTAACTTGATGACTATTGAAAACAGGAACAAGTGTGTAGCATGCTTCAAACAATTCAACAAAATGGAGCACCTAGTGGAGCACATGAGGACCTCGTATCATTCAGTTCATGAACCTATCTGTGGAATTTGTAAGAAACATTGCAGATCATTTGAATCTCTGAGAGAACATCTTATAGGTAATTTCAATTTATCTAGCTAAGAGTAAGTTCCAATATCATGATTCTATTATGGATAAATTTTGAGACATACTTTGCATCTTTCAGGACCATTGCCAAAACAAGAATGCAAAAATATATTCAACATCCGAGGATGCAAATTCTGCTTAGCTGTCCTTGATAGCCCTAATGCTCGCTGGATTCACCAAGAAAGATGCCAATTCTCGAGCATAAATTCTGTATAATACTAATCCTCAACTAGAAATCATAAGTTCTTCTCTCTGTATCTATTTTTTACTAATCATAGATCAGGCTTTTCTCCATTTTCTTTTCTTGATGCATAGCTAACCTTTGAAAATATATGATCTTTTCTTGCTATTCCTTGTTATAGGGCCTACTTGCTCGGTTTGCAAACTTGGGCATTCGCGACAATTTGACTGTTGATAATGGTGGAACAAGAGGGCCACAAGTAGTTGCACTGGCTTGCAAAATGGTTGGTGGTGGCAGCGATGGCTCCCTTGATCTTTGTGCAAGGGTCTGCCTGATTGATGAATCTGAAAACATCATTTTCCATACTTATGTCAAGCCACCAATTCCTGTCACGAACTATAGGTGGGATACATATATATAAGTCCACTGTCTACATAAAGTTTTGGTTGATTTTGAACTATATAAGAGTATAAGAGTGATGCAATATTGAATTAACCTATTTTTTGTTTGGAACTTAAAGGTATGAAACAACAGGCATTCGACCAGAATACTTAAGGGATGCAATGCCACTTAGGCAAGTGCAGAGGAAGATTCAAGACTTCCTTTGCAATGGAGAACCAATGTGGAAAATTCGACCCAAAGGTGGAAAAGCCAGGATTCTTGTGGGTCATGGTTTGGATCATGACCTTGACCGTTTGCAGGTTGAATATCCAGCAATTATGATGAGGTACTATCTCCAACGAACCTTTAAAATACAGAAAAAAGAATGGAGGTTGATTATTGAGTTGGCGAACTTTAAGTTAAAGACATGCATTGGATTGTATCTTTTGTAATGATTATTTGCAAAAGCAGTACAAAATGCTCTATATACAATATTGATAAGATTGCCTAAAAAATTAACAATTAAAAATGTCACTTGGACCACTTAAGATGTTGAATTCAGGTCAGGCATCTTTGTGGCGCTCTGGTCTCTTCAATTATAAGAGATGATTTGAATTTATAACAGCAACCCATGATGAGAAATGTATTATATTTCAAAAATGTAAATTGAATATATGTGACTACAGGGATACTGCTAAATACCCTCCATTGATGAAAACAAGCAAGCTCAGCAACTCACTCAAGTATCTAACACAAGCATATCTTGGGCAAGTACCTCTAATATCAATTTTGTTAACCCTCTTTCTTTTGTATGAATTATCAAATATGGACATTTTATGAGTATAGTGATGTTAGCTCTATTATATATATACAGGTACGACATTCAAACTGGCATACAAGACCCTTATGAGGATTGTGTGGCAACACTGAGGCTTTTCATGAGAATGAGATCCCAAGTTCATAAAATAGAGGACCATCCACTGGCTTCTAACCCACAGAACCGAAATAACTTTGCATCGTGGAGGCAAAATGAACTTGAAAGGATGTCCCCAGAACAATTGTTGGAAATCTCAAGGTCAGATTACTACTGTTGGTGCTTGGACTCAAGGGATATTTAGTGCATGAACGCATTATGACTAGCTAGAAATAACAATAAAGTGGGAATATGTTATTTCCAAAAGATGTTATAGTTACTTGTACTATGTAAACCAAAGTTATGCTATATGCATGCAGCAGCTTAAATGAATACTTTATAATTTATATGGAAGTCAATGATCAAATATGAATCCTTTATATATAGTTGAGACATTTACTTTGTTTTCTATTTGGTCTTTAAATAAAATTTTCCTTTAATTTGTAGTATTATGAAATAGAGAGATTTTAATCTCGATTGGCATCTATCTTTAACTCAAATCATGCAAACCTTAAAAGGAAGTGATCATCCATGTGTGTGAAAATTGATCAGGTGGGTTAGGACCCGATGCAAGGTCTCCACAAGCCCTAAGTAAAGAGAATTACTTATTGGAAGTTGGTCTCTATTTTTTATTTAATGAGTGTTTTCTCTATAAATATTTAACAAGAACATGTTGGATGATTATCATTCTCTCTCCTTCTCCATCTTTCTCATGCAAAAGATTACTTCTTTAATTTCCATCTTGCATCTTAGTTTTTGAACTATAGAAAAGTACAGTGTTTTGGTATATCTATGGTGACTGATTCATATAGGGAGTGTAAAACAACCCATATCCATCCGCTTCTACTTTCATATTCAAATTTGTTTAAATAAGGTATGTTAATGTACTTTTCATAGATTTCATTTTGTGGTATTATAGCCAAAATTAAGTTTTGTTTTCCTCCATAGAAGTATGTAAGAAAATAAATCCTTGATATGTTTTTTTAAAGTAGTTTTATACATGGAAATATTGTTATTTTTGGATTTCTAGCTGTTGGCGTCAATGAGTTTGTGATGGTCCACGATTATCTAAAAGAACCCTCTCATGATGAGGATTCGAACAAAGTCAAATTTTGCATGATTTGATTAAGTATATTGTGAGATGTTGCATTTGTATTTTGGGTTAAAAATGATTGCCAAAATTTTAGTCTTAGAAATCACTTGTTAATTATATTTGATTCTACTCACAACCCAAACGTGTATTTTCATGAGATGTTACAATGGTCTAAGATTGGTGGGGGTGAAAAGACTAGAAAATGAGGTTTATGTGGGCTGTAAAGTGGTCTCCACAATTCTCTAATTTTTTAACAAAAAAAAAAACCTAACCAAGATTGTAGATGACCTTTTAAGAATGTTAGGATATATGTGATTCACTTGTTATGAATATATGTCACTATTTTATGTAATTAACTAATCCTTTGACAAAACATACTTTACTTGTATTTGGGTAGATCTAGGAAGTGTTTAATACTTCAAGAAATTTTGTTTCAAGATCAAGTGTTGAAGCCATGCAAGTCTGTCCAAGAAACAAGCTGAAAAGTGCCTGTCATTTAAGCTCGACAGCTAAGCTATCTATTGAGCTTAAAAAGCTGTTCAGCCCCATGGCTCGACAACAGCTCGACAGATAGGGTATCTATCGAGGTTTATGAAAAACAGATTTTCAGTTCTGTTTTGACTCCAATCCGTGTTTATGTGTTTGAGCTTTCTTTTCTCACAACCCTAGACATATAAAATGATTATTTTAAGGGCCGCCAAAGTGTTCACAAGTTGTACAAGTGTTGAGCAAAGTTTATTCAAGTAAATTGTGACTAGAGACATAGTTTTGCTCTAGTTCATCGTTCTTGTGAAGAAGTTGCTGTATTTGTGCACCATAGGGTTTTGTGACCAAACATCTTTGTAGGGGCCTTTTTTGTATTGTGCGTTGGGCTGGGCTGCCTCCTATAGTATTGGGCCCGAGTATTTTGAGTAAGGGAGTTGAGACCGGTCCAACTGCAACTTAATTTGGTCCGGCTTGTGTGCAAACTATGTCTCGTTTGCCATGAGCACACTTACGGCGGGCAGAACGTGGTGCTTATCCTCTGTTTCTACCGCAGAAGTAACTTTTCTCCAATTTCTGCCGTAAAAGGAACTTTTCTCTAGTTTCTGCCGCAAAAGGAACTTTAACGTGGTGCTTATCCTCTGTTTTTGCCGCAGAAGGAACTTTTCTCCAGTTTCTGCCGCAAGACTGACTTTTTTGCTATGTAGCAAAACTTTTTGCTTTGCAATAAAGCTTCCTGCTGTGCAGTAAAGCTTTCTGTTGTGCATTGAAGTTGTCTGCTGTGCATTAAAGATTTCTGCCGTAAAGCCTTCTGCTGTGCGATAAAGCTGTCTGCTGTGTATTAAAGCTGTCTGTTGTGCTTTAAAGCTGTCTGCCGTGCTTTAAAGCCTTCTGCCATGCAGTAAAGCTTTTTGCAATGTAAATGACTACTCTTCGTTTTAACCGTAGAAATACTTTTCTACTTCCTGCACATAAACAAATCTAAAATCCAAAGAAAATACCCATCAAACAAATGTTAGTTTAAATGGGTTAGCATATTCTCAAATATATACATACATATATGAGTATATATACTTATATGTATTCACATATACATATATAAAATATATTTTGTAGAACATGAGAAACAAGATATATATATATATATATATATATATATATATATATATACTTATGGCAGGATAATGATTAGTTTGTGTCAAAAGTAAAACACGTGATAACACGGTAAACATAATGAAAAGATGCTACAGCAGAATAACTAGTACAAAAAGTAAAGATACCACAGCAGGACAACTGATGCGGCAAATGTGATAAAAACGTGCTACGGTAGGATGACTAAATACCGCAAATATAATTTATAATTAGAGAAATCAAATATATTTGCAATCAAAATCAAGTATTGAATCTTCCCATAGAATAAGTAAACCAAGAAAGAACCCAAACTCCAACTTGAACAACCTTGTCATAGGCTTTTGCCATCAAAGTTATGCATTTTGAAGAATAGGCCTAAAGTGCTACTAGTTATTACTTTTGGGGACATCAAAGAATGGGTTCGCTAAGAAGGAGGGAAAAGATGGTCTATTGATACATGCCCCTATTCCTGCGGTATTTTCTCTCTTTGTTTTACTACTTTCTTTCTTTCTCTCTCTCCGTTTTTTCTTTACTCTTAGTTTCTTATTACTCTCCTGCCGTGGATTGTTCCCCTTTTTTGGTCTTTCCTTTTCTTGGGTCTCTCTCTCTGGGTGCTTACTACTCTCTTACCATGGGTTTCCCCCCCTTAAGTGCTTCCCTCCATTGGGTCTCCCTCTTTTAGTTTTTTTCTCTCTTCCCCTGTTTTTTTTCTCTTCCCCTGTTTTTTCCTCTTCCATTCGGTCTCCCTTTTTTCTGCTGTGGTTACCTTCCTTTTGTAGTGAACTTATTCAATGGGATTTCTCCCTTTTACCCCTAAGGCTTCACCAATTGTTTTTGGTTTGTTGTGGGCATCACTTTAAGATTACCCACCCACCCATTGGTTGCCCAGACCACTGCCATTGTTCAGTACATGTCTGCTGCACTGCTACTCATTTCACGACAAAATTCCCTTTCGTTTGTTCCTGCTATATACCTCTACCTCACTACCTAGCTCTATGGCATGCATCAGATGGTCCCAACTGTTTATTACTTCTTTTGGGTAAGATACCACCCCAGCAAGATTTATTCCCCAAAAGAAGTCACGGTAGGAAACCAAATATAGACCCCATTTTCCCCCCACCACCAAACCATGCCCTCTGAATCCCCTTGACCGTGGGCCCACCTCCCTTGTATTGGCTGGGTACAGGTTGGTGGTGCTCCGGCCCTCCTGTACTTGCTCCACTGTCTTCTGCGTTTGTCTGTCACGCTGTTTCTGCTGTAGCAGATTAGTTTTATTTCGTTTTGCCGCGTGTTTTGTCTTATTTCTTCATGCGTTTCCTACTACGTTTGTCATTTTCCTTTGGTTTGACTTTTCTTCCCTTCACATGATTCATGCTGCTGACACTTCCTGTTGTTCCTTGTTTCTTTTTATCGTACTTTTTCATATTAGTTTTCTTGCCTATTTTTTATACAAAAGGATTTGGGCCTTTGTGGGCCAAATAATGTTGACTAAATCAAAAGGGTCTTGGGCCCAATTTGTCTTTGTCCGCCGAAGCCATTTTGCCAAAGAACTGTATTCTACGGCAGAATTATATTCTGCCGTAGATCCCTTTCCCTTGCACTTCTTTCTTTGGACCTCTCTTGCTCTTTGGTCTTCTTGGTAGGCCCTTGGGCCTTGCTTTTTATTGGGCTTTCCTCCGTATGGGTTTTTGGATACGGATTCGCAAAAATGGGCATCAACAATCTTCTTGATCTTCATCGTTGGGATGAACTGAAGAACTTTGTAGCTAACAACCTTCTCTAGTTGGTGATTGAAGTCGCGTACTGGGATCCACGCAATTGGTTAGTCACGTATTAAGCCATGCATCAAAAGGAGAAATTGTCACCACAGTACAAGTCCAATTGGGTATTGGGGTAAAGGTTCAATTGTAGGTTGGTATAAGGTACTGGTATTCCTTTACTTGTAACCACTTGTTATATGATAGTGGAATTTTGGGAGTGGTGACCTTAAAATCACCCGGTGGGGTTTTTACCATGTAGGTTTTTCCCATTCGTAAATAAATCACCGTGTTATTTATTTTTTGTTGCATACTTAGTTTAATTGGTGATTTATTTGTACTACCACGCGTTTGCATGTTAATTTGATTAATAAGTAAACTTGGCTAATTAATCAATTAATTCATCAAAAGGAGTCAATTCATTTTTTGGCCTATCAAAGAACCATGCCTACCCTCGTTTAAGAGAGTACTATGATTCACCAAAGAGTATCATGGCCAAATGGCTAGCCCGTCTAGGGTTGTGGGTTTTTGAAAATTTTAGTATAAAATTTTTGTTATTTTCAAAAACTAATTAATTTTCACAAAATTAATTTATTTTACATTAAATTTTAAGAAAAGAAGGGTGAGGGTGCATGGAACCTACTAAAATTAATATTGTTGCATGTAAAATTAATCTTTTCTGCCTTTATTTTATTTTTTATATTAGTAATGTAGGTGTCATAAATTGCCGGCATTGGTTTGATTTTTCTTTTCTTTGGCGGAAAACTTGCGCAAAATTCATTCAACAAAATTGATTTTTGGAAACATAAATCAAAGAAAATTGGAATTTTCTAGCAATGCTCAATTAGTAAGACAGAGCGAAGTTCACTTCTTAGTCAATTAGATTTTTTGTTTTATAAACACATAAAATGATATATTATTAACATGTTTCATGTTTTGAATAAGATGTTTTTTCTCACATGATTTTTATTTAAATAACATGAAGAGTAAACATATTTTATTTTACATGAATGTGAAATTAATCTCTGTAAATTCCTGATGAAATTGTGTTTTTTTTTAATGTTGATAAGTGACGTATGTTAGTATAGGGTGTAAAATGAGTTGAGATGTTCTATTTCCTCGTTATATTTCGTGCACATAGGTGAATTATAAATGCTACTTAGGAGATGATTCTTAGCCTAAGATTTTTTTGTGAGATTTTCAAACTTGAAGTTTAAATGTGAATTTGTATTGCCATCTAATTTGGCTAGCTATAGCAATAAAATGGAATAGGTGAATCCATTCAATTTGAATGGTGTTTAGAAGCGTCACAATCAATCAATCATTCAATTAACACTATTATTACTATTTTCATGTATATTCTAATAAGTATTATTGTTTACTAAAAAAAATCATTCATCAATTTATCTATATTATTATAAAAATTGGATTTTCAAATTGGATGGTGCACATAGCAATGATACATGTCCATTTTTCCAAACCTACCATGATGACACATCATCTCTTCTTAAAACTAAAAAACTCACAAAGAGATTTTATTAAAAATTATCATTCATTCACTATTAAATTCTTTTTTTAGTGGGTTCCAATTAGCTCAACTGGTAAAGTCTCTGATGGTTGTATAAGAGATATAGAGTTCGATCCCGGCCTACACCAAAAACTGATTGGTATCTTGGTCTGATGATAAAGAACTATCATCAGGAGTGGACGCCATTGGTTAAAACTCTCTTAAAAAAAAAAATTCTTTTATTTTCTTTCTAAAAAAAAAAAAAAAATTTTTATTTTCTTCTAAATTCTATATATATATACATATATATCAAAATTTATCCCATTTGCATTTCATCAAAATTTTACATATAATTCTTATGTAATGAATTTTAAAAAAAATTTACATTGTCAATATGTTATTCTAATTAATTTTATTTAAATATAAATTTAGAAAATTCTTACATAATATTACTTAAATATCCACTTACCTCCTTTAAATTGTCCATAATACTTTTTTTCTCCTTCTCTTTTTCCCTAAGTTTAACGGTTTTATTCTTCTCAATTAAAAAAAAAAGTTTTAACGGTTTTACAGAGTGGGTATTTTTTTTTCCTCTTAAATGATTGTAGCACTACTCAATTATTAAGAGACCTATCATTTTACTTTTCTTTTTTTTTTCTTTTTTTTTAATACAAGATAAAATTTCTACTCTAACCTAATGTAAGTGTATATGTGTGTGAAACTTTCTCCTAGAGACTTGAATCCCAACCTTTGCCTCTCACACCCCACACCGTACACGCACTTATACTTGTAAAGTAACTATCGCACTAAGAATATGCGGTGGTGATCTATCATTTTACTTAAAGTAACTTGAAATGTATGTTGTTATTTATTTATGTTGAGTAGCCTAAAAAACAAGTTCTAAAATGTGCTAAATATGTGTAATTAATGTAGTTTTTTTAATTTTTTAAAAAGAATATTTAGTATTTTAACACACATACAGGGAGAAAGAGGAGAAGGTCTTAAAAAAAAATGACAATAGTGTTTATTCAAAAGGGCTTATGTGTAATGTAGTAGAGTAATTGAATTATGAGTACTTGGAAATATGTCCATGGATCCAAACATATGGTGTTGATTATTATGGTAACATAATTTGAATTTAATATTGTTATTAGTGATTAATGTATTTATGTTTCTAAAAACAATGTATTTATACAAAAAGACTGCCATTAATTTTCATAACAGATCCTTGATTTTTCCTTGCAGTTACTAATTTAATGCACATTCATAATTATATTTTGTTTCCTACTTTTCATTACAAAAAAAAAAAAGAAAAAAGGAAAAGATGGATGGGTTGCCAAAAACAAGTAGAGGAAATATTTTTTTTTTCCTCTCTCTTCATTCCACGATGATCGCTGGGATTGTCACAAACAAATTCAACTGTTTCAACATTGCTAATTTATTTCTAGATCAAGCTATTTCAATACCTAACTGTTTATAGATTTCAATTTTAAAAATCTTTGTTTGCTCTTTTCTTTTTCCCTTTGTTCTAGATTTTTTGTACATTTTAAATTTATGCAATAAGGAGGACGAGAAGAATATGGAGACAATGCTATAGCTATAATTGGTTTAGCTCTTTCAAATCTTTGTAATTTTCTTTGTTGCTTATTAAGTTTTTATTGTTCTCGATTGGTTGCAATATTATATTTGATTTTTTTTATTTTTTATTCTTAGGGTTTAGATTAAATTCATATTGATGAATTTTTTTTCAATGATCTGTCTTTCATTTATAAATTTCAAAATGATTTTTGTAGTTTGATTTTGATCCTGGGAGATTTATACATTGGCATTTGTGGTCGTGACATGAATGAAATGGTGTTGAGTTTGGACTACCGGTTAAGGTAAAACTCATCCATGTTCTTCCTTTTTCCTATTCATTTTCTGTCTTTTTGTGCCCATGAGAGCCCGGGTTATGTTTTGCTATATGTGACCTGATCCTTCTTGACCCATTTGCCTTTCGGCTTGTTTCAGTAATGATTTGGGGAAAAATTCTCTTAAACCTGTTGACCGAAACTTAAGAAACTTTAAGTCCTAAAATTAAGGTTGTTTTGCCATGTAGAAAAAAAAAAAAAAAAAAAACCATTTAAAATTCTACCACTTTAACAGTTAAAACGTGAAAAGTTATACCATATGAAGAAGTTTAAAATTCTGCAATGAAGACCGTTTAAAGTCACAAAAGTCAGATCGTTACACAGAGTTTGAAGTAAGGCGTGAAGAGAGAAACATCAAAGGATCATAATCAAAACCGTCCATTCCCTCGCTGGCCTCAAACCGCCATAACCACCCACCATTAGGCCATATATCTGCCATCGGTAAGGTTTTTTATTTTTATTTTTCTTCAATTTGGATATGAACTCAGAAATATGATTTACTTTTTCAGTATTCTGGTTGGGTTGGTTTTGATTTATAAATTTTACAGCAGAGACCTTATATTGTCAAAGATGAGGTTTTACCAAGTGACGCATTCTTTACAAAATATTGAAACATTTTCAAGTGTCACATCAAAGATAAAAACAAATTAAATACTGATTTTTGTTTATTTGGTTCAATGTTTCAAGATTTTTCCTCTCTCACACATACACGTAAGACCTTTTGCATTTCAATATTCACAATTTTTACCTCTTGCACTTCTACCCATAGTCCTTCATGCCTTCCCATGTCAAATTGACACATGCCAAAAAATGATAATTATTTACTTTCAATTTTTCAATGAAACTTACCTAGCTCCAACATTGTTGTCCTATTTAATCCTATCCTCTATGAGTGGCTATAACTAAGGAATGAGGCTTGCATTTTATACTGAGTGACAACTATAATTACAATTTTGATGTTAAGGTCAAACGTTGTAGACTTATGGGTTTTATAAAGGCTATCGATGATGCTGAAATCTTCAGTCAAGAGAATCGTCCAGTAGGAGGTCTGACCAATACCATCCAAAGACCCTGCGAGAACGAATGGATAAAGAAAAAAGAAAAGAACACCGATGTGGTGCTTGCCACAGAGTCTCTGATGGTGAAGTCAGATATTAAGAGAGAAACGAGAGCCTTAATGCCAAAATATCAGTCTCTGAGTTAGAGTTCTATACCTTCGTAGGTCTTGAGGTACTTGTATATATACACATGTTTCCTTTTCCTAGCCGTTGGAGGTGTTTTAATGGTGGAATCAATGTGGTATCTGTAACACCTCCGTGAGGTGTTAATGAGAGGATCTTCGTCTCTCCAATGGTACGGAGACTTATTGCAGCTATATAACACCTTGTCATTATTTGTGAATTGATTGCTTTTTCCTTCGTCTAATGGATATGGGTAAGGACAGAGATTGATGGGATGGTTCCTTTGTACACTAGCCCCTTTTCTGGACAAGGAGGTTGCCTGAGGGAGTTGTGCTCGTCCATCAGCTACCCCCCTATTCTGAGGTCTTTTTTTTTTTTTTTCCCGACTGTTATGGTGCTTGGGGTTTCACCCCTTCACATTTATTGCTTAGTGGTGGCGCAGCATGCGACGTGGCCACATGTCATACCTAGATCAGCTAAGGGGTCTCGGTTCCAATGAAACCTTTCAGCTTTCCCACGTTTTTTGAGGCACCCCTTTTTAAACCCCTTATCTTCTTCTTCTCACTTCTTCATTTTCCTCCTGCATTTATTTCCTTGATTTCTCATTCCTTCTGCGCTTATTCCTTTGATTACTCAGTTTTTTCTGCGCTAACTCCTTTAATTACTCAGTTTCCTCTCTTTCTCTAGTATACTCCTTTCTTTGTGCTCCTCTTTCCTTTTAGAGTTTTATTTCTTCCTTTTCTTTGTGTTCCTTTTCCCTTTTAGAGCTTTATTTCTCCCCTTCCCTAGTGCTTGATGGTTGATTATTCTAACATTAGGTGCACTTCCCCCTCCATTGCCTTCTTTTTTGCTCGCTTGGGTGCATCTTTAGGTTCTTATAACAACTATTACTCGCGGGTTGGGGATTTTGCTTTAGGTGACAGTAGTTTAGGCCTAGTGTTGGGTAGTTTGTACCCACTGTTGCACCAATCCTTGGATTGGTTTGGGTCTATGCGAGAGGTTTTAAGGAGAGAGTATGGGTTTTGAGGTTAGATCAAGTGATTTAGAGACAGGCCTGTCATCTACTACTGGCACAGCTAGGGTTGAGACAGACACTACTACTTCCGTACCCTCGTCCTCCCTACCCTCAATTTTTGCCTCACCCCGACCATTCCATGCCCTTAAAGAAGAGTGCTCTCTGAAGGAAGATACCTTCAGTAGATTTAGGGACATTTTCCGATTTCCTGAGGAGACCAGGGTTCGTCTCCCTAGGAAGGGTAAGAAGTCTTATGCTTTTGCCCATGGTAAGGTTTGTTTCTACGAGGCTGCGTTCTTATGTGGCCTTAGGTTTCCTGTCCACCCATTCAAAATGGAACTCCTTCATTACCTGAATATAGCTCCGGGATAGCTTAAGCCGAATTCGTGGAGAATCATCATAAATTGTATGGTGATCTGGACAATCATACCTGACGGGGATATGATCACTTTAAAGGAGTTCGTCTACCTTTACCGTTTGAAAGAATCCAAGGAATTTTGGTATTATAAGCTCGTGCCTTGGGATAGAAGGTCTTAGCTCATCGTCGATTTACCTATGTCCTTCTGTTATTGGAAGTCTAGATATTTCTTTGTGTCGGGTGATGGTTGGGAGACCCTTTCTGACGACTTTTGGGGGGATGTCCTTAGATTGCTGCATCAGTAGGAGACCCCTCAACTTGGTGTGTTCACCTCTTATGTGATGCATTTTTTAATATTACTTACTTTAATCATCCATTCTAACCTTTTGTGTTTTTCTGTTTTGCAGTTAAAGAGCGTCCCAAGCTTGAAAGCAAGTTTGAGGAGCGTGTTCAGGAGGCTATAAGGTATGCGAGCATGATAGACAATTTTAATGAGTTGGTTGACCCCTGGACCTTAGCTCGTCACTGTTTAGGACCGAACCTTTTTCATTTCGTCCTTCGTGCCATTCGTCAGGAAGAGAAAAGTAAGTCATCTTAGGACGAAGGTGGATCGTCTTTCTTCTGTTTCCTATCCTTCTTCTCTTCTTTTCTTTTAATTTCCCTATTGTTTCTCCTTTCGTAAAGATGACAACAAAATTTAACCAAGAGTTTTACGCCCGAATAAAGGCGAAAAAGAACGAGCCCCAGATAGAGAAAATTTCGTCCATTCCTGCCCCAGACAAAAGGCGTGTTGCTTCCCCGGGCGTTTCCCTTGAGGAGATTACTCTTTGTGCGAAGAAGCGTAAGACCAAGGACAAAGGGAAGGAGAAGGTGGGCACCAGTGTCTGGGTGGACGTTGGAACGGCTCTAGCTTGGGCTAACGAGGTTGTTACGCTCGAGGAACTGAAGGAAATCTTAAGTATGCCTTCCCATGAGATGGTGAGCCGCCACGTTTATAAGCTCGTTCAGGTAATTTTCTTTCATTTCCTCTTATCTTCATCCATAAGCATAACTTATCTCAGTTGATCTTACTTATTGCATGGTTTTGGTTGACAGGTGTTAAGGGAGATGATGCATATCACCTCCCAGTACTTGACGAACAAGGAAAAGGCCGTGATGGCCACTTCCAAGGTGGAGGCGTTGGAGGCTGAAGCTTCTGGTTTAAGGAGAGATTTGATAGCGGCAATGGACAACAACAATACGTCCAAGGAAAAGATCCGAGCTTTGTCCAAGGAGTTGAGTGTAGAGAAGCTTTTGGTCAAGCAGAGGGATGATCAACTTGCGAGTGTAGAGAAGCTTTTGGTCAAGCAGAGGGATGATCAACTTGCGATTGCCAACCATAAGATGAAAAGTGTTGTGGCTAAGGCTGTCCATGCATTCCAACTCACGGATGAATACAACGCCATCTTGTTTGGTTGGTATTTCAAGGGGTTTAGGTTGCTACGAAGATATTTGGTGAAGCATGGTCTAGAGACAAACTTGGAGGATTTGGATTTCAAAACCATTGACAAGGAGATAGAGGCAGATGAAGCTGCTCATGCTGCCCAAGCTGCTACGTTTGCTGGCAAGGATACTCTAGTGCCAGAAAAAGGAGGGGCTAATGCTCCTGAAGATTAGTTTTTTTTCTTTTACTACATGCTTTTCCTCCAGCCATTTTTTTTTTTTTTTTTTTGGTGCCCTGCCTATTTTGGGGCTTTTGAACAATTTGCGACTCTTATATTTATATATGCTTATTTCCCTTGTGTTTATGTTACTTGCGAATACTTTTTGTTTGCACTTCTTGTTTATGCTTTCGTCGTCCATTGGGGACTTAGAGAAATATTTGCCCAATTATGAATTTTGTCGTTTTAACTTGGTGGACGACCTTCCTTCGTCTTTAAGATCTATTTGCCTTAGTTTTTAGCCGGATGACTTACATCCCTTCAAGGAATCTCGTCATCTTGGCTTTTATTGGGACGACTTACATCCTCTTGGGGAATCTTATCGTTTTTTATTGGGACAATGCACATCCTTTTAAGGACTCTTATCGTTTTTTATTGGGATGATGTACATCCTTTTAAGGAATCTTATCATCTTTTTGGTTAAAACAATGTACATCCACTTAAGGAATTTTATCGTTTCAACTTAGTTGGACAGTTCACATCTAGCCAGTAGTTTAGTTCAAATGTTAAGAAAAAGATAGGCAAAATATGCAAAACACTTAATGGCACGTTTATTAATCTACTTTAAAAATAATAATACATCACTGATTGGTCACAGATGGGATGTAGTTTCTACTTGTAATCCCTCTTGAGATGTTCGACGTTCCAAGGTCGGGGCAATTTGTCCACATCTAGATCTTCCAGGTGATAGCTTCCTCGTTGAAAGTAGTGGATGACTCTATATGGCCCTTCCCATGTTGGCCCTAACTTGCCCTATGCTAGATCCTTCCTCGTAGGCGTCACTCTTTGTAGGACGAGGTCCTCGATGTTGAATCTTTTGAGCTTTATTTTTTGCTTGTAGTACTCGGCCATCTTCTACTAGTACTTGGCCATTCTTTGAGAAGCTTGGTCTCTGACTTCATCCAAACAATCTAAATTTAGCTTCAATTAGTCATCGTTGCTGTGCTCATTGAAGAACTCCTTACTGATGTTGATAAGCCCTATTTCAACAAGGATGACTACTTCAGTGCCATATGTGAGGTTGAAAGGTGTCTCTCTTGTTAAACTTCTTGTTGTTGTTCTATAAGCCCATAAGACGCTTGGTAACTCGTCAAGCCATGCTCCCTTTGCCCCCACTAATCGGGCCTTGATGATTTTTAGAAAAGTTCAATTCATTACCTCAGTTTGTCCTTTGGCTTGGGGATGTCCTGGGGAGGAGTATTTGTTTTTGATGCCGAGGCTTGAGTAGAATGACCGAAATCCCTGGCTGTTAAACTAACAACCATTATTTGAGATAATTGTCCGTGGTATCCCAAACCTGCACACAATATTTTTCCACACAAAATTCCATACCTTTGCTTCCATGATCGTGGCTAGTGCTTCTGCCTCCACCCACTTTGTGAAGTAGTCGATAGCGACGAGCAAAAACTTCACTTGTCTCTTACCTTGTGTCAATGGCCTCATGATGTTGATCCCCCACTGTATAAATGGCCAGGGTGAAGTGATAGCTGTTATTTTTTCCCCTGGGACTCGTTGGAAATTTCCATACCTTTGGCAGCTATCACATTTCCTAATGAACTTTGTTGCATCTTATTGCATTGTAGGCCAGAAATAGCCCGCCTTCATGACCTTTCTTACGAGGGACTTTACTCCCATATGGTCACCGCAGATGCCCCCATGGACTTCTTCTAGAACATACTTGGCTTCTTCTTCTTCTTCAATGCACCTCAAGTAAGGTTGTGAGAAGCCTCTTTTGTAAAGCTCATCATTTAGCACAGTGAATCTGGCAGCTCATTTCTTGATCTTCTTGGCTTCATCAGGATTTGGTGGTAATCGTCCACCCTTGAGATAGGACAAGATTGGGCTTATCCAGCTAGCGCAAGTGTGCACTGGGAAGGTCTGAAATTCTTTAATGCTGGGAGAGTTCTATTCTTCCAGTCTCCAATTAATCACCTTCACCTGATCATCTAATGACGCACTCCTTGCTACTTCGTCAACTTCTGCATTTTGATCTTGTGGGATTTGAGCAAACTCTACCTGATCAAACTTGCTAACCAATTGGTTCGTCAACTCTTTTGCTTCGAAATCTCCCTTAACTTGCTCTATAACGACTTGTGAATTGCTCCTTAGCAAGGCAGTTTTAGCTCCAAGTGCCTGGGCGATCCTTAACCCTGTCAATATGGCCTTGTACTCTACTTCATTATTGGTTATAGGGAATTTAAGTTGAACTCCATACTTCTAAGTATCCCCCTCAAGGGAAGTGATGACGACACCTGCTCCCCTTCTCTTCTGAGTGGATGATTCATCTGTATAGATCGTCCAGATAAATGGTTTATTCAGGCTATCTTCGTGTTCGGGGGAAGTGAACTCTGCTATAAAGTTTGCCAATGCTTAGGCTTTTATGGCTGTCCTAGGTTAGTACTCTATGTTGAACTAACTAAGCTCAATGGCCCACTATATCATTCATCCAGCAGTCTCAAGTTTATTCATTGCTTTCTTAATGGGCTGATCCGTCATTACTATGATCGCGTTAGCCTGAAAGTACAGACGAAGCTTTCTAGAGGCCTCTATCAGGGCGAAGGTAATCTTTTCTATTTGTGGGTACCAGGCTTCAGCTCCTTGGAAGGCCTGACTGATGTAATACATTGGGCGCTGCACCTTATCTTCTTCCCTAATCAAAGCCGTGCTCACAGTGGTTGCGGACACTGCTAAGTATAGGAATAGATCTTCGCCTTTTTTAGATGGACTAAGGAGTGGGGTATTACTCAGATAATGTTTTAGATCCTAGAATATTGCTTCACACTCGTCAATCTAGACGAAAGCCTACTTCAAGGTCTTGAAGAAAGGGAGGCACTTGTCTGTTGCTTAGGAGATGAACCTGTTGAGGGCTGCCACCCTTCCCATAAGGGACTGCATTTCTTTGATCTTCTTTGGGGAGGACATCTTGAGGATGGCTTTCACCTTCTCTGGGTTTGCCTCTATCCCTCTCTATGACACCATGAAGCTAAGGAATTTCCCAGAAGAGACCCTAAAGGCATATTTAGCTGGGTTTAGCTTCATATTATACTGCCTAAGTGTGTTGAACGTCTCCTTGAGATCGTCCAAGTGATTCTCCTCTTCCTTGCTCTTAACAAGCATGTCGTCCACATATACCTCTACGTTCTTTTCAATCTGCTTATTGAACATCTGGTTTACCAGCTTCTAGTACGTGGCTCTTGCGTTCTTCAAGCCTAAGGGCATAATCCTGTAGCAATAAAGCCCCTGGCTAGTGATGAAGGCGGTCTTCTTTTGATCTTCTTTTGCCATCTGAATTTGGTTGTACCCAAAGAAGGCATCCATAAGATTAAAAGCTTATGCCTAGCTATTAAGTCCACAAGTTAGTCAATTTTGGGTAGGGGGAAGCTGTCCTTCGAGTAATCGGTATTCAGATCAGTGAAGTCGACGTACATTCTCCATTTCCCATTCGCCTTTTTTACCATAACGATGTTGGCCAGCCACTCAGGGTAATAGACTTCCTTGATGAAGTTAGCGGCGAGTAACTTGTCCATTTCGTCCATGACTGCCTTGTTTCTTTTAGGGGCAAAAACCCTTATTCTCTACTAGACTAGCTTCTTCTGGATCCATGTTTAGGCGATGTTGTATAATGTTAGTTAGTATGCCAGGCATGTTTTCCTAACTCTAGGCGAACATGTCCAGGTTACCATTCAAAAAGCTGATGATTTCCTTCTTCGTCTGTTCAGACTTGTCCCTATCTGGGTTGTTTTTGTTGGATCTCCTTCCACCAATTCAACCATTTCCAGCTTTTCCACAATTTTCTGCGTCTTCTTTTCAATTATCCAAGTATGGTTTTCCTTTGACGCTAGCACTACCTAATAGCATTCTCGCGCCAACACTTGGTCTCCCTTTATCTCCCTGATCCCTATTTCTGTTGGGAACTTTACTTTTAAACAGTACCTAGAAATGGCTGCTTTCTAATGATTGAGGGTAGGTCTTCCTATGATTACATTGTAGGATAAAAGTGAATCCATTACCAAGAAGTTGTGTCGATTGGTTACGTGGAGGGGGTATGAACTAGCTGTGACCGTCAACGTTACTATTCCTTTTGGGTACATCTTGTCTCCGCTAAAACTGATTGGGGGGGGGGGGGGGGGATTCAAACGAACGAAGTCTTTTCGAATCTATCTTTAACTGCTGGAAGGCAGAAAGGTAAATAATATCCGTCGAGCTCCCATTATCTACCATAACCCTCTTAGTATTGAATCCTTAAATCATGAGCATAATGACCAAAGAGTCGTCATGAGGTTGTTTCACTCCTCTGGCATCTTCCTCTGAGAACAAGATATCCGTTTCTGTTCGTCTCAGCTTCGGGGGTGGTATCCCATGAACGCTATTTACCTACCTCTGATGTGACTTCTTGAGGGATCTAAATGACCCTCTTATGGATGGTCCCCCTGTGATTGACTTTATTTCCCCTATGGTGCTCTATAGGCGAGGGGGCATGTGGCCTTCATCCCTCTGAAAAGCCTCGTGTTTGTCCTTATTGTCGTCCCTGGACCTGTTGGAATCTTCATTCTTCACAAATTTCTGCAGCTTCCCTTTTCATATGAGCTCCTCTATCTGCTCGTTCAAGTCCCTGTAGTCCTCTGTGTAATGACCGTGATCCTTATGAAAACGACAATACTTCTTCTTATCGCCCACGTTTGGTAACGAATGTAGTGGTCAGGATCATTTGAGGTAGTGCTCATCTTTAATCTGCGCCAAAATTTGATCAACATGCATAACTAGAGGAGTGAATTTTATCATCTAAGGGGTCTTTTCATCTTTCCGTTTATTCATGTCAATACCCTAACGATCTGTCTGTTCCCTTTTTCGTCCTCTTCGATCGTCCTCCTTTCTTTCCTTCTCCTTGGATTTCTCTATCCCTTCTATCGCTGCTAGGGCATCTTCAACATTCATGTACTTCTAAGCCTTTAGGAACATTTCTGCTATCATCCAAGAAGGATTCTTCGCGAGTGAGACCATGAACTCCCTAGACTTTAATCTGGCCTTAAAAGTCGTCAGCTGCACTTTGTCATCTGCTTTGTCCACCTCCAAGATTTCTCAAGTGAAACACTTTATATACGACCTCAGGGTTCCTTTTTCTCCTTGTCTAATTGTAAGCAGATGGTTTGCTGGCCTTTTTGGGCGTTGTCCACTGATAAAGTGACGTAGGAAGGAATTGCCTAGCTACTCAAAGTTATCAAAGGACGACGTTTGTAACTTAGTGAAGCATTCTCTTGCTGCTCCTTCAAGAGTGGTGGCGAAAGAACGACATAAGATCTCGTCAAGGGGCTGCTGAAGACCTGAAGTCGTCTTAAAGGTGTTGAGGTGATTTAGAGGATCCTTCAACCCGTCAAATGGCTCGAGCTGTGGCAGACGAAACTTCGAGGGCACCGGGCACTTTAGGACCACCGTGGTGAAGGGTGAATTTGTCCTCCTGACCATTCTATCTAGGCTCCGATCTATTTTCTCCTTGATCACATTCCTTAGCTTGCCCATCTCTTTTCTCATTTCCCTGAGAAGGTCCAAGCTCGCCCCTTTTGGAGTAACTGGTCGTCAGTGATCATCCCTCCTTTGGTTATCTCCATAATCGTCCCGGTTGGTCTTCGAGCGATTGTCTTCTTGTTGTAGTCACAGCCTCATCTCTTGGTTTTGTTTGGTAAGCTCTTCCACACTAGTTGCGAGCATTTGGATTTACAGAGTTAACGCTGTAGGATCTTGGTTAGTGTTTGACTCCATCTGGACTTGTGAGTTAAATGGAACTACATTCTCAAACCTAGGTGCAAAGAAAGTTGTCCCCACAGACGGCGCCAAACTAATGATGCTAAAATCATCAGTTAAGATGATCGTCCAATAGGAGGTCTAACCAATATCGTCCAAAGACCCTGGGAGAATGAATGGATTAAGAAAAAAGAAAAGAACACCGGTGTGGTGCCTGCCATAGAGCCTCCGATGGTGAAGTTAGATAATTGAGAGAGAAAAGAATGCCTTAATGCCAAAATATCAGAGTCTCTAGGTTAGAGTTTTGTACCTTCGTAGGTCCTGAGGTGCTTGTATATATACACCTCTTTCCTTTTCCTAGCCGTTGGAGGTGCTTTAATGGTGGCTTCAATGTGGTATCTGTAATGCCTCCGTGAGGTGTTAATGAGAGGATCTTTGTCTCTCCAATGGTAAAGAGACTTATTGTAGCTGTATAACACCTCGTCATTATTTGTGAATTGATTGCTTTTCCTTCATCCATTGGATATGGGTAAGGACGATGATTGATGGGAGGGTTCCTTCGTCCACTGGCCCCTCTCCTAGACATGGAGGTTGCCTGAAGGAGTTGTGCTCGTCCATCAACTATGATTGACCATGGGTGTTTGAGATGTATATTTTGTTTTAGAATTAAGGAGAAAGAGAAAAACACATTCTATATCAATTTTTATTCTACAATATTCATCTAAAATTGTTTTTTTTTCCCCTCATTGCGAATAATTATAATGGATATATATATATATATATATATATATATATGCAATTTATAATTGTTACTTTCTATGATGAACTCATTACTAACAAATTTTATAACAGTTATGCTATAATATATGTACAATATTCTCCGAAACCATCTCACATAAAATATTACAATATTATCCGTGCATCGCATGGGCAATTTACTAGTTGATTTTATTAAGGGAGAAAAGGCTCAGTATCTTCTTAATGATCAAAAAAATTTGGAAACCTGAACTCATAACACGGTAGAGCCTTTTGAGGGTATCATCCAAAAACATTGGTGTTACAAGGAACTCTATGAGAATTATTTCAATAAGGTTCTATATGTGTGCTTTACTTTATTGAGTTGTATGAACAATATCTTACCTGGTTATTGAAGAGTATAGGGTAAATTAAGGAAGGATGGCAACCGAGTGTATATGGGGTAGGTATGGTCACAATTGTGGAGGGGAAGTTACAACACTGGATGTGAATTACAACATAATGAGAGAAATAATATCTAAGGTTAAAGAGATAATTGGAAGGAGAGAGGGGGAGGTGCAGCGAAGTGGTGGTGATTGGTGATGACGAGGTGCAATGATGAGGTGGAGTGAGCCGGGGTTTGAGAGTGAGAGAGAGAAAGAGGGAGAGACAACAGTGGAAAAGTTGGGTCTAATAGGGTTTGAGAAAAATGAAGGTATATATACTAATCCTAGATATATATATTAGTGACGGTGAGGTGCAGTGGTGAGGAGAATGGAGGTTGAAAGTGAGAAAGAGAGTAAGGAGAAGATGATGAGAAAGTATAGGTCTGATAAGGTTTAAGAAAAATGAAGGTATATATACCTAGGATCAGGGTTATATATATATATATATATATATACCTACTACTTAGAAAGATCCACGTGAGTTACGTTGGATTGAGTTGGATTGTGTGTGTGTGTGTGTGTGAAACAAAATAGAATAGCAGCAATATTACAACCATTTGTTGTCTCATGCCATATTCTGAAAATTCCAAAAAGTAGCACCACTATACACAAATTCTAAGTAAAGAGAGACTAAGAGTGAAATGAGAAAATCAATTAGGGTTTTTGTTTTATATTAGAGTGAGGAGTGAAATAGTAATTAACAAAAACATATAATATAATATATATATATATATATATATATATATATTAAATGGCGATTTAATACATATTTAAATATATGTTAAATCACCATTTATTATTATTTATTATTCAGTTCTTCTAATTTTTTTATAATATTTAAATATATTAAACATCCAAGATGAATGTATAAAGTTAATTGGT